>PVJD01000095.1:81200-689019 GCA_004026545.1 Mormoops blainvillei | reverse complement strand
TCAGGTCCAGCTCGATCTGGCGGGCGGCAGGGTGCTTGCAGGTCTGACTCCGGCTCAGCAGCTCCTGGTAGCGGCCAGGGACCTGCAGGTGCTGGAGGTGGCGGTGGACCAGCCACCTCCAGACACGAGGCCGATGCTCTTGGGACACGCCCATCCGCAGCAGCTGCTTGAGGTCCCTGGAGGGCGCAAGCTCATCCAGCGCTGCCCAGCGTTCTCGCAGGGGTCGCTCCACAGCCCCGTGGGCCAGCAGGTGGTGGGAGCGCACCTCCAGTGCCTGGATCTTGGCCAGCAGCTTCAGGTCTTCCACCTCGTAGTTGGGCACCGTCAGGAAGCCATACTCGTCATACTCGCTGCCAGCAAAAGCCCGTGTTAGCAACACTTTGCAGAGCCCTTCCCCAGGTAAGGGGCAGTGGGGAGGGCGTGCACCCTGGGCCAGGTTCCTGCCTTGGCTTCACCGTGGTTAGCCATGCAGCTCTGGACAGACCCTAAGTTCCCTGAACTTCAGTTTTCTCCTTTGTGCAGTGGGTAGAGAGACTCCTGCTCTGCCTCTTGAAGACCCACTGAGGTCCTGTTATAAACGGCTAGGGCCTAGACAGGGCCTGGCACACAGTAAGTGCTGAAGAGACATTTATGCATTCATTCTGTGCAAATATGAAGGGTCCTCTTATCACTGCACGTTGCCTTAGGCCCAAGGAGTCTTGCACTGTCAATACAGAACCCCACTTCCACGGCCAGTGGGACCAAAATGGGTCGGGTGCAGACAGACCAGTGACAGACAGAGATGGGGGAGCTGGGGATCCATCCCTGGTGGCCTTTCATTTATTCAACATCTTTTTGCCCCTTTGTGTGCTCCACCTGTGCTGTGTCATTGAACCCTAGGAATCTTGCACAGCGAGGACCTTACATACATCTTAGAAAGCTGCACACGAGGCTCTGAGAGTTAATGTGATTTGTCCGAGGTCACACAGTGAGACGCTGAAGTCTGGCTCCAAGGCCTGGGCTCCTGCCACTGGGCCGCCCAGCCTCCAAGGGCCTTCGACTCCAGCCGTAGCCCCTTCTGTCGCTATTTAACTGTCCCTGTCCGTTGTACAGGAAGGGCTTGGCGCACGGGAGGAGGCTGCTGGCTTGTCTCTCTCCCCGCCTTTCTGACAAACGCTGCTGGGAGGCAGTCCCAGGTCGGGCGGCTCCTGTGCTGTGTGGCCTTGGGCAAGGGGCTGCCTCCCCTGAGTCTGCACTGCCTCAGCTGTAAAACAGGGCCCCACCCAACCTCGCACTCATTTATCTGAAGGATCAAGGGGGTAAGACATGTGCAGCGCTCCCACACGGTCAGGAGAGCAGTTGGGGGTCCCCAGGTCACGCAGAGCCCGCACTGCCCCAGCCCCGGCCAGCCACCGCTGGGCTCACCTGATGGGGCTCAGCTCCACAGCGTCAGCACAGGCCTCGCTGGCTTCCCACTGCAGCGCCTCCTGGACGAGCTGCCTCAGCAGCTCGGCGCACTCGCTGGCCTCGCTCCCCACGGCCTCCTGCAGCCTCCGCAGCCCTGCCAGGTACTTGCTCTCCACCTGGCAGTTCCTGGCTTGGAGGTAGGCACACTGCCGGGGCGGGGGGTGGGGGGTGGTTCTGGTCAGGCCACGTGGTTGGGATGGGGCTGCCCCAGAGGCCTGAACAGCTTTAAGCAGCACACGCAGCTCTAGTCTCCCATTCCCTCCCCACCCCAGCCCTGCATATAAGGAAAGGAGATGGGCTGCTAATCCAAAGGTCGACAAGGCGGAAAGGTGCCAGGCAAGCGAGAGCCAGGCCCAGGGCTGGAGCTGGATTCGGAGAAAGAGACAGCACAGGCTCTTGTGTGGCCTGCAGTCCTATCCTGCTTCAGCCACTGTTGGCTGGGTGACGAATGGCAAGTTCCTTAACTTCTCTGTGCCTTAGCTTCTTCATCTGGACCATGGGGACAATACGGAATCTGCCTCCGAATTCCGGGCAGGCTTGGAGGGGCTGATGTGTGCAAAGCCCTTCCCAGGGCCCCAGGCCTAGAGCAAGTGCTCTGTAGGCAGTACGACTGAGCAGTGCCTGGAGATGGGTATGGGGCTTTGGACACTGCCCTGGTGCCTGCTGCTGCCACCACCTGGGCCCTTTCTGTTCCTCCATTCACCACTTTCTCCTACCTCACGGGACACACACCGCACACCCTTCCTTTGCCTTGAACTCTGTTTCTATTTATACCATCTGGGCAAGTCAGGTAACCTCCCTGGGTCCCGTTTTTGTCCTCTGTAAGATGGAGGTGGGAAAGATGTGCCTTGCAGCACTGCCATGCCCTCTGGGCCAGCGCAGCGCCTGTCTCATGGGTGGGTGGGTGGGTGGGGGGCCAGAGTGGAAGCCTCCTGGGTAAGGCTGTCATTCTGTGGCACTCCTGCCTCTGGGTTACCATGTCCAAACATTTGCTGAGCACCGATTCCAAGCCATCCTGCCAGCCTGTCCTACCCGTTTCAGCTGGCCCCCACCTTGGCTTCCCTCTACCTCCGGGGCTGCTTCCTGAGCCTCCCACCAATAGCCTTCTCAGGGATTCTGCTACAGATTCCCAGGTCTTCCTGCCTCCAGGACCACCCCATCAAGTCCACTGAGCACCCACAGTTTTCTCAAAACAGAGGTCCGACTGAGACCCTCCCCACTCAAACCCTGCACAGCTCCCAGCTTCCTTCCTCAAATGTGCTCCCGAGTCCGCGCCCTCCAGCTTCATGTCTCACCCCTACTCCTCGTCCCTGCCTCAGCCCACCGGTCTTGACTGACTCTCTTCTTGGAAAGACTTTTCTCTGCTCTGTCTGGACAATATAGCTCACTTTTAGGACTCAGCTCAGAAGACACCTCCCCCAGGAAGCCTTCTCTGACTCTTCCTTTAGGCCCCAAAGAATCCTATGTACCCCACTGCTTCTTAATTGTGTTCAACTCCCTCACTAGTCTGTATCCTTCTTGAAAAGTCTTCAAAAGGACTGGTGCCGGTTTGGTAGTGAAACCTTTCTTTGTCAGATTTCTGATTACTGATTCAATCCCCTTACTAGTTATAGGTCTCTTCAGACGTTCTATTGCTCTGTGATTCAGTCTTGGTAGGCTTTGTGTTTCTAGGAATTTGTCCATTTCATCTAGGGTATCCAATTTGTTGGTCTACAACTGTTTATAGTACTCTCTTCTAATCCTTTCTATTTTTGCAGGATCAATAATAATGTCACCACTTTCATTTCTGATTTTAATTTGAGCCTTATCTCTTTTTTTCTTAATCTAGCAAGCTAAAGTTTTGCCAATTTTGTTGATCTTTTCAAAAAATTAACTTTTATTTCATTGATTTGTTATTGTTCTCTATTCCATTTACCTCTGCTCTAATCTTTACCTCCTTCGGCTATCTTGGGTTGAGTTCCTTTTCTAGTTCCTTAAATTGTAAAATTAGGTTGTTAATTTGAGTTTTTAAATTTTTTTTTAAAAGCATTTATAGCTATAAATTTCGTCCTTTGCAAGGCTTTCACTGTGCCTCTCAAGTTTTGGCCTATTGTGTCTTCCTTTTCATTTGTATTTATGTAATTTCCCTTGTGATTTCTTTTTTGATTAATTGTTTAAGAATATGTTGTTTAATTTCCACAGATTTGTGAATTTTCTAGTTTTACTTCCGTTATTAATCTCTAGCTTCGTCCCACTGTGGCGGGAAAACATATTTTGTATGAGATCTATCTTTTTAAATCTGTTGAGACATCATTTGTGGCTTAACATACATGGTCTGTCCCATGTATGAAACGTCACGTATGCACTTGAGGGGAAGGAGTATGAGGCTGCTGGGCAGAGCGATCTTTGTGTCTGTCAGAATTAGTTGTTCAAGTCCTCTAGCTGCTTACTTATCTTCTGTCTGCTTGTTCTGCTCATTATTCAGAGAGGGATATTAAAGTCTCCAATTACTGTTTAGAACTGTCTGTGCCTCTCTTCCTTTCTGTCAGTTTCTGCTTCATATAGTTTGCTGGCATGTTACTAGGTGCATAAATGATTATAACTGTTCTATCTTCTCACTGTATTAAAGTTTTTATTAATGTATAATGTCTTGCTTTGTCTCTTGTAACTATTTTAAAATTTAAAGTCTCTTTTGTCTGATATTAGCATAGCCACCCTGCTCTCTTTTGGGTATTATTTGCATGGAATATCTTTTCCATCATTTCACATTCAATCTATTTGTGTGTTTGGATATAAAGTAAGTCTCTTGTAGACAACACATAGTTGGATCATGTGTTTTTATCCATCTGCCAATCTGTCTTTGGATTGGAGAGTTTAATTCATTTATATTTAAAGCAATTATTGATAAGGGGAACTTCTGTCATTTTGCTATTTATTTTCTAGATGCCTTATAAAATTTTTGGTCCCCCATTTCCTGCATTACTGTCATTCTTGTGTTTAGTTAATTTTGGGTAGTGAAATGCTTAAATTCCTTTCTCATTTCCTTTTGTGTATATTCTATAGTTATTTTCTTTTTCCTTTTTTTAGATTTTATTTATTTTATTTTTTAGACAGAGGGGAAGGGAGGGAGAAAGAGAGGGAGAGAAACATCAATGTGTGGTTGCCTCTCATGCGCCCCCTACTGGGGACCTCACCCGCAACCCAGGCATGTGCCCTGACTGGGGAATTGAACCAGGGACCCTTAGGGTTCACAGGCCGATGCTCAATCCACTGAGCTACATCAGCCAGGGCTATAGTTATTTTCTTTGTGGTTACCATGGGGATTACATTTAGAGTCATAAGTTATAACATTCTAACTTAAATTTATACTAGCTTAACTTTAATAACATACAAAAACTCTGTACCTTTATAGTTCCATTCCTACCCTTTTGGTTGCTGATGTCACAAAATTATACCTTTATATATTGTGTGCCCCAAAACATAATTATTTTAAATGCGTTAGTGTCTGAAATTACGTAAAAAAAAAACAACAAAATGTGGAGTTAAAAACCAATACTACTAGCTTTCAGACTAATAATTGTTTTTTTGTTTTGTTTTGTTTTACGGGTAGTCTTGCCCTTACTGGTGTGGCTCAGTGGCTTGGGCGTCATCCCATAGAGTGAAAAGTCAGCAGTTCCATTCCCAGTCAGGGCACATGCCTGGGTTGCGGGCCTGTCCCTGGTTGGGGCGTATGCGAGAGGCAACTGATTGATGTTTCTCTCACACATCAATGTTTCTCTCCCTCTCTTTCTTCCTCCCTTCCTCTCTAAAAAATAAATCAATAAAATCTTTCAAAAAAAAATGTAGCCTCTTAAATTATGTAGAATACAAAAGTGGGGGTAAAAATTTTTTTACAATAATGCCAGCTTTTATAATTACCTATGTCTATACCTTATTGAGATTTTTATTTCTCCACACACCTTTGAGTTACTATCTAGTGTTCTTTCATTTAACTCTGTAGGACTCCCCTAAGCACTTTTGTAGAGCAGGTCTAGCGATAACAAACTCCCTCAGTTTTTATTTATCTGAAAAAGTCTTAACTTCTCTCACTTTTGAAAGGAAGTTTTGCCAAATATGGATTCTTGGTTGACGGCTTTTAGTATTTTGACTATTTCAGGCCACTGCCTTCTGGTTTCCAAAGTTTCTGATGAGATATCTGCTCATAATTTTATTGAGGATCCCTCGTAAGGAATGAGTTACTTCTCTCTCCTTTCGAGATATCTCTTTGTCTTTGGAATTAGGAAATTTGATTATAATGTGTTTTGGTGTGGGTCTTTTTGAGTTTATATTAAACTTGATGTTTATATTCATGTCTTTCATCAAACTGAGGCATTTCCATCCATAATTTCTTCCAATATTCTCTCTGCCCCTTTGTCTCTCTCTTCTCCTTCTGGGATACTCGTAATACAATGGGCATTGTTGGTCTACTTAGTGTTTATTTTTTTTTCCAACCTTTTCCTGTTTCTCAGATTTGGTAACTTCCATTACCCTATCTTCATCTTCACTGATTATTTCTGCCTGCTCAAATCTTCCTTTGACTCTCTCTAGTGAGTTTTTCATTTCAGTTATTGTACTTTTCAGCTCTAGAATTTCTTTTGGTTTCTTTTTAGGTTTTCTATATATTAAGATTCCATTTTGTTCATATATTACTTTCTTGATCCTCCACAGCTTCCTTTAGTTCTTTGAGATCTTTAAGATAATTGTATTAAAGTCTTTTTCTAGCATATCTGCCATCAGGTCTTCTTCAGGGCCAGCTTTTTGTTGATTTTTTTCCTCTGAATGGGCCGTACTTTGCTGTTTCCTTGTATACCTTGTGATATTTTGTTGAACACTCGATATTTGAATCTAATAATGTGGTAAATCTGCAAATCAGATTCTCCCTCTTTCCTAGAGTTTGCTGTCTGTTTGTTCGTTTTTATTGTTTTTCTTTCTTTAACTGTTGTAGGCTAGTTCCGTGCCAAGCATCAGCCTGAAGTGTAAACTTAAGGTCTTATCAGGTCTTTTCTGAGCCTCTCGCTGAGCATGCACAGATGCTTTCTAAGTTTTCTCATACATGCAGCTGTTTTTGAATGTTTAGTCTTTAATCCAAAAGGAAAAAAAAAAGAGAGAGAAAAATAAAGGTGGAAGAAAGGGTGCCAGCTCTTTAAAGTCCCTGGAAGTCACTTCTCCAGGAGGGGCTTGAAATAATGTACAAGAGCCACGAGTGCCTGCCTTTTCCTCTGTACCTCTGTGAGCAGAAGCAGCTGTCAGAGCACAGGCACCTAAAATCTGGACGATAGCTCATGAAGGGCCCAGTCCAGAGGGAGAGTAGACAGGTAATAAGGAGAGTGAGGCAGCGGTGACATGGTGGAGGGACTGAAAGAGTGGCAGGAATAGAGATGGCCAGAACAGGGGTCCCGCCTCTTACCTTCATCAGGAGGGCCCTCTCCTTCTCGGCCACCTTTCTCCAGATCTTTGTGACCTGGTGGATCTCAGAATTGAGAAAGCGGTTCTGGGTCTGGTATGCCTCCATGTCATCCTGGAGAAGACAGCAAAGCAGTTAAGGACTTGTACCATAAACATCCCCCTGGTTCTTACCCTCAAATGAGCGGCCAACATGTCCTTTCTTTAGAAACTTCCAATAACGCAAACAGAAAAGGAAATCTGAAAGAAAAAAAATTACTAATAGCCCCCTTTTCTCATCTTGATCCCAGTGTTAAATGGTGGAAAGAGCACCAAGTCTGGAGTCCAAGTCCTGGCTACGACTGCCTGGCTAGAAGACCTCCCTGCGCTGCTCTGACCATCTGGCTCCTCATCTGTAAAAGGAGCAAACACCAACTACCCCGCTGGGCCGCAGGGAGACTAAGCGAAGTAACACATGTCATAACAGTAAGTGCAGTCACCAAAACATAACAAACACTCACGCAATGTTTGTTTTTAAAATAAACATATTTTGACATACAGTTTTCATCATACTAAACAATTTTGGGTGAACATTAAGGAGAACATTTTTCTCCTTAGTGTCACTTTGTTAATACTTTTCTATGTTGCTACAGAAACAACTATTTTACCGGGTGAATTTACCATAGCTTAGCCGTAATCCTCCCTTGCTGTTGTTTTCTAACCTGAGCCCTGGCTATTCAGTTTGACTATGAATGATGCTGTGATGGGCCTCTCTAGCCCAGAGTTTTCCTTCTGCAAGCTGCCCGGCGGACAGCGGAAGATCCAGTGGCTGTGGTGGGCGAGGAGATTCAAGGAGAAGCCTGAGCCTCGGAAAGGCGCGGTCCCAGAAATGGCTCTCGGTCTTTATTCTGCTGGGATGGACATTGCAGAAGCAATAGGCAACACACAGAGCTACACCTGGCAATTCCAGGGCACTTACCAGCTGAAACTAATCCCTTTCTCTCCTACTCAAGAAGATGTACTGGGCTGTAGATGAGTGTGAGACACTATTGCAGGGATGCCTTTGGATAGCAACTGAATTATCTGGAAACTAGGAACAATATCATATCTAGCCTGTGGTGTTTCACTGCCAGGGAAGTGTCAACTGTGTCCAGCGCATAGGTGATCCTGACTCATCCTTGGGTGGGTCTTCATTCTGGCCAAGAACCTTCCCAGCCCAGAGGCTCCAGTTCGTGTCCAGGGTCTGCTGCCTTCTTCCTAGGTGGCTGACACAGTGGGAGGGCCACACGTTCCCAGGGTTCCTAGCTGGAAAGAAATGCCCTGGGCTGACTTCATCACGCGGCCTGTCACCACTCTGTTGGGGTTCTCTTTGATGTCCCCAGCCACGGATGCCCCGTTTTCATCTCCTTCACTGTGCCCAGGCTACAAGGCTGTCCTCAGGCTGAACTTGCTTTCTGCTCTCCCTTGCTGGTCAGGACCCAGGCGGATCCAACTGCCCAGCTCGACCTTTCTTTTACCCTCCAACTACATCTCTGCCCTAGAGCAAAATCTAGGCTTTTTTTTTCTTGGAAATGCTGCTCGGGCTGTCGGCTGCTCTTCTGGGAAAGTGTCTGCCTGCTTCCCCTTCAGGACCCCCACCTTCCTTATCCTTCTGTGGCAGGGGGCAGTGAGACTGGGGGGGAACCTCATGTTTGCAGCACAAGGACCAACCTCCAGTGAGCATCGGAATTTTCCAGGACCACTCCTCACTCCCGTGAGAGTTGTACACTTTAGTGTCTGGAAATTCAGAGAACTCATGAACACAGAGGCTGTGCAGGCTCCCTGTGCCATCACCCCCACGCCCCATCCCCACGCTGAACACATTATCTGATATAATCCTCCCAGCAGCTCAGAAAGTAACACAGATGAGGTCTCTGAGGCTCTGAGAGGAGGAGAAAATTGCCTGAAATCACAGAGCTGGTACAAGGCAGGCTGTGACTGAACCCAGGTCTGTCTGATTCTAAAGCCAAGTCCTAACCACGGCTTTTACTGCCCAGCCACTCTCTAATCTCCCTCCCACTGGAATCCGCCTGATGTCAAAAGTCGAGTCCCACCCTTCAAGGGTGTCCTTGGTGTCTTCTGGCTGAATGCCCGCAGGCTTGTCTGACCTCTCCCAACTGGCAGTGTAATAACATGTCAATGATGCACGTGCTGCCCAAGTCCAGTGCTGCCTGGCAGTCAGGACATCGACTCCAGGGCCATGCTGCCTGGATATAAATCCTGCCTTCACCATTGAGCCCCGGCACAAGTTACTCCCCCTTTCTATGCCTTATGTCCTCACCTGGAAAATGGGGATAACAACAGCACCGCCTCAGGGTTTGTTGGGAGGACTGATTGGTCAATATGCGCAAAAGGCTTAGAATGGTGGCCGGCATGCAGCAAGTGCAGCCCACATGCCGTCTCCCTCGCAAAGCTCTGACATCTCTGACTGCAGCTACTGTGGATGCTTCCCAAGTGCCTGGGAAGATGAAAAAGCCTCCAGGCGAAGGAGAAGAGCTACCAGTTGCCTGAGTTCCTACTATGTGCCTGGCCCATTTCCCTCACATTTGTTATTGTACGTGATTTCATCTTGGCCACGGCGCTGTGGGCTAAACGCTAAAGCACTATCGTTCTCCCTTTACAGATGAGGAAACAAGCACAGAGAAAGTAATCTCTCCTCCGTCATACAGCTGGTAGGGAGAGAAGCAGAACAAAGCCAGGTGTGTTCGGTCCACTGTAGGAAGCGAAAACTTTCTGGGCAAAGACCTCGGAGCCCACTGCCGGAGCGTGCTCTTCACCACTGCCTGGTCCTGCCCTCTTTCCTCATCCCTGGCCCAGGCTTTGGACATGCTGCACTGGGTAGAGAGGGGAGGCAGGACTGAGCACCCTGGGGCAGCCGTGGGTGCGGGGTGGGGGTGGCGTCTGGGCAGCACCTTCCTATTCTGTTTGTCGCCCTACCTTGAGTGTTCTTCTTGGCTCAGAACTGTAGGGAGGAAAAAGAGAAATCTCAGTGGATAGAAAAGACATATGATGGTCGCCAGTGAAGCAAAGGAGGAAAATACAGCTGAAGAAAGGGAACAGACAGGAGGGAGGAGTCTGCCTGCCTGCTGCCTCCACAGGGACCAGGAGCCCGGGAGATTTCTTTGGAGAATGCTGTGTGGCCCAGCTCAAGTGCTAGTGGGGAAGGAAGCAGATTGGGCGTGGAGAACCTGGGGTCTAGTTATGACCCCGGGCCAGTCCCTTCACCTCACCAGGGCTTGACTGTCCCTGCCAGGAAATGGGGGTGGGGGTGGGAGGGCGGTCTAGATATTTGAGTCTTTCCAGTTCTGATATTTAAGAACGGTGATTTCTAGTCTTAAATTGACAGCTTCAAAAACAATGATGCATTTCCTTAGAGACAACTGTTCTCAATCACAGGGCAAGCAGGAAGTGTGAACACACTGTGTCCCAAAACTCAGACAATGGATTCTTGACAGGCCTTCTATTTTTTTCTAGGTCAGACACCTAAAGGCTAACAGCTAAAGAGCTCTAGTACATGCAACTCTTTCTAGCACAAAATGCTGGGCCTCTGAGTATTAGCTACAAATATAAGTGTGGTTGATATGAATCAGAACCGGAGTCTCCTCATAGCTGGGCTCGCTGATAAATTAAATTCCTGCACATGCTAATTCAGGGGCATGCTCAGTCTCCTAGGTGAGGCCAGGCTCACAGTGGATTCCAGCAGGAAGGGCCCAGCTAGGCAGGAAGGCAACATGCTGGAAGCCATTTTCACTGCTGTGTGAAGGGCTGAGAGCTTCCTAACGACCTGGCTGCATCTGCATTTGAAAGGGTTTTGTTTTCATTTTGAATTTTTAAAAAATCTGTTTTTAAGGAATACGACTGAGAGACTGGTTATGTGGTTTTTCACGCTGAAAGGGGAAAGGCATCTGGGTTTCTCTTATCTTCCCTTATTCTAACAACTGTACCACTGGCCTCCCTAAAGCTTCTGGATTTCTCTCGGCCACCTCCCCCCCAATAGTTCTTCGCTACAGCGACACAAGAGAGCCCGCGGGCCTGCACACCTATACGTGCGTGGCTGCGAGTGGCAAAGTACGGGGCCGGGCTGGCCCTGGCTCTGTGGCTGCCTTTAGGGACAGCGGGACTACAGGCACCTATCACCGGCCTCAGGTCGCCAGATGTTTGGGCAGCTCCTGTCACCACCCTCCAGAGATGGCGCTGCAGCCCATGACAGGCATCACGCTAAAACAGAGGTCCTGCCTCCTGTGCTACAACTGCTCCCAGGTGAGAGCCACAGCCTGGGCGAGGCGGAGGCAGGGACGGTGGCAGTAGCGAAAGGAGCCGAAGAAGCTGGAAGGCGGCAGAGCAGGCGGACTTGTTAGAGATGTGTGCTTCAGCCCAGTTCCAGTCCTCCCCTTTCAGCCCACAACTCTGGGCAAGTATCTTCGCCTTTCTCAGCCTCAGCACTGCCCTCTGTAAAGTGGGGAGCACGCAAGTGACCACATCAGAGGGCTGGTGCAAGGATTAAATGAACAATGCAGGTAAAGCACTTAGGACAGGAACGGTGGCTGGTGCCGTGATTACGAGCAGGTCACGGCCAGCTCCCTGTGCTGTGTATAGGACTGCTGCGGGAGGGCCACCCTGGAATGAGGGGGGCTCTCCAGGGCATCAGAGTGACCCCTAAGGAACAGGGCCAGGCCAGGCCCCAGGTGTATAGCTGATCTAGCACTCGGGAGTTCTGACCCATCTTCGGCTCTTTCTAATTTGCTAAGTTAGAGATACCTTCCCTTTTTGGCCTAGGACACCATGAAAAGGTCAAGCTGGATTGGGCCTTCTGGTTAAGAAAAGTGAGGAAGTATGTAGCAATATTTCCATCAACATCCACTTCAAAGATGTGCACTCCAATATTAAAGGTTATCCCTGCCGTATCTAGAAAGCCATTAGGGTGGAGAGCAGTGCTGTCCCCAGGGGCCCTGAACCTGGAGGGAGGGGCCCCTACCTTCAGGTGTTCCATCTTCTCCTGTTGGCTCAGGAAGTCCCTGTCGGCAGCATCTGGGGGCACGAGGGGCCTGTTAGGGGGATGCATGAAGTCCTGGGTGACTTTCTCAGACAGCTTGCAGATGACCTGCTGTTTGGCCTGGTTCTTGTCCATAAGCAGCTGCACGTGCTGCTGCAGCTCCTGCACCTGCTGCTCCCGCAGGCTCGCGGTCTGTGCCAGGCTGTCCCGTTCCTGCTCCAGGGCCTCCACCCGCCGGCCCAGCTCCATGATCTGCCGCACTTTGTGCCGCACCAGCTCCAGCCGGTCCTTGTCCTCAGCAGCCGCCAGGTATGCGCTGGTCGCCCTCTTCTCCTGCTGGGCGGCCTCCAGCGCCTTGTGCAGGATCCTCACCAGCTCCTGCGTGGAGGAATGGAAGTGTCTTATGAACTCGGGGAAGGCCTGTTAGGTGCCAGAGGCAAGGCGCTTGTTCTCGCCAGTTCTCTTAACAGCCCTGACAAGGGGCCAGCATCACCCTCTGTGTCATCTCATGTCAGCACCTATTTTCTCTTTTTCTGTTCAAGAGCCTTAGCTTGACACCTGGTTCCCCAGCTCAAGACTTCATTTTCCAGCTAAGCTTATAGCTGGGTATGGCCAGGTGACGGCTGTACCTACACTGCATACAAGAAATGATGTGGGTGGCTTCTGGGTCATACCTTTGAAACCACTACACACATGCTCCCGTGGTCCAGTGGACCTTCTGGCTGGAAAAAGGCAAGAACTACGGCAGTCACGCCGGGCTCACAGCTGCATACTGAGGATGGCAGAGTTGCCTTGCCAGCTCCGAACTGCTGCACTCTTCCATGGGAATGTGAGAAATTAACTTCCAAGGTGTTCTAGGCCACAGGAGCTTGTATCCTGACTAATACCTGTCTGTTTCAGAGATGAACAAACTGAGGCCCAGCAGAGCAGAGTGGAATTTAATCCCAAATCACCCAGACTCCAAAGCCTGTGCTTGGTCAGTAATGAAAACAGGGGCGCTGTGGCACATGCACATTGTTTTCCCACCTCTCACTCCTGTGGCAGGCATCACGAATTAATCTCAATACTCCTTCCCTCTGAGGCCTAGTGGAGGCCTCGGAATCCTTCTGAACTTAGCACCCAAGCAGTCACTACTAACCGAGCTGAGACAGCAACAGAGGGAACACACTGGCAATCCTCATGGCAAGCCACATACAGAGAGAGCCTCAGTCAATCCATTTCTGCCCATCCCCATCCCCATCCCCACTGAGCAATGCCTGCAAGGCTGGTGCAAGGAAGCGCCAGAGAGCAATAGATCTCAGTTTACCTGGGGTGGCAGTGGGGGAAGATCGGCACCTCCTACAGAAAGGCAAATCAGTTTAAACTGAATGGGGAGGGCCAGAGCTGGCCAAGTAGCAGGTGGGAGATGTGGCCTGGTAGGGCTTTTCAGACAACTGAACTAGATGTTTGGGCGCAGCCTCAGGGGAATGAAAGAGCGGGTGAGGAGCTGTGGGAGTCTTTGGGGGTTGCAGGAAGTGGGGGAGGGTGGTCGCAAACCAAACCATGAAGACCAGGGTCCTGCTGAAAGAGATTAACTTGGCTGTGGCTCCAAGATTACAGACAAACCTAGACCATTTTCTGGTTCAGCTGAGATTTGGAGATCACCCTGTTAACTGCATAGTGAAATAACCAATCGCCACCAATGTTCAGAGTTGCCTGAGGCTCAGAATCAAGTGGGTATTTCCCCCCCAACTTTGGGAGAGTCAACTTTGAAGCCCATTTCATTACATCCAGCTGTCTCCCCGTTCCCACATTGGCTCTCAAAATCCAAGACCAAGGTACCAGCACAGAAGGCTCTCCTTCCCCTCAGTGAGACAGGGAGAAAGGAAAGGCGGGGGAGATGATGCCAGGATAAAAAGCATAAAAGATGGAGTGGGAATGGATCACAGATTCAGAAAACCTGGGAGACCTGGCCCGGCCACTTTGCTATCAAGGGAGAGACTGAAGCCCAAGAAAGGAGAAAGAAGAGGACTAAAGGGACCTGGTAAGGACCCATGAATGGAAAAACATGCCATAACAGAGTGCTCCCAACTCCTAATCCAGGATCCCTCACTTCTCCATGAGGCATCGTTAATGGATTTTGCACTGAAACGCTTCTTTCGGTTTCTTTAAAAATGGAAATAACCCGTGTTCATAGCAGCAATATTCACAATACCCAAGAGGTATAAACAACTCAGTGTCTATTGATGGTAAACAAGTAAAATAAGGCACATGCACACTCACAGAGGAGTATCACTCAGCCTTAAAAAATAAAGGAAATCCTGCCACATGCTACACATAGATGAATCTTGAGGATACTATGCTATGTGAAATAAGCCAGTCACAAAAAGGCACGCACACACTTATAGAAATATTAAAAACAAAAATGGAAACTTGTGACACATGCCATTTTGAAGCTGCTTTTGTGCTATAAAAAATAATATAAAAGAAGCCACTTCACAAGGCGTGCACTCTGAAGTCTCTGTACTGGGTGAGGTGGGAGTGTACTCTGAACTCTGGCTTGGGTTCTAAGGAAATAATAGGCAGCACTTCGCCCCCACTGAGTTTCCTAAACAAATTACATGTCTTCACCAAGTAAGCCTGAGTGAACTGCGCTGGCCCTAGAGGGCCCCAGGCTGGGCCCGGGAGGAGTCCCTCATTCCCAGCAGCCAACAGATGGTGAACATCCCCACAAACAACAGCCTTCCATCTGCCAGAGCAGACGGCCCTCAGGGTGGTGCAGTTCTGTCAACTCTGAGAGCCAGAGTCCTGGGGCCAAGCAGCCATCTGGCACTATCTCCTGGAGTCCACATCTCTTGTGGGGCCAGCACCGCAGGGCCTGGGATAGAGAATGACTTAATGGGTATCAGAGTTGCCCTGTGGTTTAATATGACACCAGGGAGGCACAGAGAGTCCGTGCCATTTTTTCCGAGGAGCAGGTGTGTCTGGTCCTGGGCTATGTACCATGGGACCATGGAGGAGGCAGCCTGTGATGAGTTCTGAACCTGGAAAGAAGACCAGGGCCCTCGAAAGCATCCAACAGAATTTGACATACAAATTCTTAAAGGATCATTAAAGCTCTTGGCAATGGCCACCAGGCTGTCTGAGCCAGGACAAGACTTCCCACTCCCGAATCCTCCTGCAGCCTCTGGCAGAAAGACGGTGCCTTCCCACTGAAGTGCCATGGGAGGGACGTCTTGGAGATGTGGGCTCAGGAAGTCCAGGGGGCTGTTTCCGCAGCTGGGAAACTGGACTCGGAGGGTCAGATGGAGAGCTGCTCTCTGACTGGCATTTCTGAGTGCACGGGGTGTGGCATCGCCAGGTGGTGCCAGCCTCCTCTGCCCCCTCCGGGTCAACAGCTGGCTTCCTTTTCTCCTTCCCCTCTTTGGTTTTGGTATCTGGGCTGCAAGTGAAACCCCAGAGTTGGCAGGGCTGGGGCACCACCTTCCTCACATAGAATGAAGACCTGACTTCCGTCCGTCGCTGCCCTGCCCCACAAGCACACATTTCCTGGAGGCCCGCATGGGCTCATGTGTGTTTCCAGAGCTCCTCAGAAGAGTTCTTCTCAGAGCCCCTCAAGGGGGTGCATCATCCCTTCTACGGCAGGAAGAAATCGGCAGAAAGGGCAGGGAACACTAGTAACAGCCGAAATAATCAAAGTCTGAATCTGCTGGGCAGCTGCTGGCGGCCAGGCGCCAGGCTTCATGAATCAGGACCCAGGCCTCTCCAGGAGACATGGTTAAAACTCCATTCACAGCGGAAACTGAGGCTGCAGAGGGTAAGAAACTTGCTCAGGGCTAGAATTGGGGTCGGCACCGTCTTGTTCAAGGGCTGTGCTCTGAATTACCCACTAGACTGAAGCGCAATTGTGAGATGGGTCAGGGAACATGCAAATCCACTCACACTGCGGGGCAAAAGCTAACCCACGAGACCTGCTTGAGGACAGGGCTGAGGCTTTCTGGAACGTGAACCAGTAAGAAAGTCCAGATTCTTTAACGCTTTTACAACTTCCTCTTCACATTCTGACTCTGACTGTTGGGAAGCTGCCAACAGCCCGGGCAGCCCTTACTCATTTCCACGACCTTGCCTTCATTTAGTGCGCCCTCCGGGCTGCAGCGCTGTCAGGGGCAAGCCTAAATGAAAGCTTGGTCTCCTGGGGCCCCTTTACTATGTGACAGTTCACAACACCTCAGAAGGAAAGGCTAAGTCAAGGGAGGCCGCCCATGTTTCCTAGAAGGAAGGGGAAGATATGGTGAAAGGAGAAGTGGTGATTACATTCAAGATTTCCTGTTTACGTTCGGGAATGGGATTTAAGCTGTACCTGGCCAGGGATCAGGTAGCTGCTCTAGCTAAAGAGAGCCCGCTGACCAGCTCTGCAAGCCACCTGTGCCTCCCTGCCATGTGACCCCTGCTGCTTCACAAGGTCACCCTGGATGTGAACACGATTTACCTCTGGGCTGTAGGATTTTTAATGACTTTCATGTCTGTGTACATGTGTGATCTGTTTTCTACAATAACTGTGTAACTCTTTTTTTTTTTAACTGCTAAAATTAACTTCTCTTTCTATTAAGCCCAAATCTTCCTCCACATTATTGTCCCCTATTGGGCCTGACTCAGCCCCAGGGCCATGAGAACTGCCTGCTTTCTCTGTCCTGTGATGGTCCTAAGGGATCTGTGCCCAGTTACCAGCTGCCAAGCCAAAGACCCCCCTTTTGACCCCGGTTCCTTTGGTGGCCCCTTCCAGAACGCTGCATCCAGGTCACCCTCCTTCAAATACTGTTCCTCATCAGGTTTGGGATAGACCAGGCATAGTCCTTCAGGAAGGGTCTGAGAGGCAATTATTAAAGTAGGTCCCAGAGATCCTGCTCTTGGAGACTTTCTGTCACCTAGTTTGAGTGACAGTATGTCCCTGAGTATCTACAGCACAGCATCTCAACCACCCACATTTTGGCTATTAAGGACCATAGACTGGTTTATACCCTGAGGGGTCTCCTGGAGCCTGGGGTCAGAGCTCACCTTCTGAGACTTTAACTCCTTGGTAAGCATCAGAACCTGCTGCTCTAAGGCCAAGGCTTTCTCCTGGGCAGTGCGGTTCCGTGTGAGCCCTTCAGCGAAGAACGGGAAGGTGTTGTTCTGGCGCTTGGCTTTCTGAATGAGACTGGCAGTCAGAGAGGACTTGGGTGTAGGCTTCAGGGAATCCACTGGGTCTTTCCCTGGTCAAGAGGAGAAACACAGGTTACGATAAGGGGCCTTGGCAGTTCCCAAACTTGAGCTTGCTGCAGAGGGCTCGGGAAAGTGCAGACTGTGGGACCTACTCCCTGAACTCTTCACGCAATAGGCCTGGGGAGAGGCGTGAGAATTTGCATTTCTAAAACAGCCCTCAGTGATGCAGCCAGTACGGGGCTGGACGAAACAAACATTATTTACACCGTGCAGGTCAGGCCACTCAGCCCATCGTCTGAACTCTGCCTGTCCCCTACTCGCGGATCCCACGGGGGCTGTGTTTGCCAAGTGGTCAGACCCTCAGTCATAGGCCCTGACAGAATGTTTTGTTTCTTTTGTCAGGATGCCACCTCGACCCTTTGAGCAATTTTCAAAGTACACAGGCCTCTCTCTTGATAGGAACATGGAATATATCTGCACTCTGCATTCTTGCCCCAGAGAGTAGCTCAAACTCTTATTTGATTTTTACTATAAGCTAAGTTAGGAGGTATTTCCCACAGCTGATTGCCTCAAGGCTGCAAAGTCCCTTTAGTATTTCCTCTAGAGCCAGGGTTAGCCACCAATGGCCCAGAGGCCAAATCCTAGCCCAGAGCCTGCTTTTGTAAATAAAGTTTTATTGGGACACCACACCTGTCCGTTTGTGTACTGCCTGTGCTGGTGTCACTCCACAAGGGCAGAACTAAGTACTTCAACAGAGACCACATTGCCCACAAGGCCTCATATATTTACTATCTGGCTCTTTACAGAAAACATTTGCTGACCAGTGCTAAACTTTATTCTTAAATCAAATCTGACATCAGAGAGTCACTCAGGCCACCTTGCTTGCCCTGTCCACAGTCTTTGCTTTAGGGCTCTGCCATCGGTCTGCAACCAGGAACATTTAATGGCCTGATTATATGGTCAAGGGACCTTGCAAATTGTGTTTACATGGCACACACACATCATGCTGATGTAGCTTGTACAGGACTGGATGAAATGAACAGAATTTCTCCTCAGCCTTCAGTGTCAGAAAAGGCTTTCTTCTTCCAAGGAAATACGTGTTTAGTTTATGGACACCGGAAATAATCTAACCACTCGCATCTCCCTCTTCGCTGGTGTTGCTGAGATGCTCAGCCACATCTGCTGCCTACCCTTGGCTGCTCTGAAGGATCTTATCTAAATTTTCTAACCCTAATTACTCAGTTACTTTCCCCAGATATGTATTTTAATAAGTTATCCCCAGACTAAGGTTAAAAATAAGGATGTGGAATGGGATCCCAGGG
The DNA here is from genome assembly GCA_004026545.1 of Mormoops blainvillei. Lineage (NCBI taxonomy): Eukaryota > Metazoa > Chordata > Mammalia > Chiroptera > Mormoopidae > Mormoops > Mormoops blainvillei. The sequence goes on along the minus strand of PVJD01000095.1, from coordinate 670,638 downwards.
GAGGGGACAGGTAGGGTTTGGAAAACAAGCCGAGTGACTCAGCATCTTTCTTCTGGGGACCAGGCTGAGGGTCAGCCAAACAGTCTTGAACAGATAAAGAACTGCCCTGACCAGTGTGGCTCACTTGGCTGGTCATTGTTCTGCAAAGTGAAAGGTTGCTGGTTCAATTCCTGGTCATGACACATGCCTGGGTTGCAAGCTTGGTCCCTGGTTGTGGTACGTACAAGAGGCAACCAATTGCTGTTTCTCTCTCACATCGATGTTCCTCTTTCTCCCTTCTCCTCTCTAAAAATAAATTTAAAAAAGAAAAAGAAGAAAAAAAGAACTACTCTAGTAGGTAGTTCAGGAGCCAGAAACTCCTTGAACTTGCTGGGCAGAAGAACAGAATGGTCTTGTTCTAGACCTAACAGAAATCCGGTGGAGCCACGAACAAAGCAGCCTGCAGAGCTCCGAGGAATGCAATGCCTTTGTCTTTCCTGCCAAGGACTCTAGGGGAGTCAGACTCCAGGCGGCTCAGACCTGTAGCCCTGCTGACCTCTGAAACACTCCTGTCCACCAGCCCTGGGGGCAGGCCAGGTAGGGATCACTGTGCTCATTTTACAGTTGGAGAAAACGAGACCTAAGAAAGCATTTCTCAACCAGTGCACCAAGGTTTTGTGGTAGTGATGACGACTCAGAGGGGCTGCGGGTGAGTAACCAAGGGGAGCCCAGACTCCCACCCCGACTCAACTCAGCTTTTATATGCTTTGCATATTAGATTTTGTGTGGTATCTAGGTTTCACGGAAATAAAGACGTAGTTCTAAAAATCACTGATTTAGAAAGTGAGGTTTCAGGCCACAGAATGGGGCCGGAGTGCTTGGGCTGAGTCCTGGCTCTGTCACTGATTATGTGACTGTGAGCCAGTCGCTTTGCTTTCCTGTCCTCAGTTCCTTCATTTACTAAATGGGAACAACAACAGTATCTACCACTCAGGTTGTTGTAAGAATTAAACAGGTTAATGCAGGTAAAGCGCTTAGTGCACATGGTTGAAACTTAAAAAGGTTCTAGGTGAAATGAGCCAGTCCGACCACATGTTGTACAATTCCATTTATATAAACTATACAGATTAGGCAAATCTGTAGAGTCAGAAAGAAGGTTAGTGGCTGCCTAGAGTTGGAAGGAGGTGGAGACTGGGACTGATGGCTGAGGGATGTATGAATGTTTTGGAGGGAGGGAGTATTACGAATCTTCTAGAACTGATTATGGTGATGGTTCATCATATCTCTGTGAATATACTGAAAGCCACTGAACTGTATAGTTCAAATGAGTGAATTGTATGGTATGTGAATTATATCCTAATACAACTGTTACCACCTCCCAAAGTGCCTAGAGTAGCCCTGGCACAAAGTAGCTGCTACACAGAAGTGCTAGTTTCATCATTATTAATGATTTGATACAGTACTGATCTCCTGACAGTTTTTGTGGTCTGGGTGATCTCCTGGTCTCCCCAGATACTGCTCCAAAGGGACGCTTTTCCTCGAGTCACTTCTGCACAGCCCAGGGGTCCTCTCTGCTCTAAGAAGGCTCCCACAAAGCTGCCTCAGCCAGTTTTCTTTTGGCTGCTTTTAAGTTAAAATATGTTCTAAGGTCACCAATGCTACTTTCAGGGAAGCCTCCCTCCTCCCAACGGTGTGGGTCACTCGCATTTTGTGAAAGAAATAATAACGTGCTAGGTCACAGCTGGGGCAGATACCTAAGGGTCATCGGCTCTGCTTCTTTCGGTAGAGCTTTTAATCACCCCAGAAAGGCACTTTTATATCCTTTCCTTATAAATTAAAAAAAAAGTAAGAAAGTGAGTGAGATTTCCATTTATTACTTCAAGAACCAGGGCTAAGAATTTCAGTTTAGGAAGCTGAAAAGAGTCCTGGAGGTGGATGGCGGTGATGTTTGCAGAACGTGAATGTACTTGACGCCACTGAACTGCACACCTAAAACTGGTTAAATTTTGTTATGTATATTTCACTACAACAGCAGCAGCAGCAGCAGCAACAACAATAATAATAAATCATTGCTACTAGACCCATAAACCCAGGAGCAACGACCCGGAGAGTTCCGTGGCTGACACACAGAAGCACCCTTGGTCTCTGAAGGCAGCTCGGACCGGGGCAGAGGCTCACCTGGGACGCTGGGGCCAGGGGGTGCGGGCTGCTCCTCCTTCTGAGGCTCCCGGCTCTGCGGCGAATCTTCCCCTGGGGGTCCGTGGCCGGTTCCGTGGGCCTGCCTGTTGCCCCGGATGTTGCACACGGTGTTTCTGAAGGACAGCAGAGGCGCGTGAGGCTGAGAGCCCTGCCATTCTGCACCTTCCCTCCCTGCTGTCCCTGCTGGAGCTCAAGCTGCATCCCTACCCCAGTCACGGCCTGATCAGTCTGCTAGACCCCAAGCACCCTGCATGACGCACCCCACCGGCGCTGCCCCTCACCCTCCTCACCCCCTTTTCCATTATTTCATTGCACTGAATCACCTTCCACAATACTACCTATGAAAAATATAAGCTTCACTCCCTTGGCCCAAACCTGCTGCTGAAGTATAAGCTTCATGAGGGCAGAATGTCTGTCTGTTTTGTTCACTGAAGATACTCTGAATGCCTGGAACAGTGCCTGAAATATAGAGGTCCCTTCTACATATGTGTTGAATGAATTTTGAATGGACTTGCCAAACTGACTTTCTTGAAACCCGCATCTGGTCTGGTGACTGCCTGGCTCAGAAACCACCAGTGGTTCCCCACTTCTACTGAGAAGTCCCGAACGTCTCCTGGTATCCTTCTCCTCTTGCGTTCTTTCCCTTCTCTGACCTGTTCTCTCTCAAGCTTTCACTGGTCACCTCACAGCCTCAAGGGCGCTCACCGCACTTCACGATTGGGCCACCCTGTGACCAAGTACTTGTCTAGGCTGAATAATGATGATGTCTTTTCTTCACGAACTGGGCACTAACCTACCTGCCTGCCTGCTGGCACCTGGCAAGCACTGGGGTTGCATGGGCCCGGAGTGCAGGCCCAGTAACACGTTTGGTTTGCAGGGAGCAACCATGTAGCACCAAAGGCTGGCCTAGGACTAGGGGCCACAGAGGAGTTCATAATGAGTCAGGTGAAAAGACAGTTCGATTGAGTGTATTTCCCTTTGCAAAGATATAAAAGTAGACACGTTCCAAAATTAATAACAAGGAAGAGAAAATGATTAAAGGAGCTCAGTAGGGTAGTGTCTGTCTAACTACAAGTTAATGAACCATTGGCAGATGGTAAAATCAGTTTAGTATCATGACCAGCATTTAAAAAACAAAATGGAAAACATGAGAATGTACCCCACTTAGAGGGGGTTAATACTTTGTGAAATATATATCTATGTGCACATGGTGATCATGGGCAACAGTTAGAAAACTGTAAGTCATTTATTTAAGGGCAGCAACAGCGTGGTCAAAAGAGGGTGGGAAAGTCTGTGATGGAATCTTGGCTTTGCTACATCACACCAATATGCAATGTGTACTTCCAGCAATATGGGGGACAGATTACTGTGAAAAATCCTCATTCCAAAACACCTGGATGCTAGATAAATACAAAACATATTTCACAAATATTTAGCTGAATTCCCAGGAAAGGAAGAGAAATCCTTAGGTACTAAACATGAAAAAGGAGGTGCAATTCAAGTGGAAACACAAGAGGAACATGAATGTGTAGATTACTGTTCAGGAAATACAGCCATACCACAGAGAAACCTTAATTTAAAAAAATACCATATTGCTAAAAAATGTCAAGCCTGCTGAAAATTTGGTGTTGATAGGCTTGCTCAATATAGGGTTACCACAAAACTTTAATTTGTAAGAAAAAATGCAGTATCTGCAAAGTGTAACAAAACAAGGTGGGCCAGTATTCACCCCTTCCCCTCCATCTCCATGGGAGCAGAGTACCTCCCCCACTCCTGGCTTTGGGCGTGGCCAGGCGGCTTGTTTTGGCCAAAGGAATAATAGCAGATGTGATGTAAACATAGGCCTGAGGAACACGCCTCAGGTAGCTGCTGGTCCAGAGAAGATGAGAAATACGTGGACTAGAGCTAGATCTTACCAACTGCTGAGAGTCACGGCTAGTGAACCTAGTCTTTATCAGTTGAACCCCGATGGGTGCAAAATAAATGCTTATTATATGATATTGAATTTTGAAGTGTTTGTTTGCAGCATTATTGTCGTGACAGTTGACTAGGATATACAGTATGTCTGTTCAGGAATCAACTGTTTTCCTTTTTTACATTGTGATGTCACTGACAAATAACATTTGTTTCAGGTATACAACATTATATATACACACACACGATCACCACAATGAGACTAGTTAACATCCATCACCACACACAGTTACAACTGTGTGTGTGTGTGTGAGTGTGTGTGTGTGTGTGTGTGTGAGAGAGACAGAGAGAGACAGAGAGAGAGAGATCAGGGATCAACTATTGATACCAAAAACCTAGAGCCTTGGTTGCAAAGGAGAAAAGAAAACAAGGTTAAAACCCATACAAAGTGTAGGATTGAAATTGAAATTTTACATAAAGCTGGGACTCCTGAAAATCCATGTCCTTTGTGGAGAGGTGGATTAGAAAAAAAAGTCTGCTGGCAAAATTAACAAAAGGAAATTCTAGGCAAAGGCTCTGGGTATTCAGGGGAATACTGGACTTAGAGAATAAATTGGGAAGTGTTTCCACCTTTCTGAAGGAAAAAGTTGGTGAATAATTGATATTAATTATTCTTTAAATGTTTGGTAGTATTCACCAGTGAAGTCATCTGGTCCTAGGTGTTGTTTTTGTTTGGTTTATTTTTGTGAGTATTTTTTTGATTACTAATTCAATCTCTTTACATGTTACATAGGTCTACTCAGATTTCCTGTTTTGTCTTTAGTCAGTTTTAGTAATTTGTGTCTTTCCAGGAATTTGTATATTTCATCTAAGTTATCTAATATGTTGGCATATAACTGTTCATAGTATTCCCTTATAATCCTTATTATTTCTATAAGGTTAGTAGTATCATCCCCTCTTTTGTTCTTGACTTTAGTAATTGAGTCTTAGGCCTTTTCTTGGTCTGTTTAGGTAAAGGCTTGTTGATTTTGTTGATTTTTTTCAGAGAATCATTATTTAATTTAAAACGCCTTTAAAAGAAAATCTACTTTTTTGGTATAGTTGGGTCCAACATAAGGGAAGAATGAGATTTTACTTTAATGAAGAATATAGCTGACTGATAAGAGGGAAAAGCTAATCAGTTAAAAATCAAGGACAGAGAAAAAGTTAGAACTCAGCACTCCCAACACTTGACTTTGAAATTTGGTCTCTGACTCCTTTTACTGTTATTATTAATGTCCTATTTTAAGGAGCTCCTACTCCTTGGGCTAGTCACCTCCCCTTCCCAGGTCTTATGTGCCCCATCTAAAAATAAAGGGTGGTAGTCGTATTAAAGAGAATGATGACGGTCATGAGGGGCACTATTTACTCAGTATCACTTTGTGCTGGGGCCTGTGCTGAGCCCCATTACAATGTAACTCACAAACCACAAGTCACGTGACTTGGAGAGGACCCAGGGACACATCCCTACAGCTGGAGGAATTGGCTGGGTGGGGTGACCGTCATTGCTGCACACAATTCCCCTCGCCCAGGGAGTGCAGCCTCCCCACCATGTCCAGGAGCTCACAGGCATCATCCCTGGGGTGTGGGAGGCATAGAAGCCCAACCCCAGGACAGGAAAGGGCCTTCTGAGCTTCTGCCCACCTCTCCTCTGTGGATGGCGAGCTCACTGACTACAGACACAGACCAGGTGGCTGCTACTTAGCCGAACTATTTCGCTTGGAAGAGGCATCTCCATTTCATAATTTTATTGACTTGGGTTGGAGCAGTTCACAGATTATTTTCTGGGTAGGGTTACTTCCAGGTCCAAATAGGCCTGGTCAGCATGAAGGTAGTGGTCATAAGGGTTTGTTCTGGAAGGAAAACCTTGGGCAAGCCATTTATCCTCTCTGAGTCCGGGTTCCTTCAGCTGCAGTGGGGATGAGGAACATATTCACAGCCAACAATGAGGCCTTTCATGGATCAGGCTCTAAGCTGAGCACTAGTAATGCAACCCATTTAAGCCTCATATGCATGCATTCAATGCATTTAATCCTCACAGAAGCCCAATGGAGTAAGTACTATTATCACCTCCACTGTACAGAGAGGAGAGCTGAGGTTCAGAAAGGACAAGTAACCAAAGCCTCAGAGTGGTAAGTGGTAGCGCTGAGCCTCAGGCCTGGAAATCAGACTCCACAGGCTGAGAACTTAACTGTTATGATACCACTTCACGGGGTTGTCCAGACAATTCAACGAGAGTATAAAACACCTAGTACAGTGCTCTGGAAGCTCTCTTACTCCCTCCCTCAGACTATGGCCTGGGCTCATGCAGACCCAACTGGAAACTCTAAGGCCAGCCAGAGACAAAGGCAACCCTGATCTTACTGGGCTCTCCCCAGGACACTGGCAATGTTGCCCTACATTGTCTGTGGGTTACTGCAAGTGTCACAAGGGAGGTAACTGACCGACCCCTGCAACTTCCTTTCTGGTCTCTGCATGCTCTCTGTTTCACTTCTGCTGTCTGTGGTCTTTACCAGGCAAGGAACCTGGCTTAATCTTGGTGAGACCACCCTGGCTACAGTTAACAGTGTGTACTAGCTGGATGGCTGCACTTCTCAGGTGCCCTCAAACCTCCCATTAGGCTCACAATGCACCTAGTTCCCTCCAGCTCCTCCCGAGGGACGATCCCCAGAAGGGCGCCCTCCTTGTCCACTCACACTGGGGGGCACAGCCATGCCCCACACTCCCTAATTCTTTCTTTCTAGCTCAGACCTCTTTCTTCTGAGTCCCACTTTCCATCCGGGGCCTGTGGGGTAGTTCTATCGCCGCCCTTCCAGTCACACCAGCAAATTCGAACACTAAAGCTGACAGGGAAATGCTATGCCTCAGTCACACAGAGCCAAGGGTTTCTAACCCACATCCAGTGAACAACCTCTTCTGCTTTCTAGGAGGTCTAGTTAGTCTGAAGTCCTCACAGCAAATATGCGCCTAAACAAGATCGCTGTCGAGTACAGTTTGAATTCCCCAAAGCTTCTGTTCCTTCACTTAGAGCAACGACAATAGTAACAGATAATACAGGGTGCGGCAAAGGAGGTTTACAGTTGTAAGTACGTGAAACACAGAGTTTATTCTTGTATTATTATTTAATTATTGCATTATTTTTTTCATATGAACAACTGTAAACCTACTTTTGCCCACCCTGTATTTATTAAGTACCTACCCACTACCAAGCACAGCTCTAAAGCAGTTTGCATGGATTGGCCTTTTAACCCCTGTGCTAATCTTACAAGGCAAGCACTGCTGACTTTTATATTTACTAATAATTTAAGGGCAGCACAGAGAAATCAAACAATGTGCCAAGGATACAACAGCCGCTGACTGGTGAAGCCAGGATCCAAATCCAGGCAGTTTGGCTGTGATGCCCAGGCCACGCTGCTATCTTCTTCTAAACTACTGAAAACGAAGCCTGCCAATGGGAAATTATACATATAACGTATTATTAAATGAAAGAGTAGCTGAGATGAACGTACAATAAATTACGTTAGAAGTGAATAATGTGATGTGCTTGACACATGTAGACATTTATGAAGCCGTCACCACATTACATGCAGTAGGATCTCAACTATGCATGTTATGTGTATAGAAAATGAGGAGGAAGGAGATCCACTGAAGGCTGAGAATGCTTGTTTGGGTGACAGATTACAGATAATGTTAAATTTGTACCTTTCAAGATGTTTCTGATTTCCTGCAAAGAACACACACTACTTTAAAAATCAGAACACTGAACGTAATATTTTAAAGTAATGACGTGCTGAATTGAAAATAAAATCCGTAGCCTCTCCCCAGACCCTTCTCCCTATTAGGAATCATCCCAGATCACAGTAAGCTCTGAAGAATGGGCTGCTAGCAGCTTGCCCAGCCCCTCAGCCCCACTAGCACTTACTGTATTTCAGTTCCCAGGTGCTTGAGGGAAATATTCTGAAGGGTCAAGGGCATGGCAGGGGCTGGTTGCAAGGCGGCGTCTGCACCCACGAGTCCAGGGGGTGTTTTCACGGGGCACAGGAATTCCTCCAGCTCTGCCTCCTCTTGCTCTGCAGAACAAAGAAAAGGGAATCACCCATGGGGTCACTGCACCTGGAAGGACCAGACAGGTGGGTGCTACAGGCTCAGCTCCGGCAGGAGTCCTTGAGAATGAGCCTTCCTTGTAGGTCAACAGCAGCCAAGGGGGTAGGTGGTTCACTAAATGTTCTGCAGACACTGAAATGGTACATTTTGTTGCGACAGCCTTCCCAGAAACCCTTTAAAGGTATGCAGAACTTCAATTATTTGTACATCTGGGAATCCACCTAGAGAAGTTGTTTGAAATGCAGACAAAGCTTTATGAACCAAGAGGTTCATCCTGGCACGGTTTAGCCTCAAACTGAAAATAACGTAAAGATCTGGCGAATGGTTAAATAAATTATGATGCCTTCAGGCAATGGAATTTACTTAACCACTTAAAACGATGTTAAGGAAGAATGCTTAAGAACATGGGGGATGTGCATGGGGACAAAACACTAGGTTGAAAAAGCCAGATAAAAAATTGGGGGAATAGTATGATCTCCACTGCATAGGAAAAGTGTCAAAGAAATACTTAGCAATCTTAACAGTGGTCAGACTGCATGATGGAATTAGAAGTGAGCAGACTACTCATTATGGTTTACTGTTTTTTCCCCCAAATTTTCTGTAATAAACATGGATTACTTTTATAAACATAGAAATATATTAACTAAAAATAGGTGTTAATAAAGAGATTTTTATAATGCAGGATATTTTACAGGTCATAATACTGAGTACCAAAAAGGAAAGTAAAGCATTTTGAATTGTTACCTAATTGGAAATACATTTCAATAAAAGGTAGACGGGAGGTCATAACACAATGTTAACACTGGCTGTCTCTGGGTGATAGGCTTATGGCTACTTTTCCATGTTTTTCAAATGTTCTGCTTAAATAGTGATCCTGTTTTATACAGTGAGTACTTCAAAAGGTTTAACACTAAGGCAGGTTTCAAGGTGAAGGAAACATTATTTGAGCTATAAGAGAGAGAGGCAGTGAAATATTCAGAAGTTAGTTTTGAGTATTACAAAAAGTGGAAGAGGACCAAGGCCACTTGGGATGGTATGATCTTGATCGGGCAGCCCCTGAGGTCTGCAGGGCAGCAAACACCTTTCATTTGCAGCCCTCTTACTGAGAGGGTGAACATGTAAAGGTAGAGGAAATTCGTTTTTGCACTACATCTGCAAAAACATTAAATGCAATGGTGGGGGCCAGGGAGAGTTGTTCAATCTTCTCAGAAATAAACTTTGCAAATAATCATTTGTTAATCCTTGAGGCTCTTTCAAATCCAGCAGGCTTGGCCATACCTAGTCTTTCTTTTGAGTTCCTCCCTTCAATTCACTTTCTCAGTAGTTTGGGCATCTACCCTGAGGTTTCCAGGTGGGTGGGGCTGGAGAAGTGACACAATCAAAGGCATAGGAAGTGCCCAGCTTCAGGAGCAAGGAAGAAGTGCACTCTTCGGTTAGACCAATTGGGTAGAAGCGGGAGGGCAAGCCAGGCAAAGTGCGGGGAATTCTGGGAGGTGGAGACAGATTCCTCCCAACTCAAGTCAGGGAAGAGTTCCTGGAGGAAGGGCCCTGGAGCTGGACCTGCAGGAGTGAGGGGGGATCCTGCTACGTTAGTAGCAAGGGGTTCCAGAGCCAGAGGTTGAGGATACCAGGAGGGACCCAGAGGAGAAGAGGCTGATAAGGACAAATGGGACAGGGGGTGGCTAAGAAGGGATCTCATCTGGAATGGCAGAGGCACCTGGGGGTTTCAGCAGGAGCCTGAAGAAGCCTGGCTGACTAAATGGGCTACAGCTGTGGAGCCGGAAGACCTGAGGCCAAGCCCTGTTTCTCCTGGGAGGGCCCTGTGACCTAGCTGCTCATTTTTTCTCTTTCGGCTTCAGGTTCCATATTTTTAAAACTGGAAGGTCACTCTACACTCTGTCTCCTTCAGCCTTAAAGTACATGAAAATGTTTTGAAAACCACAAAGCCCCATTCTGTGAACACACATCTTTCAAAGTAGTCTTTGATCCAAACCTTGAACCGATTCAAAATAATTAAGGTTTCCTTGTTTATCAATACCTTAACCATCTTTATTCTCCCTCATTCAGAACAAACAAAAAAGTTACCATCTCTCTAAGATTTTAATGTCTTGGCAAGTTCTTCTTTAACTGCCAGTATCTGGTTTCCTTTAATTTCCACCTGTGGCTCTAGGTCTACTCTGAGGCCACAAAGAACTAAGTTTTGGGGGTGAATGTCACCACTGGTTGGTTTCATCAATAAAGAAACCGGCAGCTCAAAGAGGGTGACTTTCGCGGTCAAGGTTACACAGCTGTGAGACGAGCCATGGATTCTACCCAGTTCACTTTTCTTTTTTGACGAGCAGACAGTTCCAAGAATGGAGGGGTGCACAGGAAGGTGCAAGCTCCCCAGTGCAAAGGGGTGTCCGAAGGGTAAGAGGCACATGATGGTGACGCCATAGTGAAGGTTAGCACTTCCTAGAGGAAACAGATTGACCCAAGGCTCTGGTCAATATGGTCACTTCTCCAGCCTAGAGAAATGCCCTCCGTGAGATGACCACACAAAGAATTTTCAGCAGCATTTACTTGTCATTCTCCTTTTGCCTGGACTGTAGAGCCTATCCCATCACCAAGAGGAAGAAGTCATTGCCTAACAAACAGGGTTTAGGCCAGCAGGTCACTGGTTTCCTGGAGGGCCCTGGACACATGGTCAGATGACTCCTTAGCATGAGGATGGGGTTGTGAGTCTGTAGACTAGGGTTCAAATTTCAGCACTGACATTTTCTTACTGTTTGACCTTGGACAGGTCCCGTGGCCTCTTCGGTTTCCTCTTCTGTAAGATGAGGATAACAGTAACTATCTCAAAAGATTGTGATGATTAGATGGGTGACGCATGTAAAGTGCCACAAGAGAGTTAGTAAGTGGTATGCATATTTTTATGATGATATACATTTATAAAAGCGCTCTGCAAAATGTGTTCTACTTTGGCAACATGTCATTATCAACCTGTTGGCTTCCCCTTCATCTATCTTTCTTGGCTTTGTGGAGACCAATGTCTAGGTGAAACATAAAATAAAGGTGTGAACCCTTAAAAGCTACAGAGAACATGCCTTGTGGATGCTCATAGGCAGCCATGAGACACCCTGTACAAGATGAAGCATCTGTGACTCAGAGTCAGACATGAGTCAGGAGGTTTTCACTGCCCTGGTGGCAGGCCCCTGTTTCCTCCCAGGAAGGGCAGAGCCCGGAGAAGTGGGGCAGCTTGCTCCAGACTGCCAATCCAGGGCCTGCCAGCTTGCTCAAGACTCCAGAAATGTCTTTCTGGGTCAGTGGGGGATGGTTTCACAAGGGTCCTGGGTCGAGGAGGGCGAGGGCTTGCTGCAGGATGATTATGGCTTCAGAGGAGAAGCCCACATCCTTGCTTCCTGTATCTCCCCAGCATCCTCCTGGGGAGACTGGTCAGCATGACATCCACTCCCCTGCCCCCATGCTCACAGCTGGAGCTGGCCCAGAAGAGGCCCACCAAGTGTGCTGAACCAAAGCCACAGAACTAAAGAACCTGGGAAGGGTTCAGCACCGTAGGTAAACCTGTGGGATCCCAAAGCTATTCTTTTGATAACCTGGCCCTTCCCACTTCAAGTCAGGGAGGGTTTCTCATTGCTGTGGCCTGGGGCTGATGGCGAATTGTGTCAACTCAGGCCGCAGTTTTCAGCACAGCCAGTGTCGTTTGGCTCCCTCTGAGGTGAGCAGTCGGGGGTAGAGTAAAAGTGTAGAAGCAAAAATAAATAAACCCTTCCCCAAAGAAAGTCCTTAAAAGCATAAAACACCCAGAAAGTTCTCAGAAGAAATTACTGATGATTATTAACAATAAAAAGACATAGTTATTATAATAGTAATAATGTGCATGTACATATATAATAATATTATTCAGACAGCTGCCATGTATTGAGCACTATGTACCTGGCATTATGGTAAAGGCTTTACATTCTTTTCCTCATTTAATTATAAAATTCAATGTATTTACTCATACACTCACTCAACAAATATCCAATGCGCCAGGCAGGGCACCAGGTAAGTGGGGACACAGGTGACAGACAGGGCCCCTGCCCTTGAGGGCTAGTGGGCAGAGACTGACAAGGACACCCTAATTAGAACATGATGTGACAGGCCTGAGATGTTGAGGGCTCATATAAAGTCCAGCTAATGAAGTCCCAGAAGGCTTCCAAGAGGAGGTGGGCAAGAGGAGAAGGCAACACTAAAGCTTGGCCATCGAGAAGCAGCAGGAATTTACCAGGCAGAGGAGAGGGCAGCCGCCTCTGGTGCTGCTGAAGCATAAAGCACGAGGCAGACACTGGGGAGCGGGCAGAGGGGAGAGCAGAAAGGACTGAGCGTGGTGTCAAAGTGCTGGGACTGGGCCTGGGACATGGTGAGCAACCAGGGAAGGGTGTGGGGCTCAGGCTTTCATTTTAGAAAGCTCACTCTGGCTGCAGTGAGGAAGGATGGTCGGAGGTGGCAGGCTGGGACATGGGGACACCAGAGAGGAGGCTGCTGTGATTTTCCAGCCAAGAGCTGAGGCGTGACCCAAGGAAGCGGCAGTGAAGGGGGGCCCAGGTCTGATGTGTCGGCCAGAGGGGGACACGGCCAGCTCTGGTGACTGACTGGCCTGGCTGACATCCAGGGAGAAACTGGGTGGCTCTTGGTTCCTGGAGCAGCCGGGTAAGTGGGGAGGTTTACTGAGGTGAGGAAACCTGGTGGAGAAGGGTCAAGGAAGATGAGCTGAGTTTGGGATGTGTAAAACATCTGGGTATGGAGGTCTAGGGTGCATGAGGCCACAGTCCTGCCCTCACCCATTTGGCTTCCCTGTTAACCGAGGTCGAGGTATCTTAGACGCACCGCAGGCCTGTGCTGAGACCTCATTCTCTATGCTTTTGCAGGCGCAGCTGTGAGTGGTCTGCCCTGATTCTAAAATCTGCCAATCATATTCCGGGCTTTGGCAGGGGGGTGGGAGGGTGTGATCTCCAGGACTCCTCCCTGCCGTGATGTTCTAGGAATTGGAATCAAGAAACTTCATTTGCGGGCCACATGGGGGTGAAGGATTCTAGCTTATGGGAACACCAGCGATAAAATCACTGTCTACTCAACTCACAGCACAAGAGCATTTGTGTAAAGAAGCAGCAACAATAGCTGCTCATTAACCTTCCTCATAGCAACTCTGTGGAAGTTTCATTTTTTAAGACATCCCCATAATGGTCATCACAATAGCAGCTGACACTGAGCTCTGACAATGTACAGGCATTGTTCACTTAAAGTGTATGGATTCACTGAATCCTCACCATAACCCTAAGAAGGAGGTATAATTTCTTCATGGGCCTCATTTTATAGGGAAAGAAACTGAAGCTCAGAAAGGTTAAGCAACTTGCCTAAGACCACACAAAGGTTAGGATTTGGACCCAGGTAGCCTGGCCTCAGAACCCATATTCCTGCCCTCGATGCTACACTGTTGCCCTAGCTGATCCGGAGTTACAGCCCTGGCTCTCTGCTTCTTTAGCAGAGGGCTCCTCCCACTTACTCCCAACAGCAGGGTACAGGCTTAGTCACCAGGAGCTCTGGGTGTGCACAGGAGGCAAGCCCATTGGGTACCTAGCTCGAGGCGCAGGGCAGGCTCGTTCCCAGCCAGGGCAGCGTCAGGGGCGGCGGGAGGTGCTGGCGGGCTGTTGTGGAACTCCCAGCGCTTCATCTGCAGCTGCTGCAGCCAGTACAGCATCACTTGCTTGGTGGCAGCCTGAGAAGCACAAGGGTTAGTTGGCAAAGCCCTGATCCCTCAGGGTAGCACTGGGTATGGGACGTGGGACGATCAAGGGGGGTTTGGTAACTCCCTCCTTCCCAGGAAAAATAATTTCACTGTGGCTGGATGCCCACCTTGAAATACCACATGCTTCTTGGTCATAGAAAATAATCAGGCTTTGGTCTCCCACTTAGAGGTTCCTTAACTTTTCTAGGCCTCAGTTTCCTCATCTGTACTATGGTGATGATAACACTCATTACACAGGGCCATTGGTTATGAGGATGAAATGAGGTAAGGAAGTGCCCAGCACTTCCTGACATACATGAGTAGATCCTCAAAATGTGCTCACTGGCTAAAGGAATTTGGACGTGCTAAGAGACAGTGTAAGATCTTTGAAATTCTGACCTGGGCAGGGCCCTGGTACCATCACTATCTCTAGTTCTCTGTGAGACATCTCAGTGTCTCAGCTGACTTTCTGTGGAATGGAGACTCCCTTCTCTTTTGTAGGTACACTTGAAATCATGCATAGGATTGGGGACTGGAGAGCCATGTACACACTACAACAAAGTGGCACCCTCCAGGCACCCCCAACCAGCTAGGCTGATGCCGGTCATTAGTGTCCTAGCAGTGGATGGTCCAAATACTTACTCCCACATCCATTAAGTCACCAGACCCTCCGGGAAGGAGGCAGGGCAGAAGTGATCAGTCCCTTCTACAGATGGAGAAACTAAGGCTCTGAAATCGCTCAGGCAGGTGGCGTTAGAACTGGTGTCAGAACCTGGGTCTCTCTTTTCTTGACCAGAGCTTTATTGTAGTTCATGGCCAGGAGATGCGGCCTCTGTAGGGAAGGCCTGGGGCCAGCTGGGCACAGAAGCTGGGCAGCTCGCTGGGAGTGGAAGGTGAGCCTCACAGAGCTGTTCACAGTCAAGGCCACATGAGAAAAGCAGCAGGCTATGGGCGACCAGGGCAAGCTCTCTCTTTTAAGAGGCTCATGGGAGAGGTGTGCAGAAGGCCGGGGCTCCATGAACGAGGCCTCAGCCTGTCATGAAAAAATCAAATAGAATAAAATGATTTCTACCAGTCTTCTCTTTCTGTACACTTTCCTTGAGAGACCTCGGGCCCTCTCGGGGCTTCACCATGACCTTGTGCTGACAAGTTCCAGCCCATACCCAAACCCATTTTGTTAATTCACCAGACAAGTGTGCACTGGGCACCTACTATATGTGTCAGGGACTGTGGTAGGCACTGGAAAGTCTGTGGTGAGCGAATACACATGGCCTCTATTATCTGGGAACTTAAGAGTCTACTGAGGGGGATGTATACCTGGATGTCCTCATCTCCTTGTCATGGGTTCACTCCATCAGTGGCTGGCCGACCAGGCCAGCTATAGGAGCCAGCCCTGGCTCCTCTCTCACATTCTTCCTGCCTCACATCCCTGGCCACTGTCTCTCTCTCCACTGTCACTGCTCTAGCTCAGCCATCGTTCTCTTGTGATTCCCTCCTGCTGGATTCCCTGACCGCCAGCCTTCCCTTCTAATTTGTTCCCCACCCAATAGCCAGACTGAGCATTCTAAACATTATAATAATACAGCGCTTCCTTGCTTAAGGAATCAGATTGACAATGTCCCACAGCCCACAGGACAAAGTCTAAGCTCCCTCTAATAACTCACAAATGCCCCTCCCTCCCCCTTGGGCCTCTGCTCTCCCATTCATCTTTTGGATCCCTCTGTGCCCCAGGCTCCTGGGATTTGCCTGTATGGTCTGGGCGGTAGCATGTTTTCCTATCTTGGTTCACGGGGCTCCCTTGACCTGAAATAGCATTCTCCCTCTTGTCTGCTTGTAGAAAACTGATGTCCGCTTTCAAGATTCAGGTGTCATCCCCTCTTCTATGATGCCTTTTCTGGATGGCCGCTCCCACTCAGTAGCACTGACCCCTTCTGTCATCATACTTTTCTGGTATAGATTTCCAGTATCTCCACAGAACATTCTACTGTGCATGCCAATCTCCCTGTCAGTCTCTCTCACCAGACCTTACGTTGTTTGAGCACCGGGGGGTAGGTCTGATTTGGCTCTATACCCTGGTGCCTAGCAGAGCCAGGCACACGCACAGATCAATGGAGTAGTGAAAGATACGTGTTGGAGACCCTGTAGACAGTATACAACCTGTGGGAGGAGACACATGACTTCTGAAATGCCTGTCTATTCTGGCCTGGAATTCCTGGTTTCCATATTTTAGCTGACCCCCCCCCCCCCATTCTGGTAACCAGCCAGGCCTAGCCAGTAAAGGAAAACTGAAGCTGTGGGCTGCATTCCTCAACAGATTTCCAAGTGGCTGGAGGGAAGGGTAGGGGAGGTGGGAAGATGGGGCAGGATAGGGAAGGCTGTCTCCTGACACGTTCTTCTCTGACGAGTGTGACTTCTACAACTCGTAGCTCAGCTCTATCTTCCCAGTTAAGTTCTGAGGCACCTCCTCTTGGCATGAACATTCTGATCTTGGTTCCATCACCGTGTGTGTTCATTCAACAAACATTTACTGAGCACCTACCAGGTACTAGGGGCTGTATTCTAGGTGCTGGGAGAAATTCAGCAATTTGTAGGTGTCTTTGATGTACCAGACGCTTACATATCTTGTTTTAAATCTTACAAACTACCTACATTCTGAGAGATTAAGTAACTTGCCCAGGATCGCACACCTAGTAAGTAGCTGATGTTGAAGTTGAACCCAATCCTATCTGATTTCAAAGCGCACGGCCTTTCCACTGATTGAACCTACTGAAGGGAAAACAGGTATAGACATGCCCTGATGAACAGTCTAGGTTGATCAGTGAAACCTAAATGTTTACCTCCCAATCCCTGCCAACGTTTTCTCAGCATTCGCTCTCCTTGGCCAAAATATCAAGAAAAGTGATTCGGGATCCAGGCATTGAGAGAGACTTGTTAAGCTCGTATCGTGACTACACTTCAGCCCCAAGTAAGAAAGTTAAAGTAAACTGCATTGTGAGACACACCCGAAAGTAAAAGTTTTGACCCGTCCGAGAGGTAGAAAGACATTCCAAGTGAAGCCTACATACATCACTCCGGATGCCTGACCTTAGGCCAGTCACTTCATCTCTGTCAAGTTTCTCGGTCTCCACTATGGATCCAACACTCCTGCATTTGTTGTGGGAACCCAATCGGAAATAGATGTGAATACGCTTCGCAAAGCACAAAAGCCTGGGCACCCCGTGTTCATCGGGCGATCAGGGTCGGTGATCACTATTCCAGTAAGTTTACTGTGATAACCTACCGGCGCCTGGCTGTGCCCTCAGAACTGTCATCCCTGCTGAAAATGGAAAAACCGCTCCATTTACCTTCAGGGTAACAACCCGGCTAGGAGTCTTGATTTCGAAAGTCCCTTCCTCGGCGTCCGCCTTGCAGTCAAAGACCGCACTGGAGAGGTCGATACTGTCCAGGGGATTGGCATCCTGCGCGGTCCGCGAATAATACAGGTGACATTTCCTCTCGTCGTAGAAGAACCAGCGAGATTTCCAGCCCCGGAGGGGCCCCTTACCGCCAAACTTACTTAAGTACCCGCAGAGTTTCTTGGGAGCCGTCTCCAGCGGCTGGGCGCAGCCCTCTGACTCCTCGGGAAGCAACACCTCGGGGCCCCTGCCCGAGCCGGTACACCCTCCGGACCCAGGTGCAGAGGAGCTAAACTCCGGGGGTTTCTCCGGGGCGCCCTCCATCGTTGCTCTGACTGCAGAGGATCTAGAGATCCGCGGCCCGACTCGGAACAAATCTCAGACTCAAGGGGAAACCTGGAAGAGCGAGCTTCTCGCGCAGGGGCGGGGCCAGCGGCGACTGCCTTTAGGAGGGGTGCGGCTGGCTGTAGGGGCGCGTCTCACTGACCGAAAGCCTAGTGGGAGCGGCTGGCCACACCTTTCCCGGCCTCGCGGCAGCCAAGCCACGCCCACAACACGCTCCGTCCTGGCCCCTCATACCCCGCCCACTTCCGGCTGTGCTTTCACGTCAGTCAGCCATTTCTACTGAGGGACAGCTGCTGGGCGTGAGAAGGCCCTCGAGTTGGAAGCGTGGTGTCACTGAGCAGAGTGAACCGGCGAGAGAGACAGGGGTAGACATGTCTGTCATTGCCTATACTTCCCTGGTATAGAAACATAGTTCCTTCTCTCGCCGTGTGAGCCCCCGTCTTTGCTCTTCAGGTGCCGTGCAGGTCTGCGTCGGACGGCGCATCGCGCGGCCATTGGCCGAGAGAGACGCCGAGCTGGTGGCGCCACTTCCGGTGCCGCTCAGGGCGCGCTTCAGGGACTCTTCCCGTTTACTTTCCTTCCAGGGGCTTTAGTGAAGCGGCCTCGCCTTCCTCTGTAACCCTCCCGCGCCGGTTGCATATATAGGGCCCGCGGCCCAGCAGCTGCTTTGCAGAAACCGATTGCCACTGCTGGCGGGGATGGACTCTAAATTTTGTACAAATAAGTAGTAAATGTTACCTAGGCCCTAACTCACTTAACTAGGTGCCTCATTCTACTTTTGCTTTCAACTTTCTCTCTTTCCCTCCATTCTTAGGCGCTTTCTTCCACTTGGGCTGTGGAGCCCATTTCTGTCCACCTCTTTAACTGTTTCTTAGCCCCTTAGTCTTCCTGTAACTTACAAATATGTTCGTTACAGCATTACTTATTACTTCAAAAAATTGGAAGCAATATAAATGTCCAAAAATCTGAAATTGGTTAAGTAACTGATTAGGTAGATTCTGCAGACGCTCGTGGAATGGTACTGAAAATACTAGGTTAAAGAAGCGGGCCTGTCCTGGCCATGTGGCTCAGGGCACGTGCCTAGGTTTTGGGTTCGGTCCCCCATTGAGGCCCTTACGGGAGGCAGCCAATAAATGTTACTTTCTCTCTCTCTCTCTCTCTCTCTCTCCCCCTCCCTGCCTTCCTCCCTCTCTCTCCCTCCCTCTCCCCTTCTTTCCCTCTCTCCCTCCCCCCCCTTCCTGTCTCTCTCTGAAATCAATAAAACATACTCCAGTGAGGGTTAAAAAAAAAAAGAAAAAAAGGCCACAACACTTCGCAAAACTTGCTATTTGGCTAGAAACAAAATATGTCTATAAAAGTAAGTTTGGAAAGATGATGTGTAATATTGGTAGCGCGTTCTCTAGGTGGTGGGTGTAAGGATAATTTTTCTTTTTCATTTTTGCTTTTCTGTGTTTTCCAAAAAAAGTGTATGTAGTTTATATCGTTTAAAAAATATTCTATTCCTTTTTAAAAAATTGCTCCAAAGTTGAATATAATTCCTTACTTCAAGAATGGGAGTCATAAACCTTTTTTCTAAGCTCTGTTCCCACAGAAAACAAGAGTCACATAGAAAAAAATTAATTGAAGAGCTTTTTTAGAGAAAGAAAGACATAGCATCCAGTTCTCTGGCCCTGTAGATTGAGGATGCAAACTAAAACACTCGTTGTCATGGTAAGGAGGAGGTGGAAGAGATAATGTGGGTTTCTCAATTTTTCCACCTTGTTACAGGATGAATGATTTCCTCTAAATTCCTGTGTTGTATCCCCTAAATTCCTATGTTGAAGCCCTAATCCCCAGTGCCTCAGAATATGACTATATTTGGAGACAGGGCCTATAAAAGGTAATTAAGTTAAAATAAGGTCATTAGGGTGGGTCCCATTCCAAGCTTGCTGGCCTCCTTATGAGAAGAGGGGATTAAGATACAGAGGGAAGACCGTGTGAAGACAGGGAGAAGAGGACCATTTACAAACCAAGGAGAGAGGCCTCAGAAGAATCCAGCCCTGTTGACACCTTAATCTTGAATTTCTAACCTTGAGAATTGAGTAAATAAATTTCTGCTGTTTGAGCCACCCAATCTGTACTTTGTTATGGCAGCCCTAGCAAACTAATACACTCTAATGCACTAATACCTCTAACAATAGAGTGAACTTCCTTGGAAACCTAGCGAGGATATACCGCCCAAAGTGGCTTAGAGCACCCATGAAAATTCCCCAAAGCCTTATTTTATAAATATAAATAAATTCAAATTCATATTAAACAGTTACATAATAAGATATTTTACATTAATTTCCAAAAATCAAAATAGTCAAACTCCCAATCATCTCCATTCTGGGAATGGGGGAGGGGTAGGGGGGTAGCATCTCCAGCTGGGGTGTTGGGTGTCAGGGAACTTGGCCACTGGAATTTTCTCTGGCCAATTACAACCTTTGGTTTTCTCATCTGTAATAAAGGGGTTATAATTTCTACCCAGAACATTCCACTGAATGTTTGTGAAGAGCAAAGGGTAATGATGGAAATTTTTCGAATTGGCATCCCTAATCTGCAGCAATACCAATGTGCTCAGGGTTGCTCCAGTGAAAAAAAAAGTGAAGAGGAAAAAAAGAAGGAGTTGAGTTTTAGGTGCAGGGACATTAGAGGGAAAGTCCTGCTGATCTACATGCATTAATTTTTGTATGTCCTAGTAGATACACTTCTGGTAATTACAACGAAACATAGTTAACATTGCTCCCCACCTTCCCCTCCTTGGAGGATAGTGTTAGCTGCAAAGCAAGAGGCTGTCTTAAAGTGACACCTTGTGGCCTTTGTGGTATACTGCCCTTGCGTATATTAGGTGTTCCTAAGCTTTTTCTTTTGTTAAAGGGCTTAGAAGAGGCACCAAGGGATATCCCTCTTCCTACAACATATCCAAAAACAGGCAGGTTAATAATTTGAAATCCTTAAAAACAGTATATTTTACATATGCACCCCGTTTACTTAGTGAAGGTAAGAGAAACGGACTTTCCATCAATAAAATCATGTGTTTCTTTGTGTTCAGTAAGGGTTTACTACATGCACTAATGAACATTATACTTTAAGTTATTTGGAGCTGTCTTCCATGTAGAATTTTTTCTTTCTCCTACTGTGGTATAATTTTCATTCTCTTATTAAGGAAAGAATACAGTCTTACTGAAAAAATGTTTAAAAATTTTAAGCTTTGTGGTCAACAAAATATTGTTATATACTTCATAACATACCTATTTTTGAGTAATATCATTTTCAGTTGACAATAAGCCCAAATAATTTATGTTTATTTGACACATACGATTTTCAAATACATAACGTTGAAAGGAAATAGGTTCATTGAAATCCACAAGTGATTTGCAAATAGGGTTCTCATCAACAGTTTTCCTATAAAATATTGAATTGTGGAAACAGAAAAACAATGTTTAGTTTTGCTATATAACATGATCCTCAAGGTCAAAATTGGCTCCCCAGCTACCTGGCAGAATCATTATAACAAATGTCCCTCTATCAGTCAAATTTTGGATGACTGAACATAAGGGAAATTCAGTTCCACACATCAAGTGCATTTACAGCTTAGTTACAGAATCTTGGAATAAATGACCTGACAGTGCAGGCATTGAACACTGTTCTGTTTTATATTCCATTTCAAATTCTGAAAGCAAACCAGATTCTGCCAAAGGTACTTCCATTTCAGAGAAAGTTGCTTTTAAAGTTTTTTTTTTAAAGAATCAAATAACATGGGGAATATTTTTAGTTTAATTTTCACAAATTTATAAGCCAGAGAAATAAAAAACTGGACTTCTATGTTTTATGTTCTTGGTGAGCTTGGTAAGAAATGTAGCAACATCATTTAATGGGTGGGGAGAGAAAGTTCTAATGGGAAATTAAAGATCAAATCTTGTGGTACCTTTATCACTTCTTCTCTAGTGTCTCTGGAGTTAGACTGTCTGGATTTGAATTCTGGCTCCATAATCACTGGGCGTGTGACCTTGGACAAATGATTTTGGCTCTCTGTGCCTGAGTTTCTTCATCTGTATAAATGAGGATAATCATAGTACCTACCCAGTAGTGTTACTATGTAAGTATGTGATATAAACCACATAAAGTGCTTACACAGTATCTGGCCCACACAAAGCATTTAGTAAGTGTTAGCTACTAGAATTAGTGAATTCTAGGAATCTTAGGTTCTTTGAGTTGTTAGGGACCTCCCAACATTCATTTAATCCAGGTTATTTTCTAAACTCTTACATCATTTAAGAGTCTATAACTAAATACTGTAAAACATGTGCCTGGTATGTGGGTATCCTTGGTGGGGATGGGTGGAGGGGAAGATGGTATGAGGGTTCTCTCCTACTAGGGTGGGTGAGGGGGAGCTTATTGCAGCAAGAAAGTAGGAGAGGGGAGGATTTAAATTGGGGGTTTCTGACACTACCTTGATCCTAGAATTTTCCCTCCCCACTCCTTCCTTTCATACCTTTTCTTCTTTTCTTTTCAGCCCATTGTCTGATCAATTTATTTATATAATCTCTTGTCTCATAGAAACCAGGTTTCTGCCCTGGCCGGATCATTCAGTTGGTTAAAGTGTCATCCGGATATGCCAGAGTTGCAGGTTCGATCTCCCGTCAGGGCACATATGAGAAGCAACCAATGAATGCATAAGTAAGTGGAAAAACAAAATGATTTCTCTCTCTCTCTCTCCCTTCCTCTCTCTCTCCCTTTCTCTCTCTCTAAAATCAATAAATAAAAATTTAAAAAAAGAAACCAGATTTCATGAATTTTTCCTTGAGACTAGAGCAGGTGAAGTTTAGCATTTACTTCTGTTTCCTGCAGGAAATACTTTTCCAAAGTACGTTCAGTCTCAGCTTGTTGTGTGCGTTCTGTCTTATGCTGCAGAATCTTAAAAGACTCTAATGGATTTTTTTTTCATTGCTTTTTTTTTTTTAGAGAGAGAGAGAGAGGAAGGAAGAGAGAGAAACATCAATTGGTTGCCTTTGGTATGCATCCGGACCAGGATCACACGTGCGGGGACTGGGGAACTGGAAAAGTTATGAGCCAGTGCTCCAACCACCTGAACCACACCAGCCAGAGCTCTAATGGATGAGTTTTTTTTCACTACCAGGTACATTTTTATATATGTATATGTAAAATATGTGTATATATATGTAAAATATACAAACATGTATATGCATGTAGAATACACATGTATATATGTAAACTATACATATATACTTTCTTTTTACATATGTGTAAAGTATACATATGTACACATATAGTGACACATCATAAGTGTACAGCTCAAAGAATTTTTATGACCTGAACACAGGCCTGTAACTACTGCTCAGATTAAGAGCCAGAACATTACCAGCACACAGAAGCCCTCCTCATCTTCCCCACCAAGGTTAACCACTATTCTGATGTCTAATAGATTAGTTGTGTTTGTTTTTGAACTTTTTATTAATGGAATCTTACAGTACATCCTCTTTTTTGTCTGGATTCTTTCACTATACATGTTTTTTAAATTCATTCATATTGTCACATGTAGCTGTAGTTCTTTTTCCCTTCTCAGTGCTGTATAGTAATTCCACTCTGTGAATTTACTACATCATAGATTTTTCTGTTCTGTTGATAGTATTTGGGTATTTTCCCGTTTTTGCCAGCCTGGTCATTTCTAAGCAGTGAATATCACATCCAGGGCTAGCATTTTTCCCCAGAGGGGTGAGCATCTTTTATCTTGCTTCCCCTGCCCTGGGATGCTGGCAGAATCCTTATGCCAGATCTTAGAGGCCTGAATGCTCCAGATTCAGTGGTCAGGGGTCGGGCGGGAGGGATATGGGCAATGGGCTACCTGGGCATAGTTTTGTTTCTGCTTCTTCCATGTTGTTGACTTGCTTGGGCTTCTTCTGTGCAGTAAGGGCTTCCCACTCTCACATCGATTGCCTGGGTCAGAGGTGCCCAGACTGGGGTTTACAGCCTTAGGTGAATCTCACCTCTATAAATTAAAAAAAAAAAATTGTTTTCATTTTAAGATAATCTAAAATAAATCAAATAGGCATATTCTGGGTCATCTGAATCCAGCTACTTTCAATGAGGCAGTTCAAGGAAGTGGTATAGAGGACTGCCCATGTTCAAATTCCCACTCTATGTTCTGGCTGTGTGACCCAGGACATACTCACCCTCTGTGCCTCACTGTCTTTAGTTGCAAAAGGGTGGCAATAATCATTCCTACTCTAGGGTCCCTGCGAGATCTGAATGAGATTATGATTGCAAAGCACTTAGCCTAGTGTTTAATGAACACCGGCACTCAATCACCATTTGATTTGCATGTATTATCTGGGTGGTCCCATGACTGTCAACAGCTCATGAGAAAAAGATGAAGGTGGATTGCATAGAGGAGTGATGTGTTAGAGCTGAGTGAAGGCTAAGTGACACTGTGGCCTGCTGAATAAATGAAGTTTTCACAGTAGTTTAAATAAAGAAAAGCAGTGTGATAATTGAGTCATCACACCAGGCAGGCTGAATTCAAAGGAACGTGCCCCGGAGCAGTTGGTGTTGTGCCTGCATCGTGAGCTGCAATTTATTTTTCAGCAAAAGCTCATGTATCCCATTATATCAGTGTTGTTAATATGATTTTTTAAATGGTTTTGTCATTTTGCTTGCATTTAATGTATAAATTTGTTTGGCTTTTATACGAAGGATAAACACATGTGTTTATATTTAGTTTGAACACATTTAGGTGATTTTCTTTATAAAAATAATTTAAGTCAACATCATGTCTTAAAAGGTGTCCCTACGGTTTCCAAGTTTGAGGGACACTGCCCTGGGTCTTTTGCATTGGAGTTCTGATGGAGAAAAATGAAATGCATTTCCTTTTGGCTCAGATCCCTAACTCCCCGTGTGTGCCAGGACTCTCTAGTAACCGGCCGGTGGACCCGAGCAGAGAGGGCAGCCATGACCTCTAGAGCAAAGACGGCCAAGATGACGGCTCTCCAGCACCACCAGAGCCTTCTGGTGGGCAGTTTCTCCAGTTCCACCCCTCTCCAGAGCTGTGAGCATGGACTTCATTTTGTGGTGTGATATAGGTGACCATGTTGTTGCTTTCTAGTATTTCTGCCTTTGCATTCAGGATCTTTGAGATTTGCGGCTCTACAGGATAAAATGCTTCCTGTTACTTATGTAATAATCTGGATGTGAGCAAGGGTGATGGTGCCCAGTGAGATCTAGAGGGGAGCAATCCATGCTCCCCATTCCAGTGCCTTTCCAATGCTTCTGTGGATCTCTGGGGAGCTTATGTGCTCATGATCACCTGGGGCCCCATGTTCCTGCTTGTGCAGGGAGCATATTTCCCTTCTGCATCCTGTGGCTTACTTCTTCTTTTATCCCCACTTTGGCCTCTACCCAAACCCAAAGAGTATTTGTCTGTTTCTTTCATCTCCACCCAAATCCATATGACTTTTGCTTGTATAGTAAATGTTACTGAAGGATTTTAGGAACATACCGCAGGGCTGGGTAACAGTGAACGGGAGGAAAGGAGAGAGTTTACTTCACAGCAACACAAATGACTTAAAATCAAATGTTTGACATCTCTGTTCTCAAAAGTCTTTTGGCAACATTGCCATGTTACTTGAACATGGCTTCCTTCCTCTCTCACCTTTCTCTCTCCTTCCATTCAAAAGTTTTCTAGTCCTTTCTAACAGAACTGCTGCCTGTCTCTTTTTTAGCTTCGTCTCCAGAATTTCATCTTTCCCCCCTGCAACAGAGTGTGTCAGGATATTTTCCCTAACAGTTTCCTGCTTCAGATGCATTCAGTTGTCAGGAGTTTAGAGGACTGTTGGCTGCCCTGCTGCACTTGCTGAAGCTGCTCACTCTATAGGCTGCTTGTCTGGGAATAGGACAAACATCATCTACATGAGCCCCTGGATGAGGTATCATATCCATTTTACAGATGTGGGGCCAGAAGCTCAGAGAGGTTGAGTGAACCATCCAAAACTGCACAACCAGATAAGTGAGGAAGTCGAAACTTGCACCCAGGTCTGGAGATATAACCCATGGCATCACACGCAGACAGGATGTGTGCTGTCTGATCATGCAGGGTTCTGAGGCGATGTGGATCCTGGTGTAAACAGTTGACACACGACAACCCCATTGGCCTTGGGAGCAGCTACCGAAGCCCCAGCAGGTACACACATCCTATAGGAGTCAGACTGCCAGTTCCCTCCCTGTGCCTTTCTCTTCCTCCCCTCTTTTGCTGGCTAGCTCCTACTCATCTTCAGGTCTAGGTGTAGGACTGGTTACCTAATCTGTAGGGCTTAGTACAAAATGACCCTTATAAGCGACCACGCAGGTCACACACCTATGAAGCTGGCCCTGTATGGAGGTTACATCCCCCAGGAAACATCTTTGGCACCCCATTCTGAGCTAGGTGCCTATCACATGCTACTGTCATTTCCTCTTTATGCACCGGTCTCCCCATTAGCCTCTGAGCTTCTTGAGACCTGTGTCCTGTTCACAGCTGTTTCCCTGGTGCCCTGCATAGGCCCTGTCAAAGGGCAGGGGCTCAGTGGGCCTCATGGGGGCATGAGGCTCCTGGAAGTGAAACCTGGAGGAAACAGGCAGTGACTTGTCATCTCCACACAGGACCCACCCAGGACCCCCAAGTTCAGACCAAGCATGACTGAGTGAGCCTAGGGTACTTGCCAGAGGTTTCAACTATGGGGCGGAGGTAGGGGCGGGGCGAATTTTCTCTTCGAGAGAGTGTGTTAATCATTTACTGCCAGGATCTCACAAACCGCTTCTCAGGGCTGAGCTAGGTATGACCAGCTGAGGAGGTGGGGGACAGGCAGGGGACAGAGAGTGCAAAACAGACACAGGGCTCTTCCTGGGGGCACACAGCTTGTTGCTAGTCCTCTGATCCTCGGCCTGGCCCACTGACACTTCTTTTCCCTCCTGAGCTTCTTAGACCCCCACGCCTCCTTATTCACCCTCCCTACTCAGCAATGTGTATGGGAGCAGAGAAATATTGCCCAAAAGTCTCAAAATGAGGGCAAGGGAGGAGGGCAGAATTCTCAAAAGTTTTGAACAGCCCTGACCAGTGTGGCTCAGTTAGTTGGACATCGTTCTGCAAAAACAAAAGGTCGCTGGTTCGATTACTGGTTGAGCACATGCCTGGGTTGTGGGTTCAGTCCCTGGTCGGGTCACGTACGAGAGGCAACCTGATAGATGTTTCTCTCTTGCATCATTGTTTTCTCCCTCTCTTTCTCCCTCCCTTCCCCTCTCTCTAAAACCAATCAATCAATCGATCAAGTTTTGAACAAAAATGAGCCCTCATGTGGAGCTCCCCTGATTCTCACAGATTTCTTTTGGTTTTAAGTGATAGAAACCCTACTCTGTAATCAGACAAAGGGACATATTAGCTCAAAACCAAGAGGTTCAAGGGCAGATGTGTCTTTAGGCCTTGCTGGTCCTTGAGCCCACATGATGTTACCAGAGCTCAGTTTCCCTCTTTTCATTGCTCTCCAGGTGGAGGACAAGAACAAAGTACAACACTGCTCTCTGGGCCTTTCCCTCAGATTTCGGTTAACACAAACCTGCTCCTCAGAGCCAAGCAAGACATGGAGAACTTCAGTGATGACGGTAATGAGGATTTGCTTCAACCCTTTCCCATTCAGACATGGAAAGAGGTAAAGTCAAGTGTTTTCATCAGTTGATCCCATATTTATTGGGGGAATAGGAAGATCTCTCAAGAGCCTGAGGCAGCAGAGAAATGTCTCCATGGTGTAGTGCCTCCCCACCATGGTGGTTCTTTCTACCTGTGATTCTGGGTCGGGTATGAGGAAGTGGACTTGAGATAAAAGAGCTGGCATCTCAAAGCCAGGGCATCTGGGTTCCATGCTTACCCCTCAGGACCTTCTGCTTGACCTTGGCTCTTGTCACCAGGCCTGTTTCTCCACCTATAAAATGAGGGGCTGAACACGACCCCTAAGGTCCTCCTTAGCTCTTCATTTCTGTGGTCATGTAGAGAAAGAAGATCAGTCAGGATTCTGGTTCTGTTCCTGCCTTTGCCATGACTCACTAGGTGACCTTGGGTATTCCTCATCTCTGATGGACCTACTTCCCATCCTTGAACAACCTACATCATATTAGCGGGCTGTATAAAAGGTGGCCTGGAGGAGGGCTCTCTGAGGACCAGGATTCTGGAGGCCTGCTCCCCGGCAGCCTCACCACTGAGAATCCTGGGCACTAGAAAACTCCAGCCTGGAACCAGCCTTCCAGTGACATCTGTGGGCCCAATACCCCTGCTTCTGGGGTCTGTACCCAGTCACATGGCCTTGGGCCTCTCCAGCCTGCTTTGACACTTTGTCCTCGCTCAGTCTTCGAGACTCAGCAACCAATACGGGCACACCTCAGCCAAAATGTTCAGTTCTGCCAAAGCCTTGTCAAAGCCTGTTCTGAGCTAATGGGAGGGTCTGATGCTGGGTGGGACATTGAGGAAGTAGATGTGAACCCCATCCTCAGTGAGCTCACTGTCTGGGGTGGGGAGGAGGGCCAGTGCCATGACAGAGGGACAGTGTCCTCAGCAAAGAAAATAGGAAGAGATGATTTCATGTTGGGGACTCTAGGATGGTGTTTTGCTTAGGACTTTGAAGAATGGGGAGGATTTGAGATGGAGCTGCAGGCTGAGAGGCCGGCAAGGTGGAGGAAATGCTAACATTCTCTAGGGGCCAGGAGGAGGTGAGTGATGAGGCTTGAAAGGAGCATGGGGCCAGATCTCACAGGCTGTCATGGCCTGGAGGGGGTCTCAGGGCTGGGGGCGTGGGCAGTGAGGCTTCTGGATTAGTCAGGAAGCTTTTGGTTGCAAGTGATGGGGACTGAACTTGAATCAACCCTGACAAAGAGGGCGATTTATTGGAGGAACTGATATTCCAAGGAAGGCCTGTACATCCCAGCATGGGAAGGCTCAGAGGGCTTCTGGAACAGCTCTCCAGGGACTCAGATGCCGTCAGAACCCGCCTCTTGATCCTACTTCTCTCTGTGCTGGTTTCATTTTTCTCTTTTGTGGCCAAATACATCTCTCTACATGGAGGAATCCTGGGGAAGGGACTTACTGCTGGCCCAGCTCAGGGCAGGTTCCCGCTTTGGATCCATCACCTGTGGCTGGAAGTTGGGTCACACAGTAACATGGTAACTGTCAGCAGAAGGCAGGGAGGGCAGCTTCTGAAGGAAGGGAATGTTGCGCAGGCAACCCCAGAACTGTCCCTTGAGAATCTAACGAGAGGAATATGGCTGGAAATGACCTGCATTTTGGGCTTAAGAGTAGGCATTAAAGACGACAGTTTTTTCCCTTTTATTCATAAAAACAAATTTGCAACAATTTATTAAAAATTGATACCATGCAATAGGGGTACGAGAAATTCCTCATTTACATTTGATTCTGGCAGTTCCAGTCTAATTTAAAGCGTTTGTGCACTAACATCATTGGAAAACACCTTCAGGCGGAAGCCTTTTTGGAGATGTACGGTGTGTTTGCTGTGTATAAAAGAAAAGACCGTTACATAGCTAGAGTCACTTCTGTGGGTCTTATTATTTGCAGGGAAATTAAAAAAAGAATGGGTGAACCTACAGTATCAAGACAGAGAATGTACTTCGTGGGTTAACCTAGAAGACTGTGCACGTTCAGGAGTCACAATGGGTTACAGATGTGCACACTCACCTCCAACTGTCCAATACTTTTGCTTCTTTTTTTCTTGCTATGCTGGAATAATATTTCTACAGGTATTTTTGTGTGTGTATACATTATGTACAATGAATTGTCTCTTTCTCTTTGAAAAATTAGTGTGGCCCTTTAAATTAAATCTGATTTTGGTGAAATCAAGAAAGCAAGTAAATACTGGTAATACACAGTGAGTGACAACACCGATTTTTAGTGCCGAAACAGACAATGACTTCAACTTGACCTGTGATGTGTTAACATTTTTTTTTTTCCCCTAAAAGCTACAGTACCTCCATAACCTCTCTTTGGGGGAGGGGAGAGGAAAGCTATGCTATGTGAAATAGGGTGTTTTGAAATGTTGGTGATGGTAAGATTCCTACGGGCCCTTTTGTCAAAGCCTGGTGGTGACAGCAGCATATTCCTGACTTCAGGGATCTAGAAGGAGATTATTGCCTGCCTGTTGAAGCTGCCATTAGGTTTCTTTAGGGAGTGAGCGACTGCTCAGTTGTGCAGATGTCCTGGACATTGTCATTCAGGCCTTTCTTTAGCAAAGAATGAACCTGTCTAGGAATGTCACAAAAATCATAGGGAGCCTCTCTTCAGCCAGCTGATCCTGATGGAGAGCTGTGCTGGGAGCTTCTCTGGGCCGCTCCCCTTCCTATTGTGAGGGCTGAAGGTCATGGGCATCCTGATACCTCACGGGTCAGGGCCGCTTCGCAGTTTGGTCCGAAGCTTTCCTGCATGAGATCAAGTTCTGATCCTTAGAGTGACCCTGTGAGGTAGGCAGGATGGGTGTTATTTCAACCCCAACTTGTTAGAAACTGGAAACTGAGGCTCAGAGAGACACCAGTGAGTTGCCCAAGGTCATGGAGGGAGTCAGTGGTAGAGTGAGGACTTGAACCCAGGTCTGTCTTACTCTCAGGCCGGTGCTCTTTGGGGTTCAATGAAAAGGGTAGAGTGATCTTATGAATGAGAATCAGTGCTATGACTGATCACCTCTGTGACCCCTGTGGGCACAGCTCACTGGCTTGTCTGGACTGAAGCTGCCTTCTGGAAGCCAAGGGAAGCCCTCAGCTAGCAGCTCTTTCCCCTACTACTACAGGGATGTCTTCTAGAAGAATGCCCATGATTCACTTTGGTTAGAAACAAAGTCAGTGAGGGGGAAAAAATCAACCCGGCAAGCCCTTGGGCCCTGGAGAGAGGTTAAAGTGCACAATCTTTCTTTTTTGTGTATGCTGGGAACACATATTCCATGATTAGCTCAGGTGGCCCCCCTTATTACCGGGAACACCTGATGCAAACACAAGGACATGGCCAGCGTGGTGGGTGCAAGACCGACTGCCGGTGAATACTGCAGAGCAAGTCTGCAGTGACGTGCCCTAAATCCCCACAGTCCAGAACGGGTGTTATTGTGTTAATGTGTGGCATTTATCAGAGAGTAAGGTCTCACTGGGAGGCATGCGCTCAGCCTGCTCCCACACCCCAGCCCTGGCCACCCGCCTTGGAGCTGCGCCCGGCTGCCCTTCCTGCAGACTCCCTGTTCCAGGAAGGCTGGGGTTGGCTGGACGGGCAGCTGGGGGCCTGGCTGCCCTGCCCACTTCCCTCCCCCGGGGGGAGAGGGGCTGGCCTGGGGGGGCCGCAGCCAGCGTCGTGTGTGTAGAGGCAGAGGCTGTTTCTCCAGAAGCCCTTTCTCTTCCCAAGGCTGCTCAGTGACTTCTAGCTGGAGTTCTAGTGACTCTTCCCTTGTCTAGGATTTTTTTTTCAAAGTTTCAGATATCCCAGTTTCTCCTGTTTGCACACATTAAGGAAGAAGTCATTTCCATTCCTCTTCTTTGTGAAAGAATAAAAACTTCACAAATAAGGCGCGAGGTCAGGTGCCAGGTGCGCCCGTCCTGTCCACCTGAGTGCCTCCGAGCAGTCCTGCAAGGCCAGCCATGGTGCCCAGCTTCTCTGCAGCCAGATCCAACTATGCTCCTGCAGCAGAAGCCTCTGCTCTGTGTGGTTCTGTCATGGGGGAGGCCCCGGCCCCAGGCCTACCACCCTTACAGGCCTGAGACCATAACTCGGAAGGAGGGTGGCACATGTCTGTGGCGGGGGCTGGCGGTGGGGCTGACGCAGGGGCTGGCACAGCTGGCGTCCACGCCTCCAATGGACGGGAGGTAGGCGTGGTGGAGGATGGGGAGCTGGAGGGACAGCCGGCGCTGGATGCTGTGGCAGGGAGAGAGAGAGAGAGGGAGGAGTATTAACAAAGGCTATCTGGCTGCTCACCAGAAAGTTCCTTGGACTTGCTTTGGCTAAGAGGCTGATGGTAGGAACAGTTTTCTCTGATTTCAATATCTGTCCATTCTATCATCTGAGCATTCCCCCACCTGTTTAGCAGGTATTTAATGCAGGCCCCAACTGTGGCAACTACCACCCTGGGAATAACCAGGAAGATGATAAGCGAGGAGGATGCATCTTGAGTTACTGGTGATTCCTAACAAGGCTCTGCCCTTCCAACAGGGCTTTGCTGCAAACAGAGACAGTTCTCATTCTCTACATTTATAAGCCTCCGCAGGGACTGGACTTTGGGTTCCATCCTCGAAAGGCTTCCCAGCTGATCTGTCCTTCCATTGGCTCTACCTGTTCTGCCTGCCCAGAACCTCAGCCCTTCTCCCTGTGCCAGTTCCAGTAGGTTCCTTCCTGGTTTTTGGGCATCTTCGGTGACTAGCATTATGTTTGAATATCGAGATGGGACACTCAGGGCTCTCTAAGATCTACCTCTTGAAAAATTCTCCAGTTGAATCTTCTACCCCCTCTCTCTGTGTATGCAACCTTCTGGTGGCTCTTTCCCCCTAAACTGTGCTTATGGCCACTCTGTGCCTTTGCACACACTGTTTCCCCGAGCCTGGAGAACCTTGTTCTACTTCCTGAGCTGATGAACTGATTTTCCTTCAAGATCCGGTTCTTTGAATTAACTCCCCTTGGAGAATGAGCCTCTTCCTCCTCTAAGCCCCCAGGGCCCTTGGTAAATTTCTGAGATGCAGCCAAGAAACCCCAGCACAGGAGGTAGATTTGCATGACTGATAGAGGAGTGGAGTGAAAAGGAAGCTGCTTTCTGGCTCCCTTCTTCCTGCCACACC
Source organism: Mormoops blainvillei (assembly GCA_004026545.1). Lineage (NCBI taxonomy): Eukaryota > Metazoa > Chordata > Mammalia > Chiroptera > Mormoopidae > Mormoops > Mormoops blainvillei. The sequence goes on along the minus strand of PVJD01000095.1, from coordinate 638,025 downwards.
TTCAGCACTCACCTTCTCGTCAGTCTTCACCATGACAGGCGGATCAGGAAGTCACCTTAGTTGCTGGGGGAATGTGCCCAGGCCACCGCCCCTGCTCTGTCAGCTGCACTTTGTGCACTTCTCTATGGCAGCTGGGAAATGCATTCGCTGTATTCTTAGGCCTTCTGTGTCCCTAGTACCTGGCCATGCAGGTGGGACGAAACCCAGACCTTCACAAAAACCCGGGAGGCAAAGGCAGTATCCCCGTTATAAAGATGAATCTATGTAACTTGCTCACGGAAACAAAGCAAAGTGGGACTCTTGCTTCTGTTAAGCCACTGAGCTTTGTCGGGGAGGCCAATCAATTCACAGAGGCTCCCTGATCCCAACAGGCTGTTGTGCCCTGGACTGTAAGAAGGGCACTGGTGGGGATCTGAGAAGGAAGGGGACAGATGCAGGGCTGCCCCACTCCCTAAGGACCTGCTGGCCAGAAGGGCTTCTCCCAAGAGATACTTCACAGATGCTCATGAGATAAAGGTGTCGGAGACCTCATTTTGAAGTTACAGTTGAGCCTGTGTAATGTCAGATACGATCACTTCCTTAAGGCAAGATGGTGCTGGCAGCGTCCAGGAAAAAGGACTCGAAGAATAAACTCTGACCCAGGAAACAGTGCCCTGTCCCAGCATTCCTGGCGCGGCCATCTATCTGGGCAAGGTGGGCATCTGTCCAGTTGTCAGAGCCATAGAAATCTGCTGTTGGATGGGATCCTGTTTATATTTCCATTCATTCGACAGGCACTGGCCCAGAACTTACTGGGTGCTCGAACCTGTGTGTTCAGTCCAACATCTGAAGGGCCCACATCTTACTGTCAAGGTGCTGACACTTTAGGGAACTGATAGGTAAACTGCTGATGCATGCCACGTAACCATCGGTAATTGTTTTGGACTGTAAGCCAGTGAGCCTTGGAGCTGACTGGTTTGAGAGGCTATTAGCTCTAACACTGAATGGCCCCAAATGACACCGCAGTTGGTGATTCAGCTGTTTTTACTGGTTCCTCTCTGCGTGTCACTTCCCAGGAGCCAACTTGCAGGGCTGACATTTCTCATCTCTGCTTCCAATCTGCTGTGAGCTGGGAAGGGCTAAAAACTACCAGTGGGAATAAAGCAAACTGAGATGTCCAGATCTTTGCTTAGATGTTACCTTCTCATTGAATCTCCTCTGACCACCCTGTTTAAAATGATACTCTTAACCCCTTTCCCTGCTTTATTTTTCTCCAAAGCATCTATCATTTAACATACTAGGTTTTGCTTTTTAAATTAAGTTATTGTCTTACCATGGATTGTAAGTTCCCTGAAGGTAGCAATTTTTATCTGTTTTCTTCACTGCTGTGTCTGACACCTAGTAGGTCTCAGTAAATCATTGTTAAATAAACACACTTAGAAAGATTAAATTTTATACATAACAAGGGCAATATGCTACAGTGGAGAACATGGGATTTGATATTAGACAGACTTGAGTTCAAATCCTACCTCCTGCACTTAGCAACTGGGTGAGCTTTGACGAGTCACCTCCCTTTTGTGAATATAGGTTTTGTCATCTGTAAAATGAACATTGTCATCTGACCTGCGTCATGGGACTGCTGTGGAGTTCAAATAAAAGGACGCGCATGAAAACATGATGCAAATTGTAAACTGTTCTGCAGGAGTCATGTACTCTTTGGCAATAATTCTCAAGGACAAGGTACTTACTGTTCTGGGGAGTTTATGTCTTCTACAGGATCTTTGCATGTTCGCGAGGGCTCTGTTGTGTTCCACTGTAGCTGGGGATTTTGATCGAGGTGATTTTTTAAAATGGCCTTTCCCCCATCTGAATGCAAAACAACAATATCATAACACATTATATTAACTTGATTTTTAAAAATTGACAATGCAGTCTTTTTTGGATGCTGCCCAAGGAGAGAGATGCAAAAAAGCCCAGCACCTCTCTGCATTCTCCACGCCTTGGTCTCTTCCGCAGCTCTCCTGGGACCAGGGCAGGGAGCCGAGAAGCCTCTGCCCAGGGACAGAAGTGGCGTGCTGGAGAGATGTATGGCATGCCCTGTGCCCTCCTTTTCTCCAAGAAAAAAAAGGTCGGGGGGTGGGGTGGAATCATGTCAACCAATGAAGGTAACATAACAGATATTAGAGTTTCACTGGTACATAGGGGTAGAACGACAAAGAAAAAACTCCAAGGTATATTTTCCAAGAATTGAAAAGAATTATAATAGTGATCTTCTGGTGGGAGTTTAAATTGACACAATCTTTCTGGAAGGCACTGTCAATAAGCATCAAACCCTATAGAAAGTACATATGTCTTTCGCTCAGTATTTCCACTTCAGAGAATTATCCTTAGGAAATAATTAAAGAGCTGTGTGAAGATACATACAAGATGTTCAAGTCAGTATTGTTTACAATATCAAAAACTTGGAACTAATCCTAATCTGTCCAGTAATAATGGATTAGTTACATACTAGTAGGTATGTATGGGGCCTCCATTCAAAGAAATACTGTGTATTCACAGAACATGATGATGAAGATGCTCTGAACCCTGTGTTTGCTTCAGATCCCCTGGGAGGAGTTAAAGAAGTATGAGATATGAAAACCTGTTCCCCACTGAGAGATGTGGATTCATTTGGAGAGGGATCTCAGTGTTTTCTCCTTCCCCTGCAGAGGACAGCTTTATACTGGGTACATTTTTGTACCCATGGAGTACATTTTTGTACCCATGGAGTACAGTCAATTCTCTTATCCATGGATTCTGTATTTGTAAACTCTCCTACTCACTAATATTTACTTGTAATCCCTAAATCAATACTTGTGATGCTTTTGTGGTCATTTGCTGACACACACAAAGTACTGGAAAACTGGAGTTGCCCAACACCCACATTCCCAGGTGACGTTGACTCTGTCTTCTTGTTTCAGCTCTCATTCTATAAGTGAGTATTTTTTTGTAGTCGATTTAGGGCCATATTTTTCACATTTTTGTGCTGTCTGCCAGTGATTTCACTGTTAAAAATGGTCCCCAACTGTATGCTGAGGGGCTATCTAATGCTCCTAAGCTGTGATGTGTCTGGAGAAAATCTGTTGTTCGTTCAGGCATAGGTGATAGTGCTATTGGCTGTGAGTTCAATGTAAATGAATCAATAATATATATTAAATAAGATGTCTTTAAACAAACACGCCTAAAACAAAGTTTTATACTGTTCTGTTGGCAAAAATGTCAACCTGCAAGAGGCCTGCAGGAACTTAGCCCTGTATATCCCCTGAGAGCAGTGGTTCAGGAGTCATGAATGCATGTTTCACAATGACTTCATAAAACTTAAATATCATGAGTAATGACAGTTAACTGAGAGCCTTATGATAAATTCCAAAAGTGGAATTGTTGGATTAGAACAACTTTTATTTCAGCCAGCAATGTTTGAGCATGCCCATTTCCCCACCTGTTTCCTCTCATTCTCAGCAACTTTTTCATCTCTGAACTTTGCCAGTCTTATGGGTGAAAATGGTATTTCACTGCAGATTCAGTTTGCATTCCCTCTCTAAGGAGCAAGACTGAGCCTCTCTTCAGAAGCATAAGAGCCACCTGTATTTCCCTTGGTAAGAGCTTTCTTGCCCACTTTTCCTTTGGCTTGTTGGTTTTTTCTTACTAAATTTCATATACTTATATATACTTTGTATACAATTACAGATAATTTCTCCTTATATTTAAGGAAATAAACTTGTTACCTGAGTTATAGTATTTTTTGGTTTACTTTGTTTTTTTAATTTTTTGACTGTACTTATGATGGCATTTGCACTGTTAAAAATTTTTCTGTTATAGTTTACTTTGTCAGCCTTTTGTGGTTTCCGTGTTTTGCATCAAACTTAAAAAGTCCTCCCTGGCTGGTGTGGCTCAGTGGATTGAGTGCTGGCCTGAAAGTTTGATTCCCAGTCAGGGCACATGCCTGGGTTGTGGGCCAGGTCCCCAGTAGGGGGCGTGTGAGAGGCAAGCACACATTGATGTTTCTCTCCCTCTCATTCTCCTTCCCTTCCCCTCTCTCTAAAAATAAATATATAAAATCTTTTTTAAAAAAACATAGTCTTTCCCTCCTCTGAGATCATAAAACAAATGCTTCTAGTATATTCATGATTTCACCTTTTATATTTAAATCTTGTATCCAATTGGATTTTTGTGTGAAGTGTGAGGTAAGCATCTAACGTTACTTTTTTTCAAATGGCTACCCATTTATTCCAATGAAATTTATCAAATAATTCATTCCTCCACTAATTTGAAATGCCCATCTTTTCCAGATACTAAAATTACTAAGAATGATTTTTATTCTTTCAATTTACTTGTTACTTACCTCAATTTAAACATTTTAAACAATAAATGTCTTATATAATAAGTTTATAATATTGCCTTTATAATATATTAATTATATACAATAAAATTAACTATAATTTATAAGAATCTTATTGCTTATATATTAAGAATAAAAGAAACAAGATTTTTCATTGCCTTAAAATTAATTTTATAACATATATGCAAATGACAAAATAGAAACAACAGATATATAAAATGAAATGTCAAAATTCCCTTCTCACCCATCCTCTGCACATACTGACCCCTTCACACAGGTGGATATTGTTAACTATTTGGTGTCTGTTCTTCCAAATCTTTTAAAAAATGCACTCACACCTACACACTGATGCATTTATAAGTATCATAATGCTATTCTTCATCATGCTTTTTCACTTGGAGAGATCTTGCCATATCTGCCCAAACACAGGGGCTGGCAGAAGGAATGCCTGCCTGAGTGTGGTTGGTAGGGTACGTGAATGTCTCACACGAGATGGACAGCAATTTGAACATGTCACCTAAAATGTCATATGGTGTGCTTGACCATGATATCGGTATGTTACAGAATTATGTGCTTATGATTTCATAATGAAAGATTTTGTAATACAGAAGGGGTGTTATTTGTGCCGGACCCTGCAGCTCCAACTCACTTTTTAATAGCTGTATTATGCACCTTGTTTGGTTGTATCATAATTAATGAAACTACCCCAAATAATGACCATTTAATTCCAGTTTTTCCTTCCTAAAAATGATGTTGTGATGAACAGCAGGTGTCTCTATCTTTGTCCATGTGGGAGTATTCCCGATGGCAGGCTCCTGCTGGCGGAACTGCTAGGTTGAGAGGTTTCACATCTAACATTTGGAGAGTGCCTGACTGGCTTCCAAAATACTGCAAGAGGATACTCATTTCCACACACTCTTACCAAGACTGGTACTCTTCTACAATTTTGTCGAAATGTAGGCAAAAAATTGCTTGTATGACTTCTGCTTGCATTTCCCAGGTGGTTGGGGAGACCAGTGTCATGTCCTATCCTACTGACCATTCCTTTCCTGTACATTGATCAGGAATGTTGGAAACTGAGAAATGTTGTTGGGAGAAGTACGGATGCTCAATAAGAACAATGTGCCCCAATCAGAACACTGGGGATGCTGGCCATGTGTGCAAATGAGCAACTGGACCCCAACAGTCGGAGGAACAGAAGCCCCAGCTCCAGGCAGAGTGGGGCTCCAGGACACTGAATTGTGGCCAGAGATGTGGGTTCCAGATGCTTCAGTTCTTCTTGTTTGACTTCAGACCAGCCCTGCCCTTCTCTGACTTTACATTCTTTGTCTGTCAAATGGAAGGTTGATGGCTGGTGTCTGATACCCAGCCCCCACTCCCCATTACAGAGGCCCCAACTCCTCTTACCTGTGCTCTCGGTGAAGTTCCCCAGGTTAAGGATGTCGTTGAGCTCCTGGTAATGGTTCTGTTTAATGTAGGTAGTCTTTTCTGGCGTGTCCTGCAGTTGCATGGTGACCTCTTCCAAGTCTTTGTCCAGCTAAAAGACAAAGGCTCCAGTTGAATCAGAGCTCTGGTCCAGCCCCAACCCTGGCAGCCAGGCCTCAAGGGCCAAGAAGCGAGGCACAGGGTTACAGGGCTGGGCCTTGGGCTGGCTCTGGGAGGGCACTGAGAGCCAGAGGGGCTGCTGCGTGTTGGGGAAGAGACACAGAAGGCCCCTGCCAGCTCTTGTTCCCGGAGAAGCTATGATGAGAGGGGCCTGGGCTTTGTGATGATGTGTCCAGTGCAGGCTGTGCCTTGATGGAGCAGCCCAGGGAGGCGGGGGAGGAGTGTCACAGTGCAGCATCTGAGGCTGGACAAGCCTAGGGGCAAAGCCAGGGCTGCTCCTTACTGGCTGTGAGCTGGCTGGTGAGCACTGAGTCTCAGTTCCTTCATCTGTAGAATGGGGTAATAAAGTACCTACCTCACAGGGATCTTGTGAAGATTAAATTAGGTAATACAATAAAAGTTTAGTCCAGTGCTTGATACATAGTATGAGTAACCTACAACTATATTACTGTAATTATTATTAATACTAGCAGATCCCTTGGTGTGGGGGGTGGAACAGATCTGCAGAACCGGTCAGCTTTGAGCCTCACACTGTCACAGAGGCTCAGATCAGTAGGGGTGCCTTCAGAGGAGTTAAGCAGGATAGAGCGCAGTCACCCCCAGGTTATACAGGGTCCAGCAGAAGTAACACCTGCTTGAGTGTGGTTGGTTGGGTAATAATACGGGTGTAATAATTTATAGTTTTAGTTTGAACATTTCACCTAAAATGTCATATGGTATGCTTGAGTGTGATATTGTTATGTTACAGAATTACATGCTTATGATTTTGTAATAAAAAATTTTGTAATAAAAAAGGACCCTGTATAAATCTCAGATGCAAGCCCTGGGCAGATCAGCCCCTGAGAAACCTGGGGAATGTGTGTGTGTTGGGGAGTGGATAATAGTGAGGGAGGGGAGTGGGCATCCTCCTACAGTATAAAGGGGTGGGGGAACTGTACAAACTGTAAAGTGCTGCTCTGATGTCAAGAGCACAGCCATGAATTGTTTAGTAAGTTTTCACGTAGAGGAGAGAGATACGTTTTTCTGTGGGACTCAAAAGGCAAGGCTAATATCAAAGGGTGGAAGCAACAGGAAGCCAGATTGTGATTCAATTCCAGGGAAGACAACCCAACACTTTAGGGTTTCGACTGGCTTGGGGTTTGGGTTTCCTAAAGTGGGCGCACTCCCATTGCTGGAGTGTGCACGTGGAAGCCAAGGAATAGAAACTTTTTCTACTTTGCTCCCTTTGCTAACGGAGGGCTGCCCCATCCTAAGAGCCAGCTTTCGATGCAGAGACAACTGTGGAGAGGGTCTCTGTGACAGACTATGGTGAACCCCCACAGTAGGGACACTCAGATTAGCAACTAAAAATGTGGAATGCTCAGTCACATTTAAACTTCAGATAATGAGGAATCACGTTTTAGAATAAGCATATCCCCAACATTGCATGGGCCATACTTATATTAAAAAATATGATTGGCTGTTTGAAGTTAAAATTTAACTGGGCACCCTGTATCTAACAACCCTGTTCCTTGGGACTCTTAGCTAGAGCTACATTTCCCAGCCTCCCTGTAACTAAATGTGATGCCTAAGTTTTTGTCAATGTAACTGGAGCAAACCCCCAAAGTGCACAATTTTGTATCGCTTGCCTAAAAGGCAATCCCCTGCGTGGACTCCCTTCTCTTTCCTTCCTGAGACTGAGAACAGGACATGCCTTCCTCCTGGCTTTTCACCTGTATTGCTGAGGAAAACAAAGGCCTTTGGGAGTGGCAGGCTAGAGTGAAGGAGTCTCATCTGGCAATGACCTTGGGGAGCAGAGCTGCCTGCCCACCTGGACCTCTCTCCTTAGCACTGTTCTGTGAGAGAGAAAGAAATAAATTTGGGCCACTTTATTTGGGTGCCTGTTTGTTATAGAGACTTAGTCAGTACCCTAACCAATATACTTTCCTTTGTTCCTCTCCTGTCCCATTGAATCATAATTCCTGCATTAAACACATGGCCCAAGCACCATGGGCCCAGTCCTAACCCTGGACCCACGGGGAGGGGTGAGCAGGAGAAGGAAATTTGGTTGCCCTTCCCCGGTGGAGAAAGTGTGGAATTTGAGGTTCGGCCGGGCACAGAGGAAGCTAGTCGGGGCCTCTCTGAAACAGTCAAGGGCCAATTAAGAGTTAGGGGCCTTCAGGCAAAGGTGAGATCTGCTGCAGCCATCTCTCTCCGGAAGGTTTCTCTTCACTTCCTCCTCTCTCGGGGTACATCACACAGATGCAGGTGATTTTGGGGTGTGCTGGGAGAGCGAAAAATCGAGCGGGGGGGATACACAGGAAGCTATTTGTGAAATAACAGAAGATACATTTTGTCCTCTGCTGCCTGGGTTCCTGACACAGGGCCCCTGAAACCCTTGTAATGTCCTGGGTAATAGGTGTGTTTTTTGTTTTAATGAGGCAACTGTGGGTGGGCTCTCAGAGGAGGGCTGGTCATTGGAAAGACCAAGCCATGATTAGAAGCTTGGGATTTTCCACCCTGCCCCTTCTCTTGAGAAAAGAGAAGGGCTGAAAATGGACTTAATGTAGGATCGGGCCTATGTGATGAAGCCTCTACAGTGATCCCAGAAGTACAGGGTTCAGAGAGCTTCCCGGACGGCAAACACCTCCACACCGGGAAGATGACACACCCCGGCTCTGCTGGGGCAGAGGCTCCGCTTGGGGCCCCAGACCCTGCCCCGTGCATCTCATTCATCTGGCTGTTCCTCTGTATCCTTTTTCATGCCCTTTAATACACTGGTAAACTTAGTAAGTCTTTCTTTCTTACTGAGTTCTGTGAGCTGCTCTAGCGAAGTATTTGAACCTGAGGAGGGGATCACGGGACCCTCTGATTTGTAGCTTAGTCGGACAGAAGTTGAGGGCACCCTGGGGACCCACTACTTGTGATTGGCATCTGAAGTGGGGTGGCAGCAGTGCTGTGAGACTGAGCTTTTCACCTGTGGGATCTGGCACTGTCTCCGGGTAGACAGTGTTAGAATTAAACTAAATTGTAGGACACCCAGCTGGTGTTACGGAGAATTTCTTGATGTGGCAAAAACACCCCACACATTTGGTGACCAGAAGTATCAGAAGTGAAGTGTTCAGTGTGAGTAGCAAAGGAGACATACAGGAGGTGCCTACCTGAGCTTTTCCAACTCACTACTCTAATCTGGAAGTTCACCAGTCTCTAAGAATGTCTTTCTTTCTGGGGACATCTCGAGTCAGGGCATTGCTGGGCCCCGAGAGCCTGGCCCAGGTGGGCAGTGAACTCTTGCCAGGCTCTGATTAATGGCCTCTGTGTAGTTCACGTTCCCTCCCGGTTCTTGCAGCCATAACAGCTGCAGATGGGACTGCGCAGCCGCGATGCAGGGATGTCCTAGAGGCGCTGTGGTGGGAGCGGCAGCTCTGAGTCCCTGCATCGGGGCATGGGGACTCCGGTGGGTGGACGGGGCCCTGGCCGGCAGTGCTGAGGGAGGTACCTCTGTGATCTTCATTCGCAGGCGGTGGTTCTCGGACTGCAGGCCCTCTAGGCGGGATGTGCTGGCTTGGTTCACGCTGGTGACCGAGGTGGACGTTTTAGAATCTTCCTTCTTCTGATTCTGAGTGAACTGGAATCGTCTGTTCTGAGTTGCTGCATCTGGGTTTGTCCTCAGAGTGATAAGCTGAAAGGACAAAGGTAGGTTGGAAGAGAGAATCCTGCCATCCTCCCTGCCCTTCTCCATCCCGTCCTTCCCAGCAGGTCCTGCACTGGAGGTAACAGGGCCACGGGAAGGACACGGGACTGTCTGCCATGCCCCTGTGTGTGACCTGGGGCAGGCCCGTTCTGTCACTGAGTCTTCGTTTCCTTCCCTGTGAGCAGAAGTCAGGTCTCCTGACCCCGATGCTACCTGCACCCCGACCATTCTGCAGAGCCCACCAAGGGCCCCCCAGGCCTGGCTCCAGCTGAGCCTCACGCTGCCTTAGGCTTGGCACCCGTGGAAAACAAACCTACAGGTGACAGTTGTGACAGTGAGATGGAGGAAAGTGAAGGCTTCTCCTTGTTAGAGCCACTGATGAGTGACTAGCTCTGTCACTGACAAAGCCATTTATATACAAGAGAAAAGGTTGTCACTTGACTCCGACCTTAACTCCTTTAGTTGGGAAACATCTCCGGTGTGAGGCAGGCTGTGAGCTCAGTACTGGAGAGCAGGGGCCACGCTAGCCACGACCCCTGACCGCCGGGACCTCATGGTCCAGATGTGAGGGGCTGAGCTCTGTGGAAGGTCTGGAAGGATGGTGAGGATAAGGGAAGCCAGGGGGAAGCAACGGCATATGCCCTGACGGGGAGGCCTGGGGCTCAGGGTGCTTATGGAGAAGGGCAGTTTGGATGGTGGACAGGGATTTCTGGGGAGACTGGAGGAGAATGAAGGGTCCTGAAGGGCAGCCCAGTGTCAGAGAGTTGACCCTGGAGCCAAGAGGGCAGTGAGGACCTGTCGAGGGTGACAGAGTGGGGTGACACGATCAGAGCTGGGCTTAGACTCATTGGGCATCTTTTACAGGCAGAGCGAGTGTCAGGGTGCAGGCCAAGGAGTTCGTGTGCTGGCCTGGAGCCGGCACAGGTGCTGACGACTAGGGCAGAGCTGACTCTGTTTGGGGCTGACGGGGCACCTGGGAGGACCCAGGTGCGTGTGCAGCCTCTCGGGGAGGAAGGACCCCGAGTGATCTCTCCTCTTCTCCTCCTCCTCCTAGGCAGACGCTCCCCCACATGGGCCAACCATCCTTGCCCCCTCTCCGTTTCCTGCTCGTCCTCTACTCTTGAGACCCGCGGAGGTCAGACTTCCTTCCGTATAAACCAGCTACTGCAGAGGCTCCTGAGAGCCCAAGGCCTCTCGCTCACCTGTCTGCTGCTGGGCAGGATAATGTTTGAAAAATATCTCGCAGGGTGGTCCTGAAGGTCAGCTTTTCAGATGAATGAGAAATGTGAGTGGCTGTGAAAATGATTATTCTTTCTGACCCACTAATACTACTTCTACCACTCTATCTTAAGGAAATAATTGGAAATAAGGAAAATGTGTGATGTAGGAAAAAAATGTTATTTATAATACAAAAAATCTGGAAACAACTGTAATGCTCACCAGTAAGAGATTAAGTGGACAAGTAAATATGGAACTTTCCCTCAATGATGGTTATAAATGTGGGGAGATACAAAAGACGAAAATTAAGTGAAAAAGGCAAACTACACAGCGATTATATGTGCTATGTTTATAGCTATATCCTAAGAAGCATCACCGCCAAACTATTAAAAAACACTGGGAACGCATAACAAATATTAACAGTAAAAAACCAAAACAAAACATTAACAGTGATTATTCTGGGGAGGTGGGACTATGTGAGATTTCTGAAAAATCTGTGTTTTACTTTATTGCATTTTCCAAACTTTCTGTGATGCAAATTGTGCTCATCATTTAAAAAAGCACGTATGAAACTTAGATAGTGGGGGAGACTCAGTGATCTGCTCGTGAGAGTCGGAGAGCAGAAGCTGGGGGTTGGGGGGTACCTTCGGCACAAACACCAAGCAGAGGGTGATGGTGCTGCAGAAGATGATGACCAGGGCCACGATGCAGAACTGCACATTGGGCTGGTCCCGGGTCAGGAAGGAGACAGCGGCCCCAATGATGCACATGATCCCCACGTTGTAGACGCTCATCCCGATGTACTTGCTGTCATTGAGCGCGGGGATGCTGACATTGCGGGTCTCCCAAGCCAGGAAACAACCGAACAACTGAAACGGTGAAGAGAGAGGGAACAAGGTCATTACCAAGTGGTGGCACATGCTTGCTGCTCTGAGAAGCAACCGAACTGAGGGTTGCTCAGGAAGTGGGGTCTGCAGGCGGGGAGGCTGGGGCTGTGCTGTCAGCCAGGTCTCCTGGATGTCATGATCTGTCTCCACTCATGGCCCTGGCTTGAATCTGGGGGTGTGGGCTGGGAGTGTTACAGCTGTCTGGTCTTCCTCTGCCCCCACCCCTGGTTCATGCACAGACCCACAGGAGGCCACAGTGGGAAGATCAGATGTGATCTCAACCACCTTCTCTTATTCTAGAGAGAACACAGAAGCCCAGAGAGAGGAAGGGGCTCACCCAAGGCCACATAGCAGTATGGTGGCCAAAGCGGACTGTATCTCTAGAAGTTCAGTCCAGTCTTTTTTCTATTAAACTAGGCAGAGCCCCTATGTCTGGGACTTCTGTTACCCCCACAATGCACATACCTACCCAGAGGAGATATCCTGTTTCCTAGGCTATACACGACTAGGTTCTGGGCAATGCTATGTAGTATGGACAAGGGCGTGCAAATCCTGGGAAGTGCCTTTAAAGAGAAATATGTTTCTTTTCCTCCTTCCTAATAGATGGAGTGGAATGTGATGGGTGGGGCTTCAGCAGCCACCTTAGACCACAATGTGGAAGGGCATGGTGAAGATGTGGGAGCCACAAGGTGCAAGGTGCTCAGCTGCTGGGGGCCCCCACACCTCTCCTAGATTGCCTACTTGAGAAGGAAATTAACTATCTCTTTAACCACTATTATTATGATTATTATTTTTGTCTTAGCCAATATCTCCCAACAGAATTGAGCAGGGTAGAACGCCAATGTAGTCTGAAGCACGGGCGTAGAGAGTTTATTTTCCTAGGTGGTGTAAGGGGAGGCAGGCTGCAGAAGGAAGTACAGATAAAATGCAGGGCAGAACTGGTGGTGTGGGAGGGAGGGAGAGTGGGCCGAGACTGCTGGCTGGTCCTGGGGCTCCCACCGCAGTCCAGCCCCTGAAGGAGGCCTTCCCTCAAAGGCCTCTCTCCCCTCTGATCTCATCACTGCAGCTGGGGCATCCGACATCTGCATGGGCCACTCAACATTACAGTGAGGGCCCATTCTGAGGTTTGGTTTAGTTTGGCAGCACAGTGTCGTGGGGTAGAAGGGGCGCTGGCACAGGGCCAGAGGGTCTGGAATCTGCTCTGCTCTCCACTGGCTGTGTGACTCTGGGCAAGTCGCTTCACCTCCCAGAACCTCGGTTTTAATATCTGTGAAATGGGAATGATAATGTCTATCTCACAGGGTTTCTTTCCTGACGAGGTGAGAGGATGGGTGTGAAGGCATTTTATAAATGAAAATCTCCTGTACAGAATTTAAAAGCCATTTTGTAATTGGTATTATTTTACGCAGTCATGGTTGTTTTCCTCTTCTTAGTGTGTTATCTCACAGACTGATTTATTTTTTAAAAAATTTCTTTTAAAATGGGGAACCAGAGGCCCAGGAAGCAGACCCCGAATGCGGGGAGGAAACCGAGAGCCGAGGAAGCCTGACTTGGGCTGGTTCCTTCAGGCTCAGCCCCTGCAATCCCACGGGGACCCGGACGTGCTCTTTGCATCTCCCAGGGGAAGAAGCGGAGGCTGGGCAAGGCAAGGTGACCTGCCTGGGTCCCACGGCAGTGAGTATCAGGGCCGATGGGTGCCAGACCCCTTGCCCTCTGACAGGGGGTCTGTGTGCCTCCTCTCTGCCATACTGCCAGTGGGCCACCAAACCACCATGAAACATGGGCAAGTCTGGGGACCTGCTAGTTGGCTACAAATCTCTGAAGAGTGCCAGGAGGAAACAGAGAGCCACTTGTTTATAGGCCTTCAAGGAGGGCAGTGAGGGTTCATGGGCACAGGTTACACTGCAGTCTACTTCAGCTGAGGATAAGGAAGAACTTTCTAGAAAAGCAACTCCTCTGTAGTGGTTTGAAGGGTGGTCTTAAAAGATATGTTCACATCCCAGTCCATGAAAAGTGTGAATGTTACCTTATTTGGAGAAAGTTTCGGCAGATAAAATTAAGGATCTTGACATGAGATCATCCTGGATTATCCAGGTGGGCCCTAAGTCAAATGACAAGAGTCCTTCTAAGAAACACACAGCGGACAGACTTGAAGAAAACGCCATGTGAAGACTGAGGCAGAGACTGGAAGAATGCAGCCACCAGCCAAGGAATTCCTGGAGCCATCAGATCCTGGGAGAGACAAGGAAGCGCCCTCCCCTAGAGCCTCCAGAGAGCGCGTGACCCCCTCTCAGACCATCGGCCTCCAGAGCTGTGAGGGAATACATTTCTGTTGTTTTAAGCCACCCATTTGTGGTCACTTGTTAATGGCAGCCACAGGAAACTCATATACCGTCCATGGATGGCACAGGCTGCCTTGAAAGGGGTGAGCTCCCCATTACTGGAGGCGTGGAAGCAGTGGGTGAAAGAACACTTGTTGGGGATGCTATCATGGTGGTTTGTGGGGTTTGAGGATGCTGAAACATCTGACAGAGGAGATTCTGAGGTTCCGGAGCAGGAGGGGCTAAGAGAGGGGCTTTTAGTTATAAACCCTAGGGGCCAGGAGGCCTGTGGACAGTTCTTTGCACACACTGGAAACAGTAAAGCATTTGTGCTGTCAAATACAGGTTTATTGACGTGATCTGACTGACGGTATTAGCTTTACTGGAAGAGATACAGTCAGCTCCAACCACTTTTGGAAGTAGGTGGGGAAGATAATGAATGGCTGAAACATTACAGATAAATCCAGTTAAGAGTCAATCTGATTCACATAATCTAATTTCACAGAGTCAGGATCAAGACCACGGAGGCCGAAGGGATCCTAGAAAGAATCTAGTTTCACTCTATTCAACAAGGGCTGGGGAAACTCAAGTGATGGATGTTGCACACCTCCTGGGACAGGGAGCACACTGCTCCCTGGGGGCTCTGTCGCTTCTATGAACACTGCGGTTACACAAAATCCTTCCCTACAGGAACCAGAGGGCTGCCTTCTGGCAACTCTGCCCATTGATGACGGTTCTGCTCTCAGGTCTCTGCCACCTCTTTGTGACAGCTCTGGTGACCGTGTCCCCAGAGGGTGTCCTTCTCCAAGCCTAGGACATTAGGCCAGTCTTCAAGGTCCCATTTCCATTCTGGGCACCTCTGTGGGCACCTCCAGGTCACTACCTCATGGGACTCAGATGGCCACCCAGTAGTTCTCAAAGGACCTCTATGGAAACACAAGACGGTCTCAACTAGTGTGAAGCGGTGATAATTTTTGCCTCAGGTCTCCTAACACCTGCTCTTCTGGCGTGGTCCCTGGAAGGACTCAGGATCAATCACTAACAATAGCAGGTGAGGAAGCATTTGAGCAGCATAAGGAGTCCCAATGTATGTGACTTTTGTAAGTGGCTTTTCCACTTCCAAGTGGAGGCCACAAAGAGGCAGACGGTGGCTTAATTTCCCAGCAGAAACATCTGAGGAGGGTGTAGGAGCAGTTTCTTGTCACTGGAGGGATTTTAAGTGGAGGCACAGTTTTCACAGCATGTGGAGAGAAGATTCAAGGATCAATCTGGGGTAAGGTGAGGTGGGGCTGGCCTTTCAAGTCCTTCCCAACTTTGAAATTCCACCATTGCGTAACGTGGGCTCAGTATGAGATCCTTGATTTTAGCAAATGAGTAGAGTGGGAACGAATGCTGGACTCCGAGACTGGAGGTTACCAGGTGACCTCTGGCAAATCACTTAACCTCCCTGAGCCTTACTTTCCTTATCTATAAAATTGGATGAGTTACCCTGGCTGGTGTGGCTCAGTGGATTAAATGCCAGCCTACAAACTGAAAGGTCAATGGTTCAATTCCTGGCCAGGGCACATGCCTAGGTTGCAGGCCAAGTCCCTGGCTGGGGGTGTGCCAGAGGCAAATGATAAAGGTATCTCTCACACATGGATGTTTCTCTCCCTTTCTTTTTCACTCCCTTCCTGTCTCTATAAATAAATAAAATCTTAAGAAAATAAAATTGGATGAGCCCACTAACCTCCCACAGATTTAGAGAATCCAGTGAAATTCAGGATGTGAGCATGTGCTAGATGTCAACAGAATGCCATTCCAGGGGTGGTACAGTGGCAGTTGTACAGAGGCGGCACACTCACGGGTTCTGGGGTTACTCTCTGTAACCCCGTTTCTGACTCTGCCACTTACTCGCTGAGTGACCTTGGGCAAACCGAGCCTCAGCATATTCATCAGTGAAATGGAACACTGTTTGTTCTACCTCATAGGGTCGTTATGGAAATTGCAGTCACATGTGGCAGACACAGCATAGAGTAAGTGCTTAGTCCTGAGGGTTCTGTTTATTTTTACATTGATGGCAGCCCCTAGGAGAGAGAGTTTGACAGAGAAGCAACTCCCTGCACTCCGCCCCCTGCTCTGCACCTACCATGAGAAGCCCCTTGTAGGCATAGACGATGCCGAGCCAGATGGTCATGTGGGTGTTCTCACAGTGCTCCAGGAGAGGGCGGATGGAGATGTCCCGTCCCGCTGGGTCCGGCTGTGCAAAGGAAAAACAGAAACCCAGGCATGGCGCTGGGGACCCCTCCAGCAGCTGGGTCCCTGTCTGACTGCCCTTTTCCTTCCCGTAAGGCCCAGCCAGTGACACTGTCCAGGAGGCTTCTCGGACCCTGCCTCTGTCCCCACCTCTGTGCTCCCATGGAGGCAGGCCTTAGCCACCACTGTCTGTCTTCTGTTTGTTGGTCGTGATTCAGCCAGAACTAAAGTTATCTGCACTCTTCATGCCCTTCCAACTTGAGGGTAGGACTGAGTCACTTCTTGTGCTAGAACCTAGCACAAGGCTTGGCCCAGAGCAGGCATCTGTAACATTTGTTGGAAGAGTGAGGGCGAGAATGAGGCACAAAGCTGGGTCAGGAGGCCTTTAGGTATCTCTGGGATTAACGTGGGGAGCTGGACATACAGATCTACTGGCTGGGCCAATCATGGAGCCTGCCACACCGTTTCAAGGAGATTCTCTTGCCCACCACCGCATTAACAAAGCTGTGGTGGTAGCCATGCTGTGTACCACGTGACCCATCTGGGGCCAGAGCTAATTGGACAAGGGGTGGGCACCTGACCCTATGCAGCCAATTCAGAGGCCGATCAGAAACCCATGAGGTTTCCTAAAGCAGAGTGCTCTGCCCAAGACAGGTGATAGAGAGGATCCTACCCAAGTTCAGGAATTAGAACTGGGAAACTCTGGGAGAGAATCGGGTAGGTGGCAGGAAGAGGAGAAAAAGACACTCAGGGAATGAAAAAAAAATATATATATATATACTGTACACACATTTTTCCTGAGTCATTGAGAGTAAGCGGCAGACATCCTGACCCTTCACCCCTAAATATCTAGCATGTATTTCCTAAGAACAAGGGGATTCTCTTACATACACATGCTTACCCAAATTCAAGAAATTTAATATTGATACAGTAATATATCATCTACTTTCAGTTTTCACCAGTTGGCCTAAAAATGTCCTTTAAGGCAATTGTGGGGCCATTTTGCAAGTATTGCAATTACTTGTCATGCCTTTAGTCTCCTTTAATCTCGAACAGTTCCTCAGCCTACTTTGTTTTTCTACGTCATTGCTATTTCTAAAGTAGCCAGTTTAGTTCTTTGGTAGATGTCCCTCAGCTTGGGTTTGTCTGAGTGTGTTTTCTTGATTAGATTTAGGTTCTGTATTCTTGGCAGGAGACCTATGCAAGTGATGTTTTGGCCTCCTTGGTGTTTCACTTCAGGGGCACTTGATGGCATTTTGTCCCAATATGGGTGACGTTAACTGCGATCATTTGGTTGAGACGATGTCTGCGAGAACTCTCCACTTCAAAGGTACCATTTCCCCCTCTAATTAATAAATAATCTGTGGGCGATACTTTGAGCCTGTGTGAGTATCCTGCTCCCCCACAGACATTAACTCAGTGGTTTCAGCATCCATTGATGATTCTTACCTGAGTCACGTTGTTTTGGTGGTTGCAAACTGGTGATTTTCTAACTCTATGATTCCATTTAACTACTTGGCATTCTACTGTAAACAAGATCTTCCCTTTCTGCTCATTTCAAAAATGTATATCAGTATGGAATTATATGTTTCTATTTAATTCAGTGTCTTGTAATCCAATAATACGATTATTCATTTTGATGCTCAGTTTTTTCCATATTTGGCTAATGGAAAACTCCTTCATGCTGCCTTTTGTGTTTTTCAATGTGTCCCCATAATTTTTTTGAGCACTTTCCTACTTCTTGACACAAGACATCCCAAGCTCTCTTCCCACTTTCCTTGCACTAGTCTTAGAACCAGCCATTTCTCCAAGGAGTCCTGGTTCTTTTTAGCAGGGATTGGTATTTAGAAACCAAGATGTGGGCACTAGATGTGCTCACTATTTCTGGGGTATCATTACTTCTAGGTCCATGTATGTATGTATGTATGTATGTATGTATCTTCCTTCCATCCATCCATCCATCCATCCATCCATCACTATTCTATCTATCTCTATCTTTCTATCATCTATCTATAGATACAGATAAACTCTAACATCATAGGGTTCTTGCTTGTCTCCCTCTATTCCATTTTTGCACCTTTCTTCTACAGTGAGAACACTGGTTTCCAATAACATCAAAACAGTCTCTCATTTGTTTAATCCTACAAATAGACAGAAAATATTTTCAGAATTGCTACAGCCATATACTACCAAGAAATTTATTAAGCTGAAGATTTCTTTGCAAATCTTTTTGTCTTTAGAACAGGTCTGCTGAGGGCATCTCATCAAAGAACTGTGTTCAGGACGTTGTCCTTTTGAGGCCCAGGGTACAGTCATGTGCTGGAGGATAAGGGCTAGGAAGAAGGGGAACTTTGGTGATGTAGAAGGCAGGCCTTAGGCAGGCGGAGGATGGAAACCCTCTTTCTCTTGGCCCTGTTCTCTAGGTCTGGCCTTTGAGGCAGCAGTGGCCTGGGCATCTACGAGCCGGGGAAGCAGGAGTTTCCGGGAGTGGTGGGATCTGTGGGCTCAGGCCACTTATAACCTGATCATCCAGTGGCATGCCCTCTGGGACTTGATTCCCATTTTGTTGTCACAAGCCACAGAAAGCCTTAGCTTTGCTCTCCATGGTTCCACAGTCCTGGAGTCCACACACAGGTTGGAGTACTGCCAGAGGGGAGAGGGGTTTCCTAAGGCTCTGCTGTGGTGGCAGTGGATACCAGTGGAAGACACCCAGGGCAAGGTGATCTCCAGGAACCACAGTCAGCATGGCCAAGGCTAGAGATTTCCCCGCCACTGCAACCCACCCAGGAGTTGGACTGGGTTCTACTAGGCGTGATGGGCGTTTCCTATGTCCTTGCATTGCTTAACTAAGGAGACTGAAAAAGGACTTGGACCCAAGGCCAGCAATGACTTCGTGGCAGAACTGGGGTTTCTCTAATTTCTGACAACCAAGCTGACATCACCGTGCAGTAGTACAGGCCCCCTATGACCATGCACGGATAGCAAACCCTTTAATGATGATTGTGTCTGTTCTACAATGAAAACAAGAACTTACGATGGGCTGTTGGATTTTTTGTGAAGAGGACTGATTCTGCCATATACCCTTGATCAATATAATGATAACTATTCACAGGAAGCTGACAATGGCTGTCTGGCTTATATACCCCCAATGACAGACCCCTCCCTCCACTCTTGAACAAGAGCTTTCTCCTCCTGTACCCCCACCCATTGGCCTTTCCTCTTGGGCTCCCCTTAATAATCCCAAGCTCTCTCCTTGAGTCTGCACACTCTTCTTCAGGAGGGGGAGAGCCACAGTGAAGGCACACATCACCTCCTCTCCCATGTCGACCTGGTCCTTCAACCTGCTTGAGTTTACCGTTGATCTCACTAGGGCTGAACTCACCCACCGGTGAAAGCGAGTCTGCCTGCACCCTTGCTCCAGATCTCCTTGGCTTCCTAAGTGGTTTCCTTCCACTGGTGATTCGGATGTTCTTTAGGGTTGACTCAGACCTCATCAGGTAACTTCCCCCCAACTGCTGTTAGCTCTGTCTTCCCCCTTCTGAAGCTGACATTCCAGCCTGGTTATCTTTCCCTTATTAGTAACCGCCCCCCGCCAACTGCCCCCCAGTGTCCATCTTGGTCTGCTCTGACCTTTCTGAATCCCGAAATCCTAATTTTTACATCCAGTCTTTTGACCCCAACTCATCTCCATGAGCTTAAACACAGCCTTGGCTGAAGAGCTGGGACAGCAGACAACCAAGGGCCCATCGAAATTTCAGAGAAGTCAGTGGTCCCAAGGGAGAGCAGAGATGCCTCTACCCCATCTCCCCAGGACACAGGGTCTGATCCAGAAGTAAGCCCCAGCGATCTCCTGGTAGTGCACGTGACCCTCACACAGGCCTCTGCACACTGGACACGGATTGGAATGGCAGGGGTTGGGGGTGGTTTTAGGAGTGATGAGGTTCAGGTTCAAGCTGGGGGATGGGGAATCTGAATGAAGTCAAAAGATCCTTACATTGAATTGCAAAGCCAACTATAATAGCCATGCCCTTTCTCATCTTATCTGTCCCAGTCACGCCTGAGAGTGGCGTTCAGGGTGGTCTGAGCAGTTGCACGACTGCCCAGGCAACTGGAGGGGTGAGGGGGCAGGGAGCCCGACCACCACCTGAGCACTCACTTAGAGTCATTGTTGCGCATCCAGCCGCCACTAGAGGACACCAAAGAACTGTGCAGAGAGTCCCGCCAGCGCCGTAGATCAACCTCTGCTGGGGATAGAGCTACATCTGTCTCGGTGGGGCTGTAAGTGATGAGGCCCTCAGCAGCAGCCCATACTACTCTAGAAGGTACCCATTGGCCTTAAACAAGGCCAGATTTCCAGGCGCCATGGGGACCCACATCCCCCTCCCAGGGCAGGGGGGATGGGTTGTGGCAGGGAGGATACTACTGAGGAGGCAGAGGGCCCCGGCTGTACCTGACCACCCCATTCACTCTGCTTCGACTGTGGGCCAGCCACGAGCCTAGAGCCAGTGAGCACAGGACACTGGCCCCTACAGATGCCAGGCTAGGGCCTCACATCAGGGTCTGAGCCAGGACTTCAGGCCCACTTCCCGGCCCGGCAGTGGACTATGGCGTCTCCAATGGCCTAAGGATGTTTCCCTTACTCTCCATACTGGCCTACAAGCAAGCTCAGCTTGTTTTTTTTCTCTTCTTTGTTTTCGTTCCTTGCTTGCTGCTCGCCTCGGCAATTACCTAAGTAATCATTCATTCGTTCATTCATTCCCTCATTCATTTAATACATTTAATACATAACTATTAAGCCCTACCATTTGCCAGGTACCATTCTGGGCCCGGGGAAGGCAGCAATCACCAGGACTGATAAGAGCCCTGTCCTCATGGGTCTTCCATTCTAGTAAGATCTGGATAATTCTATGAGGCGGCCTCAGAAGGAGAGTGGGTGGACTTCCCCAATAACAGCTACCCTAAGGACACCAACAGCTGCTTGTCATGAATGACAATGACGATAGAGCTGCAAGCTCTAAACACATTATCCTATCAAAGCCTCTTAAGAATCCTTGCTGTTGTACTCATTTTACAGATGAGGAAACTGAGGCACAGAAAGGTTACGTAGCTTGCCTGAAAGCTCCAGCTAGAAAGTGTCAGAGCCGGAATTCAACCCAGGTCTGTCTGACTCCCAAACCAGGGTTCTTTCCTCCCTCACCATATGCCCTTCCTAAGCTGCCCCGCCTCTCTCCAAGCATCCTGTCAGATTCGAAGGAGACAGTGGGTATAAACCTGCTCTATAAACTGTGCACTGCTGCTTGTGGGGGGAATGACTTAATTGCTAAATGTTCAATAGAGGCTTCCCCTGAAGCCCCCCCGAGCTCTGTGAAGGTTGTGCTTTGGTGCTGCGAGCTGAATTCTAGCTGATAAAACGCTCTTCCCGCTGGATGGGGCGCAGTGCCCAGCAGCGAGGCCACGCCTGTCTGTGATGGCCAGAGGCTGTAGGTGCTCCCACCTGACTCCTGGCCCAGCCACTGTTCAGCAGGAGGCATGCAGAAGCTGCTGGGGGACAGTCTCCCTGATCTGTGCATTGAAGGGAGAGCAGCTGGCCTGAGAGTCCCTCTGCATAATGCAGTTATTCACAATGTAGGTCAGTGGCCCCTGCAAAAATCCTGCTTTGTCAGGCTGCACAAACGACAGGCGGGGGGCGGGTTTGAGCGTGGGTTGAGGCATCGAGTCCTGAAAGTCAAAGGCCGTGGTCCTGGTATAGACTTTCTGGGTAGCCTTGTGCAAATCCCCACTTCTTTCTAGACCTAGCTACTCATTTGCAGAGTGAGCCCATGGGTTAATTTGCAGTATAGTTAATGCGAACCTGAATAATGGACGGATGACTGGATTTGTCCTACATTCACCCATTCAGGAGAAAAAAAAATCAGTATTTCTCACGTGCCTACTGTGTGCCATGCACCCCACCCCACACTGAGGCCCATGTGTATAAGACGGATAGGATGCTTGCCTCGCTGGGGTGTGTGCACGCCCGTGGAAGGCACGGAGGGTTGATGAACCTCAGGGTACAGCTAAGAGTAGAGTGGTGATATGTGTTCCTAAGGAGAGGTACAAGGTACTTTGAGGGGTGCTGGCAGGGGGACCTATTTCCAGTCAGGTAGCCTGGGAAGGCTCTTCCGCAGTGCTGACATTTGGTCTGAGACCTGGACGGTGAGAAAGACCAGCCATGTGAGAGTCTAGGGGGAAACCATTCCCAGGAGAGGGAACAGCAAGTGGGAAGGACCTGAAATGGCAAAGGCTTTGGCATATTTTAGGAACCAAAGGGAGGCCAGTGTGGCTGGTGTGTGATAAGTGAGGGGCATGCACAACAACCACCTAGGGAGCTCGTTAACAGGCAGATGGGGTCAGCAGGTCTGGAAGCTGCTGTCCTAACACGCTCCCAGGTGACACGGATGATGTTGGTCTAGGAAATACCCTTTGGGCTGCAAGGCCTTAAAGGATCTGAGACAACAGGTTGACATTTGGTCCTCGTTTAGCAGATCTTTGGTTAGAGTGAAGATTCCTTTGTGACTTGCACACCCCTGACACAAAGTGACAGCTTAGCACAGGGTCAGACTCAACACTGCTTGTCTGTGTGTTCTGACCTCGGGCCAGACCCCGCTGTACAGTGCTTGTGTATGCGCTGTGTGGCGCTGACCAGGGCAGTCGGGGCCAGGCACAGAGGGTGAGGAGTCTGGGAGGAGGGCAGGACGGGTGCCACGAGCCCTCCCTGTGACGGTGGGGCTCTCGGTCTTCCCTGCTGTCACTGCTTGGGTGGCTCAGGTTCTCAAGCCCCACCCAGCCAGTGTTTCTTTGAAGAGGGTGTTCCTTCCACTTCCTGACCAGGTGCCAGACGCTGGCTTTCAGAGCTTGTTCCCTGGGCCATTCCTGCTTTTTAATTTAAATTCCAAATGTGATTTTTGAAATACATGGTAAAATTGGTAGGTGAGTATATGTGTGTTATTATCAGTGTGATGGTGGGGGAGGGGAGGATGTCTAACCTTTGGGCTGCATTTCAGTCTTTAGATGCTTCTCTTTCCTGGGAAGGCAGGTGAGTCGACACAGCCTCTTTTGGGGAGGGGGTGGGATGCTCCCATCAAGGATGCCTGGGTAGGGAGGGGAAAGGGCACTTGGCTCAGATCCCAAGTCTGTCACTTGCCAGCTGTGTGACTTTGAACACGTCTCTAAGCCATTCTGAACCATGATTTTCTCATCTGCAACCTCCCAGCATTGGCAAGATGATCAAAGGAGTTAACCGGTGTGTTTACCAGGCTTCAGAGACTGGGAAGCCTGCTCCTTATGTGTGACCTGTCATTATTATCTCTAACTGCAGAGAGTCACAGAGCGCTGGAGCCGGGAGGCACCTTCCAGGTCCCTCTGGGGCTGGGCTGCTTATCTCAACAGTAGCAGGCCCACATCTCTGAGGCTGCAAAGCTAGAAGCTGTCATTTCAAGGTAAGGTTGTTTTTTTTTTTTAATGTTTGATTACGAGTTAGAGTGAATGTTTTCAGAATCCCAGATCACTGTGAGATCACTAACCAGTGTTTTGCAATGGGGGCACTTCCGGCATTGTTTCCTTTGGAGGGGCATGGCTCTTTGTGGTGAGGAACTTTCCTATTCAGTGCAGGGCACTCAGAACCCCTGGCACTTGGGCACTCAATGCTAGGAATGTCCTCTGGTCACTGTGCAGTCCAAATTTCCCTCCCCCCGGCTCCCCATTTCCAAACACTAAGAGGATTATGCACTAGTCCAATTCCTCTTTTTATAGGTGGAGAAAGAGGCCCAGAAAAGGACTCCAGCAGGAGGGTGACTGAGAGGAGACCCAGATGCAGGTGTCCTGACCTGGTCCCATGCCCTGTGCACTGGACCATGCTGCAAGGTGGCTCAGGAAGGGCCAGCCTTATGGGCTGGTCACCAGCCAACGTTTATAGGGACTTAACAGTTTTTGGGCACCGGGTACTGCCACGTCAGCTCTCTGGAGCTGCGCGAGGCTGCCCTCTGGCTTTTGGCATTACCCAGTCGGCTGGTGCTGCGCACCCTTGCTCAGGGGCATGGGACAGCTTCCAGAGCTGCCATTCCCCTGATGTATTGCAGAGGGGAGATGAGGTGGGAGATGTGGCCAGGCCCTGGCTGAGAAGGGGAGGGTACCTGTGCTCAGCATTAGGATGCCAGTGGGCCAGCAGCCCCCTGCCTGGTCCTGTTCAGAGAGGCATCCTGAACTTGACCTTGGCATTTAGCAGGAATTTCTGAGGTTGTATAGGGGTCATAGCTGGAGTGGAAATCCTCTTGGGGCAGTTAAGGGCTGACCAGTGCAGGAATAGGTCCTAACATTTGTAGCGCTCTGCAGCTCATAAGTCTATATGCTAAGGTTGCTCTTTGATTTTGATTTCAGGGCAGGCGGATGAAGGAGCCGGGGATTTTATACCCACATTACAGGTGAGGAAATAGGCTCAGAGAGGACAAGGGGCTTGCTTAAGGTGACACGGCGAATCCGAGGCAAAGCCAAGCCAGACCGACTTTCCTGCAAAGCGGGTGGGGGTGCGTCTCAACTTTTTCTGTCATTCCCTGTCCTGCGGCCAGGCTCTGTTCCCCTCCCTGTGGAGGTGGGCTTTGAGGGGCACTCCTGTTCTCCTTGGGCCTGGGCCTGGGGGCCTCTGGGGCAAACCCGGAGCAGGAAGAGCTCCCAGGTACTGCCGATGAATCCAAAGCCAAGACGCGCTGGGTCATGGGGGGCTTTCACGAGGCACACTGTGAATGCGGCAACAGCGCTACTGCTTCCTGTGCACCTTAGCACTTCAAATTCCGATGATTTCACTTGAACACCCAGGTTTCTGGCTTCTTTTGGAAACGAGACACTGGGCCGCACAGGGCCTGCCTCATGAGCTGGGCATGTCTGCCACCGTCCCAAGTCTGGGTTGCCTGTCCAGCATGTCTCCAGTCCTTGTGCCAGAGTCAAGTGAATACATGGAAGAGCTTTTAATTTTAAGGAAATTTTTGAAGTGTGACAGCTGTTTCTTTCTTTAGTTGTTAACAGAACTGGGGAGACTAAGTGGTGACTGAAAAGAGCTGATGTGAGGAACTCACCCAGTTGCACTTCAGTGTTGGAGAAAATGCCGCTGGCAGAGAGTTCCCTTCAGGGACAGCCACAGGTCTGCTGGGAAGTGCCAGCTATGGAAGGGGAGTGCCAAGGGCACCAAGTGCTCCAAGGAGGCCAAGCCAAGCCAGGAGGGGAAGGAGGGAGGAGAGGACCCAGAGGAGAGAGAAGAGAGGCGGCGGGGAGGGAGGCTGGTTGGGCAACGTGTTCCTTCCCCTCAGACTTCTGTACCTTCTGGAAGCTCTACTAAAATTCAGGAAACGCCTGACGAGCAAGAAGGGCACGCTGGTGAACCCGGCGAAGGGCTTCAGACCTGCCCTGGGTGACGCGGGGAGGGAGAGAGATGGCGTCTGTCGGCCAGGAACTGGGCCGTGCCTGTAGGAAAGGGTGGGAAAGGGCCAACATCTCTAACAGGCTCCAGAGGTTCTGGGTCTTCCCACCTTGCGGGTTGGAGGCAATTCTTCCTGGGTCTCAAGACCCACGAGGCCCCACATGACATTGGGATGTGCAGAAATATGGGCTGACTATTCATTCACTTGCTCCCCTGATTTTTGTAGCAGCAGCATTACTGAGTGTAATGGTTTGGTAGCCAACTTTGGGCAAACAAGCCCTTTCCTCTCTGAGGTCCCCCAAGTGCCAGCGTTTGGTGGTTCCATGGTGGTAACCCCGGACGGAAGCACGTGTCTCCCAGGTTCAGCTCCTGAAGCCTGGTTTTCGCCCGCCCTCAGCAGGACCAGGGTGCCTGGATCCCTCATGCCCCAACCTGGCCGGGTAGAAATCCGCAGGACTGTGCATCTCAGGGCGCACGTGGGGACGGAGGGCTGTGGCTAAACCATCTCCACCTGAGAGCAGAACAACAGTTTCTTCCTGCAGCCCCAGACTGGCCTGACCCTCACCCAGGCTGGTGTCCGGGCAGCAGGCAGAGGTCGGAGGGTCCCCTGGCCGGGCTTCGGGGGAGGCTCTGGGGGCCCTGACCCAGGTGGGCAAGGGATCAACAGAACAATGAATGGAGGGCAAAAAGAGACACAAAAGGATGAAAGGAAGGGAAACTTATGTCCCTCAGATGCCGATACAATACAGTAAGATTCTGAGATGTTGTTAGTTAAACCTTGAGAATGAACCAAAAACAGGAACTTAATAAGGGAACAGTCATTTGGTCCCTTTGTAACTGGACTCCACATACTACTATCCACCCAGACTCCATCCCCCACCTCATCTGGGGCCAGGCCCCACACCCTCCCCTCCGGGTCCTGCACTGCGCTGTGTCCTGGTCCTGGGATGCCCTTTCTCATCCACTGGGTACACGCACCCACTCCTCCATCTCTGAAACCTTCTCAGGTCCTCTCACCCCACCCCTCTGCAGCCCTGATGCTTCCTGCCTCTCTTTTTGGGGAGAGCCATGGCCCTCCTGTTGGATATCTCCGTGTTCAACTTTTTGTCCCTCCTCTCTCAGAACCCTCCATCCCCCATCACTTGTACTTCTTCTGTCCCCTGTCACTTACTGACTGCTGTGTGCCACCTTCTGGGCTAAGCATATCATACACACTGTCCCAGTTCATCCAAATTATCACCACAGGAGTGGGCTCCACTACAGCCCTAGGACTTGAACCCAGGTCTGCCTAGCTCCCGAACCTTAGCTTTACACCACAAATCCAGAGCTATCCAGCCTTTGGACCTCCCAGCCCAGATGCCAGGGCAGTTGAGCTGGCCGTCCTTGGCTCTGGCCTGGCTATGCCCACGGTGTGTCTCTCATCATCCTCTCATGGGGTCTGCTGCTAACACAGTGCACGACCTGGCTGGTGGCTCACGGCGACTCCCTGCTGTCAAGCCCAAGCCCAGCTTGGTGTGAAATGGGAGGCGACAGAACTAGGGTGTGAAGATACTCTAAATCAGGGCGCTGGAGCATGTGGGACCCTGGACAGAGCTAGTCCAGTCCTCCACTGCCGTGCACGTGCACTCAATTTCACGGTTTTCAATGCTTTTGGATCTGCCTAACAACCCTACGAGTTTAGTAGGGCCATCAGTCTCATTCCCATTTTGCCCAGAGAACACTGGGCCCAGGAATAGGCTGTAATTCACCCAAGGTCACACAGCAAGAAACCTGAGGACCTGGCACTTGAGCCCGCTGTCCTGGCTCCCAGCCCAGGACCGTTTCTGTTGTTCGAGCCCCTCCCTGGAACTCTGGCCAGTTCTGGGAGTCCCAGCGCAACCAGGACAAAGGACGCTGGCCGCCTGGATGAGCCTCCAGTGCTCTCGCTTGTGTTCCCTGCTGTGGCTCAGATTTTAGTTTGCCCCTGGCGGAAAGACAGCAGGGCGGCCCCACAGTGCCCTGGTATCATGGACAGCCGCTGGCCTTGCCTCCGGACCAGAGCTCTGACGCAGGTTCGTCACATGCTCACTCTGAGCCCCAGGTTCTCCTCGGAAACGCTGGAGTCACCTGCTTTGTGGGTTGTTCTAAGCATGGAGCAAGAGCCCGGGAGACAAAGGACTACACAGCCCAGACACACGCATGCCTGCGGTAATGCATGCGGGAACAATGTATCCATTTCATTTGCCTGTTGTCATTCAGGGAGGCCAGCCGGTTGGGAGCCCCAAAAGTGCAGTGCTGCAAAGACTGTTCCGAAATAGGATGTTGTAATTGGTGCCGTTGCCACCGCTGGCTGTGCGTGGGAGTCCCTGGGAAGCCGGATGCCCTGGGGGAGTGTGCATGCCCCCTTCACTCTGCAGCAGGGCTCCGTTTTCTGGGCCAATTTCCTTATGCCCTGCCAGTGCCTTCTCCTCCGCTCCAATGCTGGAGTTTCCAGCATGAATGTGATGCTCCAATCCATATAACTTCAAAGCTGCGCTTAACTCATCTCACACACACCCGTTAACCACAAATACATAAAAATTTATATAAACATATAGAAAATATCTTTGCAGGACTCAGTATTCAATTATTGTATTTTGTGCAGTCACAGAACTTTTGGGCTTGAAGAGACTCACTCAAGCATCCTCTTTCACTTCCCTTCCTTAGCAAGCAGTCCCTGCCAATAGCTCATCCAACCTTTCTTTGCACACCTCTGGTGATGAAACACTCACTACCTCCTAAAGAAGCCCAGTTCATTTTGGGACAGGTCAGACTAGAATGTGAACATTCTCCCTAAGCTGAAATCTGTATCACCAGAACTTCCCCCGACGGTCTCACCTCTGCCTTCTGGGGGTCTGCAGGCTGCAGATCCTCCCTAGACCCCAGGACAGCCCCTCTGAAGCTTAGAGACAGTGATTGTGCCGCTTTGAGCCTTCTCTTTGCTGGGCTGACATCAATCCTTCCTACCTGGCACAGTTTCTTATTCTTTCCCCATCCTGGCCACGCTTCATCTTGTCACTGTTTCCACAGGGCCTGGGACCCATATGAAAATACAAGTCTCCAAGAAGATCTGAGTAGGGTAAGTGTAGTGTTCCCTCCCCATGCCTAGAGCCCAATGCACCTGGGGCTGACCCTGACCTTGGTTATTTGGCAGCCAAACCACACCATGGAGCTTGGCAATCCACACTGTCGTTGCCCATATTTAAAAGAACATTGGTGCTTGGGGGACACACACGCACGACATATCTTGTGATGCAGAGCCACTGGAGACAAAGGCACTGGGGGCCCTGTCATCCCTCATGACACTTCAGGGTCTCCTTTTCCATGCAGGATGTGCCACCAAGTATGCAATTCCAAAAATAGGCTGCCAAAGGCTACTGATGGGTGGCTTTAATGATTTCACCAAAAACACTTAAAAGGCCCAAACTAGACAGAGGGTATGGACCATCCTGAGATAAGACAGCGTTGAGGAATAAGACCAGGAATGTCAATTTAAGGAGAATTGAAGTAGCATGTTTTCCTATGACCCAAAGATATGATGTGGTTTTGGCACAGCTGAAAGTGAGCAGATAATTGCCTCTAATGTTAAATGCTAATGTGATGTTAGCATTTTCCACATATGTAATCACACGTGCTCCCATAACAATCCTATGCAAGGTAGGACAGGAAGTATCAGCCCTAGTTTAGAGATGAGGAAGCTGAGGCTCAGAGGAGTTCAGTGGACAGGTCAAAGGGAATGAAAGAGTGGCAGAGGCTGGTGCTCTCCTGACATCTCATTTGCTCACTCACAGTTCTCGGCCCCTTTACAGTTAGCTGGGGCGGGGGGTCACACGATTAATTCTGGCCAATGGGCTATAGGAGGAAGTGACATCTGACCCTTGTGGGCTGAAGCTGAGAAGCACCATCACAAGATCTATGTGCTGCCTCATGTTTGGTCCCAGATCACTGAGGAAGATGATTCCTTATGGAAGATGATTCCCCCGAAGGCCACCTGGATTTATAAGCAGACTTTGTATGAGAGAGAAATAGACCTTTGATGCATTTTGCTGTTGAGAGTTAGGGTTTCTTCATTACTGCAGCTTGGCCCAGCCTATCCTGACTAATAGACAAGGGTAATTACCTTTGTGTTTACATTATCACATGTCAGGCACTATGCGAAGGACTTGCACATGTCACCTCATGCAGCTCTTGAAGCTCTGAGAGAAGGATTCTTCTTTCTCTTTACATGAAGACACGGGGAAGTGAAGCCACTTGCCCAGGGTCACAGAGCCACTAAGGCGTGGACCGGGGACCCGACTCTGGGTCTGTCTGATTGGAAAGCCTGGATGAACTCTGGTGATTTGCAGAAGCAGATGGCTATTGTGTTCCAGTACCCTGTTGGGCTAAACACTTCCTCTGACGATGGAAGAATGCACAGAATTGCTTTT
Organism: Mormoops blainvillei; assembly: GCA_004026545.1. Lineage (NCBI taxonomy): Eukaryota > Metazoa > Chordata > Mammalia > Chiroptera > Mormoopidae > Mormoops > Mormoops blainvillei. The sequence continues at coordinate 607,836 of PVJD01000095.1, read as the reverse complement.
CTCATTCAGATTTTATGCCCGAGTAAAATCCTTGTGCTCTGATTTATGACAGCAACACTGATTTTCCAATTTTAAGACAACAATGCGGTTTGAAATAAAATGGAAAGAAAACACTGAAACATTTGAAACCTTGGTTTAGATCCTTATTTCATTTTGCTTGAACTGTTCAGGGCCTGCTTCGTTCCCCCGCCACCCCCAGCCCCCATCTCCAGTCTCCCCTGTTCAGATCGCCTGCCAGGGCACCTTTCTGAAACACGGTCTAAGCGCACTCCCTCCTGCCTAAGACTCTCCAGGGTCCCTCATCCCCTCCAGCAATGCTTCCTAAATTAGATTCCTCAGAACATGTTGATATAAACATGTACCATGAGAAAGGGTTCCACGGCCAAAGAAGCTTTGGAAATGCTAATTAAAATGCTAATTTTTTTAGTTAAAATAGTAAACTGCCGGACTTTTCAGAGCCTTTCACATGCTAAAGCCCAAGAAGCCGATGTGTAGTTTCTGGGATTTTTTAAACTTTTGGACCATGAAATCCCCCCCATTCCCTTTTATTTTGGGACAGCGAATGGGATTAATATTCCATGTCATATACTCGTTCTTTGGGGAATGTTGGCTTTTCGGATAAAGTCTGGAATTCTCAGCTTAACATCAAGCCCTCCCAAGGTTGGGTCCCAGGTCGCCCTCCAATCTCATCTCACAAAGCCCTATCTCTGTCTGCCTCAGGGTTCAGCCCCTCTGCCACGTGCCCGCCCCCGCCATCTTCCTGTTCATCATACCCCTCAGGCCTAGGTTGTGGGGTTCTCTGAGCTGTAACCTGGAGAGAAAACAAGGGTTGAGGAACAATGTCAGAAACTTAACACAAAGTGCTTCTATTTGGGAGAATGTTAAAAAACACTCCATTGGTGACGTGGCTGAGATGAAAATGGGAGTGATGACTGCACGACTAATTGAAAGCCATGTGTTTACCGAGGCTCAAAGAATCCCTTTTAGAAACGGAAACCGGGCATGCATGTGCCAACGAACAAGCAGAATGGGCGCACATTGGAAACAAAAAGCACCGAGATAGGCTGGGCAGAACCAAAGATATCAACGTAATTAATAAAGTAATTAACATGCACAGAAAACGCAAAAGCTGCCAGGAGGCTGATAAGAGAGGGTTATTTATTTTTTTTAAAGAGCAGGGTAGCAGGGAAGTGAAATGAAGTTTTGCATTTCTTTTTTATCACAGACCCCCAAACTACTGTATGAGTAATAAATAGGTCTTGGCTTACGGCAAAAATGCCAATGAGGCTGGGGCCAGAATTTGCTGTTGTTCCTCTCCTGGGCAAATAAACAGCTCAAGCAATTAATTAGCCAGCCAGTCACCGAGGATGTGGGAGGTGCTTAGACTAGGGCGGGAGACCTATGTACTAGGTGGAATGGTCGATGGCAAGGTGGTTAAAGATGCCAGCCTTGGGGTCACATTGCCTGAGCTCTAGTCCCAACTCTGCCACTTATAAATGATGGGACCTGCAGCAACTATGTGACCTCCTTGCTGCCATCTGTAAAATGGGCCTAAGCGTGGTACTTCTTCACAGTTTTGAGGACTGAATGGACAGGTAAGGCGTGTGTAAAGCCTACAGCAGTGCCTGGCTCCAGTGAACGGCTGGACAGCAGGGTCAGCTGTGACTCCTGTTATTCCCCCACGGCAACCCACGCACGAGAAACGTAACGTGTTATCCCTGATAACATGTAAGTTCAGAAAATGTCTCCAAGTCTTCATGAAGAAGGGCAGATCAAACTCGTGTTCCCCACGTGTTGTTTCTCCCGTGTCTGGTTCCTGGGGCATTTCGGGGTAGGGCAGGAAGGGGGAAACACGCATCTGAGGAAGGTGGCTAAAGGTAGCTCATCAACCATCTCAGGCTCTGGGGTTTCAGATGAGTCTGTGCCTCAGTTTCCCCACCAGGGAAATGAGGGGTCTGCTTGGGTCATTTCAGGCTCTGAAATTCTGAGTTCACACTGGTCCCACAGATAAGCTATTGTTAAAAGAGCAGAAATGACCTTCCTTGGAGGTTCCTTCTCCTCCTCCTCCTCTTTGGCCATCTTCCAGCTCTATTCCTGGCACTGAGGTCCTCCGGGGCCTTCATGGCGGACGCTGCAGAAGCTACGGAGCCTGCCTTATCACCACGTCCACTTGCCCTGAGCCCTGGGGCTTAGGCCTCTGCCTATCTCACTGCCCCTGGAACTCACACTCTCTGGCACTCAGAGCACCACCTCTCCAACCGGTCCCTCCCCCACAGAGGCCTGTCTCCCCGCCCCTACTTTTCTCCTCTCTCAAATTTTTATGAAAACTTTTTTTTTTCTTCAAACAGCACAGCTGAATAGTACAGTGAATACTTGGGCACTCTCCTCCAGGAGCCAACAATTGCTAACATTTTGCCATATTTCCTTTCTCTCATCTCTCTCTAAAGTGTGCACATACACACACACACACCCGCTAAACCATTTGAAAGTAAATCTCAGATTCCATGACACTTCGGTATAACCACAATATTATCGAGAAAAGTAACAACAATGCCTAATATTATCTGACAACCACAGCGAATTTTGATAAAGGGCTCCTCATGTTGTTCGGCTGCTGAAATTCCATTAATGGCCCTCAAGGGCCTCCAGGTTAAAGTCCCAGTTCCCTCCAACCCTGTACTTACTTTCTACCCACGAGCAGACAGACTCAACAAATTCCTGAACTCTTCCCAGACGTACCTTGCACTTCCCTGCCTGAGGATTTTCATCTACCTGGAATGCCATTGCCTCCAATATCTTCTTGAGGTTTTGTCTACCATTTAAAGCTCGGCTAAAATTCTGTGTTGTCCAAGGAACTTTCTAAGGTCTTTCTAGATGAAATGTATCTTTCCTTTCATACTTCCCTAACATGTGGGAAGCTAGTGTGATGACATATGCCATATACGGAGGAAGGCAGAAAGAAAAGAATTACAGAGAAGTGAAGCCAATCCCTGATCAAACCATGCCTGAAATCCACATTACCTCTGGACCTTTCCAGAATGCCAGTGCATTCCCTTTACTGTGCACTCCAGTTTGAATTACTTGCAACCTAATGAATACTGTCAAGATGAGGGCTGACAGTTGTGTAGCCTTCTAAAGCTGTGAAGCAACAGCAGAAAAATACAACACATTAGGCCCCAGTAGCATTGCACGCTTGCTGTTCCCAAGAGCGCCTGCCCTGCTTCCTGCCCTTGCTTTGGAAAGCCCTTCAGCTGGAAAACAACCTTTCGTTGTTTTCTAAAACCGAGCTAAGATTCACAAAACAGAGTTCACATTTTAACTACCGTATTTTGCTCTGTATAATGCACACCCAGGTTCCTGGCCCCAACTTTTAGGGAAAAAAATCTTTCGTTTAAATTTTTTAATGTAATTATTTATTTATTGGTATTTAGATATTTGTTTTTTTTGTGTGCTGTAAAGGAATTTTAGCATTTATTTTTGAACGTACTATGGCACAAGAAATTTTATGAAACAAATAATTATAAAACACAAGAACATTTGTATAGATGTGGAATCAGTACTACCCATGAGTGATGTGCATCCTTATTTCTCCCTCAACAACTTGGACAAAAAAGTGTGCATTATACATGGCAAAATACAGTACTTTAAAGTATACAATCGATGGTTTTTAGTATTTTTACAATGTTGTTCAACCATCGCCACCATCTAATTCCACATTATTTCCATCGCTCCAAAAAGAAATTCCGTTCCTCTTAGCGGTCACTCCCCATGCCCTTCCCCAGCCCCTAGCCTGCTGTCTGTCTCTCTGGATTTGCCTGTTCTGGACATTTCATAAGACGGAGCCACACAGTATGTGGCCTTTTAGGGTCTGGCTTCTTTCACTGAACATAAAGTTTTAAGTTTCATCCTACAGTAGCATCTATTGGAATGTCATTCTTCTTTATGGTTCAATCATGTTCTACTGTCCAGAAAGGCCACATTTTGTTTATCCATTCATCAGCTGATAAGATGTTTGGGTTGCTTCCATTTTTTTGGCTATTGTGAATAATGCTACTATGAGCATTTGTACACATTTTCATTTCTCTTGAATGTGTCCCTAGGACTGGAATTACTAGGTGACAGGGTAACTCTGCTTAACTTTTTGAGGAACTTCCAGGCTCTTTGCATAGCTCCTGTTTTCTCTAACTCTAAATCCTACTGGTCTTTCAAGATTTGTGGGGGAGAAGTCCCTTCCTCCCTCTTTTTTGTGAAACATTTCTCAAGGAAGGATGACTAGCTACCTCCTCTCAGATCCCATAGGGTTAGGGCTGAACTATTCCAGCACCTACCACCTGCACTGACATTGTCAATTAATATATCCGTCCCCCTGGACTGGGAGAGTCCTGAGAATGAGGGTTGTGTCTTCCTGACTCCTGCGGCCCCAGCATTTGGCACACAGTGGGTGCCCAGCAAATGAGGGTTTGGCGAATGAATGAAATGGCCCATGTCTCTAGTGGTCTCATGGTACAGCTGAGCTTCAGAAGGGCTTCTTCATCTCAGAGGGCAGGCTGTGCTAAGAGCCTTCTGGATGTGGGAGTGAAGGCATGTGGGTAGAGCAGAAGGTGTCGATTTATGAGAAAGCATGGGGAGGGTGAGGAAGAATCCACACGCATGGATGGGGTTCGACCACATGTGCTTAAGTTCACAGACTGCCTTGGAATGAGCCACGTGAGACTGATCCAACTGGCTCATGCTAGAAGGGGAAAGTAAGGACAATAAATGTGGACAAAAACCAGGATGTCAGATCACAGACAGGTGCTTGAGATAATACAGTACCAGGCCTCACGCTGAGGCAGAGCTCCACTATTTATGAAGCAATTTCCCACCTATTATTTCATTTGAGAGTCAGCATGTAGCATGGAAGGAGCATGGCTTTGGGGAGCAGCCGGCGTGGCTTAGAGCCTCTGAACCCCCCTTGCTGCCTGTGTGGTCAAAAGCCTATCACTTGGCTCCGTGCACCACCAGGTGCTTGCCCGCAAAATGGGAACAGAACTCTCTCTGTGCAGGGCGATCGTGAGAATTAAACAAGTGGAGTCGGTGGAAGTGCGCTGGAAGGTGTAAATCTACCCCACGCGCAGCACTGCTCCCCAAGACCTCCCTGGGAGGCTGGCAAGGTAGTTGTGTTAATTTCCTTACGGAGCCAGGAAGTTCTGAGTGGGGGAGTGGGAATGGAAGTCACTATGATTGAGCATGTGTGTGTTGGGCTTCGTGCAAAGCATTTGAACATTTTATCCCAGTCAGTGCTCGTGGTAAGCCTGTGAGGGAGGAATGGAGTTTTCCTTAATGGACACTGGGGCTCAGGGAGGGTGAGTCACTCACCCAAGGTCACACAGCCAGGAGGTAGCAGAGTGTGGATCAAAACCTTAGACTGTAGTGTTTATGGCTGCCCCGTCATTCTTCCAAGTCTCCCAGTGCGGGAGCCTGGTTGGTGAAGGCATTCCATTTCTTGGCATGGGAATGTATTTCCAGAAACCTGCCATATATTTTTAATAATTGGTATGAACACGCAATCTCTTGTCAGCCGGCTTCCTGTCTGCTGTAACACGCAGATAAGAGAGAAAGAGATGAGCGGACACAGGAAAGCCTTCCATACGTGTTGGCAGAACTCACTCCGGCATGGAGTTGCCCTTCTTGATTTAATTCTCTGAGCCTTCTGTGTCTGGCTCACGTAAGAAAATGGCTTTTTGGGTGAAAAATTAAAACTCTATGTGTGGATGTTCATTGTCTTGCTCTGGCAATAACGGCTCACATGAGTGGGGTCTGCAGCTTGTGTCAGATTCGATTCCGCTGAGATTCCTGAGCTAGGACCATGCTGTGCTGGTCTCAGGGGGCCAGTGACACAGAGTCAGATACAGGAAAAGAGTAAGGCGAGGGACCAGCTCTAAGGAGGCTCAGAGGCAGGGGGGCCAAGGTCTAGGTAATAAATGATGCTTCATGTAACAGCTAACATTCATTGAGCACTCTTGACACGCCGGGCACAGGGTAAGTCCTTTATAGGCACTGTCCCTTCTAATCCTCTCCAAAGCCCCAAACAATGGAACTTTATTTGTGCGTAGTTCTGGAAGCCAAAAGTCTGAAATCAAGGTGTCCCAGGGCTGTGCTCCCTCTGAAGGCTCCAGGGGAGAATCCTGAGCCTCCACCAGCGGCTGGGGGCTCCGGGCATGCCTTGGCTTGTGGCTGCATCACTCTGATCTCTGCGGCCATCTTCACATGGCCTTTTCCTCTGTATCTTATAAGGACATTTGCCGTTAGATTTAGGGCCAGTCGAGGTAATCCAGAGGATTTTATCTTAAGCTCTTTAATTACATCTGCAAGGACCTTTTTTTCTAGATAAGATTATAGTCCCAGGCTCCAGGGCTAAGGATGTGCACACATCTTTTGGGGGCTCACAAGTCAACCCACTACATTTATCTAACTTCACACAGTCAGTGGCTGAGCTGGGATCTGAAGCTAAGCCTAACTCCAGAGTCCATTTACTTGGCCACTATGGGCTAAGTGCTACCTATTTACCTGCTGTGTGACTACAGGAATGTTATTTAACCCCTCTGTGCCTCAGTTTCCTCATTTACAGACTGAGGATAATAATGGTAAGTACTGCATGGGGTTGTGGTGAGGATTAAGTGAGTTCACAAGGGAAGGCACTTGGAACAATGTCTTGCACAGAGTATGCACTCAACGAAAGCTGTTGCTATTATTATTTGCTACTGTCATTACCAAGACCATGCAGCTTCGTCAGAATCCTGGATGAGGGCTGAGCACATCTGCTACTGAGGATGAGGCTGGACCGGGGCACAGTGCTCTCAGATATAATTTGCTGGGCTTGAATATGTGCTCATAAGTGCTTCACTCTTATGCAACACCAACCAGATAATCACAGAAATGAAAGAGGTTTAAACATTTATAAGGGAACAGTACGCTTAATGGAGACTAATAATTTTGAAAGCATCAATGAAGAGAATGTTTCTTTAACGCAAAACCAAGTTCCATTTCAGAGGATTGATGTGGAAAGAAGCAGGAAGTATGAAGAGGCTGGTAGACCAATACCAGTCGAATTGTTCCCCAGTCATCTGATATCAACCACGTGGCCTGGCTGAGGACAGTTTCAGTGTGGGGCAGGGTTGTCTCAGGACTGCCAGTTCACCTCTCCAGTTTCAGTTTCCTCCTCTCTAAAGTGGGGATGTCAAGGTGCTTTGTAAACTGTGCATGCTGTAGAAACGTGAGGCACTCTCATTATTACAGTGTGTGTTTGCCAACTCTTGGGTACCTGCACTCAAGGAGGGCAGACCTGGGATGAGGGTCCTAGTCTGGAGAAGGGCAGGGGGGTGCTGGGCTGGGCACTGAGAGGTGGGCAGCCCTGGAGATGATGTTGCTGCCTCCTGAGCTCTCAGGAGGGGTGCACAGCTGTGTCAGTGTCCTCAGAGCTGAATCGAGCTTCCCTGAGTCATATTAAGCATTCCATCCCAGGTCAAGGTCAAAATGACTCAGTGCTGAAGTTTAATCCACTGTCACTTTAGAGAGAAACTCCAATGGCAGAAAATAATGAACATCCCACCAAGGGGCCGGCGGTTCCATTTCAGAGCCACTGTGGGTGCCGGGGGCGGTGGGAGGCCCGGACACAGCGGTTCCCTGGCCCTCGGTGGTTTCTGTGGTTGGTGGCTTCCTGCACCTGCAGGGCAGTTGTGCGAACCCACCTAATATTCCGGTCTGGCACTCGCTCCCCCTCTGCCTCTCAGCTGCAATGCACAATGCTGAAGAAACAGAAACCCCGTAGCTTTCCCTCCTTTCCTATCCTTTGCTTTCTTGTCTTCCACTGGGGAAACAAGTATTCGAACGACGATTTAAGGATTTTCAGAAAAACATGAGACTGGAGGGGCTCATTCAGCTCTGTGGGGTCTGCACACGTGAATCTTCCCAGGGGACCCTCTCTCTGAGTTTGCATGTCATTTGTCACCATCACATTCTCCAGCTGGGGGTTGGGGTGAGGGTTGGCAGGGTGCATGGGCTTTAGGTTTCTTGGATTCAGGCTTTCCCTCTCTTACCTTTTAACCTTAAATGTATTGTCCTGAGTCTGTTTCTAACTTTGGTATCCAAAGGGCAGTCCTGGGCCCTCCCTAAAGATTGGTAAAGGTCTGGTCCTGAAAGTTCCAGCCCTGGCTGCGCACTAGAACCCACGGCAACCTATAAAAAATTGCGATGTCCAGGCCTCTTTCCAAGCCAATTAAATCAGAATGTGTGTGTGTGTGTGTGCGTGACCCGAGTACCAGTATTTTAAGAAAGATCTCTTCTGGGTGATGCAGCCAGGATTGAGAACCACAAACCTAGGCTATATTTAAAATCATTTAAAAGCCTTCCTCTCTTTAAAATATTACTTAATTTTCTTTTCAGGCTCAACATATTCACCCACTGATTTAAGCCAGCTGTTGGGCAACTGCATTGCTTGGTCAAAGGCTGTCAATGCTATCGACAACCACGCCATGGAAGCTTGTTCAGTGGTTCATTCATTCATGCACGCGCGCACGCACGCAGGCACGCATTCCTTTGCTCGTCATTCACTCATCCACTCAAACGACATATACTGAACACTTGCTTTGTGCCTGTCAGGCTGTGCGAGGCTATGGGGATGAAGCACTGAGTGAGCAGGATAAGGCCCCTAGTTCATGGACCTCACATTCTAGTGGAGGAGGGCAGAGAATGGACGAGAGCCTGAGGGACAAAGGATGTGACAGAGACACAGGGTGCGGTGAGACAGGTTGTTAGAGGCCAGTTAAGACGTTAATATTGTTAATAGCAATTAACAATATCTCCCCAAATTGATCTACAAATTCAGTGCAACCCCTGTGAAAATCCCTTTTTTGCAGACATGGAACAACTGATCCTATAATTCATCTGGAATTTCAAGGGACCCCGTACAGTCAGAACAATACTGAAAAAGAACTAAGCTGGAGACTCACACTTCCCAGTTTCAAAGTTTATCAGAATCTACAGTCATCAAGACAGGGTGGTATTGGCATAGAACAGGCAGGCATATGGACTGATGGGATAGAACTGGAAGGCCAGAAATAAACCACACACCAATGCTCAGCTGATTTTCAATAGATGTTAGAAGAGTATTCAATGAGGGAAGAATAATTTTTTCAACAAGCGGTGCTAGAACAACTAGATATTCAAGTGCAAAGGAATTAATTCATACCACTACCTTATACTATATATAAAAATTAATAAAATTTACCAAACACCTAAATATAAAAGCTACTACTATATAACTCAGAAGAAAACCCAAGTGGAGTAAATCTTCATAACCTGGATCAGGTAATGGTTACTTAGCTATGATATCTAAAGCACAAACAACCAAAGAAAAAATAAATTAAACTTCATCAAAAGTAAATGTGTGTGTGTGTCACAGGATACTATTGAGAAAGTGAAAAGACAACTCAGAATGGGAGAAAATATTTGTGAATCATATATCTGACAAGGGTCTAGTATCCAGAATATATAAAAAGCTCTTATGACTCAACAACAAAAAGACAAACAATTCAATTAAAAACAGGCAAAGGACTTGAAGAGACATTTCTCCAAAGAAGATCTACAAATAGCCAATAGGCACACGGAAAGATGCTCTACACCCTTAGTTGTTTGATCGTCATTTTCCTGAAAGCACAATGAGATGCCACCTCACATCTGATAGGGTGGCTATAATCAAAAGGAAGACAGACAACCAGTACTGGCAACAATGCGGGGTCACTGGAATCCTCATACATTGCTGGTGGGAATGCAAAATGGTGTAGCCACTGGGGCACTGTTTAGCAGTTTCTAAAAATGTTAAACAGAGTTACCACATGACCCAGCAATTCTCATTTTCTCTCTCTCTCTCTCTCTATATATATATCTATTTTTATCTATATAGATGCACACAAACACAAACACACACACACACACACCCCCCCAAGAGAATGTATCCACACAAAATTTTGTACATGAATGCTCATAGCAGCATATTAATAGTAGCAAGACTCAATAAGTGAAAACAACCCAAGTATCCATCAGCTGATGAATGGATAAACAAAATGCAGTATATCAGTATAAGGGAATATTATTCGGCCACAAAAGTGACAAAGTACTGATACATGCTACAACATGGAGGAACCTTAAAGACGTTGTAAGCGAAAGAAGCCAGACACAAAAAAAGTCCCATATAGTGTGTGATTCCCTTGATATGAAATACCCAGAGTAGGCAAATCCAAAGAGACATAAGGTAGCCTTGTGGTTGTCAGGGGCTGGAGGAAAGGGCAACTGGGAATTCTTTTCAGGGTGATAAAAATGTTAAGGAATTATATAGCGTGGATGGCTTCACAACCTTCTGAATGCACTAAAAACCACTGTATTGTATATTTTAAAACTGTGAATTTTATGGTATGTAAATTATATCTAAAAAAAACAAAAAACCCCAAAAAGATTCCTTGCCATGTGAGAATGGTTTGGGAGGGGCAATGAATGGGAGCGCGGAGTCTGCTCAGAAAGTTTTGGTAACAACGATAAGCAACAACTCAAGGGCTTAAACAATAAAGGTGGTGGTTTATCATTATACCTCTGTCCACTGCATGGCAACTGTAGCCGTAGCTCATAGAGCCCCTTTGTGGATGCCAGATGATGAGAGACGGAGGTGCTTTGGGTCTCAGGGGTAGCGGTGGAGATGGGCAGAAGTAGTGATGGATCGGAACAGGATTGGCAGCAGGGTCTGCAGGACTAGGACAGAGCTTCTCAGAGAATACCCCACTTGTCTCCTAATAAGATGGCTTGAAGGCTTCATTTATTCAAGTATTCAACTAATATTATTTATCGAGTGTGTACTACGTGCCAGGTACTTTTCCAGGTGCTGGATATAGCAGTAAATAAAATACAACCATCTCTCTCTCCAAGTTCTCATGAAGCTCACTTTCTAGTGGGTGGGGTGGTGTCTGTGACAGTGATAGGATGTTGGATGGACTTTTTACTACAGTAGCCATTATGGTTGGGCATCGATACTGCATCTCTCTCCCCTCTGGGCATATTGTAGGACTGCTCTTCTCTGTCCTACTGAACTCATGCATGGAGAGTTAGCATGCTCTGGCCATTGAAATATGAGTGGAAGGGACATGTGACACTTTGGAGTGGAAACTTAAAAAGTCAGTGCACCTTTTGCCATGCACTCTTTCCCTTTGCCTCAAAAACTGTCCCAGGAGCCACCCTACCAGCTGTGTCTTGGAGTTAGCATGTTATGGGGGCAAGCTACAGTTGACCCTCCATGGACAAGTGTTATGATGAGTGAAGAACCTTTATTGTTTTAATCCACTGAGTTTCTCTTCTTTTATTGTTACCACAGCAAAACCTAGCACACCCTGACTAATACATGTTCTCTCTCACTTTTCCAACTTCTGTAGGACATCAGTCTTAGCTCACACTTTAGAAACGTAAGGTCAGTATCCAAGCACAGTAACTCAAACTTAAAACCAAGAGTCTGCAGGCATGTGTCATGGAGAAGATGCTGTTGGTAGCAGCCTACTCTGTGTGTGTCCGTTAGACTGTAGTCTTTAAGAGAGCCTGAGCACAGCAGCCCCGCAAATGCTGAGGGAGCGCCTGGTTGACTCGCCATTTAGAAAGAGATATGTTGGTTAAAACATAAAAAAGAGGGAAAGTCTCTCTGGGTGCCATAGCCTGTGCTTCTGCTGATGTAGATGTGTGGAAAATTCATCAAAATTTAAACCTGTCTTTGCTCAAGAACTTGAATGGCTTTTCCAAGACACACTAGTCAGAAGGTGCCAGAATCACAGACGGTTTTCCATGGACTTGATACTTTCCGTGAACAGCCCCTCCCCTAGAGAGCACTGGACAGTAGAGACCAGAGTTTCCCACCTCAGGGTTATCTGTTGGTGCCCACCGTGGTGCTGTGTCTTTTGTTTTGTGTCCTGGGGGGCCTCTACAGCCCAAGGGCCTCCCACAGGCACAAGGGACACCGACAAGGAACATGAAGTGAAACTCACTCGCTCACGTATCTAAGATGGCTCGGCCCTGCGGTGTTCCAGAGACACAGCCGTGGTTGGTGGCTGGTGGGGCCCTTCTGCCCATACACAGTCCTCAATGCTGACTACAGCTTGGGCTGAGCCGGGACTGGTGCCAGAAAGCGAATGTCTGTGGACATCCTTAAAATGTCTCTCTGGCATATCATTCCAATTAAATCTCACCTAGCATTCTCATTTTAATAACTTAATCTGGAAACTACATCTTGCTCCCTCTCCCAAAGGGCCTGAGGCAGCGCACAGTAAAAGCCCAAACACACAGGACAGTTAGAGGAATAAAGACAAAGATCAGTAGGAGAGATAACCCTCCAGGAACCTGAGATAAGATGGTCATTGTCCCGAGTGTTGAATTTGGCCCCAACTTTCTGGCAGCCACATTTTGAAAGAAAACAGAGTGGCTTATTCAGTTACCACTGCCAGCCTGACTGACTGCCTGAATGAAGGAAGGAAGGAGACCCGAGTTCATGGAGAGAGCACAGCGCATTTCCTGGTGCTAAATTCCACTAGGATTTATCTTGTGGGCCTTTATCTCAGGGGCACTAAGTCACAAACTGAACAACAGTCCTCTATAGATGACGATGAATCATTCTTCAATTGGCAGCTTTAGTCCCCTAAGTGGGCTCTTGATAAAAGGTGAGGGTGGTGATATTAAACTGAATTGCAACTCGGCAGAGATGGTTCTCGGAGAATCCAGCTTAGTGGGCCCAGACGGATGGGTTGAGGTGGGACATATGGCGGCATGGGGAGAGAGTTCCAGGCGGAGGGAACAATTTATTCAAAAAATATTTACTGAGCACTTACTCCGAGCCAGGCCTTGTCAGTGGGTGCTGTGGACACACAGACCACTTTGGCCTTTGAGGTCATGGACCAGGGGGGCCAGTTGCACAGACAGGTAGTTACCAGTGGTGTGACCAGACGAGGGGGCAAACGGGGTGAGGTGGGGGCATAGGCAGACACACCCACGGCAGCTTATGGCCCAAGGGGTCCTCGAGAAGAGGCTCTGGAGCTGCCTCCTGAAGGTCAGGTAGGAATTTTTTACATGAAGATGGCATACTGGGGTGGGAAGGAAGGTGCTCTGGGTAGAGACGGCAGCACGTACAAAGGCGTGGAGTGAGGGCGGGCATGATGCCGTGAGGTGCAATAGCCCGGGACAGCTGACCAAGGAGCGGGGGAGGGGGCTGGGAGGTAGGCCGGGCAGCTGAAGGGGGCCAGATCCTCGAGGATCTCCTGAACTGCTGCGTGTGCGCTTCCTCCTCCAGGACGTGGGGAGAATTTAAAGAGGAAAATGGTATGACCGGAGCTTCGGATGGCGGAGCCCTTTCCTGGAAGGAGGCAGTCAGGCTAACCAGGGTGCCCCTCAGCTAACAGGCCCACCGCAGGTCCGCGCCGAGTCCCACCACCCTGCCTGGAACTTGGTCTGCACGTGGCTGGGCCCCAGCCTGGCCATCCAGGACCCCACGGATGACTATGAATGACAAAGACCTGTCCCACTGTCCAGGGCTGGCAGTGATGAGCCATCATCTGGAATGTGACCCTTGGCATCAAAGCCTTGGGCCACAGGCTGCCTGAGAGCAGCACCCCTGCGCGGAGTCGATCTTGATCTTGACCTTGAACTCATCTCACCCTCACCCAGACAGAGCCTCTGATCATCTCCTTATTTCAAGACGAACAGTGTGAGACGGGGCTTGGACAAGCTTTATGAAGACAGTGTCTGCTTTAAGGTTTTTTTTGAGCAACTGTAGAGGGAGTTATAAGATAAGAGTTAAACTTATTTACAACCCTATATATTTGCCTCTTCCAATGTCTCTTTCCATAGAAACAACTGGAATAAGCCACCAGTTCAAAGCCAAGGGTAGTCCATGACTTCCAAAGCTCCCAATTGCTTCCACAAAAAAGGATGGTAAGAGCATAGAACGTGAAGGGAGTTTTGAAATACTTCTCTATCCCAAACTGCCCTGAACTTGATCACTGCCCAAATGGCCAGGAAGCCACATAACCCAGAGTGCAGGGAATTGTTGATGTGGGCTGCTTGGGAGCCTGTGGAGACAGCCTTCCGCCATTGCTGTGAGCGGACGCCGCACCCGGCTCCCGTGGGCGAGTGCGCTGCACAAAATCCTGTCTCTTTCGCAGCCTGCCTGGGAAGCAGATGGGGGAAGGCATGGGGAGCACAGGCGGCCTCAGTGGCTGCCCTGGGGCTCTCCTGGGTGCTTGGCGCCCAGCGACCTGGAGTGCCATCAGCCATTTTCCTTCCACTTCAACGTCATTTCAGAATGGTGAAGTGGGGGTGCAGGAGGTGGCCTGGTCTAGAAGGAAGGCTTGGGGAAAAAAAAATCACCCTTCCCCCTAGATTCACAGGCTGTCTTCACACCATCAGTATGCACTGCTTTTAGTTTTGGGGAAATTAACTCAAATTATTTTCCTTAAAAGAAAAAAAAGTCCCAGATGGGTGTATGTGTGTATGCACACACAAACACAGTGTCAATCCTTGGTTTTCATCTTACTTGATCTGAAAACAGCATTTGACACATTTCATCAAAATTTTCTTCTGGAAACACTTGCTTCATTTGATTTCCTAGACACCAAACCCACATGATTTTCTTCTTATCTCTGTGGCTCACCTTACTGGTCTTCTTTGCTGTTTCCCTCCTACCTCCTTGATCTCCAAGCACTGGTGTGATTGAAGTTGTGTCCTTGGTCCCCTTCTCTTCTCCATCTATATGCCCCCTGTCCCCACCCCGTGCTCTCACCCAAGGCTTTCCATCTCATCTCTGTTGCCGGCATCCAAGTACCCGTCTCCAGTGCACGCCTCTCCCTGAACTCCAGACCTGTGTGTCCAGCCCCTACTCACCGTTGCCACTCATAGAGTAGGTGTTCAAAAAAGGAGAGTTGTATTTTTTCCAAGAATACAAATTATATCTTAAAACTCTTTTAACATGCATGGCAGATTTATCCCCGCCTGCTACATCTGAAATGCAGACACATCCACTCTTCTCATCAGATTCTGTAAAGCCGAGGGAGGGAAGGCTGAGGTGCAACGAAGGAGCACCGAGCATGAGAGTGGGGCCAACTCACGGCTGCGGCGCCTGTCAGTCCTTGCCTTGGTCTTGGGTTTTTGTCTCTGGAGACTTCTCCTTCCTCCTTCAAATTGCCCCCGTGCATGGACTGCTCTCTCTCCTGTGCCCCCATCCATGGATGGCTCTCTCTCCTGACACCACTTTAAAGTCCCCTTGCCTGGCTTCTCCTCCTGTTCCCATCACTGCTTAATGGTCCCTGCAGCTCCAGTCAGGATGTCCTC
This sequence comes from Mormoops blainvillei, assembly GCA_004026545.1. Lineage (NCBI taxonomy): Eukaryota > Metazoa > Chordata > Mammalia > Chiroptera > Mormoopidae > Mormoops > Mormoops blainvillei. The sequence continues at coordinate 592,449 of PVJD01000095.1, read as the reverse complement.
ACTTCTTACTGTAGATTCATTCCTTCACCTCCCATCCTCAGTGTGCTAACTGTCCCGCCCATAAGTTACTAGCAAGTGGACGAACTGCTCCCTTGTGCTCTAGGACCCTGGGTGCAATCTTCCAAGCCCCTCTGCTCAGAAATGAACCTCTCATGTTCCCTCCCAAGCCCGCTCCTCATTCTGCACTCTGCCTTGGTGAAGAGACCCATCGTCCAACAACTAGTCAGGCATCTGGGTATTGCCCTTGCTGCCCCCCGTCCCTACCCCTGAGCATCAATCATTCACCAAGCCCTGTCACAACTGCTTACGTATTATCTCTCAAGTCCCCCTACTTCTCTTTGTTCCCGTTGCAACTGCCTTGCTTTAAGCGGCCATCAGCCCCTGCCTGGATTACTGTGCAAACCATCTCTGAGCCATCTCTGGGCCTCCGGCCTGGTTCTCCATCTGTTCTCACCCCACAGCCAGGGCCAATCTGATCATGTCACTTCCCTGATTAATTGCCTTTAATTTCGAAGTTTTAACTTCTCTGTTCAGCCCACAAGGTCCCTAACAACACAGCTCTGCTCGCACCATCTTTGCTCTTCCTGTCACTTCCCCAAAGGCACCCTTGGCTTTGGCTAGCAAAACTATTTTATATATATGGTCTTTAAGAAAAAATGATATATTAACTGTATGCTTAGTAGTGAGAAATTAGATGCTTTCCCTAAAATTGGAAATAAGGCAAGGATGTCCCCTCTCATCACTCCTATTCAACATCATGCTGGGAGTCCTAACTAATACAAACATAAGACAAAAGTAAATGAAAGGTATACAGATTGGGAAGGAAGAAATAAAACTGTTTGCAGATGACGTGATTGTCTATGTAGAAAGTCCCAAAGAATCATGAAAAACCCTCCAGGAACTAATAAGCAATTATAACAAGGTTGTAGAACACTAGCTTAATATATAAAAGTCAATTGCTTTCCTACACACCAGAAATGAGCAATTGGAATCTGAACTTAAAAGTACAATAGCATTTATATTAGCACCAAAACCAAGATTACTTACATATAAATCTAGCAAAATATGGATAAGATCTGTATGAGGAAATCTACAAGACTCTGATGAAATAAATCAAAGTAGATCTATATAAAAGGAAAGGTGCTTGATGTTCATGGATAGGAAGACTCAGTGCAGCTTGTTAGGATGTCTTTCTTCCCAGCTTGGTCTATTGAGATTCGACGCAATCCCAGTCAAAAAGCGAGTTACTTTGTGGGTATCAACAAACTGATTCTAAAGTTTACATGAAGAGGACCCAGAAAAGCTAACACAATATTGGAGAACGAAGTCACAGAACTCTGATACTATTCAACTTCAAGACTTACTATAAAACGACTGTAATCAAGACAGTGTGGTATTAGTGAAAGAACAAATAGATCAATGAAACAGAATAAAGAGCCCAGAAAATGACCCGTGAAAATATAGTTATCTGATCTATGACAAAGATGCAAAGGCAATCCAATGGAGAAAGATAGTACTGGGTTGGCCAAAAGGTTTGTGTGCTTTTTTCTGTAAAATAAAAGACACATTTTTCACTTTCAACAATAACTTTATTGATTTGGTTATTTTCAGTATGTTGGTTATCTCCCATGTGATTGTTCTCAATTAATGTCTCGATTTGCTTGCTAGCAACGTCAACTGGTCTACCTGACCATGCGGCATCGTCCAGCAAGAAATCTCCAGCTCAAAACTTCTCACACCACTTTTGACACGTTTGATCAGTCACAGCACCTTCTCCATACGCTGCACAAAACTTTTAATTTTTTTTGCATTTCAGTTGCGTTTTTACCTTTCTTAAAATAATAAAGCATAATATGCCAAAATGTTGCGTATTTTCTTCCATCTTCAATATTAAAATGGCTACACAAAAATTCACCTATTTGGGTACGTTTTTTTTAAATGCACGCTGATATGACAGCAGTCACAATACAGTCTAACAAAATTGTTTTGAATGAAGTTAAAGACAACTAAGCACTACTAGAGCCATCTTATGGGGAAAAAAGACAAACTCTTTGGCCAACCCAATATTTTCAACAAATAGTGCTAGAACAGCTAAGCACTTATGTGCATAAAAATGAATCTAGACACTGACCTTGCACTTTTCACAAAAATTAGCTCAACATGGATTAGAGACCTAAAAGTAAAAGGTAAAAACTATAAAACTTCTAGAAGATATTAAGAGAAAATCTAAGAGACCTTGGATTTGGCAATGAAATTTTGGGTGCAAAACCAAAAGCATGATCCATGAAAGAAATAATCAATAAGGTGGGCTTTATTAAAATTAAAAAATTCTGCTCTGCAAAAGGCAATATTAAGAGAATGAAAAGACAAGATATAGACTGAGAGAAAATACACCTGGCACATAACAAAAACTACGTGTTTATTACATAAAAATGCATGAGGTTGTGAACGCGGGGTGCCTCTCACAGGGTTTCAGAATCTAGTCTTCATGCCCTGGACTCTTGCATGTACTTTTACTAGGAGAATCATCTCCATCGATCCTTCCTGTTATTCTCAAACCCTTCATCCTGTTTTTTAAAATCAGAATCTGTGTGACCTAAAATAATGAAGCTGATCTGTCTGCATGTTTACTGTCTATCGGCCCCCACTAGCCTGTGGGCACCATGCAATCAAAGGCCGCGGCTGCCATGCTCACTTCTGTTCCCTCTGTGGACGAGGGAAGATGCGTGCGGGGTTGCCGGGCTGGGCAGTGAGGGGGAGGGCTCAGACGTCATCCTGTCCTGGAGAAGTGGGCGGTCCAGCCGGGGCGGGGGGAGCTGGTCAGGGACACACTCAGCACAGATGAACAGCGGGCTTAGGGGTCCCCACAGAGGAATCTTCAGGGTGCGAGGGATGGGAGCGGGCTAAGTGCGGGCTTGTAAATCTGGTGGAGCCAAGGAACTCAGGGACACGGCCTCACAGAGGTAACACAGGGGCCTGGTACTGACGTTCCGTTCCTTGTTAGAGAAGGTTCCAGAAGTAGGGGGAAGCATGGGAACAGGCTTGAAAATGAAACACAGAGCAAGGCCTGTGACTGGAATCCTGTTCAGGATATCCAGAACAATCTAAGCCATCTGAGGTAGGTGAGGGTAGATCTTTGATCACCTCTCCCCAAAATGTAGACTTTCTCTCTCGCTGGGGGTCCTAGAAAAAGTAGCCCCTCGAGGAGAATTTAGGACACCTCCTCCTTGGGCACATTGTTCAACCACCATGCTGTGAAAGACAGAAAACAACTGACAGCTTAGCATTGTTTGGTGGAAAACCAACAGGCCCGTGGGTCGATTAATCAAGGGGTTCTGCTACCATGGCAACAGTGACAGGGCAACCCTAAAATAAGAGAAAAAGAGGAGCAGTCTGGAAAAGGTTTAGAGAGAAATCTCAGCAGATACCTGCAGGGAAACACACAGACGGAGCCTCTGGGCTCAGGGCCAGAGCCAGCTCTCCTCCAGCCCCGCCTTGGAAGGTCTGGATGCCCCAGGCGGGACCCTCCCCCTTTCGCACTTAGTTTCCTCATCTACACAGAGAGACATTTCTGTCACACCCTGCAGCTCCTCAGTTTGAGAACCATTGCCCTGGAAGGTCTGGCAAGGTCTAGGGCTCTATGTTCGGAGCTGGAAAGCAGCAGTACTTCTTCCAGAAAGAAAGGAAGGAAGGTGTTGATAGCAAACCATCACTTACATGAATCAGACTGCACAAGACTGATCTCCTTTAAACCGTCCAAGGGGACAGGCTTCCTGGGTCCATTTCCGGAGTCTGCTGACTCGGCCTGACTCCAGCTCTACAGCCTCTCCCCACCACAGCCGGAGACTGGGAAACCCTTCGTGAATACTCGGCCCCCAGCTTAACCTTGAATGGTTAGCAGCATCCTGTCCGCTTGCCTGCCCTTGGCCTCGGCATCCAGCCAGCTGGGTCTGGTTCCCGTCCACCTGTCCCTGCTCCAGGTCTTCCCATGGGCTCTGTTTGACTGGCCTTTCTAACCTTTCTACATCCTGGGCCCTCGGCTGGCCCATGACTCTAATTTTAGTCCTCAGCTGTAGAGCGTGGAAACACTTCCCTGTCCTACCCATTTCACAGATCTGGGGCCAGTCACTGAAAGTCTAGGACAACTGCAAAGCGCTGTCAGGTGTTGAAAGGCAGGGTAGGGTAGTGGGTGAGAGAGTAGTTACTGGTATTGCCACTAACCTACTGGGTAATCTTGGGTAAGTTACAAACCCTCTCCAGGTTTCTGTTTCCCCATCACAAAACCGAGATCGCACCCTTTCCGTAGAGTCACCATGAGGACTCAGCAAGTTGGTACACAAAGCTGCTGTACCCCCCACCAGCACTATTACTGCTGTTAGTGCCACTGCTTGTGACTGTCATCACCCACTAGCTTGGGGGCCCAGTTCACCAAGGGCAGCCCATCCTCATGTGGACATCCTGTCTGGATTTCCAAATCCTGGTGGTGGGTGAGGAATTTCCTCGGGATGGACTGGGGGGTCAGGATTGCTCCTTTGCCACCTGTGCTGATGAATGGTGACCAGATATCACCTCCCTGCTGGAAACGGCCTGTCTGCCCAAGTGACCTCAGCTGAGCTCCTGCCGCCTTGATCCAGGGGCACAGCCAGTGCTGGCTCTGTCTGGGTCTGTTGGGTCTGCTTCCTCCCAGGGGGTACACTTAGGGCGATGAGATGGAGGCGCACAGCCCTAAATCTCCCTCCTAAATCCATGCTGTCAGGAACTGCGTCCTCAGCCACTGCTCTGGCCGTGTAATTTCTTACTGGGCTGAGTAATCCCTCTGTCTGTGTCCAGACAAACGAGTCTGGGCATCTTATTTGCTAGAAAACCTTCTTGTCTAGAAGGATAAAAACTGTCCCCAATGTATAAAATGACCATTTCCAGTTTAGTTTAAGAAGTCACATTAAAATCCACAAAAATATTTCCCTAACAATGCAGTGGGAGAACTGGAGAAGATTCCAGTTTTCTCAACAGAATTTGCTACGCCATAGGGAAATCATGACATACAGCACATCCCGTTCGGCTGGCTCTCTCCAACAAAGGCATGTTTAACTGTTCTAAGCGAAAAGCAGTGAAAATACAGATTCCCTAATCTTGAACTTCCCTACTGGAGCATCCTAGGACGATCACTGAGTGAAGGGCAAGGCTGAAAGCAACACTATTCCAGTATATATTTAATAATACTTTCATGTAATTTTTTTTATTTTAACAACAAATAATGTGAAAATAAATCCTATTGATTATCACTTTGAAAATCATACAGTAACGCAAAGGAGCTCTCAACATGCTTATTACCTAGTAGCACTCATCAGGGAACTTATTTTACAGAAGAGAATAGAAATGCAATGTAATTTCTGGAATAATCGATAGATCCTATAAATGAGGATTTCTGCAATGTGTAGAAAATACACTCATTTAAGCGGCCCAACATTTCCCCTTCATTCTGCATGTATCGACATACCTAGACAAATTCTTTCACCATTCCCTCCGCCCCCAGGAGTGACGACCTTGCATTTGGCCTTCCTGAAATAATGTAGGTCTCAGATGGAAGGGAGCAGGAATAATGAGGTGTTCCTGACGGAGAACGAGCCCATGTGGACCTGTGATGATTTCCCCGTGACTACCTTGAGCTCTTTCATGAAGTGCACCTTGGGCAGCCGAGCAGACGGGCTGCCTCTGTCCCTATGTGTCTGGGAGCAGCATCCCGCAGGCCTCCCTCCTGCTGGTGCCCGGCGCTTACCTCCATGCTGTACCTTTCCACCGTCCGTCTCAGGGGGTCCACAGCCTGCCAGCAAATCAGGATGCACAGGTCAATGAGCAGCATGCCCCCGACGATCACAAGCAGTTTCTGGTCCTTGATGATCTGCAGAGAGGGCAAGAGCAGGACGCAGGGGATGTGAGAGAGAGCTTCCCAGGTAGAAGCTGCAAATCAGGTCACCTTCAGCTTGAGCATCTCCTGAGACTCCCCATCACCTACAGGGCAAATCAGTCAAGCTCCTTTGATTGACATTCCAAGGTCTTTCTCGGGCTTGGCCTGGCCACTCCTTACACACCTGAGTGTACTTGGTTAAGTCTGACAACTCCTAGTCTGTGGCCCTGCGGTGACTCTCACCTCCCACTCCTTTTAAGGGGCTGGTTCTTTTGCTAAAACACTCTTTCCTTTTGGTCTGACAAATTGCTAATAGTCCTTAAAGGCCTAGATCCACTGTCACCTCCTCCATGAAGTCCCCTCTCACTCCCACAGCAGAACTAATTCCTCCAACAGCACTGTTCTCATACTTAATGATCAGGAGTAGTAATAGTAGTATGAACAACAACAAAAGAACAGCTAGCATTTAATGAACACTTACTTGGTGCCTGCCTCTAGGTTGAATCTTTATGTACATCATTTCATACATAAAGACACATATTATTATTCCCATTTTATGGATAAAGAAACTGAGGCTAGTGCAGGGTTAAGGAACCAGCTCGGTGTAATACTGCTACTCAGAGGTGAAGCCCAGATTTGAACCAAGTTCCTCCTATCTCCAGAGCCCATACCCTCCAATATTTACAGCACCGACCAGGCATCACATTAAGTTGTATATACATCTGCCCTCCTCAGTAAACATTTATTTGTGTACCCTCAGTACCTAGCGGGGCCTAGCAAGCAATAGGGAGTTTGATGGATGGAATTGAGATGAAGGGCTATAAAAAGAAGACATATAACTTCCATCCCTCTTTGCAGCCCATGATATCTTTATTACACTGTGAAATTCCCACCCCACTTTCTGTCTGTTTGATAGGGACTGGCCTGGGGACAAATGCTGTCAGTGCCAAAGCTAACTTGTGTCTCACTCATTGCATGTTTATGTACCCCCCTCCTCCCAATAAAAGCTAATGTGATGAAATAGTTCTAGAAAGGATTATAGAAAAACAAACAAAACAGAGGCAGAAGCTTAAGAAATATCACCAGGTCTGGCTTATAATGATTAAAGCCATTTTAAAACTAGAAATAGGAACTCAAGGGGCCTCTCTGCCGCTGAAACTGTGAAAAGGACAGGAAGAGAGTATTTCTGAGTTAGTGCCAAAGAGATCCAATCCACCAAAACCACTTTGTCTGGGGGCAGGTGACGGCAAAGCCCCTTCTTTGAGATTTTCCAGAAGCATCTAGTGAACCACTGATGCTTTGCATCAACCCAGCTAACCTGTGCCCTCTGGGGAGCTAAGGAACTCTCTGCCAGCCTCGAGAAGTTGGAGCAAAAGGAAGAAACACCCGAGGAGCTTAGGACTCAAAGGTCAGGCTGGCAGGGTTATGCTCTCGGCAGGGCAGCTGGAGCCCCCAGGCATTTGCCCACGCTGTGCCTGACCCCGGGAAGGTCTTTCTCCAACCTTTCTGCTGCCACCTTCCTACCCTTATGTCCCTATGAGTAGCCACTTCACACTACACGTGTGGTCATTTGACTCATGTCTGTCTTCCTACTACATTGTGAGCTCTGCACAGCTTGGCTTTTGCTAATTGCCCTCCTGTTAGCACCTGTCTGAGCCACACATAGAAAAAGTAGTCAGTGAGCACTGGCTGATGGATGATGATCTAAGGAGACATGCCCTGAGCCCTCACTCGTGCCAGGCCCTGTGCTGTGCTGGGCACTGGCGACAGAGATGGACAGACCCTGGCGCTGCCCTCCAGGGTCGACAGGAGGGACAGACGTGTCATGGATGATTACAAGAAGGTGCTGGAGGAGAGGAAGTGGCTTCACAGAGGAGAAGCTGGAGGCCACTGGGCCTGGGGACGGGGGGACGTCAGGCAGAGGAAGCAGTAGGGCAATATCACAGAGCAGGGAGAGCTCTGGATGGCAGCTGAGGTGGGGGGGTCTATGTCATGTCAACCCTGGTTCTAGAGTCTCCTGTGACTCCCCATCACCCACCGGAAAAATGCAGCCAAGCGACCACTCCCAGACACAATGTGCACTTCACTGATGCTTAACCCCTCCTTACCCTGTGGCTGAGTTGTGTTTTTCACCCTTCAGGCCTCTGTAGGTGCTGGTTCTTTTGTCTGAAACACCCTATTCTTTCTGCGAGAGGCTTTGTGCATGGCTAGGTGAGTGGGGTGGGTTGGGATGGCTGGAGACAGGGCTAGCTGGGGTGGGGGGAGAGCTTGCATGACATATAATGGGGCCTCATGAGGGTCTGCTGGAGGTTTAAGCATCTTTAAGCATTGAATGTGCAGCACCAATGAATGGACCCGAGGTGGGAGTCTGAGGTGGGAAACCAGTTAGAAGCTAGTACAGTGGCCGGGTGAGCAGGGAGGAGACTTGAGGCAGGGCAGTGACTACCAGGAAGGAGAGCAGGATGCCAAGGCCACAAACACTGGGCGTCCTTCTGTCCATCCAGCTTCAGCCTCAGTCCTCTCCCCCTCCCACACTTCCCCCACCAGTAAGTGCCAGCACCTCCAGATCCCATCTTTTCTGCCACTGCTTTCTCATGAGGCTAAAGGCCAATTACTCTTCCCATAGTCTTACTTCTGGGAAGCAGTGACCTTGAATTTGCTCCCACTTTCTCCTGGTCTCTTCCTGAGAGCTTGTGAGGTACCGGAGTGTGGAACACCGTATACTCTAGCACACACAGCCTTGGGTGTGTTCGGACTGCACAATCTATACTGGACAAGAAGTGGCACATTGACGGGAAAGAGTTGAGAAACATGGGGTGGGGCCACACTCACTGAGCCACCCATGAGGGGAGGAGACCTCTCCTTGGAGTGGATGCAGACCCTGTTCGAGGCTGCCTGAATGGGAAGTTACCCATGTGACCCAGCTGGCCATAAAGCTTCCCTTTGATAAATGGGATAGTCTTTCCAATTTTAAGGCTCAAGTATGAAGTTTGAGGTAGCATGGGGCAGTGGAAAGACAGGACTTGAGATTATATGGACCTAGACTGGGGTCCTGGCTGCATCTCTTGCCACCTGCATGATCCTGGGCAAATCGCTTCTTCTCTCGTTCTGTATTTCTCATTTATAAAATGGCCAGGAGCAGGGCGACACAGGGAGCAGGGAGGTTCATGTACTGTCTCTAAGTACAGTGCCAGGGAAAGTGCCAGGTTTCGGATTTAGAAGACCTCATTCTGATCCCAGATCTTGACAAATGTGATCTTGGGCACGCTGTATAACATTGCGAGGCTCATTTCCTCCTCTAAAACTGGGACCACTGAGCCCTAAGCTGTGGAGTTGGTATAAAAGTAAAGCGAGATGTATGGAGAGCACCTAGATAGAGTGTCCGGCACAGATAAGATGCTCAGCAAATGGTAGCTGTTTGGCTACCATTACTTGGGTTTTGACAATCAGAGATTTAGCTTATGTGCCTGGTAGTGACATCTAGGGGCAAAATGTGATATTTCACCTCAGCTCTACTAGACCCCAGATTCATCGTCACACTGATGGATCCACGGTAGGAAGACTCTGAGAATAAGAGGAGAGGGCATGTCTAATTTCCTTTTGGTACCACTTCCAAAGTCTGACACTCGGCCAGTGTTTGCGACCAAATGGATTTCAGCTACATGTCATTTATTAATTGCGGAAACACTTGTTGTGTTTCCTACTCCAAGTGAGGTTCTATTCTAGGTACTGGGGTTAGACAAAACATAAATATCCTGCTCTAGTGGAGTATGCATGATAGTGAGGGAAATTAATAGTAAATAATTAAAAAGAGATCCAAAATTTAAAATTTTAAAAACAGCACTGACCTGACCAAAGAATCCTTACATTAGGCAAGGCCATCTCTCTCTCTTTTTTTAAAAAAAACATTTTATTTATTTATTTTTCATTTTTAGACAGAGGGGAAGGGAGGGAGAAAGAGAGGGAGAGAAACATCAATGTGTGGTTGCCTCTCGCATGCCCCCTCCTGGGGACCTGGCCCACAACCCAGGCATGTGCCCTGACTGGGGAATCGAACCAGTGACCCTTTGGTTCGCAGGTCGACACTTAATTCACTGAGCTACACCAGCCGGCACGATAAGGCCATCTCTTAAGTGTCACCTCAGCTTTTCTGACTTCCTTATTTTTCAGCTTTCTCCTCAAAAGCCGAACGAACTTTTCTCTGCTACATCACTGTACATCGATGCCGTCACATACATTCTCCCTCTGAGGCTGGGAGGTCACCATCGCTCCACCCTAACTGAGAGAGATGGGAGCGAAGACACCCAGGGATGAGTAAGCACCAGGGTCTGCAATTAGATCTGAGTTTGCATCTTAAAATGAGCTATATGATCTTAGGTAAGTTTCTTAATCCCTCTGAGCCAGTTTCCTCATCTACAGATGGGGGTGATAACTACATAAACCACATTAGACTACCAGAGCTTGGTTTATAATGACTGTTCAACAGATGTCAGCTATTACTATATTATTATTATTATGTTTTAATCCTCACCTGAGGACATGCTTATTGATTTTAGAGAGGGGAGGGGAGGGAGAGAGAGGGGGAGAAAGAACTATTGATGTGAGAGAGAAACACTGATTGGTTGCCTCTTGCATGTGCCCTGACCTGGGGCTGAACTTGCAACCCGGGCATTTGCTCTGACCTGGAAGCAAACCCGCAACCCCTCGGTCTGCGGGACAACACTCCAACCAACTAAGCCGTACTGACCAGGGCATCCGCTATTACTATTAAACATCACTTCCCATTGTTGTTAGAGCAGGGATTAGCAAACCACTACGAGTTTGGGCCACTGCTTGTTTTTATAAATAAAGTGTCATTGGAACACAGTCATTTCCATCCACACATGTGCATGGCTGCTTTTACTCTGTAATAGCAGAGTTGAGTGGCTGCAGCAGAGACGGTATGGCTGGCAAGGCCTAACATACTATCTGGCTCTTTACAGAAGAAGTTGGCTGACTCTTGGTTTACTGAAAGAGGTATCTCTTCATTTCTTCGAAAAACTTCATCTATTTTAACTGTTTCATACTGGACTTCTCTAGGACCAACTCATTGCCTAGTTCCAGGGACACCATTCCAGGGGGAATATGTGTGAATGGTGTCCCCCGAAGTTGCATAACATGGTGGCCCTGCCTTCTTGCCATCATTCAAAGCTTCGATGACTGGTGCTTTGGTGAGGCTGCCCAAAGGCCTCCCTGGGCACTTTCCTCACGTGGAGCCTAGAGAAAGATCTCAGTGGGTGTCCATACGTTCCTGCCTGCAGCAGTGTCAAGTCAGAGTTGCAGTGAACTTTCTTTGCCCTCAAAACCCCCATCTGCCTCATAGGAGAAGATCCCACCTCGGAGTTACTGCTCGCGTCTCAACGTTTCAGTTAGGTCTTAGTGATAGTCAGAATAAAGACTGTAATAAGGTTTCTCGATTCAAGATTTTATGATTGATCTTTAGGAAAAAAGGGTAACATGGTATAAGAATACTGAATTTGGAAGCATTAAGTCACCTTGTGTCAACAGGTTTCTTTTCCTTTAATGTCTTTAAAAATGTGGCCATATGGGTGAAGCCTGTGTGTGAGGGACCGAGGAGGGCATGCCATTGTGGGCAGGGGGAGAGGAAGGGGATCAAAAGACTGGATGGAAAAAAGTGTGTGATTGCATGTACAGGTTTATGTAAATCTAGTATATGTGTCAGTTAAAAAAATTAGGGGGCTTACTTCAATAAAAAAGTCTAAACTTAAAAAAAAAACACCAATAAAAATAAAACAATAAAAAGCTTGGCTACAGAAAAGGCCAGAGTCACGGGGAATTCAATCTCAGTTTGACCTGCGACTCCCACAGCCCTTTCAAAACGCTCTGCTTCCCAGACTTCAGTTTGTCATCTGCGTGTGATGCAAAGTTCTCTTTTACACCTTCAACTTCCTCTGACTTGGTTGATAAATGCAATTCTGCTAACCTTCACCTGGAATAACTAGAAAGTGTAGAGATAAAAAGCTTCTTGTGCTGGGATGGTGTGTTTATCTGGCCTTCATCATGTTCACAACAGACAAAACTGGCGGTCGAATCTGAACTCAGAGCTCTTGGCAGTTTCTCAGATAGGATTGTCCCCTGGAGCCCCGGGCCCACCACCGGCCAGAGCTCTCAGCTGCCCAGACTCCAAGGGTGCAGCAGCAGGTCCCCTGGGCTCGGGCCTGCAGCAGGGTGTGGCCCCAACACAGCTCTGTGTTTGGGGAGCTTTCAGACAACTGAACTCCGACGGTCTCCCTGACATGGTTTGCCGATTGTTGCCAGACAATCAGACAGCTCTTGCTCACTGCTCACACGAGTAATGGAACATAGAGGCTGGTTCTTCATTACGGGTCACAATAGGGATAAATCACACATTGCCACACAGGAGTCAACACTGCGATTCTTCAGAGCCAGGAAGGAGCTGTCCTAAGCGGCAGAGTCTCTCTCTAACCAGAGCCACAGAGCAGAAGAGCCCCAGAAGTCCCTTGGTGCCTCTCGGACTTAAGCTTGCGTCAGTGTCTCTGGGTTGGGCTGGGGAGAAACATGCTTCTGGGCTCTGACCAGGATTCTTAGGGCTGGGGCGGGGTCGGGGGTTGAGAATTCGCACTTCTAAAAGGCTCCTAGATGCTGCTGATAGTGCTGCTGTGGCTGGCCCAGCCCTCTGTAGTCTTGATCTAGACCAGAGGTCCTTCACCCCAGCAGTCTCTTAGTATCCCCTGGGAAAGTCCCAAACTCCTGATGCTCTGCCCCAGCCCTGGAGTTTGGTTTCAACTGGCCTGGGCCGGGTAACTTCTTGCAATGGGCAGCCAGGGCTGAGAGGGATGGGTAGCCCGCTCCTCATCTTACAGCCAGAAGGAAGTTGTCGCAAATGTTGCTGAGGCCCAGTGAGGGAGGGAGCCCTACAAGTGCACACAGGCAGCGGTGGCCAAGTGGGGCTCTTTCCTTCCTCTAAAAGCATCCTGCAGTTTTCCTAAGGTGGCCCAGTGTGGGGGCAGAGGGCAGGGGGCAGGGCAGGGTGGATACACCCCGCCCCAATTAGGAGGGCAGCTCCTAAGCGTCCCTGGCAGTGAAAGAGGCAGGCGGTGCAGAGGACAAAGGTGAGGTGCCAGGTAGAATCACAGCTGAGGAAACAATACCCTTTCAAGCTGTCCCCATTTTACAGATCAGGAAATCAAGAGCCTGAAAGATGAAGCGACGTGACCGAAGTCACACGGTTGGTCCGCGGATGCCCGTTCTCCTGTTTTGCCTGCCGGCCCCACTGCCTCGGGCACACCTGCTGTCTGCCACCTGCTGAGGTGCCAGGGCTCATAACCCAGGAGCCAGGTGGGAAACGCAAACCTGGGGAGTAGAATTGCAACAACAGGCACTGCGTCCCCAAGAGGGATGAGACCACAATGCAGGATCTGCAAAGATATCTGTAACCAGGCTATACCCACGTCAGGGCTTTAAAAAGTGAGTGTGTGTGTGTGTGTGGTGGTGGGTGGGGGGTTCAGGTAGGGTTGAATCAAGAAGAGGATTTTTTGAAAGATGTGTCATGATGTTCTGAAATCCCTCCCCTAGGTGAGAGGATGGGGGTGGGGTGGGGATGGTTCCTTCTTGACCTCAAATCAAGAGAGAGAAGCAAGAGGGAGGCTTTAAGAAGAGCACTCAGGGACCTTGATGGATAGGGGTCCCTGCAGCCTGGGGGACCCAATGAACTGATGCCTGGCTGTTGTCTGAGAAGCCTACAAGGGGATAACAGGCTGGCCAGCTGCCCTTCAGGTGGAGGGGAGCAAAAAAGAGGGGCAGCTGATATAGTGGGGTCAACCTGAAATCCTTGAGACCGTAGGAGCGAAGGATGAGCCTCCTGTCGAGTAGATGTGGCCCGCAGAGCTAGGGAGGGCTGTGTGGCCCTGCACAAGGCAAGCTGGGGACGTGGGTGAGCCCAGGATTGGGGAGCCACCAGATGCTCAGGGGTGGAGGAAGAAGCCGCAAATGGCCCACTGGCGGAGTATTTCCCCCGTGTCAATGGCGCTGCTGGAGAGGGAATCTCAGTGATGGGGGCTTTGAGAAACCCACAAAAACACCCAGGAGAGTCTAAAGGGCCTGCTTAACCCCTGCCAGGTCCAGCAAGCCCAATGCCAGCCACTGGTAAGCAAAGCAAGTAAGGTCATTCCCGCCCCGTCCACCACTCCACGCTTCAACTCTGGAGGGTTCAGAAATGTTGGGAACGGGACGATGGGGAAAAAACTCAGGCTGGCAAAAGAGAGGAACAGCCCGCCTGCACCCCCTCTCCCAGGGCAGGTGGCAGGCCTGCCGCAGATCTGAGCTGGGGAGGGAGGAGCGGTGCGTCTGAATGCAGTTTGAGGTTTTGGATATTATGATGGACTCCACATATTAGTCGCTGGCCAGAGGGCCTTCAAGGTCATGATGCTTCTCCAAATTTTATCTAGGAGCAAGGGAGGAGGAGCAACACTGCAAGAGTTAAAAGGACAGCGATGGAGAGACTCTGCCTCTGACACGTCCTAAGAGCCAAGCTTGGTCTGCCTGCCGGTTACACCCTACCACGCTGGTGGCAAAAGCTTTCTACACACATGAAGGCAGAGCTCCTCTTTGAACATGGAACGATTAAATCAGGTCCCAGCCCTGTGTCACTCCCCTCTGTCAAGGACTTCCAGTGCCCCAAAGTTAAAGTTCAGATACCTCACCATGGCTCCTGCCTTCCCCTGGAGCCCCCACCTGCACCCTGTCCCCCCGAACCCTGGGCCTCAGCCACACTGAGCTCCCACAGCAACAGGAGTGCAGCCCCCTCCCTCCCCAGCTCTCTGCACACAGCTCCCTCTGCAGGGCCTGAACACTCCTTAGCCTCTGCCTGGCTAATCGCCACTCGCTCTGCAGGTCTTAGCGAGGTGACATTCCTACGTGAAGCATTGCCTGAGTGCTTGTACCCCAGTACCACTCTGCCCCTGCCGCCATATGTCCCCGGCCAGCCCTTGTCACTGTGTGCTGGAAACCCTTCGTCAACTGTCTGATTTCCCCAGACGGCTGAAGGTGTACAGAGGGTGGGGCAGGGGACTGCGTTTACCTGGAATCCCCAGCACAGCCCAGTGCCAGGCACATAACTGATGCTTAATAAATATTTGTTACGTAAATGCTATGTGAAGACTGCAGACACCCTGAAAAGAGAGGAGAGATTACCTTCTTCTTCATTTTCACATTTTTGAAGATGGCGTGGACCCTCCATGTCTTTGCAAACATTGCCCCAAAGGCAGTTGTGTAGCCCACGGTGAGAATCCAGGTCCTGACCTAGAGGCCATGAGAAAGCACAAGCGTGAACATCTCTGAGGTGGACAAGTTTGTCATTTATGAGAGCATCCCAATGGGGGTGCCTAGAGGGTGGGGACAGACACTCAACGTATCAGAGTTTTACTAGCACCTACAGCCTTTTGATCACACTTCAGGCCGCTAGACATTTAGTTCTATCAGCGGCTTGCCCAGCCCAGGGCCCCAGGCACGAGGCCGCTGGAGATTCGAACCCCGCTTTCAGTGGGCCGCCTGGGCAGCCAGCAATGGGGAGGGGCATGGAGGGCCTCAGGACCGCTGCGGGGTCAGTCACCAGGGGTGACAGAAGGGCCCTCTAACCTTCTCGCTTTCATTCCTTCCTTGAGTACCTTCCACGTGGGGAACATAATTGCTGACTTCTTTCTCTCTTCACCTGCGTCTACAGGAGACCAAGTGGTCCCAGGAGCCCCGTCTGTGGGACTCCTGGGTCCTGTGTTGTACGCGGGGGGCGGAGGACGGCACAGAGCCTCAGAGGCTGGGGCTGCCCAGGTGAGTGGTCCCGCTATGGGCCTTTTCCAGTGCTCAGCAAACCCGCCAGAGCAGGGCAGGTCGTGGCCAGAGCTGGTCCTGGGGACACTGGCTGGTAGCTGCACCCCAGCCGGCGGCAGACCATCACGCGGGACTGCTCAGTTAGGGAGGGAGGCCAGAGGAAAAGGGCTATGATCTCGCCCCCCTCCCCGCCCAGGGGCCTATTTCCTCAGGCGTTTGGAGACAGAGAGAAGCAGATGCTGCCTGGATCTTGCTGCTCAGACCCGTCCCCCCCAGCAGCCCCACCCCGGCCATGGTTAGGCAGTGTGGCTCCTGCTGCACTGGGTGACCTCAGCTCGGCAGCCTGGTTACTCGGTGCTGGGCCAGCCTGGCCCGGAGCCCACAGCGGGCCATGGCTGGCTCTTGCCTATCCCCCAGGACAAAGATGTGCGCTGACCCTCGGCCCTGCGTTGGTGGCTGATGGGAACTGCCAGCCCTGATAGGAGCCAACGGCCTGGATCCCTGCAGGCTGGGAAGGGCAGTCGCCATGGGTTAAGGTTTGGGAGCCTCCTCGATGCCCATTCCCTGCCTGCTCTGCCATCATGGCCGCATCCCCGCCTCTCCAGACTTCACCCTCACCAGCTGGACGGGACACCCTCCAATACGCAGGTCATTTACCTCACTCCAGCCTGGGCGCCACATCACAGCCCGGCCCTGGGCTGTGTGCCACCGAGGCCTCCTGCGCCCTGGGACAAACCCCTGCGCTCTGTGAGGTCTAGTTCTAGGCTTCGGTTTCCCTTTGCTTTTCCTCAGCGTTGTTGAGCTAAGTTTCCTCTCAGAAGTTCCGACCTGCCTCAGCTAAACACAGCAAGAAGGCAGATGCAGTGAGAGAGAGAAAGACAGCCAGGCTGGAGGAGGCAGGCCGGGCCCTCGGGGTCTGGAGGAACTGGATGCAGCAGGTTTGCCCAGCCCAGGGCTGCCGCTGTCACATGCAGGGGGCTCCCAGGGACGTTCCAGCTGAGTCCCTTCATGGAGTCCCCTCACCCTGCCTTGCTGGAAAGCTGGCTCTCCGGCTTTTCAGAGACAAAAACATTTCCCCTTTCTACTTTATTTGTGAAAACAGAAGCTGGCTGGGTGGGCTGCAAGGCTGACCCCCTCAGTCCAGGAAGGACGACGGCGTTATAGTTATTTTTCAGAAACATGGACGTGTGAGGTGTGAATGCTGACAATGTACAGGTGGGCACTTATCCTTTCTTCTTTTTTTTAATTTCAAAAACATGGAGAAATTAGACAGGTGAGAGTGAATCACAGTCCTCTAGGAAGGCACAGGACGGCCGCATTATTAGCCACGTTATAATGCGAGTATGCAAGAAAGTAAACAGAGCAGAGAGGGCAGGAGCCAATTGCTGCACATTTAGACCTGAGCGCATTCAATGACAAGACTGTAAACTCCCGGTCTGTTAGAGCTGCATCTCATTCATTCATTTGTTCATTCCTTCTTCTGCTCATTCCTAAGTACAGATGCTCCTCCACTTATGCAATGGGGTGATGTCCTGATAAACCCATAGAAAGTTATAAATATCATAAGCTGAAAATATAGTTAATGCACCCAACCCACGGAACACCATCGTTCAGCCTAGCGTACCTTCGGTGTACTCTGGACACTCACACTGGCCTACCATTGGGCAAAATCGCCTCTCTGCTGCTGCCCAGCATCACGAGAGAGTAGTGAACTACACAACGTTAGCCCAGGAAAAGATCAAAATTCAAAATTTGAGGTAGGTCTCTACTGAACGTGGATTGCTTCTGCGCCACTGTAAAGTTGAAAACTCCTGAGTCCGACCCACTGTAAGTTGGAGACTGTATTACTAGACCAGGGGTTAAGTACATAAGATAAGAACAAACAAATGAACGAAACAACAAAAACCAGGGTGATGTTTCCGGAGCCACCCGTTGAGTAGGAAAACCACTTTGAAGATAAAGAAGCTGAGACTCAGCATTTAGAGTACGCATATTTCTCTTGACTAAGTTCCAGCCAGAGCTGAGCCTGGGACTCAGCGCCCAGTCCCCGTCCAGCCCTCTCCCCACCACATCATGCTCCCTCTTCCTCAAGTGGGGTCCCCTTAGCCCTGATCGGGTTCATCCTCGCCCAAGAGTCAGCTGTTAAAGAGACAGGGCACAACCGGATGTGTGGTCCGAGAACACTCTCCTGGGTGATCTCAATACCCTGTCAAAGCACATGGGTTGCCGCAGCTGTTAGACCAATGGCTTTCATGTATTTTTTACCATATTCCCCTACCAGAAAAACAATTTTCAATATGAACATACACAGAACACGGAAATTTTAAAAGGACGGTAAAGGTGAAGTAATATCATTATTTTTACCTCATCACATGGCTGACAAAGCTCTCTTATTTCGCATAGAAGTTTCACTCCGATGTGCTTAGCATTATTATATTTGCTTTGACTTATGTGTTTTTTTTTAAAGTAATCATTTCCAGGCCACTTGTCTATTTTGTGAGGGCTAAATTCATTAAGACACAGTAATATAAATGAGTTAAGTTAGTTAAAACTCAATAATATAAATTTAACCTGGCACCTGGAAACGGCCAATATCCTGCCATAGACTGAAAGCTAAGAATGGCCGAGGACTTCCTGGGCAGACCGCAGTCACGGGCTCGGCAGGCTGTGTCCTTTGGACAGCCTGCAGCCGGGGTTGGCTCTGAAGCTGCTGCCTGCAAACCTGGGTTCAGGGAGGCTTCCCACCATTCCCTCAATGGTAAGAATGACTCCTCGCTCCCAAACGTCTGTGCAAACAACATGGTTTATGTTACACACCTGCTTTCCTGCTGGGAGCCCGGCATTTGGTATGTGTCAGGCAGAGGGAGCCTAGGTGTCCCCACCCCTGATAATAACCCTGAGGGGCACTGAGTGTCTAGTAGTAGGCTTTCCTGGCAGACAATGTTTCGCAAGTGTTGTCACCATTCATTTAATTGCCGGGGGGATTAAGTGCGTCCTGTGCAATTCCACCTGGAGAGGCCCTTGCAGGCTTGCATCTGGTTTTCCCGTCTTTGCCCCCTGAACCTTTTCCCTTGGCTGATTTTTCTGTATGTTCTTTCGATGTAATGAATCACTTCTGTGAGTACAATGACATGCTGAACCCTCCCAGTGAATGACTGAACTGGGGGCTCCCTTGAGGACCCTCACCACAATGCCCCACCACTCTCTGGTGTAACAGATTGGCCAACCACTCCATTCTCAGGGAAACTCCTGCATAAAGACCACGAGGCACACCCTCTGAGCTGGGGCCCTGGGATCAGACCAGGTAGTCAATATTAGTAAAGCTAAATTGCTTTCATTTTTTCTTACATAAAAAGTAAATAAAAGCTGTAATATATTCTTCCCCAAGATGCTCCTACTGGGGTCACATCCCATTTGGAAACAGCTTTTCAGACAATGATGAAACCACATCTGGAGGAAAGACTGAGTGCAGGAGTGGGACCCCACGGAGCCGCCCACCCCAGGCTGCAGGCTACAGACGCCCTGGGTGAGGTCTCTGTAAAAGGGGTGTGTTATTTTTTTTTTATTCCTCTACCATCTCTTTAAGAAGGAAATGGACCCCAGGATCCAGTACTGCGGATTGAAGGGCTCTCCCTGGGTTATCGCCCCCTGCTTTCAGGCTTCAGCCACTTTTCTTGTGCTGACAATTCCCTTATCTCTTTCTCAGTTCCCATCTCTCATCTGAGCTCCAGATCTTGCATATGCCACTATCCCTGGAGACTTAGGTGACTCTTAGTTGTCCCATAAAACCTGCACACTCCACAGCAAACACTGAGCCCATCGGCTTCCCCTGAGCAGCTCCATTTCTTCCCAACTCAGGGAGGGGGGCTGTTATCCACCTGTCACCCAAGTCAGGGACCTGGAAGTCTCCCAGGAATCCTCCCCGACTCTCAGTCTCCTGCTGAATCCCCAAGCACCTCTCCTTCTGTCTCGCTCACCCTTCAAGCTGTCCTTTGCTCTTCTCTGAGTTCAGAGGTGGGGTCCCATGCCAGCAACCCCTGGGGTCCTCTGCCCCCTGGCTGGCTCTGGAAGGCCCCATGAGGAGATTGGAGGGTGAGGGAAGAGAGAAGATGGGGAGGGTGAGCTCCCTGCCGCCACTGCGTCCATATTGTTTCTCCAGCCACAGCTGGAGGAAAGACTGAGCGCGGGAGTGGGTCCCTGCGGAGCCGCCCACCCCAGGCGGCGGGGTCAGCCCTCGGTGAGTTCTTTGCAAAAGGGGTGTGTTATTTTTTTCTCCATTCCTCTGCCTTCTCTTTAAGAAGCAAATGGACCCCAGGGCTCCAGCCCTCTCTGGGTTCAGGAAGACACACCTCTTCACCCTTTTGGGCCTAGGACTGGTGACTCCTGCAGTGGCTTGCGCTCTGGGGGCCTCCACACCCGTGTTTGCTTCCTTAACCCCGCCCCAACTCTTTACGCGAGCCACCAGGTGGGCTGTCTTCTGTCGGGGCCTATGCCATCTTAGTCCCATGTCTCTTGTTAGTGCCCCCGCCTGTCTGTTTCTGTTCCCAGGGAACCATCCACATTAGTTATTATGAACAGGGCTCTGGAGTCAGGCTGCCATGGGTTCAAGTCCTGGCTTTGCCACTTGCTGTCTCTGTGAACCTGGGCAGGTCCTGTAAGCTCTTAGAGTCTCGATTTCCTCGTCTGTGAAGTGGGGACGACAACAATGCCTCTGACTTCACAGAGTGCTTGCGAGGGTTAGATGACAGAAGGTGTGTGAAGGGCCGAGGTTCTTAATCAATGCCTGATTTTTCTTCAAGTGTTCCTATCACCGCTCACTGGACCGCTACCGGAGCCTCCAGCTAGTGGTCTCCTTGTCTCTGCCCTCACCTCCTGCTCATCCACCCGAGAGTGAGAGGCTGTTCTCCAACGCAAATCTAAGCTTGTCTCCCTAGGACTGAACCCTTCACTGCCCCAAAGAGCCTTCAGGTTAAACTCCAGATTCTTAGCAGCGTGCAGCACTTGCCGCCCTGACAGCTCTCCTGCCACTCCCCACAGGGCACTTCACTCCCAAGTAATTGCACGCTGCTTAACTGTTCCCCACACACCACATGGGTGCACGCTGCCGGGTCTGGCACCAGAATGCCATTCCTCTTTTTATCTCCTTCACAATTCTCATTTGTCCTCCGAAATCTAAATCACGGGCCACCTCCTCTGAGAAGCCCTCCCAGACCTTGCAGGGAGGTCGTGGCTGCCTCCTCCTTGTGACTGCCACCCTCACACATGTTTCTGCTGGGCTGGTCATGCTGAGATGACATCTCCAGGACCACCTTTGTGCCTCTCCCATGAGAGGGTGCCACTGGGACACGGAGCCTGCTCTGCCCACCTTCAGATCGCGGGAGCCAGCACTGAGGGTGATCAGGCTGTGTGGCCCAACTAAAGAGGTAATGAGCTCTCTGTCACCAGAAATGGGCAAGTCAAGTGGAGCAAGCACATGGCAGAAAGACCACAGAGGGAACTGGAACATTCAGTTGCAGAAGGACTGAGTTCCTGGCCTGAGCGGTTCCTTCCACCCAAACGAAATAGGTTGTCTGTGAGGTATCGAGATCCCTGTTAATCCACATATTTAGGCAGAGCTTGGCGGACCCCCCATTAGGGGGTGGTGGGGGCATTTCCAGCACTGAGGGAGGTTTATTTAATGGAGTCCCAGGTGCTTCCCTTCTGTGTGGTGCTATGATGCCAAACAAATGAGAAGATTCTAAGGGGCTCTAATGATTCTGTTTCCAATATGTTGCCTCTGCTACAAGTCTCTCCTGATTCATCAACACAAGACAAATAGCTACTTCGCTTTTTTCCTCCCAAAGTCTTAAATATATTTACTCCTCTGGTGTTAACATCTTTCCTTGTCTCTCCTCAGCCATAAAGTACCTGGGCCCCTCTGCACGCTGTCCTGAACACATACAACCGCGGGAGTGGGCTGGGGGTGGGGGAAGAACTCGAGGCAGGCAGTGCCCATCACAGGCTCAACTATGAAAAAGGAAAAACCCAACCCAGAACAATTAGAGCAAATCTCCAAAAGGAAAGAAAAATCTATGCCCGGAACAATTGTGCTCAGCTGCTTGTTCAATTGATTTTCGGAAGGGCTGTCTGGCAGAGAGAAGGGCTTTCATTGCTCCTTTGGGGATCAGCGGGAAAGTGGACACACAGCCTCTTTGGTAGGCCTGTTCTGACAGATGACTGGGGATGCTCTGGGCCTCCCGTTACCACGGAGGCATGTGGGCCCCAGGCCAGAAGCCAGACAGCGCAGGGTGAAGCCCTGGTGGCTGGCAGGATGCTGGGGGGAAGCCGTGTTCCTGCTGTCCAAGGTTCTGAAAAGGGCCCTTTGTTTCATTCTGACTGCTCTCCCCAGGCAATCGCTAGCAAGAGGGCAAGGAAGGAAGAACCAGACTGTTGGAAAGCAAGATCCAGACCTCCCTTAGGTACGAGGTTGGAGGGGAAAAGGCATGTACCCTGGAGCTCAAAGACCTGGCTGCAGCCTGGGGTCTCCAGGGCCTGCCTGGTCTTCCTGGGCAGGGAGTGGTGGGGAGATTTGGTGTGTGTCCCAAGGCAGTAAATCCAGGAAGAACACCCTCTATAAATAGCTCTAGAGACCTTGTCTTGCCCAGGGTCCTTTAAGTAAGATCTGCACAGAAAATGCCATGTAGGGTTTAGAGTACAGCAAAGCCTTTCTGGGGAAATAATTCAGGGAGCCATGGGAGAATGTGGGCACGAACAGCAGTACTCTGGGACCCCAGTCAGGGCCAGTGGGGCACCTTAAGAGCTTTGGGGTCCATCAGAGAAAAGCCGTCCATTGGAATGGGGGCATTGCAGAGAGACACTCCTGTGGGAGTCTTTTTGACAGAACCCCCTCCTGTCGGCCCTCCCAGCCAGAGAACTTATGGGGTCACAGGCCGAAATTCAGCTCCTGGGCACCCCAGAGGTCAACACTCTTGTGCGGTGTTGTGCACAGAGTGCACCACTGCCCTCGGTGCCCTTGGCTCAGGCGGCCAAACAGCACAGAGGGAGCGAAGAGGCCTTTCCTTCCCCCCAGTGACTCCACCAGAAGTTGGAGAGTTTTCTGCAAGTGTGACAATCCCACCACGGGCAGTGGCAGCAGGTGTGGGGGTGTGCTGGGGAGAGGGCTGATGTGTGTCTCCAGGCAGCTCTGTGGACAAGACACGGACGAGTGGGTGCTAGGGCGAGACAGGAAGGAGAGGGTGGGCACACCATGGTGACCGCAGTTGGTGTGAAATTTGTGGGCAGGTAAGAGGTATCTTTTAGGCTTCCAGAAATAACTGCAATCATACTGAGGGGTCCCCTGTATTAAGTATTCCCTGATTTTCCCCCTCCCTTTGGCCTCACTCCCCCACCAGGCCTGTCTCTATCTGAGGGCACACAACATGCTGAATGGGAGTTATTTGGTTTCCTCCATACATCTTCCTGTCCACATGGCCAGCTCTCCAAGGGCAGTGATCTAGGTGGTCTGGCTCTGTGCCTGCAGGCCCTGGCACTGAGTGGCGCCTTGGAAACGTCATCACATAACTGAATGATGTATAAGACAGGAGCCAGGAGTGGGCCGCCTGAAGGTGTGCGGGAAGGAGAATATCATCTGCCCAAACGGCTGGAGAGTCTGGGGCCCCTGGGGCCCTCCTTTGGAAGTTAGAGAGCCCTTCACAACGGAAGGTTTTAGGTGGCTGGAGACAGAGGACATGGGGGTGGGGAGGCCACTGCCTGCCCAGGACTCTAGTTGGCCCAAATAGGCCCTGTCGGTGCCTCCCTCAGCTGGTCTGACCTGCCAATCAAGGCCAGTATCAAACCCTGTGGATAGGTTGGGATATCCCCTGGCCCAGCTGCCAGCCGCCTTCTGAAATCACAAAGCACTTCACCATGGCCAGCCACAAAAACATGGTATCGCATGCTAAAACGGCCCCCAAACCACACGCTTGTATTAGGTTATCTTTAAACTGCCTCAGAAAAGAAGTCCCTCAGCAAAAATGTATTAGATATTTATGGCCTTTTAACTGAAAACGTCAGTAATTCCTACTAGACTTGAATTTACTGGGAGGCTGGCTGGGAGTTCCCAGGGAGCCTTGACCTTCTGAGTCAGGGGTAGAAAATCCTAGCATCACCGGGAGGGCTGGAAGAGGGTGTCATGCTCCCCAGCCCACTGCCTGGGCCCCAGTGCCCATCCCTTCCCAGCAGCTGCCCACCCCAAGCCCATTCCTACACCTCCTGTGAGCAGGTGAACGGTTGTTTCAGGACCCAGCATGCAACCCCACCTCTTGTGAGGGGACTGTCCTGCATCCCCTCTCCTCCCCACCAGGTCATGCTCACAGGACAACGCTGTAGTGCTTCTGCGTCTCTTACATGACAGTCTCCCAGAGACAAACACAAGAATAAAGCATGGGTTCTAGTCTAGGCCCCGCTACTCTGTGGTCTGTGGATGCAGCCTCAGCGTCAGCTGGGAGCTTGTCAGAGATGCGGCATCTCAGGCCCACCCCTCCTCAGACCTGCTGAGCCAGAATTTGCCCTCGCCAAGCTGCCCAGGTGATGCATGTGCACCCTGAAAGGCGCCATCTGTGCAGGCAGAAGTCGGGACGGTTGCCCTTCGGGGGGGGTGCAGACAGCAGCTGGACGGGGTAGGGAGGGCTTGGGGTGCCAGCGATGGGCAGCTTCTTGATCTGGATGCTGGATTCACAGATGAGTTTACTTTGTGAAAACTCAGTGAGCTATATACTTAGGTGTATATATCTTTCCTTCAAGAAAAAGTAAAAAATAAAGAACAGAGTCAGGCGTGTCGGCCAGGGGAGGCAGCTGGGAGCGCTGAAGCTGAGCCACGCTCCTCTGAGCTGACGCGAGAGCAGCCCTGGGCTGAACTGGCTTCTCCTAGCTCTTAGTCAGATTCCAGTGACGGACGACTCACGTCTGGGTGCCCTCAGAGACCCCCATCTGTGTCATTCCTACCTCCTTCATGGCCTGGCCTGAGGCCCTTTTAGCACTCAAGGCGGTAGAAGTGGAGCAGCTCGGCTGTGACTCAGGCAGGTGCTGAGTCCGTCCCTGATCGTTCTAGCAGAGCGAGGCCACGTAAGGCCAGAAGTCGCTGTGGATATAGCTACACCCAACAGACCAGCACCAGCCCCGTTGTCCAGCCTCTTCTTCGTCCCAAGTTGACTCTGCTTTGTCAGTGTCTCTCTTAGTGATGTCCAGAGGTGAGCACAATTACCCAGCTATAGTCCCGTCGTCCACTCATTCATTCAGGAGAAAATGGCTAACGTTTACTGAATCTTATCTTGCGGCAGACACCAACTGCCTCACATACACTGTCTCATTTAATCCTCACAACTCTGTTGTTAGCCCCCACTGTAGGGAGGGGTAAACTAAGGCCCAGAGATGGTAAGCAATTTAAACACACAGCTGGAAAGCAGAGCAGTTGGGATTTGAACACGCACGGTCTGACGGCAACGCTCTTATGTGCGAGCCACTCTGATATATTTTGGGGATTCATCGAAAAACGAATCAATAAATGCACTAAAGCCTCTGAACTGTACGCCTTAAGAGGGTGAATTTTTCTGGCATATGAATTATATCTCCATTTTAAAAAATCTGAATGGACAAAAATTTTGGTTGGGATCTATGTTGACCACAACCCTAAGAATTTAGTTGATCTGTTTCTCCTGGTATAAACGAGCTTTTAAAAAAAAAATCTTTTTTCTGATATACTTTTATTTGTAATATTAAGTTGTTATCTTAAAATGTTATTACAGGAAAGCAAATGCTTTTCTCCACTGAATTATAATCAGGTCTATAACCATGTAATTTTAGGTTTGTTGTTTTTTTTGTCATTTGAAAATAGTCATTGTTTTACACTGATGCATTTACAAATATGTTACTTCTTCAGAAAGATCCACGGAAAGGACTCTGACTTATTCTAAATTAC
The DNA here is from genome assembly GCA_004026545.1 of Mormoops blainvillei. Lineage (NCBI taxonomy): Eukaryota > Metazoa > Chordata > Mammalia > Chiroptera > Mormoopidae > Mormoops > Mormoops blainvillei. Next base: position 566,743 of record PVJD01000095.1, on the reverse strand, counting down.
GTATTAATGAAATAAATTTGCAGATCATATTTTTGAACTGGATAAAGATTACTAGAACTCCATGGAATAACAGGATTTATAGATATCCTGTCAAATAATCAGCATAAACAAAAAATGTGGGATAGAATGAACTGAAGATGATTGTAGTCTGTGTAACTTTTTGTTAAAAACAGTGCTAATTTTTAATCTTTGATGGTTTTTAGACATACAGAAACTGTTTTTCTTAAAGTAATTTTGTAAATTAAACTTTTATAAGCAATATTGAGGCATTTATATTTTTCTCTCTACCTGGTCCCTCTGGAATTTGGAAACTCTTCATGTTTAAATGAAAAAATGAAAAAAAAAATGAGTGAAAAGTCTCAGATGTCTTTGTAGTCCCACAGAGCTAGTTCCCAACTTCGATGCGGCCACTTGGCCGTGGATGGCTGAGTTCTGGTTTTCCCTCCTACAGAGTAGGGACAGTGATCCAGGCCTTGTCAGGAAGTTGAAGGAAAGGCTGCACCTGGCAGCACCTGGCCTTGGTAAATCACAGCAGAGGGGATTGAGTTTCAGGAGGGCACAGGCTCGGGCAGTCATATGTGCCACGGCTGGGAATGTTCTGAGGGGGCCTAACGCCATTAAGACATGTCCTCACTGGAATCCAAGCCCCACCTGAGTCTTCTCATCTCACTGCAGAGACCCGCCCTCCCCTCCACGTGCACGCTGGGTCTCCTGCCTAGGATTCTATAAGGAAGACAGGTGCCTTTCCTCTTCCCCAGCCTCCTTGCTCCGTCTCTGGGCTGCCAAGAGCTGGGATTCCTGAGCCAGGTCAGTGTGTAAGCTGTGATGGGGCCTTCCCACCCCTCTGACACCCGGGCTCTGGCCTACACCCAGCACTGTCCTCACAGGCAGCTCCGTGCCCACAGGGGCCACGTTGCTATGGTGATTCCACTACCCACACAGTGTCCAGGGAGAAAGCACGGTGTAGCTGGAGCTATTTGCAAGACTTGCTGAAACCAGGCTGGGAAGATTCCGGAAAGGGTCAGAAGGAGCGGGGGATGGGAACAAAGTGTAACTGCTTCCCCAGCAGCAGTTCTGTGTGTATATGTGTGTGTGTGTGTGTGTGTGTGTGTGTGTGAGCCCGCGCACGCGCTCACACCCCCCCGCCACCCTGTCCGAGTTATAATGGCCCTTCCGAGCAGAGGCACGGCCCCCAGAGAGACATCAACTTGTGGCTGTCATAGGTTTCTTCCTGAGGTGAGGTTCATAATTTATCTTTGGGTTTATTTTCTATACTGAACTATGGAATTGTGACTCATATTGGTCCACATCTGAAGCTGGTTTCATGGTCTACGTTGTCCTCTGTCCTATAAGATTTCCTACTGAATACAGAGCAGGACTCCAGGAAATTATACAGTGAGAAGGAGAAAGATGCTTCCCCCTTTCCCCTCCCCAGCCACTCCCGTAGTCACCCTGTGTTCTAGGCAGCTTGTCGGAATCATCTCGTTTAGCCCACGTCACAATCCTGCATCCGTTGTGCTCGTTTTACAGATGACAACGCCGAGGCTCCGAGAGACGCTACGTTACTTGCCACGGCTGGAGCTAATAAGCGTGGGAGGCCAGGCTGTTTTTCAAGCTCTCTGCTCCCTGCACCAGGCGGTCCTACTTCTAGTCCCTTCTTCCCCTCGGTGGGAGTTTCCTGGGGCAGCTTTCTAGACTGGGAGAGAATGGAGACCGAGGCGGCAAGTGAAATAAAGCAGCCAAACCCCAGAATAGCAGCTGGAGCACAACCCAAATTGCACCCCCTGGGTCCTATCGTTTGGGCCCTGAACTCAAGCTTTTGGTTCCCCTTCCTGGGTGATATCGGGGATTATTAAAGAAATGACCCAGGTGCACATTTGTGCTGACCCAGTTCAACCCAGAGCTGGTAATCGATGCCTTTCCCCCCACCCCAGTCATGAATGTGGGCTCCCCTCTGCAGAGCCTCTGAAACAGCCCTGACTGCAAATAAATGAATCCTCGGGGCTGGTGAGAACAGGGCCCCGATGTCCTCCCAGCGTCCTCGTGTGCAGAGCTAATGCTGATTTGTAAAGCACTTTATGGTTTATTCGTACCGCCTTGCCAGGCTTCCCAGGACAGCCTTCCCCTTGCACAAATGAGCACGACTCCCAGAATAGAATGTCAGGCTTCATTAAAAGAAAAATCCCGGGCGTGGGGGATGTCCCTTTTTTTGCTCTCTAGCCTGCGTCACCCTGTGTTTGAGGGATTCAGGTCAAGCCCCAGAAAGCACCTACACTCGTGAGCAGTGAGGGAAGCCAGGGGCTTCTTTCCAGGAGGGAGGGCCTCTCCGAGGGCAGGGCCCCAAGTCTCTCTGCACCAAAGGTCCAAACTCAGGTCAGCGGCTGTGTGCCCAGGCGGCAGGCCGTCAGTGACCAGCACACAGCAGCCCCTGGGAGGGGCAGGGCAGGGTTCTGCTGCCCTTAATCTCCTCGGGGAGACTGCAGTGGGTCCCTCAGCTCTCAGGACGCATGCAGAGATCAGAGCACTATGTAAATTAGAAGTCACCAAACTAGCCCACAGTAGCACTTTCGTTATGGTCTCCTCGAACTTGGGGAGGGTGTCCCCAAGCACAGAGGGAAGAGGAAATCCTTGTTCTTCTCACTTAGCTTCTTCGGGGTGCCCCAGAAGCAGTTCCTTGCTCAGGCCTCACGGGTGCCTGGGAAAGCTGTCTGCAGACACACACAGCACCCAGGAAATTGCAAGGCACCCCAGGGCACAACGATCACGCTGATGCACAAACACAGGAGGCTTAATGGGCTTTACACCTTCCCTAAAGTGAGTAAGACGCATACGTACTGAAGTCACCATCTTTGTGCCACAGGGTCACACTGTGGAGGAAAAACCCCCCACTAATTCACAGCCACAGGGACTTTTGAGCAGCTCCCCCGCTCAGGACTCCAGGCACGCAGAAGCCAGGCACGCGGGGCACCCGTGACTTCTGAATTCACTTTCTTCATCCCCAGAAGGGCAGAATAAAGCAGAGGGGTCGGGCCCCGGCTTGAGATAAAAGCTCTGAATAGGCAGCTGGAACTGAGTGAGCCCTGCAGTATTTGGGGTTTGACTGCCCTGCAGGTCTACCCACAGAAGACAGATGCCTGAGCATCCCAATGACCTCACTGCCCACCTGGGGTATCGGGGACACGACCACCCAGTTCTCAAATGGAAACTTTTGAACAGAGTAAGCGTGTTTGAAAGGTTTCATCTCAATTGCTAAACAATTCACCTTGAAGTCCCTGGTAACATTAACAGTTCCTGACTCTGTTTAAGAGTCAGTCCAATCTAAGAATCTTTAGAAATCGGGGAGCATCACCACGTACAACACAGGATCCCAGAGGTGTCCCTCCTTTCCACCTACTGTCTTAGAGCACAGGGAGCCCATGCAGCCCAGAAAGTCCAAGGGGCTGGGGCGGTGACCTGCAGCAAGTATTAGGGCTCCTCTAGTGGGTGACACTGAGACTTTAGAGCAGCAAACAAAACCTAAAAGAGTCTGCTTTGCAAAACAGGGGCCTACATTGCTCTCAACAACAAGAGTTGCTTTTCAATTAATTTTGTCAACACCAATTCTTGGACCATCCCTTCTAGCTCTTGATCTTCCAGGCAGAAAATTAGATGACTTCTTGCATTTGGGACAACAGAGAGAGAACCAAATGGCTAATCCAGGTTTTTTTTTGGTTTGCTTTTTTAAAAAAGATTTTATTTATTTATATTTAGAGATAGGGGAAGGGAGAGAGAAACAGAAGGAGAGAAGCACTGATGTGGGAGAGAAACACCGAGTAGTTGCCTCTTGAACATGCCCTGACCAGAGACCGAACCTGCAACACAAGTATGTGTCCTGACAGGGAATCAAACTGGCAACCTTTTGTTTTGTGGGACAATGCTGAGCCAACTGAGCCACACTGGGCAGGGCCCCAGTTATGTTTTAAATTTATTTTTAATTAAAAATTCTCCCCTAAGGACATACTTTTTTCATTGCTTTTTTGGGGGGGGGGGCAGAGAGAGAGAGAGGGAGGGAGAGAGAGAGAGAGAGAAGCACTGATGTGAGATGGAATCATCGACCAGCCACCTTCTCATACACGCCCCAACCAAGAACTGAACCTGCAACCTGGGGATGTGACCTGACTGTGAATTGAACCTGCGACCCTTTGGTCCATGGGATGCTGCTCCAACAAAATGAGCTACACCAACCAGGACAAACCCAGTTTTTGAGAGGTCACAGTAGTCAAAGTCCAGAAATAAATCTCAACCAGTCATCTTCATCTTAAAAACATAAGCTGATGCTACATTCCACTGAGAGTCAATGCTACATAATTGCCAACTACTAATGTATAAACTCCTTAAAACAACAACGACAACTGGGCAACACTTTAAAACATGTCAATTAATTTTCAAAATAATATTTCTAAAATATAATAGATCAGTTACACCATTTTGGGGCTTCCTTAAATATATGCATTTTCGTTGGGGGGTGCTATAGTTCCCAAGGGGGCCAAACACTGGGTCTTGAGTGTGAACAAATACTACTCTTTTATATAGAAACTAAAGATATACGTATGGTACATATGTCTTTGGTATTAAATTTTCATGAGGGGACGATTAGTAAAAAAGTCTACAAAAGGCTCCTTAGTGGGGGAAATAGGAAAAAATGGTCAAGAAACACAGCTTAAGCAGAGAATAAAGATTATGATCTTTTCTATAGGACTCAAAGTTATCCATACAGGCTCCGCTCCTTGTATTCTATGGCGGTTACTGGGGTCAGTGGACACATCTGTTCCTTCTTAAATGGCCTTGGGTGGTAATTTTTCTCTCTCGCTTTTCTAGGTTACCCAGCCATTCCTCAGTGGGCTGTCTCTCGGCAGTGGCCTGTCAAAGCCACAATCTTAATTTTACGGGCAATACTTCAGTCCCTTCTGCTCTGAAAATGACAAGCTACTGCCCCGTTGAATTGTGTGAACAGCTGAATGGGCTGCCTTCTGCCTGTTCATGTATTTTCATGCATTTCTGGGTTTGCATGTGTGTTTTTAATGGTTGAGGTCCCCAAGAAAACCTCAGGCCATGCTCCACTGGAACAAGCAGAATGACTTACAGTACAAAGGGTTTCGAAGGTCTTTTCAGAGACAAAGGACCCATCAAGGCCAAAGAGAAAGATAGATGCATAGGAGAGCATTCCTCCCAGGATGATGAGGTTGTTCATGTATGGACTCGACATCTTTATCAGCCTGGCAAGAGAAGGAGATGCCATAGTTAGCAGAAGCGGTAATGTGGTCATTTCTTCGACAAATACTGTGACTGCGTGCACTGTTGTGAAGGCTAGAGGGGAAGAGAAAAATGTAAGCTCTGGTCTCCTCCAACGCCCACTCCCCAAGACTGTGCCCCCCGTTAGGGGCCATTTCCCCCTCCCTAAAGGACCCCGGGCAGCTCTAATCAATTTCTGGTTGTTGCTTTTCCTGCCTCCTTGGTCAAGTTCACCTACGGCTTCTCTAGGGACAACTTGTAACGTCAGTTTCTTCAACCACTCATTTTTAGTTTACGCAGAAATGTGAAGTCAACAGGTTTCTGTGGCTGGGGCTGGGGAGACATGCCCAATCTAGAGAGTTCTACATTTACATTCAGCAACCACCCACAGTGAAGGGGGAAGAGGGCCTGGCCTCCCCATACTCTCCAGTGCTGAGTGGACTAGGTCTGGGAGGTCTACGGGTGAGGATTCAGGTCTGCTCAGGAACTGTGGTCACCAGTGGTGGGTGAGCATCCACTTGGGCTGCCCAAAGCTCACACTGTCTCGTGCACAAAAAGGGCCAGACGTGTGAGTAGAACACCTCTCCCAGTCACCAGCTAATGGAGGTGGACAGCAGAGTCTTACCCCTACCCCCTGCTTCTGTCTGCCTCAGGCTGCAGTGGGGGGCAGTTTTTGTTCTCCCAAGCTCCACATTCATCTCTCCCACTCCCGTCATGAACTCTGCTGCGGCCCCCCCGCTGCCCAGCAAGCCAGGACTGGGTTAATCCCCTGGCTGGCTGGAGCTGGCCCTCAGAGGTGCCAGGCTCTGCCAGCTCAATCCACTCAGAACATCTTGGGTTTTCGGGTACCCCATGATCCAGGTGTTCTTTCGCAGATTGTAATTATGGTCAATTGTTCCCTGAACATTTTCCTTTGCGTTATGTATTTTTACTTATCCTTCCACATTTAAAAAGTGTAATGTGATATCGAAGCGGTAAGGGAGAAAATGCCTGATGTAAATTGTGGACCATTTACATGGTCTTTTGAGTTGGGAGCAATGGGTCCAGCGCATGGCCCCTGCACCCTCCAGAGGGGCACCGCTGCCAAGGTAATTAACTGGCTGGATTTCCTCACCTATGAAAGCGCCCATCACACTGACTAGGGCACACGTGAGGCTGAGTTGACTCTGGGCTCCTGGAGGTTCTTCTGCAAACCATGAACTGCTAAGGCACTTTCATTCTTATTATCACGGGAAGCTGGGGAGGGGAGAGGCCAGGAGTTGGGCAGGCTTCCTGGAGGAGGGGATCTTAATGAATAAGTAGCACTTAGGAAGATAGAAGTGAGGGGGGTTTAAATCTGCAAAGCCAGTCAAAAATTTGCATGGATGTCAGCGTATTGGAAAGAGTAATGGTAATTTCCCCCAGGAGGCCAAGATGGGTAGTTAAGAAATTCAAGGAGTTTAGTCTTATGATAAGGGCAACTCACCGTTGTCATGGGAATTCTTGACGCCTGTAGGAAGTGAATCTAATGTTGAGACCTATGTGCCCAGGCCTGTGCCAAATGCTCATCATTTAAGGTTTACATGGAGTGGACAAAAGTTGCTTCAATTTTTTTTTTTTTTTTTTGGTGGCAGTATATGTGCTATTGGTGATAAATAAAATTAAACAACAGGTGAATAAAACTCTTTTTTGTTCTTTAGGAAATAGGTTTGGCCTAAGCAGTTGCTACCAACCCCCCCACCCCCACCCAAAACAACAGCAAAAAAATCTAGAACTTTGGGGTTCCTTATTTATAGAGAGAAGAGAAACAGCTGTTCTCCTGGAATCAGGCTTGTTGCTGGCAGGTCTGGAGGTCACACAGCGTGGCTTCTGGGCACGACGTCAGAGCCGTGCTGCCCATGGGTGGGCACTGAGCCTGTGACCATGAAGGTCCTGCTCTAAGTCCCTGCTCAGCCTTTCCCCCAATGAGGCAGGGACCTGGGATCAGGGATTTGCTATGGAAACCAAAGCTGCCTGGGCTTGGTAAACACCACCACCTGCGGTGGTGGCCTGTTCCACCTACAACTGACCACCATAACTCAGAAAGCGAGCTGCTCTCCTCGGGAGGGGGAAGGGCATGTGTGAAGGAAAGGAAATCAAGACCTGAAACCAAGGGGATGGATTCTGCCACAAGCAGCAGTGTGGCCTCGGACAGGCACCCTGGTCCCTGAGCTGCAATGCTTACCTCCATAGTACAGGGAGAGGCTTCCTGGACTGCAACGCATTGGACCAGCAGGAAGTGCTCGGCCCTGGACTCAGTGACCCCTCTGGCAATGCTCCCTAAAATGCTGGGGGTGGGGTAAAGACACTGGGGGATGCTGTCTTGTAGCTTTCTCTTCCTGGACCACCGCAAAGTGCATGAGCACAGCCAACGCTCTGAGAAGGCCTACTGACTTAGGTCCTTCTGTTTCATTTAACCCCGCCTCCCCCAAACTTACCTGACCTGGGGCTCCTGTGTAACGAGCAGCCCTGCCTCTGTGTGTGTGTGTGTGTGTGTGTGTGTGTGTGAGCATGCACACGGGCTTGTGACACCTAATAACACCCCAGCGACTGAGCAGCACCCTTTGAAAAACTGCCCTAAGACCTTCTGAGCCCCCGGAGGGTATGTCCTGTGTGGTTCCTGCATTTTGCCCACGCGGTGAGTCAATCCAGAAGGCAGGATCCAGGGGGAAGGTGTGAGCGACTTACTTCTGGTTCCGGTTCTTGATGTTGAAAAAGAGGAAAGCGCTGGCCATGATCATCCCCAGGATGGTGAGGGCAGAGAGGATGCTGTAGAGAGGTAGGGAGATCTTCCGGAGCTGCTCCAGGATGATAGTCTTGTCTTTCGGGGGTTCGGATCCTAGAAGCAAGGAAAAGACATCAACTGAGCTCAGTAAGGTCAGTGCCCGAGAGCAACTTTGCCCGGACCCCTTGACACCTGCCCCGTAGGCACAAACTCTGTGCAGGACATGTCTCCTGACATGCAGAGCGAGCTCTGGTGGTCGGCCAGCCTGCCCAGCAGGGAGCCTTAGCCAGGACTTATTTCTTTCTCTAAAGAGAATCAATAAGGGATTTGTGATGCATTTAATAGCCATTAGAAGACTAGAATTTGATTTGGTCTAATTATCCTGTTGAAAAACCATTGTCATTTATCCCCAAAGGTAACAGTGGCTCGGAAGGGGCAGGGCTGGGTGTCACAAGCGGGTGCCTGGATGTCACTGGGGGTGAGAAATTTGGCTTTCCAGGACTCTGTGCCAACGCATGGTAATGACCATCCCTCAACAGGGCAGACGCCCTGCCTGCCAACTCCTCGGAGATGCGGATGTGCTCTGGACGTGGATTTTCTGCCTCAAGGTCCTTATGTTATAAAAGCTCTTTCTGATTTTCCATTTTCATAGGACTTGCTAACGGTGGGAGGAAGGAGCTACCTGCACGCCTTTCCCTTCCAGCTGTGCCAGGACTGGACTGTGGGACTCCGTGTCTCTCTGTGACTGCAGAACTGCCCCTGCTCATTCTTCAAGGGCACCAGGGACCTGGGGAGTCCCGAGGGACGCAGAGCAAATGCATCTTTATAGAAAGTGGCACAACTGTCCTGTTTTAGTTTTACCAGGCACAGAGTGGCTTGGGAGGACAGGTATAGGGACTCCTCCCACCCCTACTCCACTGTTTGTAAATCCCCTTTCTTAGCTGCTCTTCCAGGTCAGGTTTTTGCAGTAGAATTGTGAAATATTGAGACTTTTCGCTCCAGTAGGAATGTGTAGAATCAGCCAGGTACCCTGATGATGACCATCCCCATCCCAGGCTGCGCCACGGGTGCCGGCGTCTGTTATGCCTCCCTTCCCAGGAGACAGGCAGAGGATGGGCAGACGTTGCTGCAAGGGTCGAGAGCTCTCCTGAACATCTGTGTTTAAAAAGCTCTGCTAACAAGTTCAAATGTGTTTGGAAACATTCAGTAGATAAGAGGCATTTGAACCACCTCGACGGTTTAGGGAAGTTGGCAGGTTCGAAAACAGCTGGGAACCTGCCGGCATGGTGATTGTAAAACTGTAAGCGATTCCAAGGAAAGAGGTTTTTCTAAGGGTGGCTTCGGGGACTAAAAGTCAGGGCCAAAGCCGACACAAGGTGACAGAGGTAACCCCATTTCTAGCTTCCAGTAAAAGCTCAACATCTGGAAACTTCCTGCCCTGCTCCCCACTTTCCTCCTCCCTCCCCCTACCTGTAGTCTGGGCTGCATTAGGCTGTTTCGGGTGGCTTCTGGCTCCCAAACACAAGAGCCATCCTGGGGGCTCCTGTGAGTTCTTGGCTGGCGACACACCCCTCTCAGGGCACTGGGAAAGGGGGCGAGGTTTGGATCAAGTGTTTTATGATGACTAGTTGTTTGTGTAGCAACAAGCTCAGAAAATTGACAACGGCTCCTCCTCCTCCTCACTCCACCATCCCTTCCCTGAACTGGTGTCTCCCCAAGGTGCATCTTAACTTAGGCGTTAGGAAGCCAAATGGTGACGACTTGTCAGGAGTGTAAGGAACAGCAGCAGCCCTGAGTTTCCTTTCTTGCTCCTCACCCGGCCCATCCATTCGTTATTCATCCATTTTCCCATCCCTTCATCTATCACTCTTCCTTCATTCCTCATCATTAATGACAGTCAGCGCCATTAATGATCATCTTTCACCCCTAGCCCAGTGCTGGGTACCAGCGGTTCAAGGATAAGCAAGACACAGTCCCCATCCTCAAGACACTTACACATTAGCCAAGTAAAAAAAGAAAAAGGCGATAATAAGCAATAACATTTTCCGAATGCTTACTATGGAGCTAAGCACTTCGTAGAGATTTTCTCATCTGATCCACCCAACAATCTCCTGGATAGAAAAGATCATTCCCATTTTTGTGGGTGGGGTGGGAGTCAGCAACAGTTTTTTAGGTGTTAAATGGCTTTTATAGCCACCAAAGTGGCAAAGCTGGCAGGATTTGAACCCAGATCTGACGCCTGTGCTCTATCCAACACCATGTAAACTGCCTCTGATGACAGCGTCTAGGTGGCTGATAAATCAGGCCCCGTGAGGCCTGAGGAGGGAGCAGTGAGCAGGGTGTAGTTCTGCCTGATAGAGTCAGCAAAGGCTACAGAGAGGAAGATGAGTAGTTGGCCGTTCACAGGAAGACAAGGAGGAAAAGGCATGCTGTGCAGAGAGCCTGGCAGAGGCCAAGGCGTGATGGTGCTTTGGCATATTTGAGGAACAGCAGTTTGGTTGGGGAGAGGTGAAAGAGAAGGCAGAGAAATGAGAAGGGGTCCCTTCATGGAGGTCTTGGGGGCCACACCATGGAATGAGGCTCCTTGTTGGGAGCAAAGGGCACCATGAAGGGCTCTGAGCAGAGGTGGGGCATCTTCAGCATGACAGATGGCAAGGGCAAGATATGACTGTGAAGGGCAAAGTGGACTTGAAGGGGTTAAGACTTAAGTCCGCCCATCCATCCATCCATCCATCCATCCATCCATCCATCCATCCACCCATCCATCCATCCACCTGCTACTTCAGCGACTCATATGGTCACCTGTTCATTCACTTATTCACCCACCGACCCATCCACTCACTTGATCAATCATGTATTTATTTTTTCCTAAAATATCACTAAATATCCAACATGTGCCAGACCCTGGCTGGTGCCAGGAATTTAAAACCAAAGAGGATCCAGTCAGAAAGCTCATGGCCCAACAATCTAGAAATTTCAATACAAAGTGATAGGGACCGTGGTAAAGGCAGGACAAAAAAAAATTGGGAAAGCCGAGAGAAGGGAGTCACTGGCCCAGTTGGGGGCGATTAGGGAAGGCTGCACAAAAGAGGTGTTATTTGATCAGGTTCTAGAAGCTGAGGAGGAGTTCTCCAGTAGAAGAGTCTCAAGAGGGAGGAGTACCATGAGGAGAGGGCTTATTACCAACCCAACGATGTCCTTTCCCAGGGGAAGAGACAGAGCTAGATTTAGCTGGACCTAAAGAATTACTCGTGGTCATCCTCTGGTTTAACACAGATGCTTCGGTGAAAGCCAGCACTCATACAAACTCCAGTGACCCAACCCAGGAGCTGGAATCCAGTTCCTGCAGGAGTGACGGGGACCTTGGGCCCAGTGAGTGAGTGCGTGTGCTGAGAGAAGAGAATGCTCCCTCTTCCCTACAAAACCAAGGACTCTGAGCTTGTCCCCAACCCTCAGATAATATCCAGGCTTGGGAACAATTGAGCAGACCCCCTCCTCCGAGAAGCCCACCTGCCTTACCTTGGAACCTAATGGTGTCGTTGATGATCTCCAGTGTGTCGGCCACAGCGTTGTACTCTCCCACCTTCACCTCCCTGCTGTCTGTGGGGAGCAACAGACAGTGGCTGGTTAGATCGGAGTCCTGTGTTGGTGTCTGGGTGCTCTTCTCCCAGCTCTGGCTCCCCCCACAGGCCCTGGAGATATTCCTGCAGGCCTTTCCTGCCCCAGGTAGAATCGCAGAACTTCTAACCTGATCTGGGCTGGCACAAACATTCTCACACTGTCTCATCAACGGGCTGTCTGTCCTTTGCTGTACATGTATAGATGGGGAGGCCACTGCCCTAGCTGGATTCTCTGTTCGTTACCAAGTCCTTCCTGGTCACTGAGCTGAATGGTCTCTCTGTAACTTTCCCCTGTCATCTGGCTCTACCCTCTAGGACCACACAGACCAGCTCTGTTCCCTCTGCCCCAGGACAGGCCTAGAGATTAAAGACAAAGGCAGGTCATCTCCCTGATACTGGCCCCCAATGCCACCTTACTAAACATCATTTCTCCCTCCCACCCCATGCAGGCCCTTCCTTGGGCCACACTAAACAATGCTACTGTCTGTCTGATAAAGTGTGGACCCAAGGACTGACCAGCGCACTTCAGGTGTGATCTCGTCAGCAGGAAGTAGAGACTGTCCCCTCCTTCACTTTGCACATTATATCTCTATTAACACGTTCTGAGGTAGAATTAGCATCTTTCAGAGGATACACTGCTCTGCTGGCATACTGGCACAGAGTTCCCTTCATATGTGCTAGTTCAGGTGTGTTTTTAGACCTAAGTGATACATTTGAATTTACCTTCATCCTAGATACTATCTGTTGGTGGCTTTAGGTCACTGGACCAGGGTGGTGGCAGGAGGAATGGAGACTAGTAATTAGATTTGACAATGGTTTCTTTTTTTCCAGGTAAATCTGGACAACTGGGTGATCAATGGGTGGGAAATATGGGGGACAGGGGAGTAAAGCAAGTGACAGGGGGGCTCAGATGCTACTCCCTACGTGGGGAAACCAGGAGGAGAGCAAATAATGAGGAAAGATGGTACGTTCCTATTTGAATGTGCTGAGCCTGAGGCGCCCTTGGCTCTGGGCTGCGGAGCGGGAGGTGGGGCCACTAGCATGTAGCTGGGAGTTGGGGCAGAGGGTAGCGAGGACGCTCCCAGAGACAGGGCCAAGTGAGAAGGACCGAGGGCAGAGTCCTGGAGAGTGCCTACTTCTGAGGGACACTGGGAAGAAGTGGCCAGGACAACAGCAGAGTGGGCACTGTAGAAGCCAAGGAAAGGGACAATTTCACCATGGAGCTGGCCAGCGATGTCACATGCCACCGAGAACCTGGGAACACAAGCTCCTTGAGCAGGGGGGTCAGTGGATTTGGTATGTGGGGGATATTGGTGACCACAGATAAAGCAGATCTGGGATGGGGGGTTAGAGGCAGAGGACCAAAGCGAACAAGTGTGGGAGCAGACAACGGAGCCCTCGGGGCAGAACAGGCTTTGATGGGGGGTGGGGAGTGGGCGGGGCGGGATTCACTGAGCCCCACACTGTGCCTGGATCTATGCTAGGAATCTTCTATGCCATTTTTCAGTTCTCATGGTTGGCTGGAATAGGTGGCTTCAGGTCCGCTTCACAGATGAGGAAACCGAGGCTTGGGCAGGTTGTGGCTTTGCCCAGGGTCCCACGGACACAGAGCAGAGTCCAGGTTCAAGCCTCAGACGATTCCCACAGCCCATGCCCTTCCCTGACAAGGGGCTGCCTTGGTGGGATCCCTGGGAAGTGACGGTTCTGTGTGGGGCTGAGCACTCCGTGGGCCCCTTTGCCTCCTGAGTGTATTAACCACAGTGAGGAATGCCCGCCCTGCAGGGCAGGCGGGTCCCCAGAGCTGCAGACCCTGGTCCTCAAAATGCCCAGAGATTATAAAGCGACGTGCACCCACGGGAAATGCAGGCACCCTGCCGGTCCCTTATAAACTTGCAGGAAATGGAAGAGGGAATCCCACTGGTTGGCCACACTTCTGCCTGCATGCCTTTGACGGTGGGGTGGGAAATAGGGCTGTAAAAGTCACTTCCTTCTTCTGCAAAGGTCTCCCCACCGTTGGTGGGGGGCATCACACTGTGCAGGCTGCTGTCGCTTACCTGGGTCACCCAGCCCCAAAATGTCACATTAGCAGACGCTGCTGGGAGCTCCAGCATCCTGGCTCGGGCCTTTTTGAAGTCTCAGTCCCAACAGCTCCTGCCCCTCAGAATAGGAGGCCCTGATTTATTTATTTGGCACGGGGAGGCAGCGCATGAAATATGCAGGCTGGTCGGAATAAATCCTCAGGAGCCAGGAAGTGGTGTGGTTGGCCCCTGCCTCGTCCCCAGCCACACAGCCCACCCCTCTGACTCACGGCCCTGCTGTAGGTCCCGTGGCATCAAAATGATACTCAGCTTCCCACCATGACCATAATCACCATAATCTCTCCCTGGGGGCTGTGCTTGGAGGCTCGCAGGTGCTTCACACTTTCTTGCATTTAAGGGCTCCTAGCAAACCATGAGGCAGGTATAATTCACCCCAGTCTACAAATGAGAGAGGAGCCTCGCATAGGTTAAGTGCGTGCTCAGGGTTGTGTGCTGGGCAAGGACCAGGTGGGTACCTGAACTTGGGTCCCGTAGTTCTGAATTCAGAGCACTTTCGCCTCCCATACTGAGCAGGGCTACCAGTCATTCAGCCCACTTTTACGGAGTGCCTATTGCATGCCAGGCCCAGCCTGCGATATTTCATAATAAAGAACCCCTAAAAACATCAGTGTAGGTGGCGGGAGATGAGGTTATTTCCTCATCCTTGACCAAGGAGGCCTTGGCAATCTGTGCTGGAGGCTGGAGATACAAAGATTAAGAAAAATTCATTATCTCCAACCTTGTAGTTTAGTGACTGCAGTCTCACCCAGCCCTACCAGGGAGGTAAAAACTATTCCCATTTGCAGACAGTATTTCCCTTCCAGCTTGCACCCTGGGAGCAGGTGGCTGTAACTCTGAAATGGGAACCTTCAGAGTGGCTATGAAAGTGGCTTTTCAGAGTGGCTAAGAATTAGAGAGGAGAATAAAGGCAATTTCTGGCTTGGGGCCTAACTAATACTAAGTGTTCAATAAATTATAGTTATTTGAGTCATGATAAAAGTAACTGTGAACTATTTGCTAGGTCCCCAAATACTCCCTGTGTTTTCTTACTGTTGTTGGTTCCCCACAATGGTCCCTCTGCTTGGAAGGGGGCTTTTCCCTCCGTCTACCAAACCAACATGTCTGAACTTTATCCGCCTCTTCCAGGAAGCCTTCCTGGAGTACTGCACCTCCCCTTCCAGCACCCCATTTTCTGTGAGCTCAGGGCACTGGGTGACTGCCCCTTATGTTGGAGCAATGCCCCAGGCGTGTCCAGGCCTTGTGATTCCTGCCAGCCAGCTGGTTCCGAAGCAGAACTTGAAGTCTTGTTTCTGACGTCCTGGGCAGCATAGAGTCTCGCCCTCTGCACCATGCCCAGAGCCCCTCCTGGGTCTGAGGGTGGAAGAATGGTGTTCTCTGTGTTCTTCCAGGTGGTGATGGCTGTGATGGGCACTGGGCACTTCCAACTTTTAACTCTTGGGCTGCTTGGTGTCTCCATTGTGCAAATAATGCTAACCACTCATTTGGAAACAGACTGGCCTTGCGGACTGGGGATCAGGGGATTTGTGGACAGACAGAAAGCTCCACTGGGGGTCGGCGGGTGGGGGTATCGAGCAGAGGGAGAGGGGTGGAGCACTGGGTCTGTCACTGCTGACCGCCCTGCCCCACACACTCTGCTGCAGGTTGTCACTGATTCACTGTGTGACCCCGGACAGATCATTCCGTTTCGCTGGGCCTCAGTTTCTCCACCTGTAAACTGCACTGCAGGGGTTCTAGAGGTTCTTGGCCCTGGACAGGCATTAGGGTCACCTGGGGAACTTCTAGAAAATAAAAGATGGCTGGTCCCAGCATGGACTTCTGATATTAGAACACTTGAGAGTGGATCCTGGGTGGCAGCATTTTTAGAAGTCCCCTAAGTGGACCCTCAGGCATAGTTAGAGCTGAGAACCACTGGATTACACCAAGGGACCTTCACACTGTCACTTTCTGTTCTCAGATGCTAAAAATACTGTGAAACAGAGAGACCCCTTTCCTGCCGAATGGTACTGGTTCTTTGTTGTGGGGCAAAAAAGGAGTGTTCTCTTTTAAAAAGTGCACTGTCTATTTCAAACCTTGGATTTGGATGGTAGGTCCTACCGGTGAAAATTAGACTGCTAAAGAAAAGCCCGGTGTGACCCTACCCATTGCCACCCATTGCCTACACATTGGCCGTGGGCCTGGGGGCCCCCACGGGATGGCTGGGAAATAGCTTCAACCACTTCACAGTGATGCTGCCTCCCACCTGCACTGCAACCAACCCTGGCGGGAGAACCAGCTGTAGGGTCGCCGACCTCCTGCTTGGCTGGGTCCCTGCATCCTGCTACAGGGGCTCTACTCCCCACACCCTTAAAATGCCCATTGGTCCTCAACTGGCTCCAGATCTGAACTGAGAAAGATGTACGTGTCCTTTAAGGTTTAATTGTTCTTGCAAACAAACAGACTCAATGTATAAGTCTGAGGTTTAAAACAAAAGATGGTCTTGGTTCACTGAACATCAAAGATGCTATAAAACTACTCCCTCCCGCCCAAGAAACTTCTAAACTCAGATAGAAAGAGCTCTGATGTGGAAAGAGACGCTTGGAGTTAGTCTTAGCTTTGCCATCCGCTCTGTGAGGAGCCGCGGGGAGGTCCTGGCCCTGCCTGGGTCTTGCTGCAGCGAGTGGGCTGGGTGGGGGATCTCTGCAGCTTCCAGCTCTTGTTTGATGATCCCGCAACTGCTTTGACGGGTCTCTGTCATGTCAAGCCGAAAGCTGTTCCCCGAGGCTTCCCTCACAGGTCCTGGCTCTGCCTGCGGGCCACGCGTCACATCACTCCGGCTCCTGGCGGTTCTTCAGAGATGGGAACGTGGCAGTTTCCGGCCTTGATTCCACTCTTCTCCAGGATGGCCAGCCATTCCTCAGGAAGCCCACCCCCACCCCCAGTGTGGTCCCTGTGCGGGGAGCCTCCGGGGTCACTCCTCTCCCCGGGTGGGGCAGACTGAAGCCCCGGCAGCCCCAGCAGCGCCAAGCAGGGCGGGCCTTGTGTTCCCTTGGCCTGGATCCTCGCACGCCCGTCTCTGTCTTCCCAGACAGTATGTCCCTGCCACAACTGCAGTAAGGTAACTTCGCTGACCGTTGTTTTGAGATTTTTTAATAGGCCAAGGAGACATTGGCCAAGGGCAGATCTGTCCATTGACTCACTCAAACTGGCTGAGGGGGGAAGCTAGGTCCCTGAGGGGACACAGGACACAGATAAATACAATAGGTTATTGGCACCTGAACACCTTTTTTATCTTCTGCTTAGCGAACTTTCACTAGTCTTCCAGAATTCATCTCAGATGCCACCTTTCCCAGGTAACCTTCCTAGAATCTGGCAGGTGCAGCCCAACGCCCCTCCTCCAAATGCCCTCAGGTATCACGCCCAGGTGGGGTCCTGTGTCCACTCCTAACTGGACCCAGTGCTCCTTGAGGGCAGGGGCCGTGTCTTACCTAACTCAGCACCCCCTGTGCCCAGCCGGCATCCGGCATACAGGTGCCAGGAAATGACTGTTAAGCAACTTCAAAAGTCCAAACCATAGGACCAAAAACAAAAAGAGAAGAATGTAACCACATCGAAATTGAGAATTTCTGTTCAACAAGGACTTAAAGTTTACAGACAAATGACCAAATGGAGACAACATCGGTAGAGCCTGAAGCCTAACAAGGGACTGACATCTAGATTATATTAAAAAAACTCTTGCAAATCAACAAGGAAAATACAGTGCCCTAAAAATAAAAGAGGTCAAAGGTTCAGAGCAGACAATTAACAAATGTCTAACAAGCACAGGAATAAAGGCCCAAGCTCATTAGTAAGCAAAGAAATAATATTTAAAACCACAATATGATATTCCTTTATGCCTTTAGATTGGCATAAACGAGAGGTCTGGGAACACCAAGTGTTGGAGGAGGTAGGGACGCAAGGACCCCCACGCCGGTGGGAGTGGAGACATGCATTGAAAGAGATCCGGCAGGTTTTAGGCATGATCAGTTTCACACACCTTCCAACCCAACGATTCTGTCCCATTAGGTTCATAAGGGGACATGTGCAAGGACCCTCATTATTTGTGAAGGCAGAGAGCTGAGGTGAGCTGGGTGTCTATCACTGGGAGAGTGGATGGGTGCAGTGTGGGTACGCCCTGCAGGGTGAGCAGTGAAAACCACGGGCTAGGTGTACACCCGAGAACAAGGAGGTATCTTAGGAAACAAAGTGCTAGGTGGAAAAGAAAAAAACAAAACAAACAGTAAAGATATGTAGTTCAGTTGTATTGACATTAATTCAAAATATAGGGTCCAACAGAAGTCAGGCCTCCTTGAGTGTCGTTGGCAGGGTAGTAATATGGGTGTAATAATTTATAGTTTTAATTTGAATATTTCACCTAAAAGGTCATATGGTGTGCTTGAGTGTAATATTGTTATGTTACAGAATGACATGCTTATGATTTTGTAATAAAAAAGGCGTGTTATTTGTGCCAGACCCCTGTATATATGCAAAAGACAGTAATATACTACATTTTACAAAAACACATACAAACACGACATATGTATTAAACACTTCCAATGTTTGCCTTTCATTAAGGGAGGTAGGAATGGGGTATGAAAATAAATAAGAGTATAAACAAACAAACAAGAAGGGCTTTCATATACTAACGAAATTATAAAAAGCATGAAGTGTGTCCTAAGGAAGCAAGATTGTACTTTTCTCAAGAAATTCTGGAAAGTGGTCAATCGGGGGCCATTGTCAAGAGTGCCCAGGAGAGAAGAAGGAAGTCAACAGTTGCCGTGGCCCTTCTCTGTGACTGTCACCAAGCCAGGAACATTCATAGCCTCATGACACTAAATTTTCGCCATCCCCCTCAAGGCAAGGAAAATGATCACCTTGTATTTTACTACTTTTAAATAAATACCGAAAATGATGGCTCAGAGAAATTAAGCCACAGTGCCTGGTTATTAACAATTAGACATGCCTGCTTCAAAGCTCACACATCCTTTCTACATGATAGATGAATTCTCCATCACCCGGAGCATTCAAGCAGAGCTAATGCTGCAAAGGAGAGACAGGACTCCCTTCAACATGGAGCGTCTAAGGCTCAATGAAACACAAGTCTGGCTAAATAATTCTGCCTTCTGAGTCACTTCCTTGGACTTCCTGAAAGATAAGCCTGGGATCACGAGGGCTGGGAGGTGTCAAGGTCAGGGTCGGGTTTCTGGCTCGCAAGAACCCATATTCACGTGTGTCTTCCCATTCCTGATGACACACATTCCTGCCCGTGTATTCTGCAGTTTGATGGACTACGTCTCCACTCTTAATTAGAATAAGGCGAGTGTCAGTTAACAAACTGGCCTTTCCAGATCCATGGCTTGGTGAAGGGAGCTACAACACATGGCTTGACAGAGGAAAATGACATTAAAGATCAGCCTAAGAGTCTCAAACTGGGGTCAAACTTGCACTGAAACTTTTCTAGTAGGTTCTGGGAAATTATCTTTCTGTTTTCACAGGCACTGGCACTTGGCCAGAGAGATTACGGAGCCCCTGGTGTGGGTGGGGGGCAGGGAGCATTTCTTATTCAACCTGACTTCCCCCAGAGGTCTTGGTAAAGTGCCTGGCAGATGCTCAGGAAATTTGCACTGAATAGAACCATATCTGTTACCCTGGAAGACCAAACGGTAATTAATGTCTGCAAATGGGGAGGACAAGCGTACATTTCACTAGGTACATTCTGAATGGCAATTATGTTGTTAGAGCTATAGAAGACCCCATCCCTTCAAATCAGGTGCTGAAATGTAAAATTCCAAAGTCGGAGGCTTTTATGCTCCACAGAAGCAGTATGAAATTCAAGCACATCATCATCATTCCCCGCGATTCTTACAAACAGGCCTAATGAAGGCCGGGACCGCGAGCGAGGGCGCAGATGCGGGGATTTCATGAGGAACGGCACAAACAAGGCTCTAATCATGGCTTCACTCAACTTCCTTCCCTGCTGCAAATTCTGAGCCATGTTTAGACTTTGGCAGTAACATGAATTCTTTCTTTTCATAAGGGGGGAAAAAAAAGCCAGTTCCCTAGCATTCATCCTCATCTAGCGTGGTTTAATGGAAGTCAGCGATGACACGGGGGAGGTACTCTGCACTTGCAGTTGAAAGGGGTTTTGGCTAGCCCCGCTCTACCCAAAGCGTGAGGTCAACAAGATGATAGTACACGTCTTACCAGGAGCCATGGGTAGCGTCCACAGAATGGTGCCCGAGACAAGAGTAAGAATGCATGTAATGTATTTGGAAGGTGATCTTAGGACACACTGATAGGGATTCAGGGAGGTGAGACAGGGGAGAGAAGGGAGCCAGTACAAGGTGCATTAATGAGCCGGTTTCTGGGAAGGCAACTGAGGTACAATCCTATTGGGATTGTCCTCAGCTAACATCTGGGGACAGACTAGAACATATCTTGGAGTTCTTGGGAGCTTCCACACAAGGGGAGAGGACAGTGAGGGATCTGTCCTCCATTTCTCACCCACCCCTGGCTCAGGGTTGGCCCTGAGAGTGTTAATTCCCTGGACATCTGACCTGCTCCTTGCACTATCAGTGCTCTTAATAAGATGCTTATTCTGGAGCTGGGGATACTCAGGGGCTATGGGTGGGCCACTGGACGGCCATCTACCACACCTGCCCACTAGGACTGTCCTGATGGGAGGTAAGGGCCCTGGGAACCCTTGGAAATGGACAGAGTAAATGGAGGGAAACTGAGGATGAGCAAGGTCATTCTTACAGCTCTAAAATCCCCTCTGGATTCAAATGCCTCAGTCCCAAGAGGACCATGGGGTTAGGCCTGGTACATTATTTTAGAATTGTTCTGTTCATCCAGCACTCCTCAGTTTGCAGAAAAGGCAGCTCCTCCAGCCTGGAACAACGATGGCTGCCATCGTGAATCTGCTTCAGCCCACACTGCTGTTGTCAAGGCTAACTGCTGTTTACCAGACATTCTGCCTTGACTTAAGTCATGGGAAACCATGAGTAAATGAAAATGTTCTTAAACTTCCACAGGCTGCGTCACTAATTCAGTGAGCATTTAGCACGAGCCAGCCAGAGGCCAGGCAGCATGCTGGTGATGTGACTAGCTTCCCAGAACTGGAGTTTACAGAGCAAAATCTCATTTGGCCCTTAGACCAGCCCCACGAGGCAGGCAGGGCTGGTCCTGATGCCATCCCATTGTCCAGAAGAGAAGACTGAGGCTTAGGGAGATGAAGTGACTTGCCCAGGAGCAGATCTTGCAAAAGGAGCCCCCGCTGCTGGGGCTGGCTGTTTGTAAGTCAGCTCTGTCATGAGCCCTGCTATCTACTGTCCCCTCGCAATAAGAGAGCAGGAGACAAGGGAGAGAGAAACACACAGGGGGAGAGAGTGTGTGAAGGGCATGGTAAAAAATATCATGGTGACTTCATTTAGAAGCCTTTTGCAAGGTCAATGGCATGAGGTAGTTTAGGAGCTGGTAACCCCTGGGTGGGCGCAGGTCTATCTTCTGGGTAAATTCCTGGAAGGTCCCAGAAGACAGAGACTGGACTAGCTCCCCGCGGAGGGGAAGCAGGAACCCAGAGAAGAGAAGGAATGAACTCAGTGTCTCACAGTGAGTCAGGACCTACCCCAAGCAAGTCCCTTCTCCTGCCTGGGCCTCAGTTTCCTTCCCCTCTGTGAAATGAGATGATAACCAGAAGCCCTTCTGGCTTAGATGGCCCGCTCAAAACTCCTCCATCCCGGCAGACAAGGTTTGTCTGAAACCCCATGGATTTGGATGACCAGCTGTTGCGCTGCTATGAACATGCCCTGAGCACAGCATCCCTCTGTCATCAATGTCTATTTTAAAAACATGCAAACAGGAATATCTGCCAGGCCCAACTTTGACAATTAGTAAAAGCTGAACACAAATGTGGTGAAGGAAGAACACTCAGGCAGTGGCTGGCACTGCCACTGAACAGCTGTGTGTCCCTGGGGGCACACCTGCCTACCCTGGGCCCCAGTTCCCCCATTTATACCATGAAGTAATGAAACAGGATCATCTCTAAGGCCCCGCCCCTTCCGACATCATACATATCGTTAAGTGTGGGCATCAGCTATAGGGGTAGGCAGACAAAATGGTATCAATGGGGTTGCAACACACCAAGGAAACCTGGATTTGTCCCAGAAAAGTGTCATAATTTTTGACAAGGTGTCAATCATAATTGCTACTACTTGCTGGGCAAGAAATACATGCACATATTTCTCTGTATTATCTCATCTAGTTCTTCCCAGATCCTAAGAAGATAGGTAGGATTATATTCTTATTTGACAGATGAGTACATCAGTGCTCAGAGAGGTGAAGTCACTTGCCTGATGTCCTAAAGCAACTTAACTCAAGTGGGTCAAACCATGCCAGTTACTGCCTGTTACAGTGTTTCTTTATAAATGCCTAAAAGCAGTCACTGGATTTGGTGTCTAATCCTAACATTGGGGGGAAAAAAAGGCAATAAAATTGGCACACACTTGTAGCTGTGATTGGCCAATCAATATTTTACAAAATATTCCCCTAGAATGATATAATTTGAGAACTGGAAAGGTGACAAGAGAATTTAGTTGCAATCACTCAAAAAAAAAAAAAAAAGTAAGTCTTTGCCAAGGTGCTTACTTTGTTCAACCAATGAAGAAGTAAGACTTAACAAATGGGAAAATAATTACATTTGCCTAAAATTACATCTTTCGTGCACGCCAGAGAGCTGACATGCGTTTCAATTACCTGCCACAGGAAGATGAATGGGTAAATCTACAAGATTGCATTGCGGAGCGATAGTACCCAAGGACACCTCCCTTGATTGATCTGAATCCAGTGGGGATTTGCCTGAATGAATCTGAGTAACCTGATTTCATTTCTTGCTTTCCCCTGGATGACTTTGGGATCTGCTCAAAGCGAGTTGACACAGACGCACAGCTTTTAGAAACATCTAGGCGCTGTAAAACACGGCATTGGTCCATGATCCAGCCCGTGCTTTCGGTTAATACCCTGCTAATGACCATACTGAGGTGTCTGCCTTGGGGAATGCCCACCCCTATTCCTCAGGGATGCCCCGTGGGCTCTGACAAGCCACTGCCCCTCTGCACCTCTGTTTCCTCCTTATCACATGAGAAACTTGGTCTGGATGATTTCTGAGCCCCCTTCCAACTCTGACAGCAGCAAAGGCCAACAGCCCTGGCCGGGTAGCTCAGTTGGTTAGAGTGCCGTTCGATACGTCAGTGTCGAGGGTTTGATCTCCCATTGGGCACATAAAAGAAGCAACCACTGAATGTATGAATAAGTGGAACAACAAATCGATGTTTCTCTCTCTCTATCCATCCCCCCCTTCTTCTCTCTCTCTAAAGTCAATAAATAAATAAAAAAAATTAAAAGTCCAACAAATGACTTGGTTTCCTCAAACAAAAAAATGGCCTGTATGTGAGGTGCTTATAGATGAAAAGAAACTATAGAGACACGTAACAATACAAAGAGTGGACCTTGTGTGGCTTCTCCAACAAACCAACTATGCAGACATTTTTGAGATAATTGGAGAATGAGCATAGACTGGAAATGAAAGGATATTAATAATTGTTAAATGCTTTAAGTGTGATAATAGTATTGTGGCTATGTTTTTAAAAAGTCCTTATCTAGTAGAAATGCATACCGCAGTATTTATAGATTGAAATGAGATAATGTCTGGGAGCTGCTTTGCAACATTACAGCAAAAAAAGGGCGGTGGGTGATAGCGTGAGTCAAGATAAAGCAAGATGGGCAAAACGTTGACAGTGGTTGAAGCTCGGTGATGGCTAGATGAGTTCACTATACTATTCGGTCAACTTTACAGTCTGAAAAGTTCTGTAATCAAAGCCGAAAACAATGCAAGTTTCCTCAGAATATTGGAATGGGCTTCCTGCTCCCAGCCCCCGGGCTTTCAGGAGCTTCTCAGTCACGCAGGGAGACTGAACTGGCCTGAGAAGCCATACAGTTGAGAAAAAATATTCCAAATAAGTTAAAACTAACGTTTTCACAGGAAGTGTTTTCTATTGACTTTGATTTCTCTTATCTGGAACATCATACTTTCATTTGTTTTGATGTATTTTTATTGCATAAAACGACAGCCCTGAATACAGAATTCATCAACTAGAAAGAAGAAGCATCAGAAAGCCTACCTTGAAATTGAGTAAATTTAATGGTCCCCATTCTCTCCCCGTTCCGGAATACAACTTGACCCTAAAAACAAAACAAACAAACAAGAACAAAGGAGAAATGCTGTATTAGCTCAGACGCTACTGATCTCAATTGAAATTCATTAACTGTACAATGCAATTATCAGTATTAGAGGAAAAAAAGCAGACTTCTGCTAGACCAAAATGCAAAATTAAACTAATTGTTTTTAAACTGGTTGTGTCCCTTTGTCTGGTTAATTTAAGGAGCACAAAATCAATAATGGAACTAACACATGTGAATTAAAGCCGAGATACGCATCGCCATTATCATCCCAGCTATTTATTAAACATCTACATGTCCCGTGATATCCTGGAATGAGGTCTTCCAGGGGGCTGGAAAGACAGAGGCAGCGGGGAGGCCCGTGGAGCCTGGCCCTAACGGCTCCCGTGTCCCACCCATAGAGATGGGAAGCTTTGCCGAGGCCATTTGGCCTGAGGACCAGAAGGGGGCTGGAGGTTGGTTGGCATTTCTTATTAAGAGTAGAGAATGTTTTTTTAAGTTCTTCCTGAGTGATGACATCAGCTCCAATTATAACAGGGCTATGGGGCAGCACAAAATTAAGCTTCTTGAGCCCGTGACATGACTAGTGTCACAGGCAGCTGAGCACCCTTCATGAGGGACCTTGGGGGCTAAAGACAGTGAGTGTCATTTGCACATCTGCCTTGCTGGGCTAAACAAACTGGGGACAAGAAGAAGGACTGTGGTCTCTCCTTGCCAATTTATGGTCCACCTAAACTTCTGCAACCATGCAAGTTAATTGACACACATTATATCAATGGATCTTATGACAAGCTTGAGTGGAAAGGGGGATAATTCTGATTTTACAAATCAAGAAACTGACCGAGGGAGGTTATGCACTTTATGTAAGGTCACTGCAAGCTGCTGGAGTTCAAATCTGAGTTTGATTTTAATGCCCATGCTATTTCACAATAGCATGTGGTTTCTGATCCAGAAATAAATTCCTCCCCATCGTCTTTCCATATTGAGAAATTAGGAAAAGAAATGGTTTTGAAGGCATACTGCTTTACCCTCACAGCTATTCTTTTACATCATCAGGTAATAGCACAGACAAATTCAGATCCTGTTGAGATCTCAGGAGAAAGGGCCAGAAGGTATCTTCCTTCGGTGGAAACCTAAAGTTGGAGGCCCTGCGGCTTTTGGCACAGATAGTCACTCAACCTGTTCTCAGAACAAGGAACACCTTCTAAGGCCACTTTGACACCTTTTTGAAATCCTAAAGACAGCTGTGAGTAGTATCAGTTTGAAACCAATGCCCACCGAAATCTATATTTAGGTGCCGGTAAGCAATCCTCTGGCGTGTGAAAACACTTCAGTGTAAGGTGAGACAGGAGCTGTGATTTTATTTCTAGGGATGATTGAAAAACATAGAACACCTTCCAAAAAGGATCATTTTTATGCAAATGGACCACTTTGCATCGGTGGAAAAGATGCAGACATGGTCCACAAGGAGGACATTTCTTTGTCTGACAAAGGTAGAGATGTAACTAATTCACCCATCTCCTACCAAGCTTTGAAGAATTCCCAAGACTTCTAGATATAAAATGTGGACAAATTCTACAGAATCCTTATTAGTTAAATTATTGCAAAAAGCATATGGAATAGTATTCAAAGCTTCGACGGAATGGATATGGGGTGGGGATGAGAAAGAAACTCCCTTAACTTTTTTTCCCCCTTCCTTTACCTTTTAACAGAACGAATCAGTTCACCTTCGAAGACCTGTCACGCTTTAGTTTACTCACAATAATCCTTTTTTCTTAACTGTAGCCCCCCCCAGCTCCGTAACTCCTCAGGAGACACAGCGGGAGGAGGTCAGCGTCTGAGTTGCGGCGCTGGCGCAGCACCTCGTCTGCAGCAGGCACTCGGTAAATACATGGCAGTCGTAATTTTTATTTAAAAATGCTTCGTAGAAGAGAGAGGAAATAAAAAAGATTTTTTAAAGCACCAGGAAGCTTTCCAACCCTTGGGGACAGACTCTCCACATTGCATGATTTCACCTGGTTAAAAAGGTGAACTGCTGGACCTTTATCCAAGGTGTCATCATCGCTCAGAAACACCGGCCCCCAGGCAACTGAGCTGCTGAACCACGCTGTGCGGCCCACCATGGGAGAAGTCTGAGAGCTCTGTGACGGGGAAGCTGAGTCATGACGCGCACAAAGGAGGGTGACCGGCTAGGCTGAGGGTCTGCACCAGGGAAGAAGCCAAGAAGCCCCGCGAGGCTCCCTTCTGAGTAAGGTGCACCCTGTGATTCTTTCCTGAACGGGTTACCATGGCACCTGCGGGGTGTGACCACTGAGGTCAACTCTGCTACCCTGACCATGGCTGACGGGACAGGGACTGTTGTCCCCGCCAGGCCAACCTCTTTAAGACGGGACACGAGGAAAGGCCACACACTGACTGGGTGACTTTCATGAAATTCTGCCCACTCAGTGTCCTCCATATGAGAAGGTGGCCAATTCACACCATGCTGCCTAAGTACTTACCTGCCCGGCGCCAGGTACTCTTGTAGGTGCTGATGCCTACTTTTTCAGAGCTTCATATTTGATTAGGAGGAACAGACGAAACAAGTTTGCCAATAAATGAATAAGATAATTTCAGTGAGTGAAGAGTGCTGTGAAGAAAATGAAAGGGAACGGCTGGGAGAGGGGAGCAAGCCTATGTGCAGTCAGGGAAGACCTCACTGCAGAGGTGATGCAAGAGCGGGGGCCTGCGTGGGAAGGAGGAGAAGCTCCCGGCAAAGGGAAAGCCACGCCCGCAGGTGGGGAAGGGACAGAAGGGGCCAGCCTAGGGAACAGGGAGGTGAACGGGCCAGATCACATTCCATGATGTGATCTGGAGGTGGTGATGGGGCTCTGGAGTGCCGCCGGGAGCCTAGGGGTGGGGCATAAGCAAGTAAGTGCTGTGATCTGAGTTAATATTTGAGAAGACTGTTCTGGCTGTTGGGGAGCAATGGATGGTAGTGTGGCAAAGGAGGAAGCGGAGAAACTGGAGGCTCTGGCAGCTCGTGATCCAGATGTGAGGTGACGGTGGCTTAGGTTAGGGTGGTGGTCAGATTCTCTCGCTCGCCAGCCCGGAGGGCAGCGCCAAGGTGGCTGAGCGCTGTGGCCTGAGCAGCAGTGGACTGTCATTCTACTCCTCCCGCGCTGAGCGGTGGGGGCGTGGTGTGCTGCCCGAGGCCCCCTCGGGACGGAGGCACTCATTTCCCTGGCGGCTGACATCCTGGCTGCTGCTGAGTTGCCCTGCACCCAAAGATGTCAGTTAAGGTTACGCCCCTTCTTGGGGGCCAGCCTACAACCAATGGTCAATGTGAAGGGACACAGTGCTAGCCCCCACACCTCAATTCAGGACAACTGTGAAGGACTAGGGGACCCAGAGGTTCCGTGGGGTGGCTGAGGCTGCAATCGCAGCTGCGTCCGATTTTGACGTGCCCCTCTCCGCCTGATTCTGCTTCACTTCCTCCCTCTCACGTTTTGTTCCTGAGAACACACCTTGATAAACTTCCTGTACGCTAGTCTTTGTCTCAGAATCTGTTTCCTGGGTAACCCAATCTAAGACACTTGCCATCAAAGTTCCCTGGGACTATATATTTCTTGCAAGCTGCCGGAGCCTCAGGGACGAGGTTGTGGATTCTGAATGAAGCCCACACAGCAATGACACTGTTCCAGTGTCGCCGTTGCTGGGCAGTTCAGCCAGGTCAGCGGGCCGGCTTTGCTTTCTCAAACCCCAGCCTGAGCAGGGACTTTTTTCCTCTCCTCCCCACACGTGTATATATTTATATATATATAAATGCCATGACTCTCCCGAAGCTTCTGCCGTGTGCAATCCCAATCACATCCACTCGAGATCAATCTGTGTGATTGATCCAAAGCAATGGAGGCTGGTAAGTCTAGCTGGGGGGAGAGCTCATGTCTGTCTATTGCTCACAATCTGTACTCACTCTATATCCCCCTGTGTTGCAGGGGCCCAAAGCCTGGAAACCACATTTCCCAAAATCCCCTGCCTGCTGGTTTCCATTTAGATTCTGCTAATGAGAAGCATTCATGGGAGATTAGAAAGTGTGCATAAGGGAAGATCTATTTTTTTTCTGCTTTGGTTACAGCAGCAGGAGCACCGAGTGACTGCAGGTGTCTGTGAGCCTCAGCTGCCCTGCACTGTCGGTGTACGGGCACTCCTGGCCTCCTGCTCTGTGGCCAGTGGCGGGGTGGGGGGGGCTCCCCAGAACAGCAGACAAAGTAGTTGCAGGAACCTCCGAGACCAGGGTGCTTGGGTCGCTGTTATTTTATTTTCATTCCAAATCATAGCTGTGGTCATTCTTATAAATGCCTCAGATGTTAGAATTCATTATCAATCAGTAAGTTGTGGAGGCAACAGAACCCACTCTAGGTATCACAGAGGGAGCGGCAATGTCGCTCCCCTGTTTTGTTCCTGCAGCCCAAGGGGCTTGGCTGTTTCTGTGAATACGTGTCCCTGGTGACAGCACCGAGCTGTTTTGCAAATCCATCCCTTCCACCAAAGTTGTAACCAGTTCCCTGAGTTAAATTTCCCTAGGAAAAGCCCTGACGGGTTTCCGTTTTTCTTGACTGCATGCTGACTGATCACGAATTCTACCTTCCAAGGAGTTTCTAAGAATGGCCACGGAACTCATCTGGAATAAAAATAAAATCATGGAGGTAAAACCCTAGGTGGATAATTTATCAGGATTTTTGTTTTCTTGAAAAGGATGTTGCTCATGTCAAGGTAAGCAGTCTGTTTCATATAAGCCGACCCAAACTAACAGTTAAGGAGGAACTGAGAACAAGAAAGCCGCATTTCCTTTTCCAGAGGCATCTTCCGAATGCCTAAGATAAGGTGGAAAAAAACTCAGTCGCAGCATTTGCCAGACAAGAGTAAATATTGGCATCGGCATGACCTTGGACAGTCACTGAGTGTTTCTGAGCATCGGTTCTCCTATTTAAGAAATAGTAAGAACAATACCTCCTCCTCAGGATTGTTTGTGAGGATTAAAGTAGACAATTATGAAAAGGGCATGACCCAGGGCCGGTGCACAATAAAGCTCTACTCTTATAATTCCTCCAGGTCATCTGAGTTGGCAAAATTCCACCGGATGTTCATTCTGAATCCCCAGAAAAAATCAGCGGAGAGTGAAATGTTCTCTAAGGATTCCAGCAGCCAGTAGGATTCAGCAGCCTCTTCTTGGAAAAATTGTTTCCATTGTTCATCTTTAATGTTTCACTACTAAGCATGAGTAATTGTATGGGCCAAGCCCCACATTGGTCTCTTTCAATTTCACAGCGGAGGGCAGAGATGCCCTGCCCTTGAAATAACCTGAAGTCTGGCTGGAGCTAGAGGCTAAAAAAAAGAGAGAGGACTCACTTGGTTCAGCCTAGTTTCCTGGAACCCTGGGCGCACCGAGGGACACAGTGTCTGCAGATCATTGTGCACTTTCGGAAGGATTTCCTTCCGTAACAGGACTCTAACTGCACTCTTGTTTCTAGGCCATTGTGTTTGTCTTTGGGAGCCATGAACACGGATGCTCACCTGACTGCTTGATTTATGCTATGGGGAAACGACGTGTGCCCTGATGTGTCATTCAGGCAGCAAAATGTCTAAGGAAATAGAAGTGCGATGGGGAACCCTGGTTGGTTCATTGGATGGGAAAGCACATTGTTATCTGTGTGGGTGATCTGAGCCCACCCTGGACCATTCTGCTGCCAGCCCTCCACCCCGAACCTTGCTGGTCTCAAATGAATTGTGGGGACTTTGAGGAAACACTGGGACTAGATTGCTGGTCAGATGAGGGTTGAGGTCCTCCCGATGAGGGCTTGAAGAAGAAGGTGGCTTTTCTTTCCCAAGGGATGACAGGACTTCAAAGAGAAATACCAAACACTTGGGTACATCCATGCACACACTCTGCAAAGGTGAAAAATACTCTTTTTCCTGCATGTCCCTTGGGCTATAGGACAAGTCATATTTTGTATATTATGTAAAATATTTTCTTACACTGAAAGGTCTTTTGATAGGGCTAAGCCTGGAGCAAAGTTTGATCTGTCTACTGAGTCTCGAGCAGTGGGTCTGCAGGGGATTAAGAGCAGGGGCAGGATGGGAGGCATGGTCTGCCCCCACCACCACCCTTCTGCTGATCAGAAGTAAATGGAGGGGTGTCCTTCTGTGGGGCCAGGATCACACCGCCCAAAGGGTTCAGGTGTTGACCAGTCACAAAGCAAGTGGCCTCAGGCAGGGCTGGGTGCAGTGGAGAGGAGTGAAGACCAAGAGGAGATGGCAGGGCGGATGGCCCAAGAGTGGCAGGACCAGCTCCCTGTCTTCCCTTTCAGTAATAATGTAAGAGTCAGGCTTGTTTAGAATACCAGAAATGAAGAAAATATCCAAGAAATAGGGCAATAGTGAAGTAAATGGTGTGGAACGGACACACGATGAAATACTGTGACACACGAATTCAATCAACCAGCACTGCTGGGTATCTAACATGTGCTGGGCATGTGCCAGGGAGGCGCCGGCTAAAGAGTGGGCGAAATCAATATGGTCCTAGACTGCATGGAGCTTGCAGTCTGAGGGGAGAAACAGACATTAAATAACAAAAACACTGATAGATATATAATTACAAACTATAATATGTGATATGAAGGGAGGAACAGGGTACTATAAGAGAGAACTACAAGACCCCAATTTAGTCTGCGGGGTCAAGAAGGGCTTTTCTGGGGAGGCGGCACTTGCACTGAGACCGGAAGGATTAGCAAAGAGTGAGGGGAACAGCGTCCTGGGAAGGGGGAATTGTAACTATAAAGGTCCCGAGGCAGAAAAGAGAGTGAGAAACTGAAGAAGCTCAAACAACGCTTGTGGAGCTAAAAGTAGTAACTGAGGAGGAGATGAGCATGGAGTGTAACTGGCAAGACAGGCAGGTTCAAGGTCATGCAGAACCTCATGGGCTGTATCATGGAAGCTGGGCTTAATTTTGAATGCAAGGGAAGCAAGTCACTAAAAGGTTTTAAACGAGGGTGACTTGAATTACACAGACTTGAACATGATATTATAGAAGTTAAATAAGACTGGAAAAAGTGATAATCTGATTGTGCCAGATCCTGGTTAGCCGTTCGCCAAATCCATTTCCTTTTCTTCCTGGGCACACGGTTACACTGCACTTCCCAGCCTCTCTTACAGTTAGGTATGGCCATGTGACAGTTCTAGCCAATGGAATATATGTAGAAGTGGCATGTAGTATTCCAGGTCTGGCCCATGGAAACCTCCCGCAAGGCTGTTCGTGTTCCTTCACTTCCCCCATCTGCTAACGAGATTCGCAGAATCTATCAGAGAACTCGGAAGCCTAGGGAACAGTGGGGACACAAAACAGAGCGGCCCCGGTCTACGCACCACCATGTGGAAAGGCTCTCCACCAGCCAGAAACAACTACTTTGGACTTTGCATAACAGAGAAATAAATTTTTACTTGTGTTCATTCACTGAGATGCTAAGATAGTTTTGTTACAGCGGCTAGTGTTACTTATCCTAATACCATAACTAAGTAAAAAACACAAGATAAAAATTATATATACAGTATGTTCCCAATTATGTAGAAATCTTTCCCACAAAGTCAAAATGTTAACGCTAGTTGGTCCTGGACTGTGTGACTATGGCTTTTTCTTCTTTTTACTTTTCAATATCCTATAATGAGCATGCATTATTTTAAGGAAAGGAAAATTTTATTAAAAACTTTTTTTGAAAGGATGTTGTAAGGATGCACATGTGTACGGGCAAAAATAGCAACATCATCACCAACACAATGATACTCTCTCTTGGAATAGATTAATTTTTACTGACAGCTTTGAGTTTTCCTGAATAAGAGCCAGAGATCTGTGCAAGCATAAGCACACTTCCCCTCTACTTAGAATAATGGGAAGAGCAATGAACAGGGGCCTGGAGATGCGGGCTCAGGTCGCCCTCTGCCACTCCCTAGGAGGAGAGCCCGGGGCCACTCCCTTCTCATCTCTGTCCTCAGGCTTCGTTCTGCAGAACATGCAGAGATAACATTCTTCCGGTTATTTTTAATCTCTGCTAAAATATTCGTGTATGTTTCCCGAGATCTTTTTCCAGGGTTCTCCTTTATGAGTAAATTCTTAACAACCTCAGTGGGATGCTCTATGTATTATTGTTATTATCATCTCAATTTTTATAGAAGAGGAAACCGAGGGTCTGAGAGGTGAAGAAATTTACCTAGGGTCATATAACCAGGAAGCACTAGATCTAGAACTCACCCCACACATGTCTAACTTCAGGCTCATGCTTCTAAGCACATACTCTCTTGCCTCCCTTTACAAGAACCAGTCCCAAGTAGCCTTGGACGGGGAAGGAAATAGGAGGTAGGTGGAGATGGAGGGAAAGTAGCTAGTTAGGGATGTGTTAGCAAATGTGTAACAACTGGCTTTTTGTGGGAAACTGGGGGGGTGGGGTTCTCTGATTTGTAACATTTGCCAATTTCCTTGGTGTAAATACTCCCACCAAGACAGGTTTCCAACCGTCAACCATTTAACAACTGGACCGCTAACTCCCGATCATTTTACAACCACTTCTTGGCCCTCAGGAGGCCTGTAGGAACTGGCTTCAGTAATCCAAGTGACTCAACTTCCATACCAGAAATGTGAAGGGGTACGCAACATGCTTCGTTTTCACTCTTCTCAGAAATGGAGGCTTCAGATCAGAGGGGGAACAGCTGGAGAGAAGGGGCTTGTTCTGGTTTTCTACTATTGTCTCGGCTCCCCCATTGCCCGTCTCCACTCGGCTCAGGGACGCTGGGGCTGGGCCTCTGAGAACCCTGCCTTCCACGTTCCCCTCCCATGAGCTTCTTCCAATAGGAGCCTCCGAAGGAGGGTGGGCTGCAGGAGAAGAGACGGGCGCAGGTGTCCCTGCTTTCCTGCTCCTTTCAGGGTCCTCCCTCCAGCTTCTTTCCACACTTCCAGCACCAGTGCGGCCGTGCCCCTGGGAGGTGCCAGCAGCACAGGGTCCATGCCTCTCCTCAGATGCCCGAATACTAGCTCTGGGCCCTCTCCCCTGAGCCTCGAGGCTCTGAAAGCCTCGCTGCTCCCTTTCACTCTTCTAGCCCTAGGGGCGGTTACTACTTCTTTCAGCAGTTGGTAGGTGTCTCTGCTGTTTCAGTGTTCCCTTTATACCTCTTTCTCTGACACCTATTAAACAACTCCTCATATGAAATCCCCACTGACTGAAATGCCTAGTGGGGTTTATACCTTTCTCCCTGGATCCCCATCCTCTCCATCTACCATGTGTCCCTAGAGGACTTGGTCTTCCAAGCACAAGCTTACCTGTCAGGCCCCAGTTAACATGGCCTTGCCCGCGCACACCCTTGATGGGTGCTAGCATGCACCTGCCCCGCCCACCCACCCCAGCAGGTGCCTGTCTTCCGTCTTCCTCCTCCACGCTGAGCTACATATTGTAATTGCCTCCTGCTGGAATGGAAACCACCCCCCTGGGGCAAGAGGGTGCTCTTCCCCCTTCGAGGCCTGGGAGGGAGCAGGAATTCAGGCCATTTGTTAAACTGCATTGAGCTCAGTTGAATGAAGTGGGTTTCCTAGTTTTAGGGGGACGCTGGTGCAACATCCCTTAGGAAGAGCTATGAAGGACAGGGAGAGAGAAAGGACACTGGGCAAGAGCAGGGGCTCAGCAGGCGGCATGGTACAAGGGGGGCTGATAGCTGAGCAGTGCCCAAGGCCGAGCAGCTGGTCACCACAGAGGCCCAGCGGTTATCACAGGTCGGGATGTCGAGATGTTCCCGTGGGATATCAGTATTGGCGGCCTGGGTCTCCTGGGCTTACTGTGGGAAATTGAGGGATCCAGTCCCAGTTTTGTCATCACCTCCCTGCGTCCCATAATGATGTTCTTTCCTCTTTCTGGGCCTCGGTTTCCTAGCACATAAAATGAGGGACAGCTGCCACATCTTGTATTTGCTAAGAGCTTCCTCTGGGACATGTTGTGCTTATGCCAGACCCTGGGGAGTTGCCACGACTAAGCCAAAGTCCTTGACTTCTAGAAGCTCCCGTTCTAATGCAAGTGATGGGTTAAAAATAAAAACAATTACAAGGCAGTATGTTAACTGAGAGAAGAGGGTGGTTACAGAGGGTCACAGAAGCATAGGCGAAGGGTACCTCTCTCATGAGGCAAAGGCTTGGAGGGGACAGGGGAGGATCAATGTGAGTTAACCAGGGAAGGGGATGGGAGAGGGAATGATCTGGGCAGAGGGAAGAGTGTATGCGAAGGCTTGGGGGCCAGTTGGCTCTCTGGAGAACAAGAAGGAAGGGCAAGGTTGCTGGTGGGTGTTACGCAAGGGGTAAGGGGGCGGTGGAGGCAAGGAAGGCAGGAGCCACCTCAGACAGGGCTTGGGACCTCATGTTCCAAGTGGGCGCCATGGAAGAGTTGTACCAGGAGGTAACAAATCCAACATGCTCTTTAAAATGAACGAAATCCCGCCATTTGTGACAACGTGGATGGACCTGGAGGGCATTATGCTGAGTGAAATTAGCCAGACACAGAAAGACAAATACTATATGGTATCACTTATGTGTGGGCTATCCAATAGTTAAACTCAGAGAAGCAGAGAGTAAATGGGGGTTGCCAGGGGCTGAGGCAGGGGGAGGTGAAATGGGGAGATGTTGGTCAAAGGGTATAAACTTCCAGCCATGCAGGATGGGTAAGTTCTGGGGATGTAATGTACAGCATGGTGAGTACAGTTAACAACCCTGTACTGTACCCGAAACTCGCTAAGAGAAGAGATGTTAAGTATACTCACAAAAAAAGAGGAAGTAAGTGGTAACTCTGTGAGGTAACGGATATGTTAACTAGGTTGACTGTGACGATCATTTCACAATGTATGCATATATCAAATCATTAAGTTGCATACCATACACACACACACACGCACACACACACACAATTTCTATTTGTATACCTCAATGAAGCTGAAGAAAAAAAAAGCTACTTTGGCTGTTGCCTGGAAAATGGATGGGCATGAGGGCAAGCCCAGAGGCAAGGAAGAGGCCTGTTAGAAGCTGTTGTGGAATCTAAGGGAGACATGAGAGTGACATGGATGGAGAGGAATCCATGATTCAAAAGATGGGAAGGAAGTGAAACTGACAGGGCATAGAGACGGCCCAAATGCCAGGGCTAAGGAGGATGGAGAGGTGGCACAGGGCTTTCCAGTTTGGGCAGATGGATGGAGGGTGCTGCCATCCCTCATCTGCATGGTCAGCAGAGAGGAGCTGGCAGAACCAGTCAGCGGGGTCTCTGCCCAGCTTCCTGAGTGGGTGGCTGACCCAAGGAAGGCTTCTAGCTCTAAATCCATGCATCACGAGGCCCCCTCCAGGCTTTTTGCCCCCGCCTCCAACCTTCCTTCTTTCCTGGTCATTTGCAGATGCAAGCATCCCCAGGATTAGAAATATTTAATTTTGCTTTACTGTATGTTCTATTTTTGTTAAATAGATTAGTCTCCACCGGGAAAACCAAATTGCTGACCAGTCGAGCTGAAAGTCTGAGACAAGCAATTTGCAATCTGTTGGAATCTTCATAAGCTGGGGTGGGCTGCAGATTGACCTGGGGGGTGGGTTGGGGCAGGGCTTGAAGGAGACAGCTGGTACAGCAATATCCAGGTGTGAGGCCAGGGGCTCGGGCTGCAGAGAGACCAGGCAGAAAGAGAGAAAGGCAGAGCAGGGAAGTATTAAAGGGGTAGTGGACAGAACCTGGGGACTCACAGACAGGTGACTGAGAGAGACGCCGTATTGGGAAGTAGGCCTCTGGGATTCTAGCCTGCGATCCCCTAGCTCTTGGTCGTCTCCTCGTGTGTCAGGAGATAAAGTTTATATGATCAGAAAGCTAGGCCCAGAATGACCTTGCATAGGAAGGAACCTAGTCTCCTGGACGGACGGTAAGACCCTCAGTGTGCGCCTGAACCGGCAGGAGCCAGGGCAGTCAGAGGAGAGGGTTGGAGGGAGGCTTTTTTCCTGCAGAGAAGGAGAAGGCCTGAGAGTGGTGGGCTGGGGGGAGAGACCACAGGAGAAGGGGTCCCTGCAAAAGGGCGGGGTGATGAGGACAAACTCGATCTGGAGTAACATCCAGCTTGAAGCTGTTCCAGTGACATTCTCTGGCACAGATTTCCCTCCCCCTGCCCTGCAAATCTTCATTGGAATCTCTCACAAGTCCTCATAAAAAGGGGGAGGTTTTTTTGTTTCACGCGGTTGTCAAAATCAATGTGGTTCAGAGCTGAGGAAAACACAAGAGATCATGGGAGGGCCCAAAACCTGAATGAATTCAGCAGAGGCAGGACCTCAAGAATGCAAATCCCTGGGAATGCAAAGAGATCTTGAGGCTTGCTGTGGGAACCCTAGAACTGAGGAGCTGAGAAACGGAGCTTCCTGACCACCTTTCCAAGCTCCCAATGGCTGACGTCCGGTTACACAGAAGCCGCTAGGGCTGGGCAGGAACTCTCCAAATCCTGACTGTATCTTGGTTTCTCCATCTGTAAAATGGTTTGTGTCTGAGTTTGCACCTGCCAGGGTGCACGCACACATGAGTGAGTGTGTATGTGGCAAAGCAAGGTATACTGGTGTGACAGTCTCCCAGGTTCCTCCCAGGGCCAATGACCCTCAGTTCTGAGTCCCGAGGAGCAATCATTCCCACTCCCACCTTGGAAACAGCAGGCCGGGCTGGCAGGCAGGTGTCCCTGGCACCACTGATTGAAAGCCCATTCTCCCTTTTGGCTCTATTCCCCCCCACAAAGAACCCAGATGGCTCACAGGGGGGTGGGGACTATTCACTTGGCTTCATGGGCTAAACCTAAAAATCTTCCATTAACTAAAAAAAAAATCCTCCATTAAGTTTCCTGGGAAGGAACGCGACAGGGGTTAGCAGAGGAGAACACAGAAAGTGGAGGAAGGGCAGCTGTGTTGATAGCCCGACTGGTTGTCTCGGGCTGACAAGGGTCGGAAGGCTATGTCTAGCTGCAGAAACCAGAATGAAGGCTGTGAAATGCCAGGGATAAAGTAGAAGCGAGCACAGTGCGTGTCTCCAGCTGACTTCAGACCCGGAGTGGGGCGAGCTGAAGCTAAGGAGATAGATCTAGGAACCCGTCCGGGTAAGATGGGGGTCTCTCTTCTCCTGGGCCGCTGTAGCTCTTCTAAGACCCCTGCTCAAGTTATGGGTCCTGCTGGTGAATTCAAGAGTCACAATTCCTTATACTTATAGGACTTGCACCTTATTTATAGCTGTCTCCTTTACTTTTCTTGCTCAGCAACTGATCCCCCTGTGGATGATAATAGTATCCTGACTTGAATTTAGAGATTATGTCAGTCAGGGTCTCCAACGGCCACACTCTAAGATGGCCCCGGTGGTTTTCGCCTCCCAGCAGTCGCACCCTTGTACGGTCCCCTCCCATGCTGAACAGGGCTGGCCTGTGTAAACACTAGGATATTACAGAAATGGCAGAGTGTGATTTCTAAAACTAGATCACACAGAGACACTGTAGCTGAGCCTTGTTTTCTTCTGGATCTCGCTTGCTGGTGGACGCCAGGCGCCGTGTCACGAGGACACCCAAGAAGCCCTGTGGAGAGGTCCATGTGGTGAGGAACTGAGTCCTCCTGCCAACAGACAGTACTGACTCGCCAGCCATGTGGGTGAGCCATCTTGGAAGCTCATCTCCAGCCCCAGTAGGCTTTAGGAGACTGCAGTCCCACGGACACCCTGCCTGCCTGGATATGAGAGACTCCCAAGCCAGAAGCTTCTAGCTAAGTCACTCCTGAATTCCAGACACATGGAAAATATGTGAGATAATTAAAGTTTATTGTTGCTTTAAGCTACTACGCTTCAGGATAACTTGTTATGAAGTAATAAATAATGAATACAGGGTCACAGGAGGAAACAGAATTCACCCTGGATGGTTCAAGTTCAAAGGAAGAGACATTCTTAAGGGCTACTTACTGCATGAAGTCAGAAGAAAGAGCAAGTAAGGGGAAGTGATGTGCCCATAGACTAGCAATGGCAGGAGCTGTTACATACCTTAGAGTAAAGGTGCAAAGGAAAAAATAGTATTCTCAGAGCTTCATAAGGGCGGGAGACGCAGAGGAGACGCCACAGCCAGGGAGGGAGGGGCACAGCTATTTCAGGAGACGCAGCACCAAAGCAGGGTGGGGGCTGCACGGCGACCTCCCTCTCCTCTTGGCCTCCGGTCTCCTGCCGGCACTCCCCACTGGCCAAACCCAACCAGAAGACTAAAGATAATGGATCCCAGGTGATGCCAATTATAGAATCAGCTTCTCAGGGCACAGACAAGGACAGAGAAGGGGTCTGTGGGAGGACAGAAGAGAGAAAAACCAACGCAGAGATCCACCTGGCCCTACTGTCAGCCTTCTGCTGTGGAGCTGACTCTCTGCAGGGCTGGGTCACATGACTTGATGAATCAATCAATGCAGCCTATCCTCTAGCTACAGTGATTGGTTCAGGGATGGGCCCATGACCCAAGTCAGCCAATCAAGGCAAAGGGGACACATCTGCAGGGATTTTGTTGGTGCTACTGGGGAAATGGCTCTCTCTTTTGCTGGACTTGTTGCTGTGATGATGGGACCAGAAGCCCCCCGTGAAGGGGCCGAGAATGGAGCTGACACAGGAGAAAGCAGAGCTGGGGGTGGAGAGGTAGAGAGGCCTCATGCTGTACGTCACTGTTACCTTCGGTTAAGTAGTTTTCTATCATTTGAACCAGATGCACCCTGGATGAAATGTTCTCACCCACAGCCCCGATAACCCTTGCAGTAACTCTTTGGGGTGGGCTGGGCGGAGGTCATTAACTCCATTTTACAAAGGAAGAAAATGAGGCTCAATTCTCTTTATCACTTGGCAACCAGTTCACTTAAATTTATCATTAAGTTTACTATACTAGCCTAGGTTTTTGGTGTATCTTTTGTGTGCCCATTGTGTGGTTTTAGATTTTTGACTTATATTTCAGGGGCCTTGATGTATACATGCCTGTTAACCAAAGTTGCTTCAAACTGTCTTTAAAAGGAGGTAACACTTAATTACTCATTTTGATCAAACAAGCAAACAGGCCACGGTGGGTAGGAAGGTTTCCCAAGGCCGCACATCTTGCAGGCAGCGGGTCTGTGGTTGGAAGGCAGGACCGAAGCAGGTCCCCAGGTCCTTCCTTGCCCCCAGTGGGACAGGTCCTCCTTTCCGAACTTTGCTTTTGTACTTTTCCTCTTCACCCTGCTTCCGCACTGATCTGACACACCTCGAAGGGCTGCGTGAAGCCCAGTAGGGGGCAGATGTACACGCAAGGCTAACCTGATAAGGAGAGGCTGCTCACTTGGTCGTTCCCAGGGGGTCTGGAACAAAGCAGGGGCCCTTTTCAATCTGGTAGTGCAGGCAAGAAGGAAGACATCCTCTCCTGACTCCTGAGTTGGTCCAAGTCCCTTCAGTGGCTTACTACTGCTGATGTAACCTGGCCCCTGGACTTCTCTGACGGTGTCTCCAACTTCTCTTCTCCTCAGGGACACTGTTCCAGCCACACTGGCCTCTGTGCAGTCCCCACACAGTCCAGCTTCTTTGCCTGCTTGATAATTTTTTATTAGATGTCAGGCCTTTCATCAGATAGTTAACTTTTAAAAATATTCCTTGAAATGTTCTTAAGCTTTGTCTGGAACATAATTAAGCTACTTGGAGAGAGTCTGACCCATTTGGGGCTTGCTTTTGAACTGTTTGGTGGGACCAGAGCCGCCTCGCGTCTAGGGTATCTCCCTATGTATTACAAAGTTCTCCCACCCTGGCTGGTGGGAACATAAATGATTCCTGGCCCTGCTCTCAGGATCCTTCTGCCTGTTCCCTTCCGCTGGCTGTCTCCCGGGCCTCAGACGGTTCCTGCACCCATGGCAGGTGCTGAGGGGTGTGTGGCTGAGGCTTCCGGGGACCCCTCTGCAGCTCTCCACGCTCGCCCCTCTCCATGCAGCTCTCTCCTGTCTGCTACTCTGCCTGCGAAGTCTTGCCTCCTTGGTCTCTCTAAATCCAAATTCTCAGCTCTTTCTCCTCAATTCGGCAAGACCACTGGGCTGTGCTCGGGCCCCCATCTCCTTCCTGTGCTGTGGCCTGGAGACACTCCAGGCCGTTAGCTGGGCCATCAGAAGGCTCACGTCCTTCGTGTCCCCTCTCTCCGGGGTCACTCTCCCCTGTTGTCTGTAGTCCGATGACAGAAAACTGTTGTTTCACATAACTGACTGGTTTCCTAGTTGTTTAAGGCAGGACGGTAAATCCAGTCCTGCTATTCCTCTATCTTGGTCGGAAGTACAAGCTTCCCAACCCCACGTACTCCAGACACCTTCACCCAAGCTTTTGCGTGGCTGCCCAGCTGCTGGACCTCTCTTAACCCTCGTCGCTGCGTGGAGCACGGCTCGCTCTCTCACCTCCATCAAGTCTTTTCCCAAACGTTGTCTTTCCAGGGAGGCCCCCTCTGGCCATCCTCTTTAAAACCTCCCACCGTTCCCCCTCCACTGGTGGTATTTCCAGTCCTCCTTGCCCTCCTCACTTTTCTTTTTTTCTTCTTTTTTCTTTTTGAATAGTAACCATCGCCTTCTACCACACTATGCAGTTTACCTAGTTAATCTGTAGATTTTGGACTGTTTACCTCCTTGTGCTAGATTGTAAATTCCCTGCAGGAAATTCCCTGATTGCTATATCCTTAGCTCCCAGTATAGTACTTGGCCCATAGTAAGTTCTCAGGAAGTATTCACTGAATGAATTAATGATTGAAAAGATAATAAAAAGGGCCCCTTGAGAACAGCTGTGAAGGTTGGAAATTATGACGTGTGGGTGGGAGAGTGGCTTGTGTCCCTTCCGTGTGAAGAACAGCATACGGAGAAACAGCCGAAAACACAGGTGATGGCCCGGGGCTGCGGCTCCCAAAATGCCAAGATGTGTCCTGTGGGCAGCGGCGAGCCACGGAAAGTTTTTAATAAGGAGTAACGTGGCCGGAGATTATTTAGGAAGAACAATCAGGTGACTGCAAAAGCGAGAGCCAGAATAAATGAGCAGCACAGGGGAGAGAAAAGAGAGGCGGCGCCTGGGATTTCACGGAGTCAACGGGGCTTGGAGGGTGGCGGGAGGCGTCGAGATGATACCTGTGTAGATTGCTGTGTACAGGTGCAGGGCAGCGGTAGGAACGACAGTGTGAACTTAGGTTCCAGAGGATTCCACAGAAGGAGCTGTGGATGTGGGCGGAAGTGTAAAAAGAACAAGGGTATTAGAGGTGGCTGATGTCAGGCCTGAAACCTGGACCCCGACACGCCCCACCTTGTGAACGTGGGCACAGTTCACACTTCCTGCCTAATGAACTTGGGCAGGTCCCTCAAGCTTTTGAGCTTTAGTCTCCTCTTCTATAAAATGGTACTAAATGCATCTCCCTCCCAGGTAGAGTTCGCTCCCAAGAAATTCAGGGCGTCAGGGGCTTCGTCAATGTCAGTCCCCATCTTGCAAACCTTTTCCCATTCACTACTTCAGAGTCACGGGAGGCCTCAGGCATCTGAGAATCGCTTCTCTGACCATGCTGGGCAACGTCATCTGGGCCCTACAGAGGAACTGAGGCACAAAGCTCACCCCCGCCGAGGCCCACTGACTGTCCGGCAAGGGAGATGTATGGTGAATCACTGCCTGTTAGGGATGCTACTGCTCCTAAAAGTTGGGGTGGGAAGCATGAGCCCAAGGAGAAGACGCCAAGCTGAACATCTGCTTCAACGCCCACTGTGGGTGGGAGTGGGTGAGGGAAATAGGACACGTTTCCATTACACTGGAGTTCAGAACCCCAGGACACTCTGTTCACAAGAAACGTTAATTCCCAAGACAGCTGTCTAGTGGCTAAGGTCATTAAACACGGATTACTGAGGCAACTCTTCATAAACTAGCTGATAGAATTACTAGATTTTAGGATAAACAGGGAATTTTTTTGTACATTGCAGAAAGCACTGCAGAGCCCGGACATACTGCAGGGACCCTGCCAACTTACTGGAAGGGATTTGACAGTGGTTATGTGGATTAACTATCACCACATATGGCTAGCTAAAGATCCCGTGTGCTTGAGAGAGAATCTAGGTCACCGTTTTATTATGTGCTGAGGGTCTGCACATATACATACATACACATATATATGTGTACAGATATACATATGTACACACACAGAATTCCTGTATGCTTCATACATTACACTAAGATCATTCTAGAGTCACAGTCTAGAGCCGAACAATTGCAACAGTAATTAACTGTATGCCCCTTAAGGCCTCAAACCTCAAGAGTGTTTCAAGCGGGCCTATACCCTATATTAGGCAACACCCTATGTATTTTTTTCCACATATTCAAGATTCGATTACATAATATACCCTCAGTTAACTGGACTCCAACCAGTGGGGATCTAATCAGTCGAGCTTTGGCACTGAGGAGAAAGAAGACTGAAAACGGAGGCCCACGTGTGGGCAGGAAACACTCAGGGCCTCTCTGACGTCTGCTTCAGCCTGGCCTCCCTTCTCTGCCCGTTCACTTCTAAGTGAGAATCAGTGTCCATCTAAGACTGGGACAGAAAGGGGAGGAGCATTAACACTGACTGAGAGGCCACATGTGCCGGGACCTGTGCCAAGTACAGACGTGTCAGGTAACCCTCATGACAACCCCCCGAAGCAAGTGTTAATATACTCTGTTGTACGGATGAGAACACTAAGGCCAACGGAGTGCCAGCTGAAGTCTCTTGGCTAGTAAGTGCCAAGGCAGGATTAAAATCCCGGCTTTTTGAAGTTAATATGTTTGAAATCTTCCTGTTTTTTTTTTTTTGTTGTTGTTGTTTTTTAACGGAAACCTAAAGGAACATATACTCATGGCAGAACATTTAGAAAAGGAGCGCTAAGCAAAGAGAAAGGATTCTGTCCAGAGACAGCCAATGTCAGCCAATGCCAACATTTTGGGTGCATTCTTCTACTCTACATATGTTTAAATTTTAATCAAAAGTGGGAATTTACCATGCAAGTCTCTCTGTCACCTACCCTTTTTTCACTGAACAATATATTATGAACAATCTTCCATGCCATTAGGTATTATTCTATGACAACCGTTTTTTAATGGCTGCCAGCAGTTTCACTGAGGAGGTGCATCAAAATTTATTTAGCTAGGCAGGGGGGGCTAGGAGCTGGGTGGGTGTGAGCAAAGGGAGAAAATGGGGGACATCTGTGACAAGTGTCAACGATAAAAAAAAAAGAAAGAAAAAATGTATTCAGCTAAGCCCAGGGACTGGACATTTAGGTTATTCCCAACTTTTCCTCTGCCCCCGCCACGACAAAACATGCTGCCGTGAACTCTTTAATTGGCCATGTCATTGACCATATGCTTCCTGCAGAAACTTCCTAGAAGTACGGTTTTTTAGGTCCAAGGGGATGGGATGAAATATTCCTCCTGCACAGCATGAGAAGTGCTTATTTTTAGAAAACATTCTCCTTCCTGCTCCCCATTTCTGACTTTCCAAATCATACCTGTCCTTTAGGTTCAACCCAATTGTCTAAACTAAAAGTCGATGCCCCTGATTTGGGAGCTTGTTCAAACGTTCAACCACGGTGAGTAACAGGATGTGAGCCAGATAGGTCATTTAAAATAATTCAGTCACCATATTAAAAAAGTAAGCCCTGGCTGGTGTGGCTCAGTGGGTTGAGTGCCGGACTGCGAAGGAAAGGCTCGCTGGTTTAATTCCCAGTCAGGGCACATGCCTGGGTTGTGGGCCAGGTCCCCAGTAGGGGGCGCACGACAGGCAACCACACACTGATGTTTCTCTCCCTCACTTTCTCTCTCCCTTCTCCTCTCTCTAAAAATAAATGAATAAAATCTTTAGAGAAAAAGTAAAAAGAAACAGGTAAGATTAATGTTAATTAATTACATTAGCTCAGTATATCTAGAATAACATTTCAATTGTAATCAACGTAAAAATTACGAGTGAGATAGTTCACATTTTTGGGTACTAAGTCTTTGAAATCAGGTATATAACTTGCTCTTATGGACCTGCCGTATTTTAAGTGCTCTTGAATGGGGCTGAGATGACCACGCTGAGCAGTGCAGGTGAGAATGTGTCTGAATCCCTCCTTTTTTCTTATGAACGTAGGGCCTGGCATGAATGAGTCACTGAAAGGATGAATGCCCCTCCTTCTGATTGTCTTGTCCTATCTCCAGCGGGAAGTGATTCTCTTTGCTGTGATTCCCCAGAACTGGACGTGTTCATTCTTGGATGCCCCTCTAATGTATACCCAGTCCTATCCAACACACAGCCATGCAATTTCAGGCACGCAAGCTGTGCCCGCCTCTGTCTGATGATTGCGAGGGCCACAGCCCCCAGGAAAGGAAATGGTTAATGTGCTGG
The DNA here is from genome assembly GCA_004026545.1 of Mormoops blainvillei. Lineage (NCBI taxonomy): Eukaryota > Metazoa > Chordata > Mammalia > Chiroptera > Mormoopidae > Mormoops > Mormoops blainvillei. The sequence continues at coordinate 522,308 of PVJD01000095.1, read as the reverse complement.
TACCGGGGTGCGTTCACGCGGAAGGTGCGGGCCCAAAAAGACAAGTGATGACTGTCCCCACGCCTGACCCCAGGGACTAGGTCTGAACTCCATGGCGAGAGGGGCTGGGTGGAAGCTAACAAAACTATACGCACAGGGAATCTTGTGGTACTCAGGGCACAGTGGTTGAACTTAGAGCCCAGTCAGTGGAGTGCTGGGAAATGCTTAACAACACGCTCTTTGAAGGGGAGAAGGAGCAAGCCCCGATTTGTAGTGTTTGCCGATGGCTGTGGTGTAAGTACTCTCATGACCAATTTCAAACTACTAACGTGCTATCACAGAAAAGGGGGTTCGAAAAACATGTGCACAGTCAGCTGTAGGAGATGATACAGGTCTAGTTCCAACACAGCACAGGGCCCAGCTAAGCAAGTGTGACATAGCAAGGAGCTGGTGGCCTTCCTACCCCCTGAGGATAAGACTAGCGCATCCCTGTGGGGCCCCCATATCTTATGGGGCACTGGGGAACAAAGATGTGGCAATAGGGTGTTGAGAGGCCTCCACAGGTGGCTTGAGGGCACTAGATGTCACCAAAAGGCTGCACCACTTGGACAAACAGGGACCATCTGAGCTGCCTTCCAGAGGAAAGATGGAAAGAATTGCAGGAGGTGGGGTAGGACTTGAGGTCACGCTGTTCTGCAGGTAGAAGGCAACATACTAGGAGGTTTCCTTAATGTTGTAACTTCATATGTAGACAGGCTGGTGAGGGTCTGGTCATATATCATGTCTGCCTCCCAGCGCACTGTGAACGCCTGAAGGCTCAAATCAGATTTGCCTTGAACACAGAGATTCTCTGCTTTTAATGATCATTTGCCGAACATCTTTCTGGACCGCATCCCTGCCTCTGCATACATGGAGTATTTTCCTGTGGGGTTAGGAAGGTTGACTGTACCACCCAGTTCTCCCTGGACCGCCATGTAAATTGTCAGATTTTCCAGATGTTAAATTGTACAGAATACCATAAAGCCTATAGACGTATTTCTTTAATTTACTGTAATAATGTTCACAGTGTACATAACTTGAGAAACATTCTGTTTAAAACGGGAAGTAATTGCATTAGAAGTATATCCTTGATCATCCCCTTTTCTATCATAACTGGTCAAAAACCAGGCCTTAGGATTTTTTCTCCTGAAATGTGCCTCGACTCCACCTGCTTCTCTCCCCACGCACTCACTGCTGTGATTGGTACCAGCACCCCTGCTGTTGCTCTTGCTTCCTTCGAATCTGTTCTCTGCCACTGTAACCAGGGAAAGGTTCTTAAAAACAGCAATCAGCCTGCTCCCTTGCTAGGCATCTTTCCATGGGGTCCCACTGGTTTCAGGATAGCAGATGCCATGTGATCTGGCCTGCGCCCACCCCTCTCCCCCGCTCCCCAGGCTCATCCCAGTCCACTCTCTCTGCTGGGCCACACTGGTTTTGTTTTGCTTTCTCAAAGGTGCCACACTTCCTCTCACCCCGGGGTCTTTGCCTTTCTTTGCCCTCCCAGGAAGGCTTCTGTCCTTTCTGCCTGCTAGCTCCTGTTCATTCTTCAATCTCGGCCTCCTCAGACTTCCCAGAAAGGGAAGTCTTTTCTGACTCCCAGCCTAGGACAGGCCTCCTTTTTATATGCTCTAAACACGCACCCATAACTTTCTTTCAGAGAGAGCACTTTTCGCAATTAATATTTAAATAGTTATTCAGGTGATTGTCTGTGTATTGCCTGTTTCCTCCTGCGTACAAGGACCACAGTTGCCTTTCTCGGTGCATTATCCATAGCACTCCCCTCCCCATGCCTCTCATACGGCAGGCGGTAGTACGTATTTGTAGAAGAAATGAACGAGCAAAGAGAAACAGCCCTTTCTCTCAGTGGTGCCAAGTTTCTATGCTGTGGTACCATCACTGAAAATAAAATTCCATGGCCCCAAAAGGGTGTTTGATTGGTTCTTGGACATGTAGTTAATTTTTTCACTGTATATCTGTTTTCTTCTGTTAAGCCAAAAAAAAAAAAAAAGTGACTTATATGAGGCATAGCTTCCTTTCTTCTTCCACCAGGGAATCCCTCAGTCATACATCGCACATCACAGTTTGTACTGCGCCTTCCTTATTTCATTTCCAGAGCAACCCAGCAGAAGTCCTTGGTCACTCATCTCAGTTTGCAGAAGAGAACACAAATATTAGAGACACCCCCACGGTCCCCGCTACTAAGAGGGAGGGGACAGCATGCAAACCTAGGTCTGCTGGCTCTGTGTCCAGTGCTCCTTCTGCCACACTGAGCTGCGTCTCTCTTCCAGCAAGCCAAGCAAAACACCCAAATGAAACAGTGTCACTTCAGCTTTGCCCAGGCTTTTCCTCAAATGATTTTAGAATCATTTTTGCAACTGGAACATCTCTCAAAGGAAGAAAACTAGTTCATCACAGTAATCAAGTCTGTCATAGAGGATGTGTGATGATGTTTGAAAATGTAATCCTATGAACATCAGAACTGACAACTCTGAAACATCTCTAGGCTAAACCTGCCAATAACAGCCTTCAGCATCCAGGCTGGTACTCACATGGGTGGGCGTGATACCTTCCACAGCAAAGATGCCCTAATGAGGGACTTCCTCAAAGGGGAACTGGGTAAAGGACAGATTTTAATGAGGTTGAGTCCCTGAAAGGCTGAAGTGTAAGGAATAAAGGCACCTGATGAAATGTGTTTCCACACGTCAGACAACAATACGGGGCCTCACGTCAGAAAACACGGCCAACACTTTCTAGAGAGCAAGGCTTGCGCAGAAAAGCAGTCAAGACATCAGGGCTTATCACCTCTGAAGATCCTCCCAGAGAAAATGTGCTTTGATTAGAATAAAGCATACACACGTGAATTACAATTACCTCCTCCAGGCCTGCAGTTTGCTCACTCACTCCTCACCCACTTGTCCACCTACCTGCTCATCTTTGTCTGTTTACCCAGCTGCCCATCAATCGACCTACCAGCTACCCATCTATCAATCAGTCCATCCACCTACACACACAGCTATTCATCCACCCACATACTGATCCATTCATCTATCCATCTACCTCTACCCCACCATCCACTCATCTATATCCATTCACTTACCACATATCCATCCATCCATCCATCCATCCATCCATCCAACTATCTGCTCACCCGCCACCCCTCCATCCATTCTCTTAGCCATCCAACTATCTGCTCACCCGCCAGCCCTCCATCCATTCTCTTATCCATCCAACCAGCAGCTAACCAGACTTTCCTGTATTATCTACTCTGTGAAAACCCTGAGGAGATGTTGAAATGGTTGGAGACTTGCGGTGATTGTAAAAACATCTCTCATATATTTGTTTATTTACCATCAGTTGAAACTCAAATATAGGCGGACCACGAGGAACAACTGAAAACAGAGAGGTGAATCTCAGAGTCCCTTCTCTGTTGTAAAGCTGGCTGATTGCTTGAGGATCAAATGATTGCACAACAGGGACTAATGCAAGGACTTCCAGGCCATGTTGCTTGGGTTGGAGGGCCACCTTTCAATGGCCACCACAGGCCACTTCACCCAAAGCAGCTTGGCTCTTGTCTGTTTAATGGATACACCCACCCCTTGGCCGAACACCATATTTTATTACTAAAAATGCATGAATGTGGTGAAATAAAAAGGCTATTAATCTTACCACAAAAATAAAAAAACCCAACAAAAAAGCAAAACCAACCCTCATGTGTAAAAGTATAATACTGTTTGTTGCTTTGGTAACTATACAAGCTGGCCAAGAAAACCAATATTCAGCTGTTGGTTGATTCCTTGCCTTCGCTTTCTCTCTCTCTCTCTCTCTCCACTCTTTTATGATTTGTTTCTTAGCCTTTTTAGAGGACACCCTAGTGCCTTTCAAGAAAAGGTAAAAACAAAGCAATAAGGAGGTCGCTGTTTTCCAAAACCTCCATCACATGTGTCCCACCTTCACGGCTTTTGCAGCATCCACGTACCATCTGTGCTCTTCTTTACTCAGTCTCGGCCTCTTTTTAAAAAACCAAAAAAGAAACCTTATCTCGCTACCTTAAATGCTGGTTATATTTGTGTAGTACACATTAAAATAAAACACAACTATTAAAATAAAGCGTGTAGGTTTGAATACCAGCTAGGATCGTCTCCTCTCCCGCTTCAGAGACCCCTCGGGAGACCCGCTACCGCCTCCGCTACCCTCGAGCCTGACCCGAGGGCTTGGGCCACATTCTCCCATTAAGGCTTCCCTTCATCTTTGTTATTGCAGAAACTTGCTTGCTAATTTTTAAATAAAAAAGAACGTTTAACAAAATCTTCTGAGGAGCAACTGAGGAAAAAAAATAACATTAAATGTAATTTTAATGCTAATGGAAATGTTAAATGAAGGACAATGATACTGGACTTATATGTAAAATCTCTTTTGAAAAACAAGTTTGAATACCCGTGGAATAAATTGATAAATAGCTATCTACATGATGAATATGAATATTCATAAATCACGTTTTCGGGGTGTGTGGGTATGTGTGTGGAGTGCACGTGAGTGGTCGCTTGTGTGCTTATGAATATGAGAATGTGCGAATGTGAATCACCAAAGACAGCACAAGCTGCAAGAATGCAACTGAAGCAGTGGCGTGGGACCTACCAACCCCAGCATTTCCTGAAAAATTAACTACTGGTGTTTGAGGGTCCGAGAGGACCGTGTGTGGCCGGTATCCAAATGCATCACCCTTCCTCATTGTCCTCATGGTGGTTTAGCACTTGCCATATCCCAGGCTCTGCAAACCTCCAACAAACCTCTTTAGTCATCACAGCCCTTTAAGAGAGGCCCTGCTCACGTTCCCCTTTTATGGCAGAAGCATCATCCCCCTGGTCCTGGGAATATTGGCTACTGAGGGTCTCAGCAGGGCCCCTTACTGGGAATTAACCCTCCACCAAAAAGAACAGCTTCGCCCAAGAACACACCCCTCCCAGGGCCTAGACGGTGACTAGCTGATGAGAAGACACAAAGGCCCAGGCTGCGTGCCTCAATTTGGGCAACTCCAAGGGCCACCCTGGCTCCAGGGCTCCCTGGGATCAGATGCAGCCTTAGCTGCAGCCACATTTTGGATCCACTTCTTGCTCTACCCAATCCTGCCACCCTCAACTTCCTTACATTGTATTTCCTGAGCTCGTTTTCCCATAAACCTTCCGCACACAATGCTTGGTCTCTGAACCTGTTTATAAGGAGCCGTATCTAAGACACTGTCACCATTTTACAGATGGGGAAACTGAGGTGTGGAGGTTCAGTTCTTGCCCAGGTATACCTGACTAGTAAGTGGAGCCAAGATGTGAACCTAGAATGTCTGTCTCCACAGCCTGTGCTCCTCAGCACTTCACACTATTGCATCTTGGGAGGATGAAGGTGGGTACCCTGCTTCCAGTCTTTTCTCCACCTTACCCCCACCCTCACGATTCCAAATGCCTGACCAGGCTCCAGGTCTCTGCTTGCCAATTACCAGTTTAAACAAGAATTCTAGGACGTTTACATTTCACTGAAAAATAAGAAAGCCGGGAGGGGTTGCAATTCCTTGAGAAAATGGGTCTTCCCAGGTCCCTTCACCACCACCCGCCCCCAACGCAGGGCTGGCCATCAGTCAGGAGGCACAGAGGGGCACAGCCGAGGGTGTGTGAGAATGTAACCTCTGCATGAGCACACACAGGCGGAACTGGTGTCCATCACTGTTCAGACCCGTGCGTCTTGTCAGCTGCAATGTATGTCAGCTGTCCTCCTCTGATCGAAGAAGGCTTCCCTCCTGCTTAGCAAGCTCACAGGCTAACATACCTTGACACACACTGAGGGTGTATTCTGGCTTCATGCAAAGAGAAATGCATGTGGGATGCGTTATGAAGGTCTTCAAAATTGTTTTTTTCAAGTCCAAGATCAAGGTGTCAGCTTTTGGTCGTTTGCTGGCAACTGCTGGAATTTCTTGGCTTCTAGAAGTATCACCCTAACTCTGCCTTCATCTTCACTTGTCATTCTCCCTTTGTGTGTGTCTGTCTCCAAATTTCCCCTTTTTAGAAGGACACTCATTATATTGGATTACCCTACTGCAGCGGAACCTCATCTTAACTAATTACATCTGCAGCAACCACATTTCCAAAAAAGGTCACATTCTGAGGTACTCTGGGTTAGAAGTTCAAATCTGGAATTTTAGAGAGACACAATTCAACCCGCAGCAGGGGTTATCCTGCGGACTGAGTGAGACAATGCATTTAAGAGCGTAACAGAGCGCCCAGCTATAGTGAGCATTCAAAGCTGTAGCTACTCCTATTGTCCTGACACTTGCCATTGCAGTCATTGTTACTATGACCACCATGTTACTGGCTCCTTTCTTTGCCTGTTTCTTGCAGGGACCCGGACTGAGCATGTCCATAGGGTTCCCGCTGAAGCTCTCCTGAGACGATACATGCCCCCGCACTGCTTTTCATAAAAGAAACAGCCATTTTTCCTGACTCGAGGAAGTCAAACTTGCAAGCGTTGGGAGGCTAGGCATCAATTCAAACAAATTACTAAACCACGTTATTTTGATCTTTCAAATCTATCTGACAGCAGAAGGAGTAGGTTTCTTTCCTCTGCTGTACATTATCTGCAGTCATTTGTAATTGTGTTTAAATAAATAGAAGGAGGGCAGCCAAGCAGCGCCCAGAGCACGAGGTTGGGAGACACCTGCATTTACGATCAGAAGAACTAGGGTGCACAGGCTCACCACCGATGCGCCCTGGGGCCCTAGCATAGCTCTCTGCAGCCTTGCTGAGTTACAATTTCCTAATGTATTCAATCGACAAACACGTATTCCATGGACTAAAAGCCAGTATTATACAAGACACCGGGGGTACAGAGAGAGCAACAGGCCCCAGTCAAGGGGCTCACAGACTCACAGCCCCCTGGGAAGGGGCAGATGAACACACAATGACCTAGTGCAGACACGGGACCGCAATACTGTCCACTACTAACATGGAGTCCACAAGGTTGTTTGCACGGTGAGTTCCTTGGGGGCAAACCTGACATCTTACTTCTGCCTGGTCCAGCTCTCGATTAGGGGAGGGTACTGGGGGTGCTGGCCGGATTGATGGAATATCTAAGTGGCCAAGAACGTGGGCTTTTGAGTCACCCAGATTGGGCAGTTTTGAATAAACTCTGTTACTCTCTACTTGTAAAATGTTGGCTAAATCATTTATCTTTAATGCGATCGCTAATTATCTAAATTATTCATTCACGAAGCAAATTTTTGTCAGGCGCCTACTGCGTCCCAGGCACCTGGTCCTAAGTGTCAGGGAGACGGCAGAGAACGACGCAGACAATGAGTAAGTAAAATAAGCAGCACATCGGGCAGGGGTAGCTGTTGTGAAGAAGAATGAAGGTGGTGGGAGTTGCAATTTTAAATAGAGCGCCAGGGGGGGCCTCGCGCAGGTGATGTGGACAGAGATGCGACAGAGGTGAGAACCAGCTAAGCTCACTGGGAGAAGCATTCCAGGTATTTGGAACTATACATTCCCCCAGTGGGTGGCCGTTTTGAGCATTATATTCAATTATGTGTGTATGGTGTTTAGGATGCTGCCTGGGATGCAGCAGGAGCTCATTAATTGGTAGCTGTTATTAGCATTACGTTAATAAATGTAATTATGTCAAGGAACAAAGGAGATAGAGACTATAAATGTACTCTGTACACAGGACAGCCACACATAAAGGATTATTATTATCGTTGTTGTTGATTACTAGCAATGTCCTTTAGGAAAGGCTCCTGACAGCCTCAAGTCACAGAGGGCCCCTCCCCCTCAGGCCCTGGGATGCGAGCCCCAGAGAGATTCTGGGGTGTGTGTGTGTTGGGAGGGTGTGTATGTGATGGGACTCTGATGGGTTTCTCTCCTGCCTCAGAAAGGAAGCAGTGAGCGCCCCTCAGCCTCATTCCAATACACACACACACACAAACACACACACACCAGGGATATTTCCACATCTAGGGACGAAATAGTGACACCAGCTATCATAGCAAGAATATGGGAATCGCCATTAGCAGATTCAAGAACAGATTCCTGTTAATACTTCCGTTTTCAGTTCTGATTATTTAAAAGGCTTTCCAGTTTAGAGAAGGCTGGAAGGCAGCCGAGTAGGAGAGTGGACCTGAATTTCTCAATCACGTGTGGATTCAATCCAACCAAGTTTACTCAAGGTTACCAGGGTTGACTGAGCTTCTGGCCGGTATGAAGGGCGAGGTGTAAAGTTGCGTGGGCCCTGGAGGGATGAGATACTGTGGTCCTTGCAAATCTGAGATCTGCCCCTTCACTGGAGGAGGCAAATCTGGCTTTCCCACAGGCCGACTGCAACAAGCAAAGTGCAATAGAGTATGAGGGAGAAGAGTCTAGAACCCCGTGTGGAAGAGGCCAAGGGGGTGGTTCAGTGCCATGCTTAATACATAGATAAGTTAGATTACAGTAAAAATTCTCTCTAGAGAATGCTGTAATTGCCCACACAGACACATGGCTATCTTAGACTGGGTCCCTCAGAGGCAGAGTCTAGTACAGGGGATCATGGGCAAGCGATTTATGAAGGCTGAGTTCTTAGGAGAAGCCTGGAGGGAGAGAGGAAAGGGAAGGGGCCAAGCTCGGATGTGGTTTCCGGGGAGGACTAGCCTCAGCCCAACCCCATGAGGGGTTGCTCAGGCTGAATGGCACCGGTGGCGGACCGCCACACCAGCGAGTCACTGCTACCGCCTGGGCTGGGCTGTGAGTCCCAGGCACCTCCAGGCCAGGGGGTGCCAACTGCCCAAGGTGTGAGCCCCTAAAGCCACCGGGAGATGGACAAACCTAACCAAACCCCTAATGCGGATCCTGGGAGATGTGTCTGGGGCACCAACAGCATCTGCTGCAGTTAGTTTTTGTGCATCATGCTGGGCAGAAGTCCTCGGGGCCACTGGAGTCTGAGCAGCAGTGAGCTGAACTAAAGGGAGGACAGGAGGCGCGTCTGTGAGCAGATACTGTCCACCTTTAAGAAGGTTGTCAAATCCCTACAGTCAGTGGCAGCAGATGGAGAATTCAAAAGGGGTCCTGCTGACAGGTATGTCTACTGTATTCTGTTCTGATACTAAACCACTACAACCTTATTACAAGTTAATAGATTTATTATTGAGAGAAGAAGATGGGATAACATATGTGAAACAGACTGGCACTTAGTAGGTACAGCATGATTGCTTGCCGGATTTGCTTCTAAATATTGCTTGATTAGGCCCACATTAACTCACCATCGTAATAGCAGAAGTAATAATATTAATCGTAATAATGATGATGCAGTTATTGGGTGCCAAAGGCTCATTATCTCACAATAACTTTATTAAGTAGGGTGTATTCCCCACCACTCCACAGATGAGGAATCTGAGGCGCAGGGAGGTACATAATGCCCCGAGGTCACACAGCTCGAAGTGGCAGACTGTGGCTTCTTTTTGCCTAACTTTTCAAATCTGCATTTCCTGTTATATAGTTCATCATGGCGCATTTTATCTGAGTTGGAGGGTGGGCTGGTTAGCCGGGGAATAGAGGCAGAGAGATTAGGTTCTCAAATCAGCCCCTGTGCTAAGTTTGTGTATGATGCAGTTTCACTGGAACTCTCTGGGTCTGGGATGGGGTGGGAACAAAGAGGGTGTAGAGGAAGTTCTGGAAAGGTTTGCTGTTGATCCCAGTCAACAGCCAAGAAAGGCCTTCAAAAGGGGGACCTTAGAATAAAGAGGAAACTGCAAGTGGCACTGGGAGCTAGCATGAGGTCATGGGACAAGCCCCGCTTTCTAGTCACAGAGTAGGCACTTCACACTTAGACTGTTGCAAAGCTGCTGACGAGTTCTCTAGTGATCGCTTTGAGGACAAAATTGAGTAACAGGTGGAATGATGAGAGTTCCGGGGCTGGAACCATGATTGGTAGACTGAGCAGTCCTCCAAGGGTCCAATCCTGGCTTGGAAGAGTTTTCTCCACTTTTGGTGACGTTCCTAGTGCTTTGTTTCTTATTTCACTCAAATTCAACCTAAAAAAAAAATCTATAACCTAAATGATGATGTCAAATGTAAGGTACAAATGGGTGGCCGGCGGCAAGGCTAAAAGGTTAGCTTTTGGTATGGGAGAATAGACCGGGAACCCCGAAGATTAGACAGGTAACAGAGATAGGTCAGCTCTAACAAGATGACCTTTAACTCGTGTGCGTGTGTGTAAAGTTTCCTATTTCGATAAAAAATCAACAGCACAACTTCAGAATCAAAGCAGGGCAGGGCGACAGTGGGTGTGAAATAAATGGGGGCTTCAGCCAACAGGGCGATTTTCCTGGGATGAGGAATTCTGTGGCATCCTCTTGCCACATGATTCCAAGTATCTGGAGTAACTAGATTCCGACCAAACTGAGTTTACTATATGATGTCCGTTTTTCAGGCAAAATATTGGCACGGGAGGAGAGCAGCAGTCTTTAAGCCTCAGTAATTATTTTAAAATCTTGCATAATTTGAACTTTAAGGGACACACTGGCAGGGGCTGGATTCCTGTTCACCAGCAACAAAAGCAAATAGATCAATAAACTCTGCAAATCATCTGCTGTTCTTTGTCACCTTCTTGGTGAGATCAATTAGAAGTCAGCAGCCACGAGAGGAGACACGCCTGAACCTAAGGCTGCCGGCCTCTCCCGACGGAAGTTCAGTTGAGATGTCCAGACCCACAGCTGGCCAAGAAAGGCTGGGCAGCGGGTGAAGAACAGGTCTGGTACTTAGAGGAACTTACGGGTCACCCTTTTTGCAGCAGTGAATACTCTTCCATTAGGGCCACCCACAGGGAATAAGGAGGCAATCGGAGGAAACGGTTTAGTAAAAACGGGCCCCCTTACAATCAGGAATATTCCCCAGAAGCTTCTTTCAATTTCTCCACGGCCAAATGCTCTTGGAAGCCTCATAGCCCCACATAAACCTGATGTTCATACCCTCCATAACTTCTGAGGAAAAATATTATGCATAGTACACTTTCACAACAGGGTACAATGAGATTTTACTAATTTAGCCTCCGTCATAGGCACCACGGGCTAAATATAGTATCATTTAAAAAGACAAATTAGAAGAAACATTTACCAAAGAGGGTAGCTGTTGGTTATGGCCATCGAATCTTTGCCTGGCATACCCAAAGAATTTGTCCCACTTCGAGATCTGGGACATGATCCTTGTTTCAAGAGGTGGGAAACTGAGAAGAATTTTAAAATAATCACCCAAAGAAAATTAATTTTCACCTGGATGCTTAGCACATGCTCCAACAGCATGTTTTGATGGGTTATATCCTTTTGGTGAATTTAGTGCACCTCTGGTAGTAAATGGGTTCCTGGAACCGATTTCAGCATGTGTGTGTGTGTCTAGGCTTCTACACACCAACAAGCAATTCCCAGAGGCTGGTAGGATGCATAAGAATTCAGCTCAATTCTGACCTCTGTACCAGGAGATAGCATCAGATTCCACAGGTAAGCGGCTCAGTCCCACAGGACAGCCCTCTGCTTCAGACCTGTGTTTCTGGCTGACTGGTTATAAATCAGAGATTCCCACGACCCCCTCCTTGGGCTTGATTCATTTGCTAGAGCACCTCACAAAATTCAGGAAAGTGGTTTACTCACTGGCTCACCAGTTTGTTATACAGAACATTACAGGGCATGAATCAATAGCCGATGAAGAGATGCGTAGGGCGAGCTCCCAAAGGTGCTTCTGTCCTTGTGGAGCCTGGGGCTCAGCACTGTGGCACGTGAAACAGTCTGGCTGAAACTCTCTTCTTCTGGGTTTTTATGGGTTTTAAGTCACTGGCTGTTGGTAACTGATTCAGCCTCCAGCTCCTCTTCCCACCCTCCTCCCCAGAAGTAGGGTGGGAAGGTGGGACTGAAAGTTCCAACCCTCTAACCATAAGGTCGGCCCCACTGGCAACCAGCCACCACCCTTAGGTGCTTTCCAAAAGTCACCTCATTAACCGAACAAAAGACGCCCTTATCACTCTCAACATTTAGGAAATTCCAAGGGTCTGGGGGCTATGAGCCGGGAAACGGGAATGAAGACCAAATATGTGTGAGAAATATATGTGGGTCACCTGAGTGACCAGATACAAGGAGGGACCCCAGAAAACAGAATTTATTTTTAAAAAATGTATTTCGATTTCTGGTCAAGATGGAGGCATAGGTAAAGAGGCTTCGCCTCTTCACACAACTACAGAAAAGATTACTACAGGACCTCAAAACAAATAACACCTAGAACTGTCAAAAAATTGAGCTGTATGGAAGTCCGAGAACCAAGGGTATAAAGAAGCCACATTTATTCAGATGGGTAGGAGCGGCGGAGACGCGGGGACGGGTGGAGAGGCACGGAGACCTGGTGCGGCGCAGGGGGCAGTGGAACATGTGGTCCCACATTCACAGGTGGTGGAAAAAAATTGGGAGGGATACCTCGGGAGCAAAGGATCCCAGCCCCAGGCCAGCTGGCACAGTCCAGGGTTCCAGCACCAGGAAGGTAAATCCCATTAACTTCTGGTTGTAAAAACCAGTGGGGGGTGGGGTGGTGGAAGAAACTGCTGGATTTTCAGGAGACTCCGCTTAGAGGGCCTACATGAACTTACAACTTATGCAGACCCAACCCCTCTGGGATTCGGCACCAGGGCAACAGCTGGAAGGGAACCAGTTGCATATGGGAAATAAGTGAAGTGACTGGAAACAGGGTGAGTGCCAGTCAAACCTCCAGAAGTCAGGCAACAGCACGGTCCTCTACCCAGCTCTCCCCCCACACAGAGCCACAAAGCAGTGAAGCGGGCTGCCCCTCCCTGGTGATTACCTAAGGCTCTAACCCATACAATTTACAGGTGCTATACTACTAGGCAAAAGGCCATACCACTAGGGTGTCAAAGCAGCTCTACCTAATACACAGAAGCAAACACAGGGAGGTTGCCAAATTGAGAAGACAAAGAAATATGGCCCAAATGAAAGAACAGAACAAAACCCCAGAAAAAGAGCTAAATGAAATGGAGAAAACCAACCTAACAGATGCAAAGTTCCAAATATCGGTGATCAGGATGCTCAGAGAACTCATTAGTATGGCAAGAGCATAAAAAAGGTACAGGAAGAAATGAAGGTTACATTAAGTGAAATAAAGAAAAATCTAGTGGGAAAAAATAATGGAGGGGATGACGCTGAGATTCAAATCAATGACTTGGGACATAAGGAGGAAATAAGCATTCAACCGGAACAGCAAGAAGAAAATGAATTCGACAAATGAGGACACTATAAGGAGCCTCTGGGATATCTCCGAATGTACCAACATCTGAACCACAGCGGTGCCAGAAGGAGAAGAGGGAGAGCAAGACATTGAAAACTTATTTGAAAGAATAATTAAAGAAAACTTCCGCAATTTGGTGAAGGAAATAGACCACAAATCCAGGAAGTACAGAGAGTCCCAAACAAGTTGGACCCAAAGAAAACCACCCCAAGACACGTCATAATTAAAATGCCAAAGGTTAAAGATAAAGAATCTTAAAGCAGCAAGAAAAAAGAAGAGAGTTCCCTACAAAGGAGTTCCCATAAGACCGTCAGCTGATTTCTCAAAAGAAACTTTGCAGGCTAGAAGGGACTGGCAAGAAGTCTTCAAAGTGATGAAAAGCAGGGGACCTACAGCCTAGATTACTCTATCCAGCAAAGCTACCATTTAAAATGGAAGGACAGATGAAGTGCTTCCCAGACAAGGTAAAGCTAAAGGAGTTCATCATCACCAAGCCATTATTACATGAATGGGACTTAAAGGGATTTATTAAAGAAAAAGATCAAAACTATGAACATTAAAATGACAACAAATGCACACCTACCAACAACTGAATCTTTAAAAAACAAACAAAAAAAATTAAGCAAACAATCAGAACAGGAACAGAATCACAGATATGACATCATGCGGAGGGTTACCAGCTGGGAGGGGGAAGAGGGAGAATGGGGAAAAAGATGCAGGGATTAAGAAGCATAAATGGAAGGTACAAAATAGACAAGGGGATGTTAAGAACAGTATAGGAAATGGAGAAGCCAAAGAACTTATAGGCATGACCCATGGACATGAACTACGGGGGGTAGGGATTGCTGGAGGGAATGGGGGTATCGGGAGAAGAGGGGCAAAGGAGGGAAAATTGGGACAATGGTAATAGCATAATCAATAAAATGTCTTAAAAATGTGTATTTATTCTTACATGTTTAAACTTTAGTCACCTTCAAAGTACTCTCCATTTAATGCAATACACCTATCAAGACTTTTTTCCACTGCTCAAAACAGTTTTTGAACTTGTTGATTTTGCCTTTTAGTGCTTCTGCTGTTTTTTATTTCACCTTTCCCAAATCAGCAAAATGTTTCCCTTTGAGGACCTTCTTCACCCAGGGAAATTTTTAAAAGTTGCTCAGGGAAAGGTTGGATCAATAGGGGGTTGGGGGCATGGGAGTCATGCTGTTTTTGGTCAAAAACTGCTGAACAGTGTGGGCAGGTGCACTCATAAATCACCCATCATGAAATGGGCAAACGCATTGAAAGAGTCTTCAAAAAAATTTCACTGAAGCCAAACGCAGCCTCTCACAACAACGCCAGCTGGTACACTGATGCAGACGGGTTCCTAGAACACTCACCTAGTGGGGGAAGCCTGTACTACAAGGGACTTGCCCTCCAGAAGATAAATCCAGTTTTGGGGGAGTTTCCTCTCATATATGTATTTTTTTTAAGTCACAATATAGCAGGTAGGAAAGCCTCGTTGGAGGGGTCTGTTAACCTAGTTTATTGCCTTGAGTGCTGGGGGTGGGGAGCCTGGCACTGCATCCTTGCCCCAAGCACAAGGTACAGGATGATCGGCACCCACAGCACGGGCACCTTACAATCACTCACACATGTAGCTTTGTCCACTGAACTGCAGGAAAATTGAGGACAGTTCCCTGGTCTTTATTCTTGTAAACAGAATGGGGTCCTCCCTCCAGGGACCTTGGGCAGACATTGGATACTGCCCAGCAAATATTTCCTATTTGTCTATCTCCCATCCTGGGCAGGGGCTCTTGAGGAAGGGACCACACGTTATTCCTGTCTATGCTCCCAGCTCTCGGCACCCAGAGCAGAGTCTACTAAAGGGGAGAACGAATATAGGAACCAATACATCACTGACAGGTTTAAAGTCAAAATGTGTGTGTGTGCACACGCAATGAAGCCCAAAGCAAGTGTCTAGGTTGCTATTTGGGAGTCGCCCAGACTGCCTGTTAATAATGTGAATTCCTCGGCCTTACACTGTATCATGAGTTCTGGGGCAGGGCTGGGAAATCTGAATTTTTAACAAAGCTCTCTGGGAAATGCATACAGGAGCTTAGGAATCATTGCCTGACATGTTAAGTTTGCTGAGGGGGATTCTCAAAATTCTCTAGCTTTTGAGACCTAAAAAGAGAACCTGAGCAGTTATAACCGGGGCCGACAATCAGATCTGTGTACTAAGGGAATCCGCAGTGGGCAGCGTCCCCAGACCACTTGTGTGCAGGTGAACACACAGAATTTCCTTTCTGGGTGTTCTCTGAGGATGGTAACCAGAGGAAGAGCTTCTTGAGAACGTGAAACAGAGCTGAGCCCCATGCTAAGTCAGATTCCCGGTCTGGGATGCGTGGCAGAAATCTCCTCTTCGGCATGCCAACCAGGATCCACAGGCCTGGCTCCCAGCTGGGAGTGTGCATACTGAATCAATTAAAATTGAGTCACAGATATAATTAATTTAATGTGTTTAAACGATTTTCTGTATAGTAAACATGCTGAATGGATGCCCCAGAAGAAACTGCCTGCCTGAGGGTGGATAAATGGATACGGTGTGCGCTGTATAATGAAAACCCTTCAGCAAATAGGAAAGGCTTCCATTTATTTCCACCTCTCCTGTTCCTTTCCTTTCTAACTCTTTATTTATGACCAAACTTGGCCTTCTGTGGTATCCTTGGACCACAGAGACAGTTTTTATTTTGTCAGAAGATGTTCTTTTTCTCCCTCTGATCTGAAGACAATTTTAATGAAACCTGTCTGCAATCCAGTGACAAGCACATATTAATATGTGACAAAGAGGCTAAGGAGAAACGGGGGAGGAGTGGGAAACTGTTTCTCTATTGCAATCTCTTTCTCAGCGAACAGGGGACTTGCACAAAGAGGAGGAGACGGCATTGAGCGTGGTGGGGGCAGGACCAGTCGGAGCTACCTGCCTTCACTGAATCAATCTCCTTCCCCTGTGACTTTGAAAGCTCCCTGTCTGTATCTCAGAACCTCATCTACAACACGAGGGGGTCGAATGTGAGGATCTTCAAGATCGCTTTCGGTTCTGATGTTCGCTGAATTATGAGTCACAAGTCGGCACAGTCATAAATAAGTGCCATGGAATTTCCCATTAAAAAGAAACTCATCTTCGAGCCGTGTGAAGTGATCCAGGCAGTCTTACTTAATTGCTCATCAAGTAGGGATTATGAATTATTTGGCTTGGATGAAAGGGAGCACTTAGAAGTAGTTATAAATTATCTCCCACTGAGATACCTCAGGCAAAATGCCTGAGTTCTAGGGTTATGAGAGACAGTAAAATGCTTCCTAGATTCTGTAGCTCTCTATCCAGCCAATGCAACTTAAGGTACTGCGAACTCATTCTATTAAATGAGAAGCAACTTGTGAAAAGATGACCTGAATAAGTATAGCTGTGTTTTGAGACAGCTCTGCTACTTGGTTACCACTGGGACTCTGGGGGAATCCCATCCCTCCGTAAATCTCAATCTGGATATGTACTGTGAAGAAAAAGGACCTCCCAGCTCTTTGGTGCTCTGTGGAGCCTTTCAGAGGGCGGGGTCTCCAGGCTGTTGGATGGGATGAGGTGGGGGCTGTGGGAAGAGGGGGCTGAACAGGCAGAGCTCCAGGCTCCTCCCCTGTTCAACTGAGAAGCTCCTCTTCCACCTGTATGATATACCAGGCACCATGTGAGATTTTATAACAAGAGGTTCTGAGAATAAAAAATAAAAAAAATTTTTTTTAAACCACTCTTCTGAGGAAAGCTGTTGAACTTTCCAGTCTGAATGGAGGCTGTGCTCTAAACACCCGCTTTGCTGGTTCTCGAGCTCCAGTGCACATGAGAATCACTTTGACTAGGTTTGTTACACCGCAGCCACGGGGCCCCAACCCCGGAGGCTCTTACTCCGTGGGTCTGGGGTAGGGCTGGAGAACTGGCACATCTAACCAGCTCCCAGGGCACACTGGTGCTGCTGGTCGGGGTACAGTTGGAGAATCTTTGACTTTTAAGAGAAAGGCCGGTCTCCTTAGCTTGTTCCTTCAGAAATGGGCTCCAATCTACCTTCCCAGCCCCATGACGCTCCTTTCTAACATTCCCTGCACACATGCATGCGTTTCTCTCTTGCACAACATGCTCCGCCAGCCAGGCTGCCAGCCCCCTCTCCACACGTGTACGGCACAGCTCACAGGCTGCCTCTTCCCAGGGGTGTTCTCGGACTTTTTCACCAAAGGTCACAGAAATCCCCCTGGGCTCCACAGCTTTTCCTGTGGTGCTGAGCACCTCTTGTTATCTGTGTTGACGTCTGGCCCCTGCATCTGGACCACGGGCTCCAGGACAGGGAGCCCACCTTACTCACCTCAGAGTCCATACCACTGTCTACACCCCTGGCACCTGCACGGGTGCTCAGTGCCTGGCCTGCCAGACTGACAGTGCATACCTGAGTGCGCTCACTAAGGAACAGGAACATTTAAGAAATGCATGAGTCAACTCATCTTATCTACTTCTCGTAACACCTCAAGACAGAGTGATTCTGTAAATGACTCTTCAGAACTCAGGGCAGCTCTTCAGCCACTTCAACCCATTCTTTAGGCAAATTTTTCATATTTTCTGGGAGCACAGTTGACAAATACATCATCATGAGACAGAAATAACTACCACTTAGGCCCATTACAAGAAGGTAGGGTAATAACAATTAAGGTCCAATCCAAATTCCAGCTCTACCCCTGATTATATTTAGTACTTAAATGCTCTGAGCTCCAGGCCCCTCACTGCTAATGGGGATAATAACAGACCTACTTCCTATGAATGGCAAAGGGGTGCAATGAGACCATTATTAATTAACAAATAACAACTGCTAGCATTTATTGAGTGCCTAGCGCTGGGCATACATTATTGATTTTAAGCTACATAAAGTGCTAATTAGCGTAGAATCTAGCACATAATTCGCATTTAAGAAATATTAGCCATTATTATCATGGCTAATTTTACTAACTTCTGTGCAAGACATATATCATTATCCCCACTTCCCAGATGAAAACCTTGAGGCTCAGAGCAAGTTGCTTGCTCAATAAATATTAGTAGTTTTTACTCTGTAATGAGGAACCTTTATAATGACCTAACAGAGTAGGTATTATTTTCATTTTGAGAATGAAAATTCTGTGTTTAAAGAAGTAACTTGAAAGTAAAGGTCCAGGATTTGAATCTAACTTCAGCTCTAGAGCATCTGCTACCACCCCAGTTCACCGCCTGGTGAATTCCACCTGCCTTGTGTGCACCCCAACTGTGTTTTGGCCTCTCTGATCCATGAGTTACAGAAAAGCATGTTCCCAATGTGCATGAGAACGTCCACCACAGCTCCTGTTTTAGCAGCCCTGAAATCCCACAGCCCACAGGAAGTTATTTCAGCCATCTGAGAGAACGGATCCAGCGTCAAAGGGTGTGTGACACAGCCCTTCTTGCCTCGGACGTCTCCAAGAGGCACTAGGGAAAGCACAGCCCGGGGGCCTGGGACTGACCGTGACCCCGAAGAAGTTGGTTTCATTCATGGCGTTGAGGATGATCCTGCCCAGCGTGTGGTCCGTGTAGTTGAAGTCCTGGATCCGCTGGTGCCGGCTGCTGGCGTGCAGCGTCTCCATGGCCCTCTGCAGTGTCTTGGCGATGACCCAGATGCCATCGTAGGCGTACCCGTGGAACTTGCTGGGCCCCACGCCCGACCGCTTGTTGTTGTACTCTCTCTCATACTGCTGTGGGGTCTGGAAAACAAGGGGTTGGGACACCAAGTTACAACCGGCAGGGACAACAGGCACACAGTTCCGAGAGCCGAGACCCTCCGAACGTCTAGTGTGCGTATGTTATCTCCTTCGATCCTCACAAAAACCTCATATGAGAGGTGCTATGATCACCCCCCTTCTATAGGTGAGGAAACTGATTCTGGAAGGTTGACTTGCCTAGCACCACAGAGCTACAGGGTGGCAGTGATGCGATCTGAATGCTGGTATCTAGCAAAGTTAGGGTAAAAGAATCATGAACACTAACCAGGCCCCCCTCCCCACCCCCAATATTTGCAGGGCCTGGGGCTAGAGTACCAGTGGAGGCCCACATCCTATGTCTAAATATGTACTTTAAAGGCAGACCAACACGTTGTTGAATAAAATCTTTTCTATCTCCCCATCGTAATAAATGTATCTTCCCAGTTCTCGGGCTCCTCAGGGCTTCCTGCTGGACACGGCAGCACAAGGAGAGCTGGCCTTGCCCTGTGGTCCACGCTGGCAGCCCAGCCAAGCTCACGCAGTCCATCTTCCTCCCCCTTCCAGCATCAGTAGTCCTTCTCCACCTGCAGTTTTCCCTTAAGAGGGCTGACCCAGGCAAGAGGTTCCCTGGCATCAGAAGCGGCTCCAGGTATTTGGGTAGGGAATTCAGGGTGTGGTCTAGGAAGGAGAGGGGCACAGGCTCTGGCTGGGCATATCCTGGTGGCCTTGTGGATTCTGAGCTCCATGGGGTCTGAGCAAGGCCCTCTTAGGGTGTGGGGTGTAGGGCAGGTCCCAGGGGCTCAGGTGTGAGGGCTGTTCTGACCCTGCGTTATATCTCTCCTCCTTCCTCTTCCATAGCATAGCAGGGTCTGTTAATAACTCAGCAATTAAAAAAATAATAATTCTTTTCTCCCATTGAACTGAATTTCAGGAAAAATTTCACTGGTGATATTAAAAGTCTGTTGTCACAAGCACTGAAGCTCACACGTCCACCTGAAGGCTGCCCCCGGGTAACCCACCACCCTCAGCCTCTCTCGGCCTTTTCTCAGATCGCTTCTGAACCCCTCTCCAGAAACGGCATCAGGACCCCTGGTTTAGTCTTTGGAAAACCCTCTTTGGGAATACACGTAGGAACCATCAATTCATTGTCAGTTTATACTGGAAAGGGCCCTTAGATGTGGTCTCCTATGTCCCACCTCTGCAGCCCGAGGCACAGAAGTCCAGAGATTTGCCCAAGGTCACACAGCTTGTGTTTGGGTGTGAGCGTGCGCACACGCATGTGTGTAGCTAGCCTGGTCCAATCTCACAGGTGCCTGGGGATGGCCAGGACCTTCCCACTGAGGGCCCTGCAGGCGAGGAATTCTGCCCCACCAAGTGTGAATGCCAGGGACCTGGCAACGGATCTGCCTCCTCTTTTTTCTGTTTCAGCTCCTGTTGGATGACTCAGGTTTCATCCCTGTTTACAATTTTCCTCAGAAATGCAGCATGTCTAGCCGTCACATTCTGTTCTCCCCTCAAAACACACAGCAGAAACTCTCTCCAAAACCAAGGGTTCTTCAAGGTGACAGCCCTGTGGCCGGCCCAGCTCAGCCCCACCCACCGCACACCCCTGGGGGCTGGCTTTCTGCGAAGATCATCTTTCACCACATTGCTCCTCCCGGGGGAGCAAGAAACGGTCCATTAGGAGGCTCTCTCTCCTCCAAACCTTTCGGGTCCTTAGATCACACCAAGTTTGTTTGCACCTCAGGGCTTCTGCAGGAGCTGTTTCCTCTGCCAGGAAGCTCCTTCCCCAGATCTTTGCGTGATATTCTCGGCCTTCAAATGTCAACACTTGTCACTTCTCGGGGACAGCTCTCCTGACCCACTCTTTCTAAAACGCCCTCACCACAGGCATTCTCTAGCCGCCGGTGTTATCTTCTTTATTGCACTTTTCAGGTTTGCCGTTTTCCTGTATACATATTTTCTTGCTTATTGCCTGTTGCTCCAGCCTCCCTCCCCACGGCTGGAATTAAGCGCCCTAGGGTCGGGGACACTGTCTTGATCACTGAGGTATCACCAGAACCCGAGACAATGCCTACAGAGACCCTTTCTAAGTCTCAGTTTCCCTATCTGAAAAATGAGGAGGTTGGACCAAGTGGCCTAGAAGTTTCCTCTCAGGAACAGAGGCACGAGCCTGGCCGTGTGATGAGGACTCGGGATGCGGAAGCAGGCTGACCTGCCCTCCAGCCCCAGCTCTGTGATTTGCTAACTGTGACCCGAGGTGGGTCCTGTCTCCCCAGGTCTCCGTGTCCTCCCCTGTTGTGTGGCATGAGGGCTCAGTGAGAGGAAGCATGCAATGTCCCCAGCCCAGGGTCCAGGACATGGTGGGTGCCTGCAAATACCAGCCATTGCTATTAAGAGTAAAGGTCCAGGACGTGGGCGTGGGCTCTGGTAGCAGCGCGGTGGCTTACCCAGGATGCCCTGGAGACCCCGAGGCAGTGCCGGAGCCCGGGGTCAGCGGTCCTCCGGGGTGCGCACAGCCTACCTGTACTTCCTTAACAACTTCCAATTATTGGACATTTAGGCAAAAGCATCCTTGTATCTAAATTTTCTAAACACACACTGATAATTTTTTTCAGAATAAACTCCCAAAAGTATGATTGCTGAGGCAAAGGGGGCAGAAAACTTAATCACTATTCACGCCTATGTAGACAGGGCTAAATTATTCCCCTAAAACACGAAAAATTCCATGGGATATGAAAGGGCCCATTTCCCTGTCTCTTTGACAACAACAGGTATTTTAATTTTAAAAGTCACTGTCAGTTTGTTAGGTTAAGAAAAGAGTATAGCTTCTTTTAATTTTAATTTGCATTTCTCTGATTAATGATTATAGTGAGTTCCTTTCACTATTTTTATTTCTTAAGTGTATTGCTGTTTAATACCCTATTTCTGTGGTGGTAGTCATACCTTTAATGTTTTGTTTTAATGCATCCTTAGTATTTTTCCACCTTTTATTATCTGGCTATATTTTTCTTTGATGTTTAAATGCAATATGAATCGATTTCTGGCTAACTGAGCTACTGGGTATTTTAAAAGTACTAAAGTTATTAGAATGTGTATTTCTTTAATTATTTGCTTTTGGCATAAAACAAACGAGGTCCCTTTGACTTCTCTCCTGGATTTCACTCTTGCGAGCACTTTCTGATGCACGCAGTCATCCAGGCTGCTGGTGTCTGTCTTTGAGTCCTGTTTGGTCAACCTAATGATGACATTCAGATGACATCTCCAGACCGCATCCCTTCCTATCCAGAACAAGCCGCTGGGGCATCCTTAAAGGTTCCAGTGACCATCTGAAAGTCAGGAGTCCAGACCTGAGTGTGGTCTTGCCAGGGGGTAAATGAGTGCCATTTTAAAACTTACTTAATATAGTTTATTGAGGGATTTTTTGTGTGTGTGTGGGGACACTAGGGGGATCAAAATCATACTGTTTATTCAGTTTGACCTTGGGACCGACACAAGCCCCCATAGGCCCTTTTTACATGTGTACTTCTGAGTCTGTATCTTTTCTATCTCAAAAACTGTTCTTCATTCCAGGGACAAGGGTAGACGGAGGGTGGAGAACACTGGAAATATGGCTGTTTACCTCACTGCTATGGGCAGAGTCCTTGAAATGGGACACAGGTGTAGCTAAACCCTGAAAGGTGACCTCATTCTCCCTGTCTTTGCAAGCACCAAGCTGAAGTTTTCACCACTACCCTATATCTCAGGCTATTCATCACTTCCCAGGTGAAGCCAGCACCAACCTCCCTTGGGCAAAACAAGGACAGCAGGAAGAAACAATTGTCAGAGAAAAAGTAATAGTTGTTCTTAAAGGAGGCCTCCCATTATTCAGGGCAGAAGAACTTCTTCCATTGTTAAGCCAACACTGAAAGTTGATTAATTACTCACCATCTGAGGTCAAGTATATGTGATGCTAAAAGTTTCTGAGAAAATAACTTTATCTAGATTGTCCCAATTACTGACAGGTTGTGCTCTAACATATTTTTGAAAGGCCATTGTCAGACCTTGGAATGTTAATTTCCCACAGAAACTCTGTTATAAATAGTTGTTAGGTTCCCAGGCCAGCCCGCACAGGCTTGCTAACCCCACAAGGTGACTAAATCTTGCTTTTGGAGGAGGGGGCCTCACAGACTGAACAGAGGAGAAGGGGAAGGACACATCTCCAACTGCCTCCCCCTTTCGCCCTTCCCCCTGCAGCTATAAAGCTGGGAGAGTTTCGCCCTAGAATTCCATATTAGATGCTGGAATCACAGGGTCTCACTTAGTCTACTGGTTCCTACACTCCAGGATGTACACCACCTGGGAGCTTGATAAAAATGCAGGTGCCAGGGCTCTGTATTTTGTTTCAGTGTGTCTGTGAGATAACTTACACATCGGTACTTTTAAATCTTCGAAGATTTCAATAATACACAAATCAGTTACCACTGATTAAGTTTACCGCTACACACTGATCATCGGATCTGTTCGGTAGCAACTTTCAGGTTTGTCGAGCACCTTCTGAGACTCCTCCAGTGTTGGGGAGCTCACTCTCCCTCAGGCAGAGCCTTCCTCGGGAGGGATTCTTGCTGTCTCTGGGATATCCTTCTGGATGCGGAGCTCACACCTATCTCCCCGTAACTTATATTCGGCATGCTCCAAGATCTTCCTGGGGAGCCACAGTAAACGCCTGCTCTGTCTTTACAGAGCCTCCAAGAGCTGAAGGTAGTGACATGCTTCCGCTGTCCCCCACAGGCTCTTCTCCTTTTAAGTGCAACAGTCTCAATTCAGACTTCTACCCTGGCTATGATGAAATAGCCTAGGACCAAATTTCTTAGGAAGAAAGTTCAGAAAAGCAGATAAAATAGAAAAACAGATATTCAAAAGTATCGGAAAGCAACCAGGACATCCAGCACTTGGGGGCCAAGATTCGGGAGAGAGGAGAAGGGCTGTGAGAAGAGTCCAGCTTTCTTCGCTGTTTCCCCTTGAAGCATTTGATAACCCATAAGGCTCGTAACAGAAACAGACACCATTAACTCAGAGTTTTCAACGGTTCCACAGAGAAGGGAAAACAAAAAAAACTGTAGTTTAGGGATATCAGAGCGGCAAGGCTTGCAGTGCCAGGGTCTGGGAGAAAAAGGAAACCAAAAAGTAAGCCCAGTATTCAGACTGGCAGGCATCTGCATTTGGAATTCTTGGTGATAACTAAGCTGCAGAAGGCAAGAGGCCGAGAAGCCAAGCAAAAAGTGGCGCTGAGGAGCAAAGCAAACAAGCAGGAGTATTTAGAGTTTCAGAGCATCAGGAAGGTCGAAGTTGGAGTCCAGGGCCAGTAAACACTCCAGGGTTTCAGCTGAGAACGTTGAAAGACAAATGCTGGACATAAGGGCAAACCAAAGTAGGCCAGGCCTTACGAAAACTAAAATCAAGCCTGGATCATCTCCATTCTTGGTTGGATTCAAGTGATCCGTCCCTGTCTGAGCTGCCTGCTTGCAGACAAATAAATCTTCTCCGGAGAAAGATAACACCATCTGTAGCCTCCACAGATTTTCATGTCCACATCAGTTAATCAAATTTACCGTTATACTAGGAGATAAGACCACATAATTAAAAAAAGAAAAGAAGTTAAGTAATTTGGGAAACAAGAAAAGTAGAAAATAGAAACAGACCCACAGGTCATCCAAATCTTGAAAGTTACTGGACATGGACTCTAAAATACCATGATTTATATGTTAAAAAAATAGATTAAAAGACATAGACTATCACCAGAGAACTGGGAGCCATGAAAGAAAAATAACATAAAATGGAAACTCTAAAAATAAAAAATAAAATTACTGAAAACAAGAACTCAATAAATGAATGAGGAAGTATATTAGACACATCAGAAAATAGGTTAGTGAACTGGAAGAAAGTTTAGTAGTAAAAATTCAGACTAAAGTACAGAAAGGAAAAAAGGAGAGGAAATAAGTGAACATAAGCAACGCTGAAAATGTATGGTAGATGTATAATTGGTGTCCTGGAATGTGAGGAAAGAGAGACTAGGTAGAAGCAGCACTTAAAGCAATATTATCTTTGAATTTCCCCAAACACACATCAACTCACAGATTCATGAAGTTCTCTAAGGCTCTGTGAACTCCAATCAACGTAAACACATACAAAATACTTCACTTAAGCATAGCATTATAAAACTGCTGAAGACCAAAGCAAAAATCAAAATTCTAAAAGCAACCAGAAGGAAAAAAAGAAAAGGATGCATTACTTTCAAAAGAGCAAAAAGAAGCTTGACAGCTGACTTAATAGAAACAATGAAAGCTGAGAGACAATAAAATGACATCCTAATGTGCTGAAAAATAATAGGTCATCTAGAATTCTACACCTAGTTAATATATCTCTCAAAATTAAAGGTGAAAGAAAATTTCAGACAACAGAAACTGAAAGAATTTGTCTCCAGCAAACACACAGTAAAAGAAGACCAAGAAGAGTTCATTAGGCAGAAAGAAAATTATAAACAGAACAGAAATTCAGGGAGGAACAAAAAGTAATGGAAAATGTAAATACATGAGTAGATCTCAGTGAAAAATTACATCAGGGCCAAGGACATCCAAGAAAATCTTAAAGAAGAACAACAAAGTTGAACGATTACACTACCAGGTATCTGGTCTTCTTACAAAGCTTAAATTATTAAGACAGCATGGCACTGGCTAAAGGGAAGGCAAACAGACCATTGGAAGGGAACAGGAACTCCAGAAACAGAGCCACACTATATACAGTCATTCAATTTATGTCAAGGGTGACTGCTGTAGCATAGGGGGTGGGGAGGATAAGTGGTCCCAAATCAATTGGTTATCCATATTGAAAAAATTTTTATCTTATCTCAGACCATACATAAAATTAATTCCATGTGGATTCTATATCTAAATACGGAAGGTAAAAGACAACTTCTAAAAGACAAGTCAGGAAAATATCTTCATGAGCTTGAGTGGGCAAAGATGCTTGTACAGGACACAAGTATATTAATCATAAGAAGACTAATAAACTGGATGACATTACAATGCAGAATTTCTGTTCATCAGCCCTGGCCAGTGTGGCTCAGATGGTTAGAGCATTGTCCCATAACCGAAAGGCTGCGGATTTGATGCCTGGTCCGGGCACATACCGAGGTTGTAGGTTTAGTCCCGGGTCAAGGCACGTTTGGGGAGCAGGCAACTGATGTTTCTTTCTCACATCAATGTTTCTCTCTTTCCCTTCCTCCCTCTCTAAAAGCAATGAAAAAATGTCCTTGGGTGAGGATAAAAAGTAAAAAGAATTTCTATTCATCAAAATACACCATTAATAGAGTGAAAAGATAAAATACAGAATGGGAGAAGATATACATATAACCATCAAAGAATTTATATCCAGAATATAAAAGGAATTTTTACAAATCAATAAGAAATAGGCAGAGATCCCAAGTGTAATAATGGGCAAAAACTTGAATACGCAGTTTATAAAAGAGAATATCAAAAAGGTCAATAAAGATATGAAAAGATGCCCAAATTCATTGGTCATCATGGAAATGTAAATTAAAACTACGCACCCAGAGATTGGCTAAGATTAAAAAGCTGATAATGCCAAATGTTGGTGAGTATGCAAACCAGCTGGAACTCTCAATCACTGCTGCTGAGTGTGTAAATTGGTGCAACCACTTTAGAAACTGTTTGGCAGTGTCTACTAAAGCTGAACATATGCAAACCACATAACTCAGAAATTTCAGACCTAAGTATGCACTCAGTAGTCATTTGAACATATACTCACCAAAATATATCAAATACCTAGAAATAAACGAACAAAATATGTGCAATTCTACACAGATAATTATAAAATGATTTTGAGAGAAATTAAAGAACATCTAAGTAAATGTAGGGTTATACAAAATTCGTGGATTGGAAGACTCTATAATATTAAGATGTCAGTTTTCCCTAAACTGATCTACAAATTCAACAAAATTCCAATAAAAACCAGAGCAGGTTTGTGTGTATGTGTGTGTAAGTTAATAACCTGATTCACAACTGCATACAAAAATGCACAGAGACAAAAATAGCTAAGAACAACTACGAAAGAAGAGGGAGGCCTTATTAATATAACAGTTATCAAGGCTCATTGTAAAGTTATAGTAATTAAGGCAAAGGTATTTTGGTGAAAAACAGACAAACAAATGGAAGAGAAAAGAAATTATATAAACAGAAACATATACACAGTCATTTGATTTATGATAAAGGTAATATGGCATCACAGTATGGGAAAAGGTGGACTTTTCAATAACTGAAAATGGATCGATTAGATACACATATGAAAAAGAAAGGAAGAAAAGAAATCTTGATCCTTACCTCACACCATACACAAAATCAACTCCAGGTTGACTGTAGATCTAAATGTGAAAGGCAAAACAATAACACTTCTAAAAGACACAAGAGGAAAATACCTTCATGACCTTGGGGTAGGCTTCACTAAAATAAAGAATTTGTTCATTAAAAAATACCATTTAGAGGACATCCAGGCAGCCGAAGACAATGCAAACTGTGTGTTTAATTAACCTCCCCAAACTATACTAATGGCCTTAGAGCTGCAAAATTCTCTACAAGATCACACCCTCACCAATACCTGAAGACGGGAAATACAAAAACCTGCAAATCACTGTGAATAAAGAGAAAAATTAACACATTCCAGCACTATAATCACCTATGCTCTTACCCTACTCATGCCCTGTGCAAGGTTTGTGGCAAATAAAAGTAGATCGAAGAAAACTGTGGGAAAAACAAATGATGGGAGCCATTTAAGGATGAGGTAGAGTAAGTACCAGCAAGATTAATCCACCCTAAACCTGAAGATACTAAAAAAGTAACTGGACAGATCAGAACACTTACTATAGAAGTGGGATTTCAAAGTATTTACCAAGAGATGTACAATAATGTTTGAAGCAACGTTATTCACAATAGTCAAAACAGTGGAATGTTTGTACAGCAGTGAAAATAAACAAATGTCTACACATGGGACAACATAAACTAATCTAACATAATATTGTGTGAAAATGGAGGACTCCAAGCAATATACGAAAGTCTGTCCAGAAGGTATCCTGCCATGTAACATGAAAAATAGAGACATTTATTGAAGAAAATACAAGATAAAAGAAACATTGTACACAGAACATTGACGACTCACTCCCCTTCAATGTAGGAGCCTTGGGACCTCCTACAGTTCTCCCGATTGCCAACAGCAGCCCTATTGTATTTTCCTGAATCTTATCAATGGTCTGAAATCTCTTCCCCTTCAAAGGTGATTTTAGTTTTGGGAAAAGCCAAAAGTCACAGGATGCCAAATCTGGGCTGTAGGGGGCTGAGTCACCTGGGTGATATGACGCTTAGCCAAAAAACTCTGCATGGGATGTGATGCATGAGCAGGTATATTGTCATGATGAAGCTGCCAATCAACAGTTGCCCATAGCTGTTGCCTTCTGAATCATCCAAATAGTTTCCATGGAGGAATGTTCAAGCTTAACGTGAAATTTGATGCAGATTCATTGCTCTACTTGCTCAGTCATTTTGAATACTTAGACGCAATGGCCACACAGTACACATTCTCACTCAATGGCATTTATCACCCTCACTGACTAGTACAGTGAAGTCACCATTGTTCATGGATGCACATTCCAGCCCACTCTCCTGACAGGTTACATCAATGTTGCATAAACTGACCCTGTTATATTAACAATGGGCTGGACTTTTCTGGACAGACCTCAAATACTCTATGATTTCATTTATTTAATGTTTCAAAACAGGCATCTGCACAGTGATAGAAGTCAGAAGAATGGTTACTTCTGGCTGTGGGTACTGAATGAGACAGGGCCTAAGGATGGCTTTTGGATTGCTAGTAATTTTCTCTTTCTTGACCTGGGTGGTGGGTACATGGGTGTTCTACTTAAGCAAAAACAATTATTTTTAAAAAATCAAAAGTAATTTCAATTCCTTAGGCTGTTCCTCACTTCACATAACTTTGAGTTACAGACTCATCATCCATTTCACTACTCTTTTTTCCTACCTCTGAGGTTCCTGTGCTGAAGAACAGTGAGGACTATAATTTGTTGAGTGCCTATTTTGTATCTGGTACTTTCTAAGATACTTCTGTACTACCTCATCCCTAAAAGCTCCAGGTTCTTTGTCATGGAGCTCCCATGGCAGCGACAATGAGACAGGTGCAGCGGTTCATGGGTCACTGGCCCCAAGTTGAGGACTCACTAGATTTGTGTCTCCTCCAGTTCTGTTGAATAAATAGTCGTGATGGTCACAGAATCTTTCCAGAAAACATTACAAAACTCAAGAGAATGAGCCTGTGCCTTTGGTAGAGTGTTGGGGCCATCTCTGAGGCCCCCGCTGATCCCAGGATTCTGTGAGCATCTCCCTCTGATGCCTGGCCCAGCTCCATGTCTCAGCAGGGGACCCGTACTAGGAAGATGTCCTTACTGGCAAGCCTGAGCCATCACTAGAGAAACCTGGCCAGGATCACAAATGCTAACCATGGAAAGAAACCTAATGGGACCTGGAAAAGCGAAAGCTGACATTGGAAATCATCAATGTCAAGAGTCATTTTGCGGGAGGAGAGTGGTGATGGGGAACCTCAGTGAGGAGAAAAAGCCAAGACATCAGAGCCAAAGCAAGTGTCCAGAGGCTGCTGATGGAGGTTCCGGAAGACTGAGCTCTGAATGTGCTAGAGAAGCTGGAAGGTCTGCACTTGTTCCCTCACTGGAAATTCCAATACAAAGGGACTGATGAACGTGCTCTGGAGGGAGACCATGACCTTGTTACTCCTCTCATTAGAGATCTGGGTGCCAGTGAGAGAGCTACGGACAGCTTGACACTGGAGATAGGCATATGAAAGAGGGAAACTTGGAGAATGCATTTCAAGAGGGAAAACTGTTCCGCCTGACTGTGTGGCCTTCTCACTCAGGACTCACCTTTATCCTGCGGATTCCAGGGGTTAACATTATTAACTGTGTCACCACAGGCTGGTGTAATAACCCAATATTATTGAGAACTTAGCTAGTAAAGGACAGGAGTTATGTGGTCCAAGTCTCTCATTTTCAGTTGAAAATACTGAGACCCAGGGAGAGAGTACGGCTAGCTGAATTAATTGGTGGGAATGCCAGAATTTGTGCCAGCTCTCCCGATTACCAGGCCTGTATGCTCCCACTACACCGCTTTAACTAACAGGGGCTTGCTGAGACATCACAGAAAGGGCTTATTTGGGTGCATTCTGTTCCTCAGCATGTCAACTGTCTAGAGGGATGGCATGGTAAATAGAGGAAGGTGCAGAGCATGGGAAACTGGCAGTCCCGGCTTCAAGTCCTGGATCTCTCCCTGACCTTCTGGAAGACTGTATTCATTTCCTGGGCCTGACATGACAAATTTCCACAAACTGGGTGGCTTAAAACAACAGAAATTTATTCTCTCACAGTTCTGGAGACCAGCAGTCTGAAACGAAGGTGTTGGCAGGGTAGCTTCCCCTGGAGGCTCCGAAGGAGAGTCCGTTCTATGCCTCTCCCAGCTCCGGTGCCTGCCAGCAACCCCTGGTGCTCTCTGTTCTGCAGATGCCTCCCTTCGGTCTCTGCCTTTGCCTGCACACGACCTTCTCCACGTGGCGAATCTCCTTTTTTCTTTCTTTAATGAGGACACTTGTTATTGGATTTAGGGCCTACCCAGGTAATCATGGATAATCTCATCTCAAGATCCTTAAGTTAATGGCATCTTCAAAGACTTTTTCTCCAAATAAAGTCATATTTACACGTTCCAAGGGTTAGGACATGGACCTGTCTTTTTTGGGGTCATTGTTCAATCTGCTACAGGGATCTTGACAGTGTCCCTTCTGCCCCTTTGCTTAACGTCATGTAAATGGTGAGGATGGCAAGAGCCCGTTCACTGAGGATGGTTTGACACGTTTGCTCATCTTCATGGACACCGACAGACCCTAAAATACAGGCATCAACCCAGCAGCCTGTGCCATGCTGACCAATCATCCGTCCCCCAGCAGTCATGTAAAGTGCAAATTCAAATTCAAGAAACATTTCTCAACTCTCTAGAACTTCCTTTGACCATAGACTTTTGAAGGCTGGTTGGGGAAGTTGGCTTGTGGTCAGACCACAAATAGGAATCTTTATTAACTCCGGGCCCTACGCCCTGGGGAGAGAGCATTCACCAAGAGCACGTGCGAAGGACGGCTCAGCCCAGGAAGGGGTTTGACAGATACAACTTGTTCAGGGCCAGGATCAAGGGGTTGCAAACAAGGTGTCCCCTTTCAGTGCAGAATTTAAGAGGGAGCCAAAACCTCAATAATCAAGATAAATAATATTTTAATAAATCAAAACTAACATAAAAAGTCCCTAAGAAACAAAATATCAAAATTTTAGGTAAAGATAAGATCCAATCCTGCAATCGTATGACTGAATTCACTTAGCTTACCCTAACCCTGGTCCTAAGGATCTTGTCTCTATTTAAAATTTTGATACTTTGTTCATCATGGATACTTTGCATTAATTTTAAATTTAAAAAAATAGTGCATTAAAATATTTTTTATCTTGATTACTGAGGTTTTCGGCACTCCCTTAGATTTTGCCCTCATCCCCAGCCGTGAAACCTGTGAGTTACAACTGGCAAGACAGACTGCTTAGTTTGGACGAGGGATGTGGTCACTGCCAAAAGGACTTGTGTGGGCCAGAGGGACAATTAGGGGACATTAAGGGAAAAATACTAAGTCCGTTGGTCCTGGAAGGATCTGAGAATCTGATGGGAAGCTGGTCTACAGGCTCTCTTGGAGAGCTCTAAGGCCCTCTGATTCTAAGAGGCAAAAAGGCTTCAGATGTCCCTGTGTAACTTCAATCATCTTGTAACCTCAAGATAATGTAAGAAATGCTGCCTCTTGCCTCAAAGACTTTAGGGACAGGGACCGTGCATCCTGGAATTTTGGGAGCTGCCTTAAGCCAGGAGCTTGCCTCTGCTCCCACGGCATTGCTCCGTCCTGGGAGGCCCAGCACTGCAAGATGAAATGAAGAGCCCCAGGGACAGCACCAAGGTGCGCCACCCACAGGCATAGCAGTATAGGGGTAAAGTCAGCCTCCTTCCCAGCCCCAAATTACAAAAAAAAAAAAAATCGAAAATCAAAAAGGAAAGTTGGTCACCTGCAAAATAATTTGTTGTAAAGTCAAAATATTTGTTACAAGGAACACTGGAAAAAAATGGTCTCCCCAAAATGCATTCCTGTGCAGAGCTGACACCTGTGCTCGCCTACCCAGGGTCCCATCCATGCTCCTTAGGATGACAGCTGAGACCCTTCTCGTGGTGTCTCCTGGCCCTCACCCCCACTTAGCCTCACAGACCTTATGTGTAATCATATACCTCTTTGATTTTCTTTAAGTCTCTCGGTTTCATTATTACGTTGTCTGCTTGCATAGAATTTTTCCCTTCATTTTTGTATTTTCTTCAAGTTTTATACTATTTTTAGATTAAAGTATAGGGTATCCATGGACCAAATATCTCCTAATAAACTGCAAGCTTTGGCACTTTTAATAATAATACTTGTGGAAATATAATGAGTTGTTTCTACTTATTATTCAGCATCTCAAAACCTTTTTATACACTCACTGATTTTGATACAAAAATACTTCTTTGAATGTTTTCTAACCAGGGTGTTTTTCTAGGTTCTCTCAGGTGCCCGTGAGATCTAAGGAGCTGTTTACAAAGTGTGTCCTAATGATCTGCCATTTTTTTTTTGACAAATCAATAACCATTCTTGTACAGTTGGCTCCAATTGAGATGAAATAATGGATAAAAATAATACATATACATTTCACTTTACATGCAGTTTATTCTTTTGGTAGAAGTGCATCTGTAAGAACTCCGGAGTTGAGTATAGAATTGAACAATCCGAGCTCTGAGAAAATAGAAGAGAGTTATGTGTACTGCTGTGCCGAATTTTGGCTGGTAGTTAAAATTGAGAGATGAATGTTTTCATCTTCCCCGGGGCTGTCATCACCTGATTCTTGACAACATTCACACTGATAGAGAACCGTGTATGTGCTTTGGAAATACTTTTGCCTGTGCCATATTGCCTGGTCTCCCCACAGCCCTACTGGATAAGCAGGGCAGGGGTTGGTAGCCCCTAGTGAGAACATACGGGGATCCCAAGGACTTAAGCAACCTGCCTAGGTCCTCCTCCCAGTTGTGACAGTACCGAGGGACCAGGCACCACATTAGCCATCTTGCGCAATCTGCTATCTGTCCTCCTTTTAACCCCAGAGGAGGGTATTTTTACCACTATTATACAGAAGAGGAAACAGTGCCTTAGAGAACTTAAGCCCAAAGTCATAGCTGGTAAGTGGCAAAATTGGGGTTTGAACCAGTCTGGCTGGTCTGCAGTATGAGTTTCCTCAATCTACTTGAGAGTCTTTCTTCTCCCAGTTGACAAGAGCATCAGCATGACTGAGAAATGATATTCCAGGTCTGAGGGGCACAGGATAAAACCGTAACAGAGCCTGAGGGGCAACACTTGCAGTCTGTACTGTGAAAGTCACAACTCCACCCCTTAGGTGTGCATTGTTATGAGTTTACGAAACACCCTTGCCTCATTTAATGCCCACAATTTCCTAGAAGGGAAATGCCATGGATGGTTGGTCATTCCCATTTAATAGATGTGAAGTTCAGAGGGGTGAGTGAGTTGCTCAAAGACACACAGCAAAAGGCACTTTTTTGCCAACATAATCAAATAAGATGATCAAAGGAGATGGATTCAGGGGCTGACATGGACCGACCAAGGCACTGACCTTTCCTGAGATGGTCTTGATCTGCTTGGAGCTCAGGGGCTCAAAGTCCACACCGATGTAGCCCTCCATGGCAGCAAGCAAGTTCTTCCGGAGACAACGGGATGAGTTGGCTTCTGTATGCACCTGCTCCCACCAGGAAGGCTCATACCAGCCTGGGATGATCCACTGGTATTTGCTGCCATACATGTTCTCCTCATATGCCTGCAACAGATGGGTTGACCATGAAGGTACCAAGAGTTAGACATTTGTTCAAGGCTCTGCGTCCTGTGAGAGAGGTGTGTGTATGTTGTGTGTGTGGGGGGGGGTGGGGGGGGACTCAGGCTTCCTCTTATCAGAGGCTTTATTAATTTTTTTTTATCCCTTGCTCAGTCTCCTCCTTGTGATCTCTCATGGGACCTGGGGCAGTTTGTGGATAACATGTATATTAACATAGTAAACACTGAATAAAACTTAAAACATAAGGACCTGGAAAAAAATTACATTTTATATCCATAAGGAGAAAATGGACAAGTTCTTCAGGGAAAAAACATGTTTTCTAGGTTTTAACCCTAAAAAAAAGTGTCTCATATTAGTTAGCATGGTATCAATAACATCCCTACAACAAATAGATTTTATAAGGCTAGTATAGATCTTTACTAAAATCTGAGATCATAATCTAAAAACACAACCCAGGGGGAGCAATTTTGCAAGGGGCCAAGAAAATTGAAACTAACTATGCAATTTATGTAGCTGCCTCTTGGCAAACTGAGCAGTCTCTCTGAATCTTTACCCAAAGCATGGTGTGCATAAATCCAACCCTACAAGTTCCTTACATTAATATGCTTTACATACATCTTGTCATTCATGTTCATCCTTTGAGGTGGTCAGAGCAGAAATTTATGATCCTCATTTCAAAATAAGGAAACTAGAAATCAGAGAGAGAAAGTCACTTTTCCAAGGTCAAGCAGCCAGGGAGGAAACTCAACCCAGAACCTAGGTCTGCTAACTATTATGCTGAAAAACCACACTTCCTCCCATTAAAAAAAAAAAAAAAAAAAATCATCAGACTGTTCTCCTGGACCTCTATTTGGCTTTAGTTCTTATTGTGATGATTTTATATCAGGCAAAGCACGCCTTTTGATGGCTTAGATGCACCCAGAAAATCCCACTATGTAAGAATGTCATGTGCCATCAAAACTGGGTGCAGAATGAAGTTTCTAAGGATATTCAAAGTCCAGTTTTTGAAATTCCCCTCTATTCTTAGCAAAA
This sequence comes from Mormoops blainvillei, assembly GCA_004026545.1. Lineage (NCBI taxonomy): Eukaryota > Metazoa > Chordata > Mammalia > Chiroptera > Mormoopidae > Mormoops > Mormoops blainvillei. The sequence goes on along the minus strand of PVJD01000095.1, from coordinate 487,115 downwards.
TGAAACAACACTTTTTGGATGCCTTCTCAATCTTAACAGGTTAAGGCAAGAAGCTAGCCCCACTTAGGAGAAATGTACATCAAAGAAGAGTCAGTACACACAGACTGAGGACATGAGGAGGTCTTCTAGTCAGACACAAAGGCGGGTTTTCACTACGGGACAGAGGCCGCGTGATAACTGAGAGGCGACGCTGAGCAGGAAGGCGGAGCCTTGCAGGGATCGGCTGTGAGGGCTCGGACCTGCGAGTGTCCTGTCAGAAATTGTTCCTGGTGAGTGAATTTTCCAGAACACAGAAGCTTAGTCCATTTGAGTAACAACACATTTTGTTTGGAACATCGGTCAATTTTAAAGATAAAACATTGTCTACTGACCTTCTGGGGGAAAAAGAAAAGATTACAGTCAAGCAGTACTAGATGCTCTGCCTCACATGAGCTGGGGAACTCGCACACGGCACCCTGGGCCTCCCACTGCTCGTCTGCGGCCTGTGGGAAGCAAAGCCCACATCCCTTTGCTGGGCTTTGTGCAAGAATTAAATGAGATACCACATGTACCATGCCCCTCCAACACTGTACTCAGGACCAGTGCCGCCGCTCCTTCTTGTTCCCTTCTTCTTTTGGAAACTCGTATATAGTTTCATTCTGAACATCAGTCCTTACTATGGGCCACACACTGTGATGCTCTTGGGGGTAAAGAAGGCTGGTCCAAATACCAATGGCCCTAGACTGTTCTACTTGGAGTTTGGGATCCACTTTTGATGGCGTGGTCTCCTTTCTAGCTGCCAGGTGTCAGCAGTCACTTTTCACTGTCATGGGGTCCCTCTGCTCGCTCCGAGTCTGCTGCTTTTGGACTGCCATGCGCTGAGAAGGCAGGGCCTGTCAAACACATGTGCAGAGCACATAAACACAGGTTTTGAGTGAGAGTCTCAAAGGGAGGTAGGCTGGACTTAAATATGTCATCCACCGTCTGATGCAACTGTGGAGACACCTCTGGGCCTCCATTCCGGTACCCCCATGTTCAAAAGAACTGTGGTCTTTGCCATGTGGCCTGTTAGTGGCTGCAGGAGGTGTGCTTGGCTGTTCCCTTTGCTTGATGGGGAGGTCCTGGAGGGTGGTGTCAGCTTTTCCCAGGGTCCTCAGTACTTAGCAGAGTGCCCAGTGTACAGAGGCCACCCAGTGAAGGGTTGTGGAGTGACTCAATGGACTCATTTCCAGTTTACTTGGTCACCTTGGTTTTCATTTTCCCTGCTTCTGGTAGGAATATGGTCTCAGGACCTGTGGCCACCAAATGTGTCCTGCCACATGGCAATGGGCAGTCCTAAACGCACCTTTGGTCCCACGGACTGCTTCCTTTTCTATTAGCTGTCGACAGGGAATCGTGCTGAGAAATTATTTTAAAATCCCGTTTCCCCTTTTATTAACTTTCCTTTTGCCTCCTCCCCATGCGAGGGCATTTCCCCTTAATGTCATAGTTCACTAAAACACAGTGAGAAGGCGTCGCATCAGTAAGGCAGTTAACGGCTGAGATGATGGTCTCCCTTCGATGGCTTCATGGAAGCCTCTCCACAGCCCCATCAGGCCGATGGGGCAGGGATCACCGCTTGCACTGCAGAGGTGAGGCAGCCGAAGATGTAAAGCCTGAGGTCACGCGGCTGGCGGAGGTGCAACCAGAGTGCAGGTCGAGAGTGCTGGAGAATTTAGACCAGACCACCGAGGAGGGAGGAGAAGACGAAAGCAACATGCCATGCTTGTGCTGTGCTGGAGCCAAAATGAACATTTTGCCACAGGGCTATAAATAGGCCTTGCATTTGCTGGAGTCTGCTCGCCCACTGGGTGGCAGTTCCAATCTCAAGAACACAGCAACATGCTGCAAAGATTGCACTGCGGCATTTGGATGGCAGGGACGCGGATGTTTCCATCTGGTCTGTGTTCCAACCTGAAATGGGCAGGCAGGCACTCTCTCGGGGTCTCTGCACTGAGCAACTCCCCCCACCCCCACTTGACACACCTGAGTCTTGGTCCGTTGCGAAGACAGTGAGAAGACTCTCCTAGGACCTTGCAGACCTGCCAGAACTCCTTCCTAACCCTGTAAGACTGACCGTCCTGGAGAGCAGTTCCATCTGAGGGTCTGACACGTGAAACAAACGCCCTACCCAGAGCTCTGAGAAACTGCTGCACGAACAAAGCGGCCAGCGAAGATGCTAAGGAGAGGTCCATCTCCAAGTACAAAAACCCAATAAGAGGAAAGCAAAGTGGGGTGAGAAGATAGGATGGGGTCCCATGCCATGTGGAAGGCAGGCAGCCTGGGGCTTTGGGTCAAGAGGAAGACGGTCACACCATCTGCTCTGAAGCAGAAGCCATGGCTGGAGATGCTACCTGAAAAATCATCCCAGCACATGGCATAGAGTGAAATCACAGCCATGCTTCAGGTTGTGCCTGGCTCAAAGCAGAGCATGAAGTCTGTCTGCATTTCTTGCAAACAGGAGGTGGCCAGTGCCCAGTGTGGTGGCTTTATGGGTCATTTTTATTAATTTATATTTCTTGGAGTTATTACTCACCATGTGCCAGCTGTTTGCAAGGCCTGAGGACACGGGGGGTAAGCCTTTTCCTTAAACGATCTCATCTTCCAATTTGGAGCATTATTTTCCATTTCAAAATGGGTCATTTCTGGGCCTTACATGGTAATGTGTGAAGGTTTATGAGTTTTGAAGTAAAATGCATTAAATCAATTGGCTGTTTTTAAAATGTTTCTTATGGTCCTCCTTAGATGTTCATATGAAACGACCACTTTGTTACCCTTAACGGAGACATAGGATGCTTAATACAACCTTGTAAATTCCACCAGTTAGTAAATTTGGCAGCCCACCCCTGGTCCTTTAGACATATGAGACCTTCTATGACAAACCAAAAAAGTCCCCTGACATTTACTGAGGGCTCCCTATATATAGCACGTACTGTGCAAGTGTTTTTGCTCATTTAATCTTCACAACAATCCTATGAAACAGGTGTTATTATCATCCCCACTTTACAGGTGAGAAAACGGAGGTTCAGAATGTGTCAACAATAAGCCCGAATTCAGTAACTAAGCAGCAGAACAAGGGTCCCCGCCCAAATAGACAGATTCCTGGGCTCTCTGCTCTACCCAGGATCTCCTGAAATGTCAGCGTTGTAGCTCCTCCCTCCTCACCAGTAAACTGTGAGATGAACAGGCAGTTCTCGCTTTGCTCCTGGGCCTTCAGGGTGAAATATCCCTGTGCAGTTGTGGCTTCCAGCCACTGCTCCCTCCTCACTCCTGATCTCTTTTCAGTTCCTGCATCTCTTCTGAAATGGGGCACCAGGAGCTGGGCTGGATACCCCAGGCAGAGTCTCTCCAGCACAAAGCGGATGGACCCCTCACCCTGTGTGTGGACACGCAGCGTGATGTCGCCTCGGCTCCCTGGCAGCTGTCTCACACTGGTGACTCACAGTAACTCTGAAGCCAACCAAATCCCAAAGTCTCTTTTGCTCTTAACACACAGTACTCCTCAGCTCTGCCGCTACCATAGTCGACTCCAGCAGCTTGATTGGTTCTAATGTAACCTTCTGTTAGGACTATTAGATTTAATCTTGGATTTAATCAAATGTTCCAGCCTGTTAAGGTTCTTTGTGCCCTGACTCTGTCATCCAACATATACCACAACTTCTAAAATTCCTACAAGCCTGCTTTTTATGACTTCATCCAAGTTACTGACAGAAGTTCAAAGGGAAGAGGCCTGTGGCCCATCACTAGAGACTGTACCCAAAATAACCTCAGTCTAAGAGGAAGGGCTAACTGGGTCGATGATGACTGACATAACCGGGTTCTCATTCTGTTGACCCTTCTCCTGACCCAGGGCAGACGAGCGGGAGCCAGGGCACCAAACTGGAAATATTAGTGCCTGTGTTAGAACTCCTATATAAACTTAGGTTAGAACGTCATATGGAATAAAGAGAATTAGATTGGAGATGAGTGAACAGGAATGGAACCCTGGCTCTGCTGTGAAGTGGCTGAGGGCTTTTTGGAAAGTCCCTTCTCCTCTCTGGACCTCTATTTCCTCGTCTGTAAAACGAGATAATGATAGTTGCTTCACATGGTTATTGGGAAGATTAAATGAGATAAGGTATAAAAACGTCCTCTGTCACCTGTCACACACCAGACAACTGTAAGGGATTCAGGGGTAGACTTGAATAGTTAACCGTTTGTTCGAAAGCTAAGACTCTGAGCCCTGCTTGCAGGGCAGGGAGGCGGCTGGGCGCCTCGGTTTTGCCCCTGTACCTGGCACCTCCCTCTGCGCAGTGCACGTAGCCGGCCTCCACTAAGCGTGGCTGAGTCGAGGGGACTCAGAATTGGCAGACAGGGCTTAGACAGTGAGTTCAGTAAATCGAGCTCCCTGGTTCCTCCTACAACTCTACTGTTCTGAGCCCTGGGGTTTTAGCTCCATGAAAGAAGAAACAGCAGTGAGAATAACACTTCTGCTTCCTGACTCCAGTCCTAGGACCTCACTTACCTGCCAGGTGGTGAGAGCAAGTCCGAGAAAAAGCTTCGTGAACTTCCCCAAAGACACAAATGACATGATCAAAGTTTTACTTACACAGCAGAACACTTTTGCTGCCATATGCTGGTCAAACTGGCCGAGGATGATCCTCACATCATTGCCCTGTGGACAGAAGGACACGTATGTAAAGGTGAGTGGAGGATGGCACAGCCCAGGGGGCTCGAGGCCATGGGCAGGGAACATTCGTGCGGCCCCGGCTCCCAGCCAAGAGCTCTGCCTGAGCAGGTGAGGCAGGGCAACGCCTCCCGCCAGCCCAGCCCAGCCCGGATTCTCCGGCCCTCTCTGGGGCCGGCTTTCCCTTGGCGCCTGCTGTCAGCCCTCCCTGGTCTCGTGCACAAGCTGTGGGATAACTCTGCACAGGCTGGAGGCTAAAGCAGACCTTGGCCTCTCCCCTGCTCTCCTCCAAACCCTGCAGGGTGCAGGGACCATGTTTAACCTTCTTCCTCACTATACATGTAGGGAAACTGAGGCCAGAGGAGTGAAGGGAGCTTCCTAGGTCCCCAGGATGGTGTCTGTAGAAATGAGGCATGAGACTCATCTGCCCACCACCCACCCCTTGTTCTAGACTTTTCTACCTTCCTGGAATCCACAAAACTTCCCAACTAAGTTTCAGAGTCTCTCTGAGTTCTGAGCTTTGTTCAAATACCAGCTTTGCCAAGAAGCTTGGAGGGCGGCCTCGGGCAGCTCCTTTTTTCCCTCTGGCCTCAATCTCCTGACCTGCAAACTAGGGACTAACGGTGCATCTCAGGCAGTGCTGCAGAGGGCGCTACATGAGATAATCCTCATAAAGCGCTTCGCAAGGTTCCTGGCACCTTAGTCAATGTCCAATAAGTACTGGCTAGTATTAGTGTTTTATAGCCTTCCCCTGGCCCATCTTTACTTCAAAGGAAAATCTATATTCAAAAGCTCTATAAAATGGTTATTTATTATCTTATTATTTCAGTGTGGTTAATAGGTATAAGCTGTACAACAGCTCCTGTGACTCATTTATATTATTCAATAAACATTTACTCCATGTCTCCCTCGGAGGCTCCCTCCCAGGTCGCGCTAAGGGTCCTCTGGTGGCTTTGTAGGGGGTGAGGATCCAGGTGGGGGTTCTACCCCATAGAGAACAGGCTGACGGGGGACGTGCCGGGCAGCCACCAGGAGACCAGCTGGGTCCTGGCCGGCACGCCTGCCCCCAACCCCATCACTTCCTCCCTTCTGCACGGAGGCTCGGCCTTGCAGGTGGTGCTACCTTCCCACGGCTCATCCTGTCCTCTCCAACAGGCCTCAAGGCCCTTTGATGTATAAAGAAGAGAAACATGCTTTTAAATATCAGTTTTTAGCATCTTTCAAAATTGGAAAGTGCTGACTAGGAGGCCAGTTTACTCATCATGTACTTTAGCAAAATAAAAAAGGCTTGGATTCTAAAATCATCCTTCGTTTGCAAGCAAGAATGGAAAGAAGAAGAAAAAATCTTGCTCTGAAAGGACTGTAAAAGATCATTAACAGAGCAGTTGAAGGAAGGCAAGCCTTTGTCATCACCATGTCTGCAACGCTATAAAAAGTTCTAAGCTGCTTCCGTTCTGTGGACATGCTCCCAGGCACAATCCAGGGTCTTTCTGCTTGTTTGCTCAAATCTTTTAGCATTTCTTGCTGCCAACAATACCGATCTACCCATCCATCCATTCACCCAGTAAACACTTATGGAACATCTACTTTGCGCCAAGTCCTGTGGTGCTAAACATGATATAGTAGAAACAGCTTATTGGATTTTGCAGTTAGAGACGTCGGTTCAAATCCCAACTCTCCCACTGACCAGCTGCAAGACCTTGGACCTTACTCTCCTAAAGCCTCAATTTCCTCATCCCTGAAAGGGAGACAATACTACCTGCCTTGCAGGTGGCTATAGGATTAATGATACGAAACCCACCTGTTGGCTTCCATGATGCTCTCCCCTGGTTCCCTCCTACCTCCTGGTCACTCCTGCTCCGAATTGGCTCCTCATCTTCCTGTCCATCCCTACAGAACTGTTGAGCTCAGTTCTGTCCTCGTCACTCTCCCTGGGCAACCTCATTCATGACCCCAGCCACGAATCCCCTCGGTGTGCTCTGAAGTCCAAAACCTCTCCCCCCAGCCCAGACTTTTCTCCAGTAGCCCACTGGACACCTCCTTGGATTCTCCCAGGCACCTCAAGCTCAACATGTCCCAAGCTGAACTCATCATCTTTCTCACTGAGCCCCTTCCTCCTGCGGTGGTGTACACCTCTGAGGCTGGTGTCGCCAGCCTCCCACTCCCCCGGGTGGGAAACCTGGCAGTCATCTTAGCTTCACTCCTCTCCTTCACCCGAGGGCCTGCTTGTCCTGTCTGCTCATAGCTCCCCAGTCGTTCCTGTCCCTCCAGCCCCACAGCCCTGGGTGTAGCCACCGCCATTCCCTATTCTGTGAACCACGGCAGCCTCCTCCCTGGATCCCTGCCTTTGGTCCTGCCCCGTCCACCCCAGTCTCCACAGAGCAAGTGAAGGGATCATTCCAAGATTCAAACGTGATCATGTAAAATCTTTTCGTGGCTCCCTGAGCTTCACCGATCAATCTCTGAGCACTCCAGACTCTGTACCGGCTGACTCCTGTGCACTTCTCAGTGGCCTTTCTCACTAGTCCTCACGTCTCACTACTCCTCCACAGCACCGAGAATGACCTACATCCAGGTCTGCTGCTTGTTCGTTCATTCTCTCATTCATTTCTTCACTCTGTCCCCTCTTTCCTTCTGTAAGCTCACTCATGCAGAATGTCCTTCCTTCATACCCTTCGTGCCTTAGCTCAGGCGCCCCTGCTCTGCGAGGCCACCTCTGTCCCGTCAGTCGTGGTGGCCATTTATTCCCCCGTAGGCCCAGAGCACTGTATCATGGCACGAGACCACTTACTTAGGTCTATCTTCCACACTGGACTGCGGGTAACTTGCTATGTCTCTGGGTTCCTAACTCCCAGCACAGGACATAGCATATACATCAACAAACAGGTGCTGAATGCATGAGGAAGCACCAGGCACAAAGCCCGGCCCTGGTTATTCAGTAGCTGGTACCATCACTGCACTAATACCCTGTCAGCCTACGGCCTAGGCACTGATTGGGTTCACCATGCCCGTTTCTTGAAAGGACCAAAGGACCCACATTCTTCATGGCTGACCACGTACTGACAGGTAAATAACCAGCTCTGCCATCTGTGGACCATTAAGTGTTCCTGTTGCCTTGACAACCAAGTTGCATGGATTGTTCGGTCTATGCTCCTCGACTCCTAGGACTGGACGGGGCCTAAGGGAACAGTGATCTAGTTAAACTCTTCCCAGAGAGCTAAAGGCTTCCTCCAGGACTGCACAACACCCCAGAACCAGTGCTCTTACCTTGGTGCTCCCTGACCATCAGGGTGCCCCGAGGAAGGATCCTATCCGGAGCCAGGCGGTGCCTGATACAGGGAGCAATTCACACCCGTTCTGATTCTAGATGGTGAGTAAGAGGAGGCAAGGTGCTGCAAGGTCCGGGAGGAGGGAGGACAAGCCAGCACCCAGTGCAGCTGGAGCCTAGGGTCCCGAGACTGGGGGAGAGGACAAAGGGAGATGTGACTGGGCTGGGATCCCTAGTAGGGGCCTGGAGAGCAGTATAAAGGTATGAGGTGCTTCGCAAAGCAGGGTATGTGCACCAGGAGAGGTCCTGCGAGTAGGTTAAGCCCGACACAACTAGTTTGTCCTTCTGGAGCTGCAATGTATTGGAAGATTCAGGGGTGGGGGGGAAAGGCTTTGGATTTGGGGGATAAGCCTTTAATACACGTAGTATGCTCTCACAAAAGTTCCAGAATCACACTTTTAAATATTGCATAACTGGCATCGTTTCCTGAAGGTTCAGAGAGTAGAAAGAGGAATTGTGCACTGGCAGTGGCCCCGGCTCCTGGCCAAGCCCCACCTTCCTGCCAGGGGTATGAGCATCCCCTCCTTTGTGGTTGAAAGGGCTTGGGGACAGTTGAAGGAGTTTAGGGGAGGAGGACATAGGGGAGGAGAGCCATAAGCATCCCTGAGGATAAGGGTGACAGAGGAAAGCCGTGATGTTACAGAGAACCCAGAATATGGCCGAGGTCAGGGCCTTAAAAATGCCAGCCCTTCCATGGACCCTGGGCTCTGCGACGGGCCGCCTGAATGCAAGTAGATGACCTGGGGTTGGACAAATGACAACTCCTTCTCAGGTGGCTAGCTCTAAGGTTGCAGACCATAATGGAGGCCTATGTTCACACCCACACGGAAGGGGCAAAAATGGGAGGAACTGGCATGACTTGGGAGGTGCCAGGGTAGGAGTGGGAGGCCAAAACTGGGTGGGTTTCCTTTCCTCTCTTGGGCCAGCCTCATCTGTTATCTAGAGCCCCTTCGTCTCTGAGACCCTTAAAGGGAGCTAAAATCACACACATACACAAAATGTGACACTTAAGGAGGTGGCCCCCAAAATCCCCAATTTGCAGGGAATCTAGGAAAGTCAAAATAAATGACAATACCTGAGCTCCTGGCTATTGTGTTAAGCAGTACATCAGTCTAGGAGGCAGGTGCTATTATTATGCCCACACTGGAAAGTTTCACGAGCCAACTGAGGCTCCCCCCGAACTGAGACTTTCCCAGGTGTGGCAGACGCCACTGGGCCTGCTGGATTCCCTCCCGGGGCTGGCACACCCCTCCCAGCTGCAGCGAGGGTGGGCTGCTAGCAGCTCACTCCCTTCCCAGCTGAGAGGAGTTCTTCCTGGCCCAGGAGGCTCTTCCAGGCCCCACACTCCACAGCAGCCAGTGATTGACACACACACGTGGAAAGCTCCAGCCTCTTTGCTGAAAGGTGGGACTGGCTCCGTGGTGCAGCCAATGCTCCAGAGACGCTGTGGGGCCAGGCTGAGTCTCCACCAAGATGGCACTCTGGTCTAGCTCCCCTCTAGCCTCGTCCTGCTTCTCTGCCCTTCTCCTGAGCGCACTCTCAGTAAATCATTTCCACAGGAATCTTGGACTCTCTAGACTAAGATACACAGATAGGAAGTGGGCGTGCGGCCTCCCCCTCCGGTGGGTCTGGCTCCAGAGCCTGAACGCTTGACCGGGCCCTGCTGTGTGGTGCCTGCCAGGCTGAGGGGACCAGCCCCACAAGTCTGGGTGGCAGGAGCTCAGCGTCCAGTCCGCAGCAAGGACTCACGGAGAGGAGCCCTGCAACTCTGATGTGCAAGGGCCTGAGTGGAAAATGCAATCCTGGGACATCACCATAGCTGCTGTGCACTTAAAAGAGCAGAAAAGCAGGCGGCCACCCCTTCCTGTCTTCTCCGGGGCAGGAGTGTGGACTCCTTCTGGAAGGTCAAGGCCGGCCTGACACTGACTTCTGGGTTATCTGGCATCTCCTACCACTTGCGCTTCTGTCTCGACCATCATTCAGTAACTTCCTGGTTCTCAGGGGCCCAGCCCCACAGACCCACTCTACCTACCCCCTCGGGCTACTGGAAAATCAAATCAAACCATGTTGGATGTTGTAAGAAAAGGATGAGGTGCTATGAGCCCCAGGGCGGCTGAGCTGTTACAGGCTGGCCATGATGTGAGCTGGGAGGTGGCCTGACCCAGGCCAGTGGACACTGGGGAAGGGGTCTGTCTGGCTGTGAGACCTGGGGTACGCCTGAGAGAGTCAGCCTAGATGTTTTCCGAAGTCCCTTCTGGCTCTGACAGACTGATTCCACACCCAGAAGGAAACACTCTTTTATTTAGCTAAAATTAGTCCTTTTTTAGATTTGGGTTTTTTCCCCTCACTAGAAATGCCCCTAAAGGCAGAAAAGCAAAACACACATACTCTTTAAGGATGGGAGTGAAGAGGGAATGGCCCATGGCAGCCCACTGGCAAATCACGGCATTTCTTTAAAGTTTACTGTTTTATTTAAAAGATTCATACATAGCCCTGGTGTGGCTCAGTGGATTGAGTGCTGGTCTGAGAACCAAAAGGTCGCCGGTTCGAATCCCAGTCAGGGACCCTGCCTGGGTTGCAGGCCAGGTCCTCAGTTGGGGGTGCTTGAGAGGCAACCTATCTGATGTTTCTCTAGCACATCGATGTTTTTCTCCCTCTCCTTCTCCCTTCCTTCCCCTTTCTGTATAAATAAATAAAACCTTTAAAAAATAAAAAAAATAAAAAATTTATACAGTTAGTATTCTAATAGTTTATGTTTATCTTAAGATGAAAATAATGCTTTCCACACTCCCCCCACCCCCATATCTCTGAGTAACACTGGCCCATTGGGAAGATGCACAATATTTGTTCCAGGTTTGTGTCCTCTTGGGGTGCTTGTGTGAACCTCAGTTTCAGGCAGACAGGTTGGGCTCCTGGCTTCTGGGATGGGGATTCCCTCTAGGACTCTCCCATGGAGCAAGACGGGGACAGTTCACCTCAAGGCCTATCTCTGTGGTCTTCCAGTGACAGGTGGAATAACGGCCCCCCCAAAGATACCTATGTCCTAATTCCCAGAATTTGTGAATATGCCATGGGACATGGCAGGGGGAATTAACGTTGCTGATGAAATCAAAGTTGCTAATCAGCTGATTTATAAAACGGAGACTTTCCTGTAATCTGAATGCTGAGTGATGGGTTGGCAGGTGCTCGGGGGAAGGCAGATCAAGCTACTGAGTGTACAGAAGGGCAATGTCTGAAGCCTGGTGCCCTCCGGCACAGGGCCCAGTGACGTGCTATGGAAATACCCAGGGGCAGCCCCTTCATGGGGTGGCCTTCCGAGTGAGGCCTGGCGACAGTTAATGCTAAAGGCCCTGTTTAGAACAGGCCCAGAATGAGTTCAAAGGCCTGGGAGTCTTCATCACACAGAGATGGCTTTATTTCCTGACTTTCTTTAGATTCATAGCTGCTAAATCAGCCTGATTAATTTAATTATTCAGTTCCTCTACATTTTTGCTTATTTTTGCTTGGGTGATCTGCCCAAGACTGAGAGAGAGATGTTATGGCTCCCAAAAGTTGTGTGTTTCTGTCAATTCCCCTTTGTATTTTTAAAAGGCTTTTCTTTATATATTTCAGTGAGATGTAATTTAGAGCAATAATGATCCATGAGTGTGTTAGTCTCATGGTGAATTGTACCCTTATTTATAGAAAATGACTCCCTAACACCAGAACCTTGAATTCTCTTTGCTATAATATGAACACGGGGAGTCTGGCTTCATTTTGGTTTGCTTGGTATACTGTACCTTTGCCCAACCTTTTACCTTTGAACTTTCTGTGCCTCTCTGTTTATAAACAGCTACAGTTAGCTCTTCAAAGCACAACATGAAAGTCTCTGCATTTTAATTGAGAGTTTGACCTATGTGAATTTATGGTCAGGATGATTACAGTTGGTTAGCAATTACATTTTTTGTTTTCTAGTTTTCACATTTGCTTTCTGTTTTTCGATACATGAACTAGATTTTCTTTGCTTTTACCTTCCATGTTTCAGAAGCTTCTGTTTGCATTATAGTGTATTTACCATTAAGTTATTCTAAGCCTTCTTTAGCTTATATTTCTCGTTATGAAACTCATGAACAAAACGGTCTCTTTGGGGTCCCTCTCCTATGTAAGACCAGGAATTGGGCACCCATTTTAAAAAAATTCTTTATCCTCATCCAAAAACTTTTTTTTCATTGCTTTTAGAGAGAGAGGAAGGGAGAATGAGAAACATGGATGTGACAAAGAAGTACCCGTCGGTTGCCTCCTGCACGTGCCCAGATGAGGGAATCGCATGTGCGTGGCCAGGGATCAAACCTGCAACCTAGATACGAGTCCTGAACAGGGATCAAACCCGAAACCTTTTGGTTACAGGATGACGCTCCGCCAAACTGAGCCACACCAGCCAGGGCCTATTTATTTATTTATTTATTTTTTAAACACATCCACTTCTTTGGCTCTGTTAACGAAATTTAGATATTTATATTCAATGACTGTTATTACAGTATCTATTTTCCCATTATATGTATATGTGTGCTTGCTTTCAAAACGAATGTTTGCATCTGTATACGCTTCTATAACAATTATTTAAACTTAGCCCTTTTTCCACGGGTTCTAGCAGTTCCTGCTTAGGCACAGCAGTTTCTCTCACGACCGCAGCTATGAAGTTTGCCCTGGTTCCAGAAGGCCGACACAGGACTTCAAGCATTAACTTCTAGAAGGGCACCTGGCACATGCCTCACGTGAGCCTCACACGTGGCAGAGTGTCTCTCCGCGGCTCCATTGTTTCTGGGAGTGAATGCTGCAGAGGAGTCAAGGTGGCCTGGATTTTGCACCTTTGTGGAAAATACGCTTTTTTTCTGGCCTAGATACGTGCAAATTTTCCCCTTTATGTTTGTATTTCAAAACTTTTGCCTAAATATGTCTATATATGACTCTCTTTTCACCAGTTCTGCTAGAACGTGGAAAGGCTGGCTAGTCTGCACATTTCCTTTTGTAACTGCTGATTTTGTAGTTCCATCATGGTTGAAGATCGGTGGTTTTGTATCTAGTAGGTCTCTCGAGTCCATTTAACTTTGTCTCCAAATTTTTAAAAATAAATTTCCTATTTAAAAATAGTTTCAGGTTCACAGAAAAATCACAAAGATAGTATAGAAAGTTCCATATGTCCCTCAGACAGTGTCCCCCATTATTAACATCTTGTGCTAGTACGGTGCATTTGTTACAATTAATGAACTGATACTGACTATTATTCGTGGAAGTCCATATTTTATTCAGACCTCCTTAGTTCTTTCCTCCAACGTTCTTTTTCTATTCCTGAACTTCCTCCAGGATACCACATTATATTTACTTGTCATGTCTCCATAGGCTCTGTTTGACTTAGACATTCCTTATTTTGAAAGACTTAGACAGTGTTGAGGTATTGGTCAAGGATTTTGCAGAATGGCCTTCAAATAGAATTTGCCTGATGTTTTCCTCACAGTTACACTGGGGTTATGGATTTTGGGGAGGAAGACCATGGAGGTAAAATCCCCTTTCATCACCTTATTTAAAGGGGGCATCCTATCAATGGGACTTATTGCTGCTGAAGTGGGCCTTGATCACCTGTCTGCGGTAGCATTTGTCAGGTTTTCTGTTACAGAGTTACTCTCCTCACCACCCCCATCATACTGTGCTCTTTGGAAGGAAGTCACTTAACAAGTGGGTAGTTCTACTCCACCTCCTTGAATGGGAAATATCTACATAAATTATTTGGTACTCTTGGGCATAGGAGATTGGTCTATTCTCTCCCATTTACTTATTCAATCATTCATATCAATATGGACTCAAAAATATTTATTTTATACTTTGGGTTATAATCCAACACTATTTTTATTTTATTGCCCAAACGTCCCAGCTGTGGTCACTGGGAGCTCTTTCTGTCGGCAGTTGTGCTCCTCTGACTCACCCGCATCTGCACGTGGCAGTGTTTTAAGCATTCCTTATTTCTGGCACTACAAGATGTCCCAGGACCTAGGTTCCTGTCTCGGTCCTAGAATCAGCCATTTCTCCAAGGAACCCGGATTCCTTTCCCTTGAGAATGGTATTAGAAACCAAGACCTGGGAGCCAGGTATGAATGCTGATGCTGGGGAGCCCATTTCGTTTTTGTAAAATTTTGCTTGTTTCATCTGTCCTGATTTCCCCTGAGGATATCCCTTCTCCAGCATCCGTAACTGTTCTCTTTCTCCTCAATTAAATTATTCTTTCTTTGACCATTTTCTCTGAATCTCAAGCTCGTCCTCCATATTATCGATCTTTATTTTCCTTGGCATTAACTCTGCTCTCTATGACCTCCAATGCAGATTTAATTCTATAATTTGCTATTTAGTTTTCTTCCTTGTCCTCCATACCTCCTTCTCTATCTTATCCCACAGCAAACCACAAATTTGCTTTTTCTCCGAGCTTTCCAGAAGTTATGTTTCTTTGTTCTTGAGTATTTTATTGTTGTGTTCTGTTTGCTTTGTCCATCCAGACTTGGTAGTTCTCTTATACACACCCAACAAATTACTGAGCCAATCAGATTTGGTTCCAAGTGATGAGGGAACAAAACAGTGAGCACTGCAGACAGAAACTGCTGTCCCCTAGAGCTTACATTCTCGTGGGAGGATACAAGTGACGAAACAACTAGGGAAAATGAAATGTAGGTCAGATGTTAATGATGGAGCTGTGTTCCTAAAGAACTGTTAAAATCCTAACCCCCAATGCCTCAGAATGTGACCTCATTTCGAAACAGGGTCATTACAGATATAATTAGCTAGGATGAGGTCATACTAGAGTAGGGTAGGGTCTTCATACAACATGACTAAAGTCCTAATACAAAGACAACGTGAAGAGGAAGAGGGAAAATGCCACTTGAGGCAGAGTTGCAAGCCAAGGAACACCAAAGATTGCCAGCAATACCAGGAGCTCAGAGAAAGGCAAAGAAGAACCCAAGAGCCTTCCAGAGAGCATGGCCTTGACTTTGGATTTCTAGCTTCCAGAAGGTGAGAGAATAAATTTCTGGTGTTTTAAGCTACCCAATCTGTGGTACTTTCTTAAGGCAGCTCCCCGCCCCCAAATTAATACAGATACCTATCAGTGAAACAGAAAGAAATGAGCAGAAAGAGTGAATGGCAGCGAGAGGGGCAGAGATTTAAATTTTAAATAAAGCTATTAGAGAAGGAAAAGTCTTGGGAAAGGGGGCTACTCAGCAGAGATGAGAAGAAGGTGTGAGAAGGACCCATGCAGGTTCCGGGAGAAGAGTGCCCAGGGGAAAAAGTAGAACCTTTGCCAACCGACTGAGCGTGCCATCCTTGGCTCTGCCCTCTCAGCTTAGGTAACACTGGAATCCTTTCTCAGAACGGCAGCTGTGTGGGGTGGAGGAGAGAGAGTTGGGCCCTGGTGTTGCCCAGATCCAGGTTCGAACTCCACCCCAGGTGGATGACTTGGGTTGACACTCTTAACCTCTTTGAGTCTCGAGTTCTCCATTTGTGAAACAGGGACACAAAATTCTCTCTATCCAAGGCTCTGGGGAGGGTTAAATGAGTACGAGAAGGTCCAGGGGACCTGGCCCTTGGTTGGCGCACTGGGAAGGTCGGCTGCTATTTTCACCATCATTAATATCACTCCTGCTTCTGCTGGAGTTGCTTGGTTGATGAGCAGAACACCCAGTTTCATCCTCAATTTCCTGTAGACTTTCAACTAGTGCTGCTCTACGCACAAAGGCTCTTTAAACTTTAAAGCCTGCAGAACTCTGCAGGGCCTCCGAGGTGCAGGAAGCTATTTCAAGTGCCCATGCTGGGAAGACACTGTGTGTGGCAGAAGAATGTCAGTTCAGCACCAGGCGCCCCCCCAGCTCCACCCCAGGTGCTCGCTCCCTGCAGAAGAGGCATGCCACCCCTCTGCGTCCTCTAGGCCCCACACAGCCCAACTCAACCCCGAAACCACACCGCCTACTGGCGAAGAGCTTGGACAGATCTGGCCCCAACCATCTGCACTGCCAGCAGGACCCCCCCAGCTCCTGTTTCTCATCGGCAGAGGCTCCCAGGGCCGAAATGTCCGGTGCCGGTGCAGTGTCTGCTCGCGAGCAGGGAAAAACAATGGGTGCTCTGCGTCCCTGGCTCCTCACCTCTCGGTCTCTGTCTCCCCATCTGTGAATTGAGACTTTGAAAGATGAGAGCTCTAAACTGCCACCTGCTCTGACTAGTGCAACCTGGGACTCGCCGAAGAGAGACGGGACATGTCAGCGGTTGGCATCTGGGGTCTCCATGACAATGATGTTCGACATGGGCATGAGGGAGCGGAAGAGGGTGAAAGAGGAAGGTGGCAGCTCCAGCCACGTCTGTACTTGCTTGTAAACCTCTAGCAGCTCCCACTGCCCTCCGGATAAAAGACCAAACTTCTGAGCGAGGCATTCACGGCTCATAAGAGCTGACCCCAGACTGTTTCCAGCCTCAGCATCTTTCCCCTGATCCCACCTGAGATGCCAGCCTCTTGGAATCCCTGCTGATTCCAAGCATGAGGTTA
The DNA here is from genome assembly GCA_004026545.1 of Mormoops blainvillei. Classification (NCBI taxonomy): domain Eukaryota; kingdom Metazoa; phylum Chordata; class Mammalia; order Chiroptera; family Mormoopidae; genus Mormoops; species Mormoops blainvillei. The sequence goes on along the minus strand of PVJD01000095.1, from coordinate 470,546 downwards.
GCGCCGCTGTTCTGCTCTGTCTTCATCCCTCATTTCCTGCTGGGCCCTTGCAGTTCCCCACCCTGCACATCTGCTGCGGTCAGCTCAAGTACTGTCCTTTCTCCAGAGTCCTGCAGGAATCCCCTCCCTGGGTGGAGCCAGTCGCTTCCTGTCCCTTGTTCCCAGGCCCCTCTGTTCCTGATTCCCCTGAAAGGTATCTGCCTTCCTCATCAGCTGCGAGCCGCCTGAAGACAAGGGCAGGCCTGATGGCAACTGTGAGCCCAGTTGAGGGTCTGGCACAAATGTATTTGAGAGAGTTTGTGGAATGAATGGACAAAGTGACAGTTAGAGACTACTTCCAACTGGGCAAACTCCTGGGTGACCCTGTCTGGTCCTGGAGTGAGCATCACTGGAGGGGGTCAGGGACCTTGGCTTTCAGTCCCTACAATAGACTACCTTGCTATGGTTTTGGGCAAGATAGCTCCTCTCTCAGACTCTCCACATTGACGATGATGTAACTCGGGTCCTGCCTGCCTCTCAGGCTGGGTTGACAGACATACAATCACCAAGTAAGCTCTACTGGCCATGCAGCTGGCCCTCAGACCTTTGGCCAGGGCTGGACAACAAGCAAAAAGAAAGCCAAGGCAAGCCAGCTCCTGGGAGCTTCTCCCCGTGTCTGAGGTGCCCAGAATGAAATGAAGCAGCCTGAACTTGAGGCTCCTTCACAGTCAGGGGGTTAGGGAGCCCCAGGAGGGTGGCGTCGGTCTGCCCTTCAGGCCATGGCTAGCTGCACCTACCTTAAGTTTCTTGACACTGGTGCAGGGGTCGTTGGAGAAGCTCTCGGTATCAGAAATCTCGATGTCCTCACCATACAGAACCCCCGTCAGGTCATTCCTCACCTGTCAGCAAAGAAAAAGGAAAGGGTGGGTCTGCTGGTGGCCACAGGAAGGGCTGGCTCAGAGACGTCGTCCTGGCAGGGCAGCTCAAATGAGTGAGGTGATTTTCTCCACCAACAGGGGAAAAGAGCGCTTTTTATCTTCATTATAAAAGACTGCCCTGTGGAGCCTTGGAGGTCCCCCAGCCAACACCACACACAGGACACACAGGCACGAGGCCAGGCAGGGGAGGGCCTTACTAAAGTTGCCCAGGAATTGCCTGGGAGAAGCAAGATGAGCACCCAACTCTCTGGACTCTCATGCTGGTGTTTCTCCACAGCGTCACACTGTCTTCAAATTAGATTATGCAAATACATCTCAACAGTATTTATATTTTGTTTTTTCAATCCTCGCCCAAGGATATGTTTATTGATCTTAAAGAAAGAGGAAGGGAGAGAGAGAAACATTGATGTGAGAGAGAAACATCGATTGGTTGCCTCCTGTGTGTGCCCCAACTGGGGACCAAATCCACAACCCAGGTATGTGTCCTGACCGGGAATCACACCCGCGACCTTTTGGTGTGTGGGACAATGCTCCAACCAACTAAGCCAGCCGGCCGGGGCAGTATTTATATTTTGTATTAATTATTTGTAATCTTACTTCACTTATGGGGTGAAGAAATAGCTAAGACATTCAAAGAGACAGTGCCGACTAGAGGAAAGAGGGAAGGGGGTATGGAACCAGCCTGTGATGTCAGATGTAACTACATGTCTGCTGACACACAGAATGACTAAAACCCATGTGCTGGGAAAGCAGAGGGCTGCAGACGCCAGAGTTCATCAAGACCAGCCAGCAGTGACATAGTCTTTGTGGAAAGACATTACAAAGTGGTAGGGACCGTGGCAAATTGGCAAGCACATGTCCTATCTAAGGTGGCAGCTCCAATCATGCCACGCCATAATGTTAGTACAGAGTCACCAAACTTTCTGATTCTGGAGGGAGAAATCAGAACGCTAGATTTTTAAAATATAAGATTCCCCCAACATTTAAAAATATTGATCAGCCTGGCTGGTGTAGCTCAGTGGCTTGAGCGTCAGCCTGAGAACCAAAGAGCCGCTGGTTTGATTCCTAGTCGGGGCACATGCGTGGGTTTCAGGCCAGGTCCCCAGTAGGGGGCGTATGAGAGGCAACCACACATTGATGTTTCTCTCCCTCTCTTTCTCCCTCCCTTTCCCTCTCTCTAAAAATAAAACAAATTTAAAAACAACTTTAAAAAATAAAATATTGATATTATTTTGAATTCAAAAAGAAACAAAGTAAGGACCAAGCCAAATAAATCTGAAGTCTGTATCTGGCTCCTGGCCATGGATGTGCACTCTCTGACACACAGCAATGGAAACTGAAGTGTGTGTTTTCATAGAAATAACTGGATGAAGGCTGTGGGACCCGAGGTCCGGGTTCTGCTCTGTCACTGACTTGCTTGCGACCTCAGCCTTTCTGTGTGACCATCTCTCTCTCAAGTCTTCATCTCTTCCCTTCATGAGAAGATAATCCTTAAAAGCACTTCTCATACATGCCTATGAGGATGGGAATTATTAACAAACAGGAGGTGCTGGCATGACCGTGGGAAATGGGAACCCTGTGCACTGCCGGTGGGAGTGGCAAATGGCACAGCTGCGTTGGGGAACAGTTCGGCGGCTCCTCAAAAATTAAACCTAGACTTTCTCTATGATCCAGCGACTGAACTTCTGAGTATCAACCCAAAAGAACAAAAAGCAGGGACTCAAAGAGACATTTGGACTCCCGTGTTCTTAGCAGCATTATTCACAGTATGCAAAAGGTGGAAGCAACTCAGATGTCCGCCAATGGATGACTGGATCAACAAGTTGTGGTGCACACATACGATGGGATATTATTCAGCCTTAAAAAGGAATGAAATTCTAACAAATGCTGCAACATGGATGAACCTTGAAGACACTATGCTAAGTAAAATAAGCCAGGTGCAAAAGGAAAAACATTAGTCTACTTATATGAGGTACCTAGAGAAGCCTAATTCATAGAGGCAGAAAGCAGAACAGTGGCTATTAGGGGCTGGGGAGCGAGCGTCCAGTGGGTATAGTTTCAGTTTGAGATGATGAAACAGTTCTGGAGGGGCTGGTAGTGCTGTTTGTACAACATACTTAATGCCAGTGAACTATACACTTAAAATGGTTAAAATGGCAAATTTTACATTATGTATATTTGACCACAATAAAAAAGCACTCCCTGTTTCAAAAAGTGGTAGATTCTTCCAAGGTATATGTTGAAATGTTTTGAATAATTTGGCCCTTGTGAAGAAGATCAGTTACATTATTTCTTTTTTATTTTGAATATCACAGGATGGTCACTGGGAAGCCACCATCACAGAAGAGGAACAAAGGGGCTTCAGTGAGAACAGCTGTATTTTATTTCTTTAAAAGGAGTATGACACAAAAAGGGCAAAATGTAGACATTTTAAAATTCTGGGGAGCGAGTCCATGGGTGGTTGTTAATCTGTGTTTTTCTGAGTGCTTGAAATACTTTTGTGATAAATGCTTTGTACCAAGAATGAAACTGCCACAGCCGGGCCAAAGTTTATCCATCCTTAGTTTTTACTTCCATTTTGATGGAAGATTGGGAGCTAGTTGTATGAAAAAGAAGTTGAGTTTGCTGCCCTGGTTCGTGCGGCTCGGTACATTGAGCAAGTAGCCTGCAAACCGAGAGGTTGTTGGTTTGGTACCTGGTCAGGGCACGGGCCTGGGTTGTGGGCCAGGTTCCCAGTTGGGGGTGTGCGAGAGCAATGGATCTATGTTTCTCTCACACACAAATGGTTTTCTCTCTCTCCCTTCCTTCCCCGGTCTCTGAAAATAAACAAACAAAATCTTAAAAAAAAAAAAAAAGAAGCTGCCTTTGTCTTTACAGTTTACTTCCGCTGCCTCGAAAGCTTCGTGGATGCAGGTGGGGTCCCATTTTCTGCTCTGTGTGTCACGAGGGTGCTGTGTGACAGCAGTTATTAAACATAGAAAATGTGCAAACTTGCTCCTGCTGGAGGGCAGTGCAGCCCGACGCACGACACCCCTGGGTTTCCTCAGTCGGGCCCTGGCTCTCCACCTGCACACCACCCAGATGTAGGGGAACCCCTCCAGCCCTGGAGTCTCAATCTTTTCACCTCTAAAATGGGAGCAAAACAGCGTGTAGCTCATAGAGTTGTTTCAGAGCCTATTACAAATGCTAAAAATGGAGGATGGCTTGGTAAACTCTTAAGTTCTTTATAATGCCAAAACTCTGGAATGATCATTTCCAGAACTAAGGCAAGGCAACAAAATAGTCAGTGGCTTGGGGTATCTGTCTTTGTATAATAAGTGTGTGCTTGAAGGCTGGATATAATTATAGCAGATCAGATAATATGGTCAGAACTCAAAAGTAACAAAACCAAAACACCCTAGAGTTTATCTCATTCTGCCCCCAGTTCACCAATGAGGAAGTGGGGTTCTGACTCTCAGGCCAGAGCTCTTCTCAGGCTCCAGGCTGGCTCTTCCGGGTCCTGCCAGATGTGGACGGGTCCCGAGGCCTGAGGAGCCAGAACAGGTCAGAATAAATGCTTGGTGCGATCAGCCACTCGCTGCCCATCATTTCAGCACCAAGACGTCTGTGCTCAGCTCAAGTATTTATTCCAATGGACTTTTTAAGGAAAGCCAATGGAGGAAACCAGAAATAAATGGTATTTTAAAATAACCAAAGCATGGAAAAGAAGTAACGTAACTCAGCTTCCTCACAAGGAAAAAAATGTATACCCTCACATGTGGATAGAAGGATCATTCAGTTCACTGGGCAAAGGTTTACTAAGCAAATTAGAAAAAACACCATTTTTTCCTTCTGGAACTGCAGGTGTCTTTTTTTAACAGAGTCAATGTCTTTTGGCAGTTTGTTATAAACTGCATTTCTGCAAAGTGAATTCTATTTTTTTTTATTCACTTTCATTATAAAAGCAGAACTGTGTTCTGGGAAAGGAGTGACCCTTCCTTTCCGCCCCCTCACCCCCCCTGAATGAAACACACACATACACACAAACGCACACTCAAGTTAGCTGAGGCCCCACTGGGGCCGAATCTGCATAATGGGCCCAGGGAGGGAGCCACCAGGAGTCTGATTTGCTGAAAGGTCCCGGCCATCCTGGGAGGAAGGAAGACAGATGGGCCCTGATGGGCAGGGAAGGGACAGAAAAGAAGGCTGCCCCATCACCTGGCAGGGAGGGCAAGGATGGCCAGTGTGCCAAGGAATGCCGTGAGCTGGGCCCCCAGTGATGACAGAAGGGAGATAGAAAGGAGCTGACTCTTTAAAGGTAGGGGTCTTGGGGCCAGCTCGCAGAGCTGAGGTTGCCTAAGGAAGAACTCTCCTTGCTTTCAGAGCAGTGACTCTGGGCCCCTGCCACTGGAGCAAATCCATAAAGAACCAAAGTCTCTTGGAACCACAGAGAAGAACAGGTAGGTCGGAGTCCCAGGAATAAATAATTTGGGGTGGGTTTGGAGGCAACAGCTGTTGACTTTTTTTCTCTCAAGAACTAGTATGACTTCTCCAAAGAGGACATACAGATGGTCAATAGACATATAAAAAGATGCTCAATCATCGGAGAACCATAAATTAAAACCACAATGAGATATGATTTCATACCTGTCAGAACATCTATCATCAATAAATCAACAAACAACAAGTGCTGGTGAGGATGTGGAGAAAGGGAAACCCTCTCGCACTGTCAGTGGGAATGCAGGTTGGTGCAGCCACAGTGGAAAACTGTATAGAGGACCCTCAAAAACTTAAAAATGGAACTGCCTTATGACCCAGCAATTCCACTTCTGGGGATTTATCCAAAGAAACGCAAAACACTAATCTGAAAGAATATTTGAACCCCTATGTTCATGGCAGCATTATTTACAATAGCCAAGCTATGGAAGTAACCCAAGTGCCCATCAACAGACAAGTGGATAAAAAAGCTATGGTACATATATATACAATGGAATATTACTCAGCCAAAAAAAAAGAACGAGATTTTATTATTTGTGACAGCATGGATGAAGCTAGAAGGTATTACGCTAAGTGAAATAAGCCAGTCAGAGAAAGAAAAATACCATATGATTGCACTTATATGCAGAATCTGAAGAACAATATAAAGAAAACAGAAACAGACTCACAGATACAGACAACAGACTGACGGTTGACAGAGGGAATAGGGGTTAGGGGACTAGTAAAAAAGGTGAAGGGATTAAGAAGTACAAACTGGAAGTTACAAAACAGTCATGGTTGTAAAGTACAGAAAAGGGAATATGGTCAATAATATTGCTATAACTGTATGGTGTCACGTGGGTACCTGAAATATCAGAGGGAACACTTTGTAAAGTACATGATTGTCTAACCACTATGCTGTACACCTGAAACTAACATAAAATAATATTGAATATAAATGGTACTTTTAAAATCTTTTTTTGTATTTTATTTAATCTTTATTGTAGTTTTTTTTTCCATTGTCCTTTAATCCCTTTATACCCGCCTCCCATAAATGGTACTTTTAAAAATGTCAAAAAGAAAAATAAAGAAAGAAAAGAAAAGGACTGATATGGACTGTAAATACAAAAATACAAAGTCATATCCCTAAAATGTGGCCCTGGACCAGCACATCAGCCTCAGTGGGAACTTGTTAGAAATGCAAATTCTTAAGCCCCACCCCAGATCTGCTGAATCAGGCCTTGGGGGAGGGGGGGAAGGGGGAGGGAGGAGCGGGGAGGTGTCCAGCAGTCAGTGCTTTACTCGGCCCTGTGGGTGATTCTGATGGATGCTCAAGGTGGAGACTCACTGTCCTACAGGAAACAGGACAGTGTTCAGCACATCATTGATAATGGTATGAAAAAAATGTTTTTAATGGCTTGAATATTAACCCCCTTGATTAAGAGACCAGAATGCGTTAACAGAGTAAGGCGAGTGCCGAAAGGGTGAGTTGGAATGGGAACCGCATTTTAAAAAGTATCATATCCAGAATGAAGAAGGGGACAGCTGCCCTCTGGTCTGTCCATCTCAGGCCAGACCTGGAGTTCTGGGTTCGGTTCTGGTTGTGTTTATCAGGGATAGTGACAAAATGGCTCAGGCTCAGAGGACAGAGATGTGCCTCAGACAGGAACCACGGGCCCTGTAGGGAGCCATGGCCATCGGGGGTTTGGGGAGTATAAAGGTCACAAGGGGCAATACCAGTGACCCCTCAGGCCGCCCCTGCAGCCTTCAGAGTCAAAGATCCAAATCCAAGGACTTTAATCATTGAACCCGGTCTTAAAACTCTAGGGAAATCCAACATCTTAAAAGATGTCAAGTGCCAGGAAGAACCGCTGGGTTTGTGGGAAAGCCCAGGCCGCGGGGACAAAGTGCTGCCGGGTCGGATCGGCCATCTGAACAGCAGGCCCTGTGGGTCTGCACGCAACCTCCCACCCAGCTGGTTCCAGGGCCGTGGGAGAAGGGGTGACAGGGACTTGTTGCTCCAATAAAGCCTCGAGCCTCCAACTGACTGAGTGCACAGCTTCCACGCACACACGAGGCACCGGGCACACACAGCTGGTTTTTATCCATCCTCTGAGATATGGGGGGAGAAGTGGGCGGGTTGGAGGAGGAAAAGGAGATGAGAGGGAAAGATGGGAAACCAATACAATTGGGAAAGGAACGGGTTATTCAGAAGAATTTTCTGACTTAGCATAACTCAGTCCACATGACCTGCTTTAAGTGTAATGTGGGCCCACCCTGTTCCCTCAGGGAGGTTTATTGCCAGCTCTGGGCAGGCCATAGTGCCATTCCACCTGCAAGGTCTCCTCCTTACTCTGAAGCCTGCTTCTCCCCAATGAGAATACCGCAGCTGCCCCGATGATGCTGGGCACGTCCACTCTCTGGAAATCACCCAGTGATTGGGCTTATGAAATAACTGCATTATGTGCCCCATTCTGAATAAATGCCCTGTGGGTCAGTCTGTTCGCTCCACCCACCCTATCCCCGCTTTAGGGTCCCAGGGCCATCTGTGCATGTTCTGCCAGGCCCCTGTCCCCCTGCAACTTTCTGCTGCCCACAGGGAGCGCCAAGGAATTCCCCTGCCCCTACAGATTTCCCACCTGAGCCCTGGACACCCCGTCCTCCAGCAAGGCAATGTAAAAAGTCTGAGGTCAGAAGCCTGGGGGTTCACCCCACGTCAGCCTGACAAGGGGCCTTCTCAGACCTCAGGCCCTCAGTCTAGCTCCTGCTTCATTCCCAGGACTGGAATTCCATCTCCTGCCCAGTCACTGCCTGGCTGCTGGCACTGAGTCCCTTTCGGGACAGCTACCTCGAGCCTGGTCATTCCGGAATAGGAGCCCTGTTTGTTCTTGCCCGTCTCTCTCTCTCATTCATTCATTCATTCACTCATTCATTCAGGATACTGACACATCCTCTGTTCTAGGTACCATGTGAGGTGGTAATGGGGCTCTGACTGGTGAGCAAAACCAGTTACTGTCCTGGGTCTCTATCTAGTGGGAGTAAGAGACATTAATCAGATGACCGCCCTGGTACCCACCAAGGCAAGGGCACTCAAGTTCAGGGGCATGCTTCTGGGAGAAGCTGTCATGGAGAGGTCAGGCCCAGGCCAGAAGGTAGGCAAGGAGAAGGATTCTAGGTTGAGCAGCAGTGTGTACAAAGGTCCTACAGTGGAAGGGAGCTGGTGGGGAAACTAGAGGAGCCAGGCTGGGCTAGAGCAGAGCATGGGCCAGGTAGGGGGAAGGTTGTTGGCACGAAATGAGGAAGAAGAGGCAAGGGGAGACCACTAGGGCTTCATAATTCATATGAGAGATCCTGTCTTGAGCCTAAGCATGCTGGGAAGCCATTACAAGGTTTCAGGGAGGGCGTGGTATGATTACAACTGTGTTTGAAAACAATGACTCAGGCTGCTGTGGGACAAGCGAGGGGCCAGGGCATGAGGGGGACAGGAAGGCCAGTGAGGGGGCTACCGAATCATCCAGGTGAGAGATTCCGGAGGCTGGATAAGGAGACAATGGTGGAGGTGGCAAGAAGTGGCCCACCTGAGGATACATTTGGGGTAACTAATAACCTGTATTAGTCATCTATGACTGTAACAAGTTCCCCAAAATTCAGTGGCCTAAAACAAGAAAAATTTGCCTTACATAATTTCCATGGATCAGGAGTGTGGGAGTGGCTCAGCTCAGGGCCTTTTATGAAGTAGTTGCCAGGGGGATGGCTGGGGCTGCAGTCCGCTGAAGCTTCCGGGCTGCATGTTAGAATCACCTGGGGAGTTTTAAAAGGAACACTGATGCCCTGGCTGCATCCTAGCCCGATTAAGTTCTCCGGGATAGGACCCAGGCATTAGCGCTTTTAGAGCTCTCCAGGTGGTTCCAAGGTGCAGCTAAAGTTGGGAAGCACGGGTTTTAGGGGTGAAAGCAATAGGACTGCCAGGCTCACGGATGGTTGCCAGCTTGCCTGAAAGGCCCCCCCATGTCACCTACCCCCACCTTCTCCAGGTCCAGGGCACCACCTTCCTTTACTAGCCTGGATTCCTCCCCTGCCCTCGGCTGCCCCGTCCAGTTGTCGTATCTCATCTTTATCCCCAGACCCTCAGCACCTGGCCCTCAGCACCATGAGCAGAGCCTGGTCGTGTCAGAAGGGAAAATGGAGAGACGGAAGGGAGGGAGGAGGACATGAGAGAGGGAAAATGAGAACGGAAGAAGAACGAGGCAGCGTAGTATTACAGCTACAAGCTACCAGGTTCCCACAGCGCGTCCCTGGCAGGAAGCCTCCGACAGAGCAAGTGAATGCACAGTGGAGGCCGTGGGCAGTAGCAGGGACCCCGGGACACATGGCTTCTAGGGCCAGTCGTTTCCCAGGCACCTTCTCTGAGGAGGCCGCAGCCCCAGCTCAGGAATCATCCAGAAAGGCAGAGATCCAGGAAAAGATGGGGAGAACCAGGTCTGCACCACATGCACTTTACAACTCTTTGAAAATTCTAATTAGGCTAAGAAAGGAACTTGAGAGCAAAGCGAATTCCCAGCTCTCCTATGGAAGCTGAGGTAACCTACTTTGTCATTCAAATGCGCGCACTATCTATAGCCCTGGATTGCACTGAAATGTCACTCCTCTTACCTGACTGAAGCGTATAATTATAGATTTACTTCTATTCATTCATGAAATGTGTCCTCACTTGATTAAACAGTTCATTCAAGTAAAATCCATTAAAATATGGAACATGTTAAAATGTGGCTGGTTAGAGACAGAGGGCACCACTGTTGTTAAATGCTAATTAGGATAAACAGGCATTTCAAACACTCAAATCTTTGAATAATTCAGGTCACTTTTACTGGGGCTGGAGTTCCCCAGAAACCGCCATTAATTTAAGCTAATTAAAAAATTAGCCTGGGGAAGAGCAGACCAAGGCAGAAAAGTAATGGCCGACTTCAAACACGGAAGGACTGTCATATGGAAGGGAGGGTACCTGGTTCCGGGCACGCCTGTGGCAGAGGGGGAAGAACAGGTAGGTGGTTCAGCAAAGTAGATTTTGCTCCAAAGCCAGAAAGAACTTCCTAATGATGGAGAAGGCTGCTTGGGTAGGTCATGAGCTCCCTGTCATCAGAGGGGTACAAGTGGAATCAGTCAGGATGCTCACGAAGAGTTTCTTTCACCACTAGCGCCTGCAGTTCCAAGAGAACTAGTGATTCAAAATTCCACCTGCCCTCATTCTTTGCCTTTTTGAATTTTATAGTTGCTGAAACAACCCTCTGCAGCTCTAAAATTTTTCAAACATTTGAAGCATGGATTTAAATTCCTGTGGAAACATCTGTGTGTTTATAGTTCCACCTTTCCAAACCTGATGAGCTTTCATCGAAGAAATTGTTCCTTTAGATGAATAGAGCCATCTAGTTTCCGGATTTCTATAAATCACAGAGCTCTTAATAACCTATAATCGAAGTTTAACGGAAGTATATTTTTAAAGAACAAGTATATAAATTAACGTGTATTAGATCTATTGCACATAAGTGATACTTGCACACGGGGAGTACCTGTGGGTATATATGCAACTGTGTCCATGTGAAGACCAAGTATATGTGTGTGATGCCTGATGTTCACATTACTGACCCAGTAGGTTGAACAGTGACCCACCCAAAAGGTATGTTGAAGTCTCAACCATCAGAATCCGTAAATTGACCTCATTTGGAAAAAGGGTTTTTTACAGATATTATTAACTTAAGAATCTCCAGATGAGATCATCCTGGATTACCTGGATGGCCCTATAGCCAATAAGTGTACTAATAAGAGAAATTCAGAGGAAGATTTTGGACACAGAGACACGAGGGAAAAGGCCATATGAAGAGAGAGGCAGAGAGCGGAATGATGTGGCCATAAGCCAAGGAATGCCTGAAGCCACCAGAAGCTGGGAGGGCCCAGGAAGACCCTCCCCTAAAGCCTTTAGAGGGAGCACGGCCTGACAACACCTTGATTTCGGACTTCTGGCCGCTGGAACTGGAAGAGAATGAATTTCTGTTGCTTTAAGTCACCCAGTTTGTGGTGATTTCTTACAGAAGCACCAGGAAGTGAATACACTTGGGGCCTCCTGACACTTAACTGCTTGTTGGTACAAAGTAGGATCCCATGGAGAAGGCTGGCTTCCTGTCCTGTCCACACCTCGCCTCACAGGTGAGGCTTCCTGAAGGGAATCCTGGCTGCCCTCTAAAGGATGGCCACTTGTCCATCTACTTATCTGTGGCTTTTCTCACTTCCCGAGAGTTACCAAGAGCAAGAAGATAAGTGGAGGACCAGAGCGGTGGTGTCGTCAGATGGTGGGGCCCAGGTGGAGGCCTGCCAGCCTCATGGGCCTCAGCAGAGGGTTCAGGAGTCTAGGTCGCAAGTGTGCGCTGGTTCACAGGCTGACCACAAGAATTGGGGCTCTGACATCCCCTCCCCAACTGACACAGCAGCCCCTCAAGGGAAGGGTTCTGTTGGATTTCCAGGATATGGCGTTGTTCCTGGGATGCAGTGGGTACTCAAAGCTATGAGATGAATGTGAGAATGAACCAACGTACACCGAGGACGCACAGCATCCGTCCAGGCTCAGGTGCAGCGGGGTAAACAGGCTGGGCCTGGAAGAGTCCATGCTGGGTCTTGGGCCGGTCTTGTAGGAATGAGGTAGATGCCCAGGGGCGGGGCTGCACACTTTGGCCTGAAAACACAGCCCATTGGTGCAGGTGCTCTGTGGGCACCCCTGTGGGGACCCATGGGGCCTGAGGGCAGGTGAAGTTCCCTGAGGCCATTTCCCTGCCCCTCTCACCCTGGCACAGGGATGTGAGGACCTGTGACCTGAGCTCTGTCAAGCCGTTCGCATTAAGCCCTTATGACAGTTCCCACCTGCTGATGGACCTCTGGCCAGTCCACATGGTGGCTTGGAAGAGGGACCCCAATAGGAAGGGATGGCCTGCGATAGACCAGCCCTCAAACCCAGGACCCACCCAAGACATTTTGTCTTCACCCTACTATGGCAGTCCCTCAAAGGGGGAGGGGAGAGCCTGCAGGCGACGGTCCCCTCTTCCCTGGCCCACCACTTGTTCCTCGGGGGCCACCTCCCAGAACAACATTGTAGGGCAGGAACATGCTGAAGCTACCTGCATGGCGGAGGAACAGAGGACTCATGGGAGTCAAGGCCCTCTGGCTTGCAAAGCCCTCTTCCCATCAGTCAGTCTTTCAGTTTTAGAAGTTCCAGAGAACTTAAGTGTGATAGACAGAATAATATCCCCCATCCTGGGGGTTGGGGGAAGATGTTCATGCCCTCATCCATGGGACACATTACCTCACATGGCAAAGAGGAATTTGTAGATGGACTAAGTGAAGGATGTTGAGATGGGGAGACCATATGGGATTATCCAGGAGGCCAATGAAAACACAGGGGTCTTTACAGGGGAGAGAGGGAAGCAGGAGAGAGAGTGGGAGAAGGAAACCTGACCAAAGAAGCAGGGATGGAAGGAGATTTGATTGAAGAAACCACAGTGCTGGCTTTGAAGATGAGGATGAAGCCAAGAGCAGGCACCCACCTCTGCCCTGCACAGCCCGGTGCTCAAGGCCACTCTCCCTGGCTAACTAGAGACTATCCTAGAGTCCACGTGCCATCCGTCTTGGGACCCCCAGAGCACAGCACAGGGGTTTCCCGAGGAGGTGGGATCAGACCCAGGCCCCCTTCTTGGAAAATGCACGAAAACCCCCTTGGGGGCCCCCCAGCCAGCCGCCTTCCCGTTGCCTCACATTTTTCAGGAAGCTCACGACTCCGCTGGCAGTCAGCGAAGTCAGGTAACACTGAGCTGCGGGGGAATGAAATTAGCCGTCAGAAGCTCATTGCTTTCCTGTGACAAAGTGCCTGTTGCTTTAATTGAAGCAGACTCGTGGGACCAAACCAATATTTACAGAAATATTTGGATATTAATAAAACAGGGATATTATCCAGTTAAGATGATGAATACAAACCTCTACAGGAAATCAACGAGATGCAAAGTGCATCTCTGACACCAAAACAGAGGACGGCTATTAGAGACATCACACTCCGAGAGCATTAAAGGAAGCAGTGCGCAGAATCGCTCCCTGGCTCTCAGAGCACCGTCCCTGCACTTTGTCACTGGAGGAGGAATGGCTGAGGGGACAGAAGTCCAGGCCTGTGGAGAGACCCCACCTGCAACAGTACAGTCACCCCCTAAAGAGCCACCTGCTGCAACCCGTCCAGGACCTTTTCACAAATCCCTACACAACAGAGGAGCTGCTTGAAGGTGGTGCCCAGCGTGGTGGTCCTCGGTGTTCCAGCTGCGGCACAGCGCCTGGCACAGGGCTGATCAGCAAACGCTACACGGACCTGGAAATCTCCCTGACACCAACCGCCCTTGGGCTCAGAGTTTTGAAGAGCGGTGGCTCCCAGACCTGCCTGTGCATCTCATCTTCCTGGGTGCTCTGTGGAAATACAGATTCCTAGGTCCCAACAGAGAGATTCTGACTCTGATGTGAGGGAAGGGGAAGGTAGGCCAGGAATCTGTGTTTGTATGAAGCACCCTGGGGTCTCAGTTACACAGCCAGATTCGGGGACCACTCACTGAACGACACCCCAGTCTGACTGGCCTTTTAGCCTAAACTCCCTCATTCTCCAGGGCGCTATAATGGACGCTATGGTGCACAGCTGGAATCTCCCATCCTCCCAGCTGCTGGGGGTGTTGACCACTGACAGCTCACGGCTGTGTCTCTCTTGGATTTGCCCTGCCTAAAGGGGGCAGCCTCATTCAAGGTCATACCCCTCCTCATGGCAGCCCACACCCAGAGACTGGCCCAACCTTCTTGCCTCAGTTTGGGACATGTCTGAAGGGCCACCCCAGCTCCAGGCTCCTCGGGGCTTGGCTGAGGTCCCTGGAACAACTTCGTTTTTGGTCAACTTTTCCTTCCACTTCACTCCTTCCTCTGTGCATTTCCTCCAAACCCCCCCAACTTGCCTCAGCGTCCGTTTTCTGGGAATGTGACCCAGGCCAGCCTCACCCACGTGTGTGCTGACTCAGCCCGAAGTAGCCCTTTGACCCTCAGTCCTTAGATGCCCAGTCCCCCTGTGCCAAGGGCTCACGGACGGCTGTGAGAAACACAGCTGCTCTGCGAGAGGACCCTCACAATAGCTCAGACCAGTTACATTCTTTTGACTCAAAGACTTTGAATTTAAGAAAGTAATTTCTAAACTTCGCTGAAAGTCTGAAAAGAAGGCAAGTGGTAAAACGACCCATATTCTCAACACGCTAACCCAAGCAGTGTAATTTCTTGGGCTGGTTGCCTTCATCCACACCCTCCACAGCCTGTCCTCTGGTACTCTCTTCTGGAATTTGAGTTTTATGGGCAGCATTACTTGAGCTCCCTTGTGCTCTGACTTCCAGAAGGCATGGCCAATGGGAGGTCCCAGCAGGAGTCAGAGGGCCAATGGGAAGCCCCAGATGGAGTCAGAGGGCGGGAGGAAGAAAAGCATGAGATATTTCTTCCCACCTGCTCCCTGGCTTGGATACAGGCCCTGTCAAGGGGCCCATTCACTAGGTTCCAGTAAGGCTTGTCCTTCAGGCCACGTGGGTGGTCCTCACTCCCATCACTGATGGTCCCTGGTGCTGCATTAGCCCTGGTCGATACCCCTGGTCCTGCCCAAAGTAGTTCCTCTACAGTGAATATTCTTCACTTCAACCCTCTGAATATGCCACCTGTTTTCTGTGAGGACCTTAACTGATACAATAGGTATATGTCTTTTAGGTATAAGTCATCAAAGTGTACACAATTTTACATCCCAATTTTTTTCACATTTTATCAGATGCCTTAATGTTTCATTCTTACCGCCAATCACTCACAAACTAATCACTTTAAGTTCCTGACCTCTGCTCTCCTCTTTTCAAGTCCTGCTCACTGTTTAAGCCCCGCTGCAAAGAGCCCCACCTCCATGAAGTCCCTCTGGATTTTACAGTGAGCTGTGTTCACCCCTCTGGACACCTGCATTCTCTGCTCTTCCTTCCCAGGCTCACCCTTTCTTGGCCACCCTGTTCTGGAAAAACTGGGAGGTTCCTTGGGTCATCCACACTCCCACCCCGGCACACAGCACAAGGCTCCTTAGCCCCAATGCAGGTGGCTAGGGAAGAATATGAAGGCTGAGGGAGAGGAGTTGAGCTGTCAACAGCTCCCCCAAGGTCAGGAAAGAGTCTGCCCTGGCCCTGACCCAAAGCCCGTGGAGCCGGCCCCAGCCAGTAGAGGTGCTGAGTGTGTGTCTTGGGAGGGAACTGGTGGGTCAGGTGAGCTAGCCACGTCCTGGGGTGGACACCGCATCAAAGTGCTGAGCAGGCTGACAGCCCAGGGAGTAGGGCTTGAAGCTGCACTAAGCTAGGCAGTTATTATAATGTGCCTTCCGAGGAGCACAACCTGGAGATTCCAGGGAACAGGTGTACACCCTGCAGAGTGCAAGGGGAAGTTTCCAAAGAGGACCAGCGTCTAGAGGCACTGGGGTTGCAGTTATTGTCATGGTTTATTAACTTGCCCATTGGCCCCTGCCCGAGCTCCTAGGGGCCCTGAGGCCCTGTCTGAGTCCCTGTCATATTCCAGTGTAATGGAATGGAATCAAGCTCAGTCAACATGGGCAACACATTCATTTGCTTGAGGTGAGTGTCACACCTGCTGCCCAGCATTCTGAAGAGGTTTGAGAAGCAGCTATGTTCCATCTGCATGGGAGGGTGTTGGAAGAGATGCAGGGCTCTCAGACAAAAGTGCTCAAAAGTTCCAGAAAGGAAGCCACAGAGCAAAAGTGGAGACGGCTGCACATCCATGATAGTGAAAAAGGTAACAATGGCAACTCAGGTTTACTGAGCACCCTTCGCACGCAGAGCGGCGCACACAGGTCATCTCGTTCCTCCTGACCATTGGTATAAACTCAAAAGATATGCTTAGGACAACTTCATGAGTAAGTAAAATGAGATTCAGAGATGTTGAGTTAGTTTCCCAAGGTCACACAGCTCGGATGCAGTGAACTGGGAATTTAACTTAGGTCTATTGCTTTCCACAGCCCATGCTGTAAACCAGGGGCCAGTTTCTGTGAAATGCCAGATAATAAATATTTTAGGCTTTGCAGTCCATACGGTCTCTGTCACAGCTCCTTGACTTTGCCTTTCCATTGCAAAAGCAGCCATAGACAATGTGCAAATGCACAACTGTGGTTGTGTTCCAATAAAACTTTATTTACAAAAACAGGGGGCTGGGTTTGGCACATGGGCCCACAGTTGTACACTCCTGCTCTAAATCCACAACAAAGAGCCTGTGTTTCTAATTCCCCTGCAGGAAGGCAGTGGGGGAGAGGCAAGAGGACAAACTGGAGCCAGGTGGCTTGAGAATGACATGCTGGCTGTGCCCCCTTTGGCTGGGCCACCCCAGGAGAACAAGGAAACAGTGCTTTTCTCACCAGTAGATGGGGCATAACCACAACTCATCTTAAGGCTGTTAGAAAAAGAAAGATAAGCTAATACATGCCATGGGTCTACCATGGCTGAACTTCAATAAATGGCAGGGTTTATGATCAGGGGCAACACTCAGTCAAGAAGGGGAGGTAGAGAAAACACGACATAAGATTCGGAGACGGGAAGCAAGTGCCGGTGGCACCACTGGAACTAAACTCCAATAGGTGTGCCTTCTCATGAAGGCAGGTTACTTCAGGCTTTCTGCAGAAGAACGCTATTCCGCACCCATGAAACGCCAAAGGGAATTCACAGCACCGTGGTAGGAGGGATCGTCAGCAACCCCAGACAGAGCAGATGTGTGTTGCTTGGTGACTCCCCTCCGAGGGTAGGGAGGCAGCTGTTCATAAACTTGATATGGCAAATTGTGTGATGTGCTGTCTTCCTGGGGCGGGCAGCCAAGCAGTGACTGGGTGGGGGGGTGGGTAGTGGAGCCTCTGCAGCCCCCACGCCCACCGCCTGCTGCCTGGGTGTGCCAGACGGAATCCGAAGTGGCTTTCTAGTGAAACCCAAGGTGCTGGAAGGGGACTGGGGACTTGGAGGCAGGGGGACAGTTTCTTCTGTTTCTACTTTCCAAAGGTCATAACTCTGACAAGGAAAAGAAGAGATGGGCAAGTCCATTAATATTGCTAAAGGCCAGGATGTGGCCTACAGTGCCAGATGACGAGCCCCTGGCAAGGGACAGCGCTCACTGCCCCAAGACTGGCACCGCCTCGTTTGGAGGGAGAATTACCCATCGATTTGAGAGGACGCTGGACTAAAATTTGAGAGAAAGTGCCCAAGAAGAAGTATAAAGCCAGACAGGATGAGAGCCAGTATATACAAGGAATTTAAAAGCGGGCCACAGGAAAGGAAATGCTCAGCAATTGTCATATTTCTGTACCCGCAAAGTACAAAGTATGGGTAACAATGTTAACTCTGAAACTTTCGGGAAAGATGGTGAAGCTAAGCACAGATGTCCAACTCCCACCTCGCTACCTCCTTTTGAAAGTGACAGAAAGGACCAAGGCAGTATAAAAACAGGGGGAATCTGCTTCAGCATGGGAACACAGGAAAGAGTGCCATAAATACGCCACCAACTTTGAGGAATTTCTGCTAGGTACCGTGCCAGTGAAACCAGATTGAAGCCTGACTCACAGCGCTCCTTCCTGAGAAAGCAGAGTGGTGCTGCGGGGAGGGCGGGCGGATGCGCTCGCGGGCCCAATGGCACTACCTCTGATGGAGAGGGAGCAAGTGCTGGCGCGCGGGCCGGGCCCCCTCCCACATGCAGCCCAGCAGCCTTCTCGAGTGGCTGGGCCATGAGACCCAAGGACAAGCAAAACCTACCCAAGCCCGCTTTCCCAGGCCAGGCTGGAGCAGCTCCGAGCCGCAGCAGGCAGGAGAGCAGAGGAGAGGCCAGGAGGACCAGTGCACATCTGGAACAGCTGCATCAACCAACTATGGAAGAAATGCCCACAGTGCACAGTGACCAATGCCTTGGGCTGTTTCTCCCTGGTTTCATCCAATTTTCCAGGTTAATATCCAAGGGAAAGGCTCTAATAGCATCTAGATAAAACAATGAGGGGGTCCCAAGATAACGGACTCATGCTACAAGCAAATACCAGGTCAGGAAAGACCTAAATGGCACACGAAACCTATGAAAATTTTCTGAAACACAAGGGAAGCAAACAAGAAAGGCATGCGGAAGAAGAACATCCCCCCTTGGAAGATTTGCGATAAGAATGAGAAGTAAATTGTACTGTCTGTTTGTACTTTGAGGAGGTTAAAGAAAACCTGGTCTCTAAGATGTAAGAAATGAGACAGGTAATAAAGAGAGACTGAAACTGAAATAAGCTGGCAGAGTTAAGTTGACGATGGGAAATAAATAATGTTATGAGAATTTTAAAAAGCATTAGAAGCATTAAAGAGCAGAATTTAATTGTGGAAAGCCGATAGATGTTATGGAGGACAACGTTGAGATAATTCTCTCAGAACAGAGAATGAGGACTAAGAAAACTGAGCAGAGAGAAAGTAATAATATGGAGAATAACCACAGAGCCTCACTTGTGAATCATAGCTGATCCTTAAAAAAAAGGTTAGTGGTACTGATCCTCTGCTCAGCCGAAAACCTGCATATAACATGTGACTCCCCCAAAACTTAACTACTAATAGCCTACTATTGACTGGAAGCCTTACTGATAACATAAACAGTCGATTAACACATATGTTGTATGTTATATGTATTATATACTGTAGTCTTACAATAAATAAGCTGGAGAGGAGAAAATGTTATTAAGAAATCATAAGGAGGAGAAAATATTTATTGAAAAATATGGGTTGAGAAGTGGACCCATGTGGTTCAAACCCATGTCGATCAAGGATCAAATGTACTGGTATTTCTGAAAAGATATCAGAACAAAAGAGCAAGAATCAAAGATAGAATAGAAGAAAACTTCTGCAATCTGAACACCCGATCCTCCAAATAAAACTGGTAGTTATAATTTAGACAGCATAGAGAAACACCCAATAGGTGCTGTCTTTTCTTAATTCCAAGGATTAGGAAAAAAATCCTATAAGCAACTAGCACATGTGAAAAAAAAAACCACCCCAAAAAACTTATCTACAAAGGAATCAATCAGATTGCATCAGATTTCATTACAACATTAATATAATGTCAAGAGAGGTTTGAAAAAGTATATTATATTCACAGAAACCTATACTTCATAGGAGAAGCAACATAGAAAAACCGTGATCTATGTAACAGCACAGTAGATAGAAAACCCATGTGCTCTTCCTGAAAAATATTACTCAAAGATGTATTCATGCCATGGAGAGATAAATCAAAAGCCACAATTCACAAAAGATATGTCAACAGAAATAGAAAGGTTATAAAATTAAATCTGAGTCTTAACATCATAGTTATTATAATACAGTTTTAAAATAAAATGAATATCTCAAACAACAATTGAAAAATACAGTATAAAGAATAAAGTTAAATAAAAACTCAAACAATAATACAAATTAGAGGTGATGAGGCATGGGTAGCAAATAAAGGCGCTAATTTCTGTAGTTAACAATAGATTTTGCATTTTTGTGTTGGTTCTTAGAGAAGTGGAAGCCTAGTATTTTAAACTGAACATGCAATTATACAATAGTCTTATTATAATGAAGATGCTATATTATTTAGTTAAAAGTACAGTATCTGGTCAAAGATGTAATCAAACACAAATTTATTGGCTTAAGTACATTTGATAGCAACTCAAAAGAGTAAAAAGTAAGTATGCAAATCAAGAAGTTAGAAAAGGAATGGCAAAACAAACATAACTAAAGAAGGAAGGTATTAATAAAGATAAAAGCAGAAGCAAATAAATTAAAAAGTGGTAATAGAAGTGGAGCCAATAAAAATCCAAGTGCTGGTTCTTTCAGTTAAAAAAAGAACGCAAGATAACAAGATGTTTCACTGAAAATTTGATTCGTGTGGTTTTTTTTTTTTGGTTTTTTTTTGCTATATGTTCTTTAGCAAGAGAAATGTCTGGAAAACTTGTCTATCTCTGGGAGAGGGAGAAATCTTTAAAGGGAAGGTAAATGGAGCCACCCCAAATCCCCGCCCCAAGGAACCAAGGTTTCTGCTTTAATGAGGATGAGCTCTACGACGCAGCAAAATGGAATCGGGCCATTTCAGGGTAGGGTTCTAAAACAAACCCTCTCAGACTCTTGGGGGTTTGGATATCTGAGAAGCAAAAGACAACAGAGGTTCTGGATCCTTGGGAGAAAAATGGCCAAATCACTCCCAACAAAGTGTTCCTGCATCTTGGGAGTCGCTCCCTATGAAAGAGAAAATGCTGTTCAAAGAAGGTTGCAACCTGGGAGCCAGGTGAGAAGCTTGAGGATGTCGGGAACGTGTCCAGGGGTCTGGATCAGTGGTGGTAACCAGTCCGACCAGCGTGGCAGCAGGCAGCAGGGGCCGTAGAATGCAGGCTTTCCCAGTTTGGTGACGGAAAGACACCAATGTTGTTGGCTATTTAGGAGAAGGGTGAGTTTGGAGGGGGCGCTGCTAAGCCAAGTAAGTGTGGCAAGTGGAGTATTTAATCCAGAATTAATTTAACTTGAAAAAATAAGAAATGTGATCATTTTTTGCATGCTAAATTTAAGATGTTAATACCAGTTACATCAATAAAGAAGCAAACTAGCTCGTTTAATCAAGGAAAAAAGTGGGGAAACGTATATATAATGAGAAAGAGCATATTATAAAAGGCAAATTAAAAATATTTTTACTCGAGTACATGCCAATAAATTTGAAAATCTCAAGAAAATGATCTATTCTCTGGGAAATATAAGTTTCTAAAATCCACACAAGAAGTTAAACCTGAAGTGATGGAGAAGCATGGAAGACGCTGCAAAGGTGACTTCTAAAAAGGGTAGGGTGAGGAACGTGAAATCCTGGATGGTTTCACAGACTCGTTTTTTATTTTCAGAGGAGCTAATTTATATATTCTATAAACTGTTCCAAGGCACCTAAAAAGATGGAAAGCTTCCTGATTCACATAGTAAATCTAGAATAACTCTGAATCAGAGTATAATATAAACTCCTCTTGCATGGACTCACAGGGGGAAGAAACTCCGATAATTAAAATGATTAAAAGAATAAATGCAGCATAACAAAGATAGGTTTCTTCTAAGAAAGCTAGTACGGCTTAATGTAAATGTGAATTCCAGGTCCACTGAACCAACAGTCTAGCCAACATCTCCATCTGCGTTTCCAGGAGGCCTATCTAAACTCGCTCTTAGTTTCCTCAAGCTTGTTCCTCGGCATTCTTCGAGTTAGTAAGTAGTAACTTACTCCTTCCAGCTGCTCAGACCAAAACCTTTGGTACCATCCTTAATGCCTCATTCTTTTTCACTCCACACATATATTCCACCAAGAAATCTACTTTGTCAGCTCCACTGTAAAAAACAAAATCAAGAATCTAATTGGTTTTCATTATTTAGTCCAAGTCATCACCTTGGACTCTGACCCTTTTAAAATGTAAGACAGATCAAATCCTCCTTCCTTTTAAAAACTCTCTAGTAGTTCAGAAATAAATCCAGACTACTATGGTCAACTGATTCATTGCAAGGATGCCAAGACCATTTAATGGAAGAATAACAGTCTTTAAAACAAATAGTGCTAAAATGACTGAATAATCTCATACAAAAGAATAAAGCTGGACTCTTACTCCACACCATACACAAAAATCAACCAAAAACAGACAAAGGCCCAAATGTAAGAACTACAACTATAAAACCCTAGAAGAAAACAGGCTTAAGTCTTCATGGCCTTAGATTAAACAGTGGTTTCTTAAATATGACACCAAGAGCACAAGCAACAAAATTAAAAAAAAAAAAAAAGGAACAGATAAACAGGACTTCACCAAAATTAAAAACTTTTGTGCAAAGGACACCATTAAGAAAGTGCAAAGACAACCCACAGAATGAGAGGAAATATTTGTAAGTCATGTATCTGGCTTGCATCTAGTATCCAGAATATATAAAGCACTCTTATAACTTAACAGCAAAAAGACAATGCAATTAAAAATTGTACAAAGGAGTTGAACAGGCATTTCTCCAAAAAAGATATACGAATAAGCTACAACGTACTCATCTTATAACTAGAAGTTTGTATCTTTTGAGCACTTTCACCCATTTCCCCTACCTCACACCCTTATGATTTCGCTTCAATGAAAATGTCTATTATGAGCAAATCCACAGAGAAAAATTTGTGGTTGTCAGGGGCAGGGGGATAGGAGAACGAATAACTGTTAATGGATATAGGATTTCCTTTCAGGATGGTGAAAATGTTCCAGAATTACATAGTGGTTATGGCTGCACATCATTATGTACATACCAAAAACCACTTCATTGTATACTTTCAAAAGGTTATGTGAATTTTTTTCAATAAAAACTAAAAAAACAATACTCTCCAACAGTTTCTCAAATGACCCAAAGGATAAGCCAAAGTGCTCACAAATGTCTTGTCAGAGCCCGGAATTTCCACCCCCAGCAACTGCTGTACTCCCTCCTCGACCGCTCTGTTCCAGCCCTAATGATCTCCTTGCGGGACTCCAGATCCAACAGAATTAGTCCTGTATCAGAAACTTTGCACATGCTGTTCTTTCTGGACCCCTCTTCTCCAAGATATCCTATGATCTGCCCCTCACTGCCTGCTTAAATGTCATCTTGTCTTTGAATCTCTCCTTGACCTCACCCCACCCCTATGGGACATCCTATTCCCCTTAGCCTATTTCGTTTTCCTCCCAAGCACTTATCATCATCTGACATATACATTTATTTGCTTCTTGCTTTTTATCATCTGTCTCCCCACAGTGAAGCTCCTTGAGGTCAGGGACTTTGTTTCCTTCACTGAACTGTCCACGGTACCTAGAACAGTGCCCAACACATGCTAGGCACTTAATAAATATGTTTTAAATGAATGGATGTATGAGGCCTGACCGGAAAAAGTCCAGTCATTGTTAATATAACAAGAATGGTTCACATGACATCAGTGTAACTTGGCAGCCAAGGGGAGGGGACTGCAGTGCGCATGTGTGAACAATGATGACTTCACTGTGCTAGTCAGTGGGGCTGTCCATGCTGTTGAGTGAGCATGTGCACTGCGTGGCCATCGCATTCAAAATGACTGAGCGAGTAGAGCAACGAATCTGCACTGAATTTTACATTAAGCTTGAACATTCCTCCACAGAAACTATTTGGATAATTCAGAAGGCTGCAGCTATGGGCAACTGGTGATTGGCAGCTTCATCACAACACTGTGCTCATTCATGCATCACATCTTGTGCAGAGGTTTTTGTTGAAACATCAAATCGCCCAGGTGACTCAGCCCCCATACAGCTCAGATTTGGTGCCCTGCCACTTCTGGCTTTTCCCAAACTAAAGTTACCTTTGAAAGGGAAGGTTTCAGGCCATCAGTGAGATTCAGGAAAATATGACAGGGCAGCTGATAGCGACTGGGAGAACTGTGTGAGGTCCCAAGGTGCCTACTTTGAAGGGGACTGAGGCGTCATTGTCCTATGTACAATATTTCTTGTATCTTCTTCAATAAACGTCTCTATTTTTCATATTCATGGCTGGATACCTTCTGGACAGACCATATTATAGAATGAATATGAGCAAATTGGTGACTATAATTTGTCACACTAATAGAGCAAAGAAAAAATCACACAGCTACTGATATAGATTCTAAAAAGACATTTGGATTTCATCATATGTATCTGTTTCGAATACTGAATAAATAAAAAAATATAACAGCCCTTAATATGAGGAAGACTATCTTTCTTCCAACAGAGTAATCATTATACCTTACAAGCAACATTCTCATTAAAGGCAAGAACAAGACAAGAATATTTATTATCACTATTTAAAAATATAACTCCAGGATGTTTAGTGAATGAGGTAATAATAACAATAATAATTGCTAATATGTATTAGGTGTTTCTTTGGATACTGTTCTAAGTCCTAGGCACTTTATATATGTATTAATTATTTTAATACTCATAATGCCTGAGGTAATATGGGGATGATCCCATTACCAGGGACACAGAAAAGTTCAATAATTTGCCCAAGGTCATCTAGCTGTTAAGTAGCTGAGCCAGAATTAAAACCTAAGCAGTCATTCTGTTCTAACCACTATGCAGTACTGCCTCATAAGAAATCTTTTAGATAAAGAGGCTGTAATGCTGGAAAACAAAGTGAATTTATTCTTGCTCCAGTTGGTATTGTTGTCTACCTAGAAATCCCGAGGGAAATAAGAGAGGCAAACTACCAGAAGTAATTAGAATTGAATATGCTCAGTCACAAAATGTATATACACTGATCAATAGCTTTCCTATACTCCAGCAATAACCACTTTTAAAATGTCAAGGAAAATAGATCCCATTCTCTACAGCAATATAAATACTTTAATATAAACCTAGAGGAAATGGAAAGGGTCTATATGAAGAAAATGACAAAACTTTACTGAGGACCCAATAAGAAATTTTGAATAGAGAGATGTTCTATGTTCATGAATGGATAGACTTGGGTATTATAAAGATGTCAAATGTCCCCCAAATTAATTCTGGAGTTACTGAAATTCAAATAAAAACACCTACCACCTTTTTTTTGGAGCCTTACAAAAATTAAATTGATGAAAATAAAGGCAATTATGAAAAATGAAGGGAAGACCGCGTCATATTCACAGCCGATGGAGTGGGAGTGATGTGCGTCCCTTGCAGGTGGAGCTCGTGGACCCCTTCCCTGTGATACTCTTCCATGGGTATTTCCCTTCCAGCCTCCCAAAGGAACTTCAAAGCCACACGCTGAAAACGGTTGAACTTCGGTCAGCCTGAATCCCAGAATGACTGAGAAGGAGTCTACCATGCTAACCTGTGCCTGACTCAGAAGTTCATGAAATAGTATTCAAAACACTGGGAGGCCAATTCCAGAAAAAGATCAATGGAACAAAATTTAAAAACTCAGAAACAATATAAAGTAACACTGTCTAATGTGATGGTCAGTAGCCACACGTGGTTACTGAGCATTTGAAACAGCCACTTTGATATGCCAAAATGATAATATTTCAGGTATGCTGCGTAAAGTAAAATATTATTAAATAGTATTAAAATTAATTTTACCTATATCCTTTCAGTTTTTTAAAGATTTTATTTATTTATTTTTTAGGGACAGGGGAAGGGAGGGAGGAAGAGAAGAAGAGAAACACCAATGCGCAGTTTGCGTCTCACAAGCCCCCCACTGGGGACCTGGTCCGCAGCCCAGGCGTGTTCCCTGACTGGGAGTCTAACTGGTGACATTTTGGTTCACAGGCTGGTGCTTAATCCACTCAGCCACATCAGCCAGGGCTATATCCTAGTTTTTAAATATGGTTACTATAACTAATTTAAAATCATGTATGTGGCTTGCATTGTATTTCTATTATACATAACTGTTTTACAGTATATATACAAATGCAGTACATTATTTTCTAAAGATGAAACTTAACATAGGTATTTTAACTGAGTCAGGAAAATATATATTAAGTAAATGCTGGAAGAATTATTGAGTGGCTGTGGGGGGCAGGAGAAAGAAAGGTTTGATATTTGAGGCTATATGTTGAAATATGAGATAAATTTAAAAATAGAGTAATAAAAGTACTAGAAGAAAATGTAGGTGAATGTTTACAAATGTGACCAAGGGCTAATATCCTTACTTTATAAAGAACTCAAAAATCAGTAAGAAAAAAGAACATTCCAATAGAAAATGTGCCAGTAACATGAACAGCCAATTTACAAAAGGAGAAAGAGAAATCAAAAAGATTCCTAGTAAAAAAGAAATTCAATCTTAGTAGTAATCAAAGAAATGCAAATTAAAGTAGCAATTGCCAAGTATCAAATGAGAATAATATGCAATTTTGGCAATGAATACTTTCATATACTGTTATGAAACTCTAAATTGGTATGATCTTTCTGGAGGACAATTTGGCAACATGTACAAAAGGTTCCAAAATGTGCACACACTATTTCTAGAAATTTATCCTTTGAAAATAATCAGAGATGTTTATATAAAAACACAAGTATGAGCTTATTGAATTGTTGTTTTGTAATCAGGAAAAACTGGCAACTATCTCCATGTAATGGAAACTTCCTTGAGTAATTCTGGCATGTCCATAGGGTAGAATATTTTCAACAGCCATTGGCGAAAACAGCAACAGAGACTATACATCCACCTCCTGTCTTAGCTCCAATTCCCCAAAATGCCAACAATTTTTTTAAGAAAAAAAAATCTCTAATAGTTCTGGAAAATAAGACTATCAATGAGCAGAATATTTGTGAACAACTGGCATATAGGAAGGAAGGGTACAGATTGTAGGATATATAAAACTGGAGGAAAACAGCCTAAAACACATCTGAGGGGGCTGTGGCATGGGGGGCGGGGGGCAGGGGGTGCTGTCCGTGGTGTCATCAGGCCCCGAGCGGACAGGCCATGATCAGTCTCGGTGGTGGAGAGTATCTGCTGGCCTGGGAAAACATTCCCCTTGAACTGCTAAATTAAAGAAGCCATTTCTACAGTAAGAGCCCGTGTTTGCTCAAACAGTACATGTTCACTTCTGTGAACTGGAAAACTGTCAGGACAAATGCCTGTAGGTGTTAACGGTGACCTTCCAATGGGTAGGTTATGGCTGATTTTTCATTTTCCTTGGTGCTCCTCTGTATCTTCCAAGTTTTCTGCACTGAATATGTATCAGCATTATGGTTAAAAAAACAATTAAAAGAAAGAAGCAAAAATAAAAGCAGAGGGACTCTGAAATTTTTATGTAAGAAAGTAACAATGGTCTTACTTCTCTTTTGCAGTGCTGCGGTAACCTCCAGGCTGGCTTCCCAGACTGCAGGCTGCTTGTGCCCCTCTGCCCTCAGGACTGCTACTGTCTCTCACCCTGTTTAAAAACCTCCCTGCTGCGGAAAGGTAGCGTCCAGCCTCAGAGGCACGCAGGCTCTTCACCATCCTTCCCTCCTTCCAGCCCTTTCTCCCACTTCTTACCCTGTGCGCTGAGCTACCCGGTCGCAACAGACCAGTCACCGGCTCTTAAAGGCTCCACATGCCTTCCAACTCCACTCCTTTGCTCGTGTTGCCTGGCATTACTCAAGCCTGGCAGATGGGCCTTGGGAAAAACTGCAGCCAGAATCTACCAGAATAGCTCTGTGGACCTACACACTACAAGATGCACTGTCGTTAGCCAAATATCCTGGGAAGTGTGGTAGGAGCAGGTGTGGAGGGACAGTGCAGGCCTCTAAGATTCAAGGTCTGGAAAAATAATAAAAATAAAAAATAGATGCAGGATCCCATGGTGAAGATTCCAGGAGACTAAGAGGAGTTCTCCTGGAGACGAGGGTCGGTTGGTCTGTATAGCCGCCCCCTTCGGTGGTGGGGCTTCGGTGGAGGTGGGGGGGGATGCTGGCCCAGCCCTGCGGCCTCCCCTCCACATGGGCAGGCACAGACCTCGGTTCATACCCAACCTGCCACCCCGTGGCTGTGAAGCTTTGGCAAAGAGACCTACTCCTTCCTGACCGAGTCTGCTCTACAAAACAGAGACGGTGCCATGCTGGGTGACTGAATGTCATCACCTGCACAAGCGGGCTTCCCATAAATGGCAGATGATGTCATAATTATATTGCCCTATCCCAGTTCCTGGTGCAGTAGCTGCTCCCTGGGGCTGGAGTCATGCTCTGGGAACTAGGCCCGAGGGCTGTGCAAGAGGCCTGAGGAAGTGTCCCTGGTGAGGACTTTGAGGTCACCACGGATGGCCAGGCCCCCCCCCGGCCCCTCTCCGGCCGGGACATCCAGAATCTCCATCAGGGCCCTCACTCACCCCCTGTTCCAGGATCCATTGGCCTGGGTGGAGCATGTATTTTTCGTATATCACAGCCCTGGGGGCTGGGAGAGGCATTCACCCTGCCACACATGAGCCCTGGCGCTGGCACCACAGACCCATAGCAAAGAAACACCATCTGCTCTGCACAGGGTCCGGGAGAGCTGCTTTCTCTTAAGAATTGGTATATGTGTGGCAGGAGACTACTGGGTTCTGGCCTGGCCTGGAGGCTTGAGGAGGAAGCACCCATCAAGTCCTAGGGTCTTCCTCCCTCACTTCGGATAAGGCGGCCATGCCCAACCTGTTTGGAGTGGAGGGAGGAGGACCACAGTGGGCCCTCTCTCCTGAGGGCAGAAGCTTGAGCCAGAACAAGGCACCCAGCTTAGAGGTCTGCTTTTTGTTCAAAGGTTTAGCTGCTGCGGGCACTACTGGGCAAAAGGCCTTGGATGTGCTCCCAGATATGCCACCGGGGCAGCAGGGGCACTGGAAACCACAGAAAGCCTCGTGAGGGGTGCCTCTCAACCAATGGGATCTTCCCAATCTGAAGGGACTGATCTGTCGGGGCACCTGCTGGCGAGCCGCACTCTCCCTGGGGGTACTCACGTGAGGGAAGAAGTGCCCCTTAAGTCTGCCCCATGGAGCCTAGGCCTCAGAAGGCTGAGGCCTGTGGGGCCCAACCTTGACCTTGACCTTGAGTCTCTCTCTTGAATATCTGCATTGGATCAGGGCTTCAGGGAAATACCCATTGCCAGTACTGCCTCCCCCCTCAGTCTGTTAAATGAACAGGCAGCCATGTTGGCTTCCCCCATCCCAGTGGTGCCCAAACCACAGTCTCTAGCAACACCCTCTTAGAGGCAATTTCATGGCATAAGCATACCACCTATGTGCTTGCTAGCTTAGTATTTTCCTTTAAACATTCTCACTTTTAAAATGAGCATTCCACTCTAAACAATAACATCCATGGAGTACAGTTTTGACGGACTAGTACTCTTCGTCCCTGGTATACAGAAACATAAACACAGAACTATTAAAACTGAATACAAATCATGTCACATATACACGCCGCCCTGGGAAAGAAAAGGACCCCCCGCCAAATGCCAAAGAGGCTGCCACAGACAGAGCCCCGGTGTGGGCAGGATGGATCCATAAAGCAGCCCCTGCGGCTGGCCGCCTGGCCGGGCCCCTCCCAGAGTCGGAGGCGAGGGGCCAAGAAGAAGAGGAGTCCCTTCCCTGAGAGCAGGCAGCTATGTCACCCAGAAAGCATTAGCAAGGTCTTCAGAAACTAAAAAAAGTCTGGGACATGGATGGGACACTAGGGCCTTTCAGATTCAGATCTGATCAGTCAGGAGTCCCCCTGCCTCCTAACGCTAGAGAATCTTTGGATAGGTGGCCTGTCCAGGGGATCCTGCAGCCTGGGGTTGGGGGGCGGGCAACGACACGGACCAGAGGCGGCTCGGCCCCTCCGGTGACCCTGGCCCTTTTCTCAGACCAAGTGGGCGAGGAGCATAGAGACCTCGGCTGAAGTATGAAGAACCCCATGCTTCCAGTACAGGGGTTCTCAATGCATCAGATGGCCTGACTCACAGGGTCTGGGGAGGAGGCTCCGAATGTGTTCTCTAAGAAGTTCCCAAGAGACAAGGGCACTGGTGCTGCTGGTCCAGGGACCACACTTTAAGAATCACTGCTCTAGAGAATGGGATTACCTGCCCCTGGAAAGAGAGGGTTCCGAAGCGTTGATGACGCAGAACGAACCTCCCAGAACGACGAAGCCCAGGAAAATCCCTCAGATACAAACTACGGTGTGTGCATGCCCAATGCCCAGCACCAGCGCTGCCCGGAAGCAACTGTGTGGCAGGGCCCTGGTCACCACTGATCCCAGTAAACTTCCCACTGAGATCTCTAGAAGAATCCCCACCAATAAGCAACATCACACCCAAATCAGACCCAGTTAAGAAACAGCGGCATGGCCTGCACCGAGTTCTGTGCAAGTGGGATTTGCTGACTTGGCCAGCACCTCCCTTCATCCCAGTGGCCCCCAGTGACTTAGCACAGGGGCTGGGGTTTCTCGGCACCCCTCCCACCCCCACTGCACCTTCGTAGGTATAGGCAGACTAAGGGCAACAGAGGGCAAATCACTATGTTTGCTCCTAAGAATTTGGTCTAATGGACAGAGATTCCGTATGGAACACACACATGCCAAGTAGCATGCAGGGAAAGGGGGCAGAGAGGTCAGCGTGGCTCTTGTCCACAAGTGCTCTCCAGTCCCATGGCTGTGGGTGATCGAGGAGGGAGCAGATAGTGTATTACACTGCAATGTACAAGGAACTGGTACAGGGAGGAGCTGAAGGGGAGAGGAGCACAGACGTGGCACACCTGATCCCGCCTGGGGAGGCAGGTTGAGGCGGGTGTGGGAGAGGATGTTCCCACATCAGAGTGAAGCCAGCACGGGGGTGGGGTTGGACCAGAGGGGAAAGTGCCCAAAGGTGAGACAGAGGAGGAGGCCTCAGGGCATCGTGGGGGGTCTCTCCAGCCACATGGAGGAGCTCATTCCAGCTCAGAGCTGCAGGGAAGGCTGATGATGCTAATGAGGGTGGTTCCCGGATTAGATGCAAGCACAAAGTCCCCCACCCTCCACTGTGGGAGTGTCCCCCAGGCTACCACTCCATAATAATACACAGTAACTTTAGAAGTGACCAGAGACCCCTTTGGTGGGGCAGACGGTGACTTGGCCATCTGGGAAGATTTCAAAGGGCCAAGCAGGGCTGCGGATGGCTGAAAGGGCAGGTGCTTTGAAGGGGCATCTCTGCATATGGTGCCCTTTTGGTCTTAAACAGATCAAGGGCCTCGGTGGGTCCCTATACTTGGGGGAGGCCTCTGGGATGGAAAGGTCAGCCCCAGAAGGCCTGAGATCACTAAAGACCAGTGACTGGTCAGGGAGTCTCCGAGCCCAGGGAGGAAGGGGTGTGGTGCTTGCGGTAGGCGCAAAACCCAGCCACGCAGTTGGGCTTCCTGAATGGGGACCAGCCATGGGCTAAGGAACCAGTTTCTAGATGACGGAAAACGTAAGAGCTTCCCCTTGCATTATGAGCCAGGCACTTCTCTTAGCACATTAAATTTCTGAGCACATTTAATCTTCGTGACAACCCTAAGAGTGAGTTAGTACTGTTATCATCCCCATTTTCAATGAAGAAATGGAGGCACAAAGACGTAAACAATACTCGTGCCTGCACCCCCGAAAATGGCAGGATCAAGGTCATTGACCAGATCTCTCTAAGCCCTCATCACGGATTCTTTAAGCTAGGAACAAGCTTAGAGTCAACTGGCCTACCTCCCTTAACCTACAGAAGGGGAAAGTGGGTCCCAGGGAGACTGAGTGATTTGTCCCAGGGTGCAGGGTTGGTTGACTGTATCACGAAACTGGCAACCAGAAGAATAACTTGGTAAAAATGGCTGAGTAGATTACAGGACCTGGAATCGGGGGAGGGAGCTAAGAACCCCTGTCACTATCTGCTGGTCCTCCCAGGCATTGCTGCTCAGTCTCTGTTGCCACCCCGGGCCCCGCCTCCATCCTGTGCCCACAGTGCCCACGTGGATGTCACACAGCCTCTGATTGCTTTGCCCCTCATGCTGGTGACCTCCACTGCCTCTCTGCTGTAGCCATTCACATGCAGCCAGGGCCTGGTTCTTCGATCCCTACCTTCCTCCTCCAGGTCTGACCATGGCCTCCCATCCCCCCAGCTCCCTTGCCATCACCTCATCATCAAGCTCCTAAGAGACTTCCAGAGAGTCACTTCCTCAAAGCACACAGGCCACCTGCCGGCCCACCCCTCTCCATCCTGGGCCACACGGATCACCTTCTCAGCAGTGCCCTCCAACTGCACCCCCCGCCCCCACTCTGTCTTCCGCCTGGCAGAGTCCCAGTGCCGGATCAAGGCTATTCTCCACCTTCTCCTCTTACTCCTCAGTCACCAGGCCTGCTGAGGGCAGCCGTGCTGCTGAGTAGACTGCGCTATGCTGAGCACAAGAGCTCCACCACAAGAGGGCATCATTTCCACCCCAAATGCCTGCGCCAGCGGTGAAGCGCGGACACGCCGGTGGCACACTGAAATCACCAGGAAAGCCTGAATGGGCTCCAATGCTGGGGTCATCTCGTGGCATTGTCCTGGGGGCTGGCCTGGGCACCAGGACTGGGAAAGCTCCCCCAGTGATTCAAAAATATACCCTATTCATACAGGGGAATACTCAGCTGTATAAAGAAACAAACTTCTGATACATACACATGGATAAACCTCAAAAACATTGTGCCAAGTACACACAAAAATACATGTTCGCTAAATCTATTTATATGAAATTTTCAGAAAAGGCAAAACTATAGAGCCAGCCATTGAACGTGGGGCTTGGCGTGGGGCTGATTACAAACAGGCGTGAGGGAGCGTGTGGAAGGATAGGAGCATTCTAAGACTGGATTGTGATGACGGTTGCACAACTATTAGAAATTTTCTAAAAATAATTGAATTGAAATAATACTAACAATGGGATGAATTGTATAGCACATAAATTATCCCCATAAAGCTGTTAAAAGTGGGGGAAACGGGAAAAAAACTTATGAAATTTACATTTTGTTTTGTATTTAAAAAATGCCCCTGGTGATTCTAATGAGTAGCCAGAGCTGAGAGTCCAGCGGAGGAGGCCTAGCGCCGGCTGACCCCAAGGCCGTGTTCATTCCCCTCCGGCCCTCCAAAGCACAGGGCCTTGGCACATCGCAGGCTACATTGTTATTTTTTTCTGTGAATGGATATGCGTTCCCAGGGTTTGTCTCCTGACTTCGTGGCACAGAGAATGTCCATTTAATAAGCACCGAGTATGCGCGAGTCTTTCATTTGTGTGTTCTCATCTAACCCTCTCATCTCCCAGGGCCTCTGAGGTGGGAATACAGCTCCCTATTTTACACAAGGGAAACCTGGTCTCATTCGAGTGAAGTGAATTGCCTGCTGTCACACAGTCGCTGCTCGGCAAAGCTGGGCTTAGAGATCAGCCCATCTGGTACCAAGTCATTCCTTCTTCTCACCTCATGGAAATCTTTGATCCAGACAGGGCAGGGCTGAAGCAAGCTCTGTCTTTTCAGCCACTGATGCTGGTCCTAGCAGCAGCTCTAGATCTGATACATCTGAGTCAACAAGGTAAAGTGAACTGTGTGGGTCACACAGCCACTGCTTGGCAAAGCTGGGCCTAGAGATCGGCACACCTGATCCAAGACCAGAGCAGCCTCTGGGTCACCACACCCTGGCCTTAAATCTCAGTGATGCTGGGCTGGAAGGAACAGCAGCTCACAAGGTGGGATGGCCCTGAGCTCTCCACCCCATTCAGTTCCAATGTAATGAGCTCCTTGAGATTAAGGTTCCCCTGCACCCCAGCCCCCCACCCCCAGCTTCAGGATTGCTTTCATTTGACACTCCTGCCAGTGCACCAGCCCGGAACAGAAGAGCTTGATGCTGCTGATCGACCAGTTTCATAACAGGAATCCAGTTTCCTTTGCACTCACAAAAAGCTGTTAGCCCCTGGCAAGTTTCCAGGGCCTGCACTCCAGCAATGCAGCCCAGACATTGGGAGAGGGATGGCAAAGCCCTTGGGCACACAGAGGAGTCAGCTGGGCGGAGAGATTTAAATCAAAAGGGGTTCCTGCCAGCAATACCACCAAGCAACATCCTGTCCTCAGAAAAGAGGTTTCCTGCTGAGATGCCCTGAAAAACTCAGCCAAAGGCCCTCGCACAGCTGTGCAGGGATGGAGACGTGCTATCAAACTGTCCACACCTGACCCCAGTGGGGATGGGTGTTGGGGAATCCATAAAGCGCTCAACCAAGTCGGGGCTGAAAATGTAACCTCTTCATATCAGGTTTTTCAAATCTCCCAGGTGGCCCACAGTTCCTGTGTGACTGCAGGAAGTTATGGATGGAAAGAAGGAGCAATGGGAAGTCTAAACTGGGAATGTGGACCCCAGAATTCAATCCTGACTTTTCTGTGAACAATCTTTCATCAGAGGTGCTTTGAAATACTGAACCTTTTTCCATCCCGTCTCTGGGCCATGGTTTCCCTTTCTGTACAACGAGGGGGTTGAGGGAAGTATCTCTAAGAGCCCCTCGGGCCCTGACAGCCAAAGACTTGGGAAAAAGCAGGTCCCGCCAAATTGCTGCGGAGTCCCGTGTTAATGGGGCCACAGACTGCCCCCCATCAACCAGTTTCACGCTCATTTCAGAACATTTGTCACTGCCTTGAAGGGCAGTCTTCCAGCCAAAGCCTCTTCAGTGTTTGGCAATGAGTCACTCCCACTGGAGGTCAAGTTTCCTTTGAGCCTCTCCCTAGGGGCTGAGAAACAGAGAGGTGGGAAGATGAGGGCCAGTCTTGCCTGGGAAAAGCTCGCCTTGCTTGGATGATCACAGACGGTGGGGCCAAACACTTCTGCTTTTCAAGCTCCTCCCCAAATATCCCTCTCTGTGCATGAACTTTACAGTTTACAAAGCTCTTTCAAATCCATGACTCATCTGATTCTGGCAAGAATCCTGCAGGGACAGGGGAGGAAATCGCAGCTCAGAGAAGAGAGGTGACTTCTCCAAAGTCAGTGCATCAAATGGTCTCTGCTTCCCACAGGACAGACGGGCAGAGCCTCAGAAGGGAAGTGCAGGGACGGAGTGGAAATCAGGCCTGGTGATTCCCAGCCCTCTCTGCCCCGGCCCTCCTTGATACACACACGCTACCGGAAGGGGCAGGTCCTTTCCAGCTCCTCCCACTGAGGTCGGCCTGGACATCAGACTCCCATGTTTCCTCCCCACAGGGCTCCGCGTTTTTCTCTTGGGCAGCTAAACCCAAAGACACCTGAAGTGTGTTGCCTTGTTGGGGGGCTCCAAATATCCAGAACACGTGTGGAAGGAGAAAGAAAAGTAGGAACTATAAGAACGGGAAGACAGAGACGATTTTGCACTCACCTGAGTGGGAAAACTTTTTAAACATTTGATAATATCCACTCTAAGTAAGAATGTGGAGAAATGGGAATTTTCAAACGCATTGGTGGGACTAGAAATTGGAACCGCCTTTGTGGAAATCAGTTTGTCTCATTATTTTAAACGACCCAGTAGGTCCACTTCTAGAAATCTACTACAAAGACGCACACCTGGGTGGGAAGGCGTTGGCTGTTATATTAAAAAGCTGTAAACATCCACAGGTGTCTGATTCGATAAATTATCATCTATCCATCTGATAAAACAACATTAATAAAAATGAGGTCGGTCAAGACTTCTAAGATCTGTTGTAAAGTGAAAAAAGCAAAATTTACAGTATGACATCATTGGGTTTAAACAAATACACTGAAAAAGTTTTGAGCAGATGAACACTGAACTGAGAGTGGGGCTCACTAGGGAGAGAATGTGAGATTTAGGGCAATCAGTGACTTTTATTTTTTTACTGTATATATTTTGGTACTGCTGTTTTTTCTTTTTCTTTTTTGCAAAAAATACAAAAACAAAAACAAATCACCACGTATAATGTATGTGTGTAAGCCATTAAAACAAACAAACACAAAGCCCAGCCAACTGACAGTGACACTGGAGTCTTTGTTCCAAGCAACTCCTCCCCCAACTTTTCCTCACAGGAAAAGTGCTGTTGATGGCACATCATGATTTAAGATAGTCATTACAGAGCATCAGTAATAAGGACAACACGCCTACAGGGATGGTGAGGGAAGAAGCCACACAACGTAGCTGACAGTGCGATGAAAGGGAGGGTTCACTCCTGAGCTACCGAGAGCGGTGGTTTTCACCTGTCTCATGCACGATCACATTCCATGCACGATCACATGGCCGAGGAACAGAGGAAGCTCTGTTTTGTCAATGGTAAAACCGCTTGGGTCCTGCTAATAAAAGCATGTGTAAAAGCCCAGTGATATTGCCCATCCCTGATTCACCCATCATGCCCTTGCCCAGAGATGGCAGCAGCTAACAGGTAGGTGAGAGCGCGTCCCCTCAGCAGTGCGTACCTCAGAGAACCTCTGCACATCTTGGGTGAGTGTGCCCACGCGCCTCCACTGGAAGTGCTTTAGCAGTTTCAGGATGGCTGGGTTCACAGCGTTGTCTGATGGGACAGTCCTGAAGAAGTAAGGGTATTTTTTCTTATCCGCTAGAACAGGCGTGGTCGCAGCAAAGGAAAGCTGGAAAACACAAAAGAGAGAACGCTTTTGCTGGTGGGCCTCTGCTCTGAGCCTGGAAACTTCCAGAACAGAAGAGACTTTTAATTCTGACTTGGGCACAAACACACAGGGAAAGATATTTTTAAATCTTTCTATTGTAAAAGTAATACATTACAGTGGAAGAGAAGATTTTAAAAATACAAAATAAGAAGAAGGAAAAAATGGGTCAATCGTTTACCCCTCCCCAAAGAACCACCATTGATGTTGTAGCCTATTTCCTTGTGGTCCTTTATCTATGCACAGTAATTTTTTAAAAAAGATTCTCAAGGACAGTCCATATACATAATTGAACTCCCCCCAACTTAACAGTATCCTACAAGTATTCAGCCATCCTATTAAAAGCTCCTTGTAAACATTTACATAGCTGCATAATATTCCAGTATATGTAAATACACCATAATTTACTGTATCATTTCTACTTTGAAAACATTTAGATCATTTCTAATTTGTCATTATTGTCATATTATTCTAGAAGTATCTTCATGAACAGCACTTTTTTTTCCCTAAAATTCAGGCCATTTCTGAAGGATAGTCTGTGGTACAAAATTTCCCAGGCAAAGGATATGCGCTCTTAAAGACTTGATGCTTATTTCCAAAAAAGGGATTGTATCAATCTACATCCCACTAGCCAGGTATGATTAGAGAGACAATTTCACCACATTCTTATCAACAGAGGAACTAAAACATTATTCTAATTTTATAATGACTTACCACTGAAGAACTGGAGTCATGTTACACTCATTGGTTATGCACAATGTTTAACCTTTTTCTATGTGGTCCTTAACTAGTAGTATATGTTATTTTAGGAGCTGCGTTTTCATGTCTTTTATTCTTTTTGGAGTGCTATTCTAATGCTTTTCTTGTTAAGTTTAGTGAAGACTTTCATATGTATAGCATGCAAACTCAGGCTGCTACAGTGGCTGGAGATACCCCAGTTTGTTGGCTTCCCCATTGCACCTGTGTGTTTTA
Source organism: Mormoops blainvillei (assembly GCA_004026545.1). NCBI lineage: Eukaryota > Metazoa > Chordata > Mammalia > Chiroptera > Mormoopidae > Mormoops > Mormoops blainvillei. The sequence goes on along the minus strand of PVJD01000095.1, from coordinate 433,045 downwards.
ATTTACACTCAGTGGTCAAATCTGCCCATCTTTTCCTTTATTATTTCTTCTTTTTAAGTGCCAGTAAGTTGTTAAATTGGATTTTAATGATCCGTCTGTCCTACGGGGCCCAGCTTAAATGTCACCTCTTCCAAAATACTTCCTCTGATCTCTGCTCTCCCTTCCTCTCAGCCTAATCCACATAAGGTGCCTATCAAACTTTTTGATCTTTGCAGTGTGATGGTGGGAGAATGCTATCTCATAGTTCTAATTTGCATTTATCTCATTATGAGCGAGGGTGAATAGCTCTTCCCATGTTTAAGAGCAATTTGCAGGTTCTTTCTGGAAACTGTTCACGTCCTTTGCCTGTTTTCCAATTTGAATTATTTTTCTTACCGGTTGGTAGAAATGATCTTTTATGTTAAAGAAATTTGCCCTTTGTGATATGTTACTAATCCCCCCTCTCCAGTTTGTATATGTTTTTTCTTTTGATGTTTCTTATAGTGTCTTTTGCCATACAAGTTTTTTAAAAATGCGGTTGAATTTATACACTTTTAAATTGTATGTCTTCAGGTTTGGTATCGTATTTCCCAGTCTGAGATCATAAAAGAATGCCTTCATGGTTTCTTCTAGTCTGTCTGTCATCCCTCCCTCCCTCCCTTCTTTCCTTCCTTCATTTCATTTAAATCTTTGATCCAAAGAGGACATGGCTGAAGCAAGCTCACAAAGGCTTTCTTGTCCAACGATAGTCTGTCGCAGCAGCAGCTCCAGATCTAATACTTTTGAGAGTCCAGTTTCAGCATCCAAGGAAATAACATCCTGGCACCATCTGGCCCCAGCTGTTGTCACCTGAGGAAGCACTCCTTTCCCCGCAAGACTCTGGCAGAGCGGGGCAGTGGAAATCTTGTCCCTTGTCCCGGTCTGGTTCACAGGGCAGACAGCTACCACCCAGGATCCCTGGATCGCCCACGTCCACTCAGCAGCCTAAGCAGATCCCATCTGTTGGAGCTGAACACACAAACAGCTCATCTGCTCTCACTTGGCACTAAAGAACACCGACAGGAACTAATTTTTAAGATCCTCACAGAGAAGGGACATCATCCCAAGACTGGTAAAGGTCAAGGACAGAATGGCTATTAAAAAAAAAATTCTGGTTACATTAAGGACCAATCGAAAGAACCTCCAGAGAGGAAAATCTCAGCAGGACACATTGAGGAACACTTGCATTCAGAGTTGGCCAGCAATGAAAGGCCTGCTGTTGTAAGTAGAGAGATCCCTGTCTCTGGAGGTACGCAGAGGCTGAACCATGACCTAGAGAGAACGCAGATGGGTTACAAGGTGTCTAGGAGCTCCCCAAATGCTGTATGAAAAAGCTTGTGTGGGTGGGCATGTGCGTGTAGAGACACATTTTTCTGAAAAGAGGATTCACAGCTTCCATGAGATGCACCAAGAAGATCCCACAAACCTAACAAGATCAGCGCCCCAGCTTGCAGGTGATGTTTAGGTCCAATAGTGAGCTTAACAAATAGAAGCTCTCTGCAGTCCCCTAAAACCTAGCATTCACGATTCTTCTCTAAATATTAAAACAATACTTCAAGCCTCCTACGATTATGAGCATGAGAAGGAGCTATTAGAAAAATCAGGGAGCAAATATTTCAGGGTCTGGGATGGTATAAGTTCTATCACATCCCCGCAATGCTTATCTGATACAGTTTGGAAAATGTTGGTTTTCTGATATGATTTCTGAATCACACTCTAGTTGATACTTTACCATTATTGTCCCATTAGTTCCAGGTCCACAATTAATTGTTGCTTGAACAACCTCATATGTTTGCCCTGTAGGTAATTACAGTGGTTACTGTTCAGTGAATAAATGGTCCATTGTGTTTACAATGGGCTTGGAGTACAATATACGCCCTGGGTCTAAATCATGTTGGGTGCAAAATATTAACTGGCACTGACATTTTCTGCGCCATTTGAGATAATGCACACTTTGATTAGATGGCTTGGCATCACTGTTCCTCTGGCTTTCGCCCCCTAAAACTTCCTTCCGTGAGCAAAGACTCTAGGTGCCTACCAGCACCACTGAACTACAGAACTGGAAGAACCTGCAAAATCATCTAGCTCTGCATTCTCGACACTGGCTGCACACTGGAATCATGTGAGAAGATTTTAATGATTAATAAAAATATTAATGATTTGGTTCCATTCCAAATCAAATGCATCAGAATCTCTGGGCACAGAGGCCGGGCATCGGCATTATTTAAAAACTTCCCAGGTGACTGTGATGCCCAGGGAGGGCTGGGAACCACGAACACAGATCAACACCCTTAGTTGTTTTTTCTTTCAATTTTATTTCGTATTGGTTTCAGGTGTACAGCTTAGTGGTTAAACAATCACATATTTCACACGGTGTTCCCCTCAATATTTCCAGTAAACCACCTGGCCCCATACATAGTTATTATATCACGGATTATATTCCCTATGCTTTATTTACATCCCTACTGACTATTTTGTAACTGCCGATTTGTACTTCTTAGTCCCTTCACCACTCTCACCCAGGCCCTCAACACCCCTGGCCTCTGGTACTCACTAGTTCTTTCTCTGTGTCTATGAGTCTGTTTCCATTTTGTTTACTTATTAATTTTGTTCTTTAGATTCCACATATAAGTGGAATCACATGGTATTTCTTTCTCTGACTGATGTATTTCACTGAGTGTAATACCCTCTAGGTCCATCCATACTGTCACAAATGGTAAGATTTCATTCGTTTTTATGGCTGAGTAATATTCCATTTTATTTATGTTGCACAGCTTTTTAATCCATTCACCTATCGATTTGTACTTCAGCTGCTTCCATATCTTGGCTATCGTAAATAATGCTGCAATGAACACAGGGGTGCAGATATTCTTTTGAATTAGTGTTTGGGGTTTCCTCTGATATATACCCAGAAGTCGACTCACTGAGTCATAAGGCAGAACCATTTTTAATTTTTTGAGGAAACTCCATACGTTTTCCCTAGTGATTATACCAACCTGCATTCCCACCAACTGTGCACAGGGGTTCCCATTTTTCCACATCCTCACCGACACCTGTTTTGGATTTACTGCTCACAGCCATTCTGACAGGTCAACACTCTAAGCTGTGAATACGCACGCTGAGGCCCAGAAATGGGGAGAAACAGAGATATCCATAGTAGCCCAACAGAGAGAAACGGGACTCAAGTCCAGGTCTAAAGGACTCTGACACTGGTGCTCTTTCTCTTCCTGAAGGCGGACCCCTGCCTCCTATGTGTTTGCCAGGCCTTCCTTCCCCAGCACAGTCACTCAACATCTTGAAACACAAGGCCTACAGCACTAGGGCCTTAACTTGAAAGATACAACCTTTCTGGGCTCTCCTGCCCTATTTCACAAAACCAAGTTCATTTCTAAGCACCCTGTGATTGAGGTTTTGAATTAATCCCTAAACCACGGATTTATTTCGGAGAGTACTTTTAAATTTATTTTATACTTTTGGTATTTCTGGTTTTATTGCATTGTTTGGAGAATTGGGCATGTACAGTGTCTGCTTTTGGAGTGTACTGAGATTTTCTTTGTGAGCTATTACCCAATCGATTTTTGTAAAAGTTCTATGGTGGCTGAAAAAGCAGATGGAGTCTCCAGCTGTAAACTATAAAATTATTAGACTACTTATGCATAAATGGTACAATCAAACTAACCAGTTACATTACCACATACTTTGTATTTTTATTTACTTAACCTATCGAAGACTGAAAGGTTAGTTAATTTTTTTCCATTGTCTCTGACAATTTTATCATGTACCTGTATTTCAACAGTTTGTGCTTTATATCCTTCAAGTTTATCCTTAAAATTTAATTTTATGTTTTATGAGTTTAATAAATGCTCATCACAATTACATTGTTATTTTTCAGCAATCAATGTAAATATACCCTTGCCTAGCACAAATATCAGACACTAAATAGATAATCAAGAATAAGCTGAGGATTAAAAAATTTTTCAAGGTAAAATAAACCCTTTGTGTTTTCTGCATTCTGTTTTATATTGTATCTTGCTTGATATTAACACAAACTGTTACTTTATTTTTGCTTGCATTTGCCTGCCATAGCGCTGATCCTCCTTCTATCTGGAGTCTATTAAGATCATTTTTAGTGGGAGTAGGGGGGTAGATTGGGAGGATGAGGGGAAAGTGGGAAAAACTGGGAAAACTGAAATAGAATAATAAAAAAAAAGGCTGTTTTAAAGTATAATTTTTTAAAAGAGTACATGAATGAATTTTAAATATATATGCTTCTTACTGTAATAAATACTTGGTTTTGCATTTATCATCGTTAGCAGTTAGTAGTCTTACCCTTTTCAATGTTTCCTTTTTTGTTTTCTTTGTCCCTTTTGATACTCAGACAATATATCTACTCTTCTCATTCTGGATATATTAACCTTGCTTCTTATTTCAACCTTCTAGAGTACTACTTATGTTCTTTTTTTTTTTAAGTTGCTGCTCTATGCCATTTTATTTTATTTATGTATTTATTTTGGTATATTTTATTGATTATGCCATTACAGTTGTCCCATTTCTTCCCCCTTATCCCCTCTGCCCTATACCCCATCCCATCATCCCCACCCCTCTTTAGTTCATGTCTATGGGTCGTACATATCAGTTCTTTGGCTTCTCAATTTCCTATAATATTCTTAGCCTCCCCCTGTCTATTTTTATTTTTGGCAACATTTTCCCATCATCACTTTCCCCAGCCCCAACCATCCCCACCTCCCACCCTCAATCCTTCCCCCATTTGGCTTTGTCATGGGTCCTTTATGCATGTTCCTTGATGACCCTTCCCCTCCTTTTCCCCTGTTAATCCCTTCCCTACTCCCCTCCGGTTACTCTCAGGTTTGTTTTTTATTTCAATGTTGCTGGTTATATTTTTCTTGCTTGTTTATTTTGTTGATTAGGTTCCACTTATAGGTGAGATCATATGGTGTCTGTCTTTCACTGCCTGGCTGATTTCACTTAGCGTAATGCTCTCCAGTTCCATCCATGCTGTTGCAAAGGGCAGTAGTTCCTTCCTCCCTTCTGCTGCGAAGTATTCCATTGTATAAACGTACCGCAGTGTTTTGATCCATTCATTTACTGTTGGGCACTTAGGATGCTTCCAATTCTTGGCTGTTGTCAATTGTGCTGCTGTGAACATTGGGGTGCGTATATTCTTTTGAACTGGTGTTTCAGGATTCCTAGGGTATAATCCCAGCATGGAGCACCACTAACATTCTGAAGAACAAGATGGGATTGAAAACGTGCTGAGAATGTCCCTCTATTGCCTTGACACATGGTAGAATTTAGGTGGGTGTAAAATTCTTGGGCTACCACTTTTCCCCTTTGAAATGAAAGTGATGCAGAGGAGAAGTATGGGGTTAGTTGGATTGTTGTTCATTTGTAGGTATCTGGTTTTCTCTGCCTGGATACTAGAAAAAAAAATTTTCTTTATTCTTAGAATTCAAAAAATTTGCCAAGATAGACCTGGCTGTGGCACTCTTCTGGGAGTCAGGGAGTCCTTCAATTTATACACCCAAGTCTTTCAACTCATAAAATACACACACATAGATACCGTGTGCTATATACCATATATACTACAAGGTCTGTCCAGAAAGTATCCAGCCATGTACTATAAAAAAGAGACATTTTTTGAAGAGGACACAAGATACAAGAAACATTGTACATAGAACAATGAAGCCCAGTACCCTTCAAAGTAGGCACCATGGGAGCTCACACAGTTCTCCCAGAGTCTCCTCCAGTGTTCAAAACACCCTGCAAAATCCTTTGCTGGAATCATCATCAGCTGCCCCATCATATTTTCCTGAATAATCTTTCAAAGGTGATTTTAGTTTTGGGGAAAGTTAGAAGTCGCAGGGCACCAAATCTGGGCTGTTGGGGAGTTGTGATACCAGGGTGATTCGATGTTTCACCAAAAAACTCTGCACAAGACGTGGCGCGTGGGAGGGCACACTGTCATGATGAAGCTGACAATCACCAGTTGCCCATAGCTGTGGTCATTTTTGTCATATTGCATGCCTCAATCAACAAAGACCACTGAGGTAGTATTCCTTATTGTTTGGTTTGTAGGGGCATATTCATGATAAACAGCACCCTCCCAATCAAAAAACACAGTTAACATGGTCTTGATCTTGCTGCGGCGTTTCTGTGCCTTCCTTGGGTGTGGAGAACCAGGCAACCTCCATTGGGATGACTGGGCCTTCGTTTCCAGATCATACAAGCCATAGGCCACGATTCATCTCTGGATATGATCTTCTTGAGGAAATCTGGTACACTGGTAGCGGTTTGAATCATCATTAGCAACTGCAGCACAATGTTCCTTCTGCTCTGGTAGCAGAAGCCACCGAATGAATTTTGTCAAGACATGTTTCACGCTAAGATCCTGTGTCAAAATCTCGGATATGGTAGTTTTTGGAATCCTCAGATCAGCTTCTAGTTCTTGTACTGTCAGTCACTGATCTTTGTTGATTGCTGCTCATACATGTTCAACATTTTCAGGTGTTCTGTTTGCTGCAGACCTTCTAGAACATGGGTCACTTTCAACAGATTGTCAACCACCTTTGAAGCATTTGTGCCACACTTTTTATTTGCGCTGCACTCATTGCATTACCCCTGAAAGCCTTCTGAATCACCAGAATAGTTTCTGCAGAGGAATGTTCAAGCTTAAAACAAAATTTAATGCAGATTCATTGCTCTACTCACTCAGTCATTTTGAATGTAATGACCACACAGTACATATGGTCACTCCACGGCACCTACCACCCCCAGTGACTAGTATAGGGAAGTTGTCATTGCTCACGCATACGCATTCCAGTCTACTCTCCGTTGCTGTCAGTTACATCAATGTTGTGCACACCGTTCTCATTAATTTAACAACTTATATAGTATCTATAAATATAAGTATAGGTTTATAAATACTATATACAGCATTACATGTAATATATAATACTATGCTTATTCTATTTATATTATATCCATATATGTTCTTTTCTGTCCTCCAGAACACCTAATTATCCATGTGTTGTCTTTACATTCTCCAAATCCAAATCTCACATTTTCTTCTACGATTTCATATCTTGGTCCTTGGCCTTTACATTCTGGAAGAGCATCTTATTTTATTCTCTCTCTTTTATTATAGGAGAATCTATATTCAGTTTCTGTATCTTGTTTTGATGAAAACAAGGGTTTTCATCTCATTACTTCCTAGACATTGTTTGGTATTATCTTTCTAGTTTTTGCGGATCTTTCTGGGTAAGGTGGCACTTCATTAGCATTTGCCAGTTTAGCCCTTTGGCTGAAATGCAGCTGAGCAGCTGGACACACCCGTTAGCCATTAGGTTGTTTGTCCTGCAGGTTTGCTGGTCTGTTTTTCAACAGCCTGAGTTCTAAGCTTTATTGTCTCTACCTCGCTTTTATTGTGTTCTTGACATTTTCAGTTTCCCAGTAATTTTCTGTGATTGTTCCCCTTTTAACTCTATCCTCTTACCTCAGGCCATTTCACGGAGACCATGTTTTCCTGCATAAGACTGGGGATACAAAACATCTCCTCGAACTTTTCTTCTTTATCCTACAATACATCATTTTCAGAAGTGGATTCTTCCTATACTTCTGGGTACTGTGTGCCTTTGATTATTTTTGCAGTACTTTATCAAAGGTTGATGTTAGGTGTTTTCAATGTATTCACCCTCAAAAGCAAGCAGGTCTTTTCAGACATGGCTTATCAAGAGACACACTACGTGAATTGCCCTTGACCCTGTTTTCTGTCTGTTTACACTACAAGTAAGTATGTTTCTCAGAAACCTGGAGACTAAGCATTTGAGCACAGGTTTTGGTGCCCAGTAGGCTCTCACCTTATGCTGTTCTGTATTATTGAGGTGCCATGTTTCCCCTCGGTGCCTGGTTTTCGCGTGCTCTTGGTTAACACAGTACATTAAATCATACCCTGCTGCCACGGTTTTTCTTTCTTGCCCATAAAACTTTACTTGGGAGAGTTCTGCTTCCCAGGACACAATGCACTCCAAGTGCCCTCCTGCCCTATTCTTGACCAGTTTTATTCTCTAGAAATGTATACGTCTGCCTAAATTTAGAAAGATAGCTGAGAATAAAGAGAAAAAGCCTCTTGGTTGCCTCCAAGATCAGCAACTGTGAGTAGAGGCATAGCCGTGCAATTTTCTGATTGCTAAAACCCCCAAGTCTCTACCTCAGTCAGTGGGGGAGAGAAGAGTCTGCCTATTATTTTTAGGACGAATGTTATTTTGTGAGGCAAGGTTCAGAACGCCAGGAGGCAAAGTTTGGTAGGACTGTCTCAATCCAGCTCCATTCGCTTAATAATTAATGAAGCTCCCAAACTTCTGGAATGTCAGTGAGTCTTAGAGCCCCTTGGTTTTTTGAGGTAGGAATTACCATCCATTTCACAGCTGAAGAAACCATGGCCCAGAAAGGCAACATAGCTGTGCAAGGTCAGTATGGGAAATATGGGACGGGCCTTTTGGCTTCATGCCTAGTCCTCTTTCTCCAGCCAGCTCTGCGCTTTCAGTCCCAGATGAGGTAGGACAATGATCTAGGGCTTGCTCCTCCTTCTGAGGCTTGGTGACAGGGAAGAGATGGCTTTTTCCAAGGCTTCCAGGCTCCCTCCAACATGGCAAGTTTCCCTGGTGGGCATAGCTGGCCCTGGAGATTCTGGAAAACATGCTCTTAACCAGCAGAATGGGATGGGAGGAGAGCCATTAGCATCTCTCCTTGGGTGGGAAGTTGCGGCCTGCCACAAAATGTTCTGTGAGAATTTGGGGTCTGCATATGGAACACTGAGGGTCCAAAGGCAGGGAGGAGGAGTGAAGTGCTGCGTACCTAGAAGGCCAATTTACGGAGCTGGGAAACCGGTGTGAACTCCATCTCTATGACGGTGAGAACAGGACAAAGAGCTTTCCCTCTGAAGGTGTCTATTTTTCTCATCTCTGAAAATGATGGATTGGTGTAAAGATTTCAAAGGTTTCTTGCAACTACAAAATTCTATGCTTCCCTCTCCAACAATTGAGGAATATGATTAGGGAGTTTGTTAGTTTCGTGTGGGTGTGTGTTTCATTTAATCTGATTTATTCAGATAATTGCAGTTGTGTCTCACTCCTCTTTGCAGATAAAAACCTGGATAAAAAATGTAAATACACCTACCAACTTCAGAATCTTGATTAACTTCCCGGCCACTGATGAATGCTTACCTAAATGCAATTCATTCTTCACCTGGTTTGGGGACTCTGAGTTGAACTTTTCTGCAGAAATAAACCATTTTTCAGTGGCAAGTATAGCCAAGGGCAGCCCTACTTGCTAAATCCTAGGTGAGAAACTTGGGCCAGAAGCGAGAGGGGAGGAACGATTGAGGCTTGCTCTTTTCTCTGCTCCGTTTAATCTTTTTCCATGGGTTTGCTGACTGTTTCTGTAATTAAATGAGGGAGTTATTTGTCATCTAGGGTTCCTTTCAGCCAGGATGAATGGAAAGCAACTTTCTCAGGAAGCTTCTGACAAAACCCTGTTTGTGGCCAATGCCAGGATGTGTACAAAGGCGCTGGGCTGTGTGCATTGGGAACTCGGGTCCACTTCAGGTCTGTGCCAGGTCACCGCTGTACCCAAGCCCTGGAGAAACACTGTTTGGACACAAAGTGCCTCAACATAGACGCCTGTGGGATTAATGTGATGGGAAGCGGCTGCAAAGCATCACCCGAGTTAATGAGGGAAAGTGAATGCCTGGCATTTGGGCGAGTTCTTGAGGCCCCACTCCCACAGAAGGGCTGCTCTGGCATCGTGTGTAGGCTTGCTCCAAAGTTTGAAACCTAGTCAGAGAGAGCAGGGCTGGAACCACTTGAGGAACGTTCACCTTGCCCTCCTGTTGCTGAGGTGTAATCCCTCAGAGGGTCACAGTGGTTCAGCCTTTGCCGCGCGCTCCCATAGTCATATTCTGATGGAGAACTCATAACCGTTTCTGAGGGAGGTGGGGAAGGCATTATTATCTGTGTGTCCTGGTGAAGAAACTGAGGCTCAGGCAGGTAGAATGACTTGTCCGACACCCCACAACTTGCAAGGGACAAAGCTGGGATCTGAGCTCAGATATTCTGACTCCTTCAAGTTATTGCAGAATGAGCACCTGCCGTGAGGCAAGCGTTGCATGAAGGGCTTGGCACGTGCACTCTCAATTAATGTGTAAAACTCTGTGAGGTAGACACGGTTATGGTCTGCATTTTTCCGATGAAGATCCTGAGGCTCAGAGAGATTAAGTCACTTGCATTTGCTCATACAGCAAGCGACTGGCAAAACAGGGAGGTCGACTTCACAAAACTCTGCTCATTCCATATACTTCTGTGCTTCTTCTCTATGACAGAAAATTTTCAAAACACATTTACTTCTTTAACCTAACTTTGATCTTCACCAAAACCCATGATATAGGTAGAGTAGATTTTATTTTCTTCATTTAATAGATGAGGAAACTGAAGCTCAGAGAGGTTAGGTGACTTGCTCAAAGTCACAGGTTCGCAGGCGGCAAGGTTAGGGCTTGAACTCGGGACTTGTGTTCTTGACATGCAGTTCTCTTTCAAACATGCAAGGCTGATTCTTAGGGAGACGGCAGCTATAAGCTGAGAAAGGCACTAGGGCATTTAGAAGAAGGGAGAAGAAAAAATCAAATCTGCTTAAAAGAAAAACAATCATACTGATGGTGCTTTTGATTCCCCAAAACTATCCAATTCAATTATACGAAACAAAACTCAAAGGTACATTTGATTTTCTTATTTAAGAGAAAATACTTCACATTTTTCTTTTCAAATTTCTATTATGAAACATAAACTACATAAAGGGTATATGAAATATGCATGTTCAGTTGAAGGAATAATAACAAAACCAATATCCAACTGCCCATCACTTAGTTTAAGAAATGGCTTTTATTTATTTGTAAATAGTAAATTGTAAAATAATTTAATTTTTTGCTAAGATGCAATTTTTTTGGTTACATGGCAGTCAGTGGTTTTTGCTTCCTTCTTCACTTCCATTTCCAGAATCTCTATCATTGTTTCATGTAAAGGTTGGAAAACAAATATGACTTCCTCAAATACTTTTTTTTTTTAAGTCAAAAACAGGAATAAAAACTCAAAACCAAATCAATGCTGAGAGAGCAATTTGGTCCGTACGAATCTGGGGTTTCAGCTTGGACAGACTGGGCCCAAATGGCAGCCACACGACTCACCAGGCAACTTTGGGGACATTACTGCACTTTTGGGGTCTGCTGCCTCCTCTGTAAACCAGGATTACGCACACCTGTCTCGGGGTGATTGTGAGGTTGGGAACGGCACAAACACCCAATCAGTGATTACTAACGTCAGATCACAACTTCTAGACTTAGAGGTTGCAAGATCGGATGGGATTTCTTACAATTACGAAAGGCCTTTTAACTTCTATTCCCTCAATCATACCACAGCCCCAAGGAGGGCAGGGCAGAGCACACCCACTTCACAGGAGAGAAGGCTCAATGAATGAAACGGTTTGCTCACACAGACATGGCTGCCCGCAGGCAGAGGCATAATTCTAAATTAGGCCTTCTAAATTCGAATCTAGTGATTTTTAAATGGCTTGTTAATTTAAAAAAATAACAATGATTATATTGCTTGTCTAATTGTATACAATTAGAATGTATGTCTTTAATTCTCTTAAACCTCTGGTAAAATGTTCCATTTTCCCCTCACAGCTGTGCAGGTGACAAATGCAGGAAATTAACAAATTACATTAGAAACCTCTTTGGTTTCCTCAGCTCCTTTGCACTTTGCTTTCAGCTGATGTCTCTAGGGGTAAGAAGCACTTTCATGTGATCACAGCTGTGAAGCCAACTGCCTTTTAATTACCACACTGCAAAAATCATGTCTCCTCATGTCAATTTAGCACCTTTAATTAGTTGATACGTTGAAATAACATCTTTTGGGGGCAAATGTGTGCTGGGGCCCAGCTCGATACTTGCAGTGGAAGAGGATGCAGCATATTCATCTGTGGGATCTTCCCATCTCTTCAGGGCCAGCTCCTACTCATCCTTCCAAACCTGCTCACAGTCACCTCCTCCAGGGAGCCTTCCCTGCTGTCCCTCCATTCTCCTAGCACTGTTTCTTCTCCTTGCTGTGGGAAGGCTGAATCTTCAAAAGAAGGGGTCATCTTAGGTTCAATGTACCCTTGTGAGCCAATGCCTTCCGTAAGGAAGGGAGCAGAGAATACTAAACTAGGTCTCTAAGATTTGTTTCATGATCAGTCCTGGAAAAATTAAGTTGAATCAAGAGAAAAGACTCAAAGGTGCTTTCCAACAATGTGAGGTTTTCTTCACTGGGGCAGAGGAGGTCATCCTGGACCAGCGGGACTGGGGCTGGGGGCACCAGGAAACGAAAATGGGTATGTGGCTATGGAACATAAAGACCCAGCTCCTCCGTGGATCGGCGGCAAGTCCACCAGCAATCTGTCAGGCCTCTGTTTCCTTACTTGTGAAATGGAGAGGATAAGTCCTCTCCTGACTAACTTTTTTGAAAATTGAGAACTTGTACATGAAACCGTTTTATAGGAAGTCCGTCCCTGTGCTAATGGACGGCGAGGGTTAGGAGGCTCAGCTGGTCTGCTCGACCCCACCTTTTCTATCACCCCAGGCTCCTTTCTTACCCTCTCACTCCAGTCTTGTATTTCTCAAAATCTGTGTAGCTCTCTCTCATTACCCTACAAAGAAGTCTCCCTAAACATGCTCCCACCTACAGTCCAGGCCGCCTTCGTCCAGACCTTACCACACTATATTACTACAATAGCACCCTTAATTCTTTCAATAAGACTGTAAAATAATAAGCACTCAAGCTGTCACATAAGAAGTACTCAAATACATTTGTTGAACAAACGAATGCATGAGTGAATCCCAACGGAGCAAACTCACTGTGTGGGGTCCCAGAGGGAAAAATGGGATCAGTGTCTGACTGATTCTGGGGGGCCAATGTGGATAACACAAAGTAGAAATATTTAATAACAAGATGTTCAAAAATGAATCAAAACCTTGCAAAGTACTGAGCTCCCCATCACTGGAGGTATTCAAGGAGAAGCTCATGGGTCACCTATCTACAAAGGTCATGAAGAGGATTCCCAAGTTGGCAGGGAGTTTGCATTAGTCAGTATTGTGTCTTATGGGCATTGTTGGTGACACACCCAACGATTTTTAGCTGAGCCCCAGATTAACATTTTATATCTTAATAGGAATGTTTTCTCTTTATTTACTTTTATACTATTTTCTTAGTAAGTGACACTAGTTTTCTATTCATGTTGTTTAAATAAAAGGATGAGTTAATTTAAAAGAAAATACTAAATACCGGTAGGTTAATAATACAAGTGGTATATGAATTTGACAAAATTAAGAAAGTGACATGCAAATGATGAAGTCTGGGAAATAAAACTGCAAGTTCAGTAAGGAGTCTTACAAAAATATGTAGCCCTCAGAAATAAAAATCTACTCAAATCTCCATCACTTTCCATTAAATCGGGTCTTAATATGAATTTAAACAGTTTAGTATGGGCTGGACTCTCATCTGGGCACTGGAGAATGAGCACTATTAGAAATACCAAAAAGAAGGTAGGTCTCTCAAATAAAATAAATTAATTACATAGAAAAAAGAGAAATAACTGTAGAAGCAGAAATGGCCTAAGTAATAGCGTTGCCATATTAAGCAATATCGGGGACATGCTTGTACTAAAAAATTGTTTTTTATTTATCTGAAATTCAAATTTAGCTCAGCATCCTGTATACTATCGGGTAACCCCTAAGTAACCATCCAACTCAGAGACAATAAATACATTTGAGCCCATGTGACATTGTCAATGGGGGCTGACAGTGGCTGCTGAGAGAAGTGGGTTAGGTCAGTGGAGAGCTTGTGGAGATCAATTAGTTATGTCTGCAATTAGCACAGGAAGGGAAGTAATAGCACAAACGTGCTTCATTTATCTACCATCCTGGGCTTGTCCAACTCCTCATTTCTCACTCTGAGGACCAGGGAAGACGAGGTACCTGCCCAGGTTCACAGGCCAAGTCCATAGCCGGGCTGGGCTAAACTCATTCGCTGCTCCACACTGCCTGATCGGAATCAGACAGAATGTTCCCAATGCCATGGTTACGTGATTCCAGACCACCCTCGGTAAATGTGAACACCGACATCAGTGGCCAGAATGCACACAGCCAGTCAAACCCTCCACCTGATCCAATTCATCATGGCTATGTTTGAATGCCCTGGAATAACACCAAAAAATGTGAACCAAAATCATTTACAGTCAGGGAGTTCTGTGGAAAAAGATGTCATTGTGACGGAAAGCACTCAAGGGTTGGAACTGCTGCCATCTTTATGTAATATCTTGGGGGCTTTTGGTAGTTTTATACTTGACTCTTGGTAGACACTAAAAACTATGCCTCATTAAGAAGCAGATATTTCACTTACTGTTTATTGAATCAGATAGGACTGAATTAAATTTGGGTTTTCTTCTTCATCTCTCTGTTGGTCCCCTCCTTGTGAAAATAAGGCAGCCGCACTAGGTAGCTCTCTATTTCAGCTCCGAGACTTCGTGATTTTGGAACTCTATGTTTAATTTACAAACCAAGGAGAAATTCTTCTTTCTTCAGGAGAGAAATGAAAATTGCTGGACTAGAGACGGCATCGTCAGAAGGGTTTTAAACTAGCCTCTTTCACAAAGAGATTTAGTCTAATTGTTTATGTCTCCATTTGAATATTAGCCTTTTACTTTCTGGCCTTCTTAATCAAGTTTCATTCATTAGTTTTCTCATTCATTCAGCAAAGAGTTATTTTCTAGAAAAATTATAGATGCACTTTCTCTTCACGTAGAAATCCCACTTTTAGGAATTCATCCCCAATTTATACTGGCACAAATATGACATGTGGTCAAGGTGATTCCAACAGATTGGAAACAGCCCGAATGCCCATCCACGCAAAGAAGTGCTGCTATGCAGCTGTGAAAAGAATACGGAATGTCCTTATGTAACAATAAAACAGTGAGTTCCTGGGAAAGTAAGTGAAAAACCAAGGTGCAGAATAGCATATATAGCATGTTCCCTTTCGTGTGAGGAGGAAGAGGAGGAATAAACACGCACACATACATACACATGCGTTATCTACAATAAGAAACACTGGAAGGATAGATTTTTTTAAACAAACTAGTAAAAATGGTTATCTAGAGGTGGCGTGGAACAGAACAGAGGCAAGCTGAATCGAAGCCAAGAATTCTCTACCTGTTGTATATATTTTAAGATAAAATGAATCGATAAGAAGAAAAAACAATCCCTAAAGACTTAAAACAAATGGAAACCAAGGCACTTAAAAGTATATCAAGTTGCTAACGTAGTCACACTGAGAAAAATCTGTAAAGAGATTTTTAGACACATCTTGACTGTCCAACTAAAGAAGGATATACTCCATCCTCCCCCCGCCCCATACACACAGTCATGTTCACAGCTTTTTAATTATAAAAATCCTACACAAAAGTTGAAAGAACAGTACAATAAACACCAGATACCTTTCGCCATGCACCATTTTGCACATCTACTTTCTTCTCTTCCTCTCTCTCTAAATACATATATACATACATATAAACGTACATATACTCACGTACATATACATAAAGATATACATATATGAGATCTGTCCAGAAAAAGTCCAACCATTGTTAATAAAATAAGAATGCTTTGCATGACATCAATATAACCTGGCAGCCAAGGTGAGTGGACTGGAATGCGCGTGCGTGAACTATGAGAACTTAACTGTACAGTCAGTAGGGGCTGTAGATGCTGTTGAGTGAGCGCATGTGTACTGTGTGGTTGTCGCATTCAAAATGACTAAGCAAGTACAGCAATGAATCTGCATCAAATTTTGCATTAAGATTGAACATTCCTCCATGGGAACTATTCGGATGATGCAGAAGGCCGCAGCTATTGGCAACCGATGACTGGCAGCTTCATCACAACAGTGTGCCAGCTCATGCATCATATCTCATAAGAATTTTTTTGCGAAACATCAAATCACACAGGTGACTCAGCCTCCCTACAGCCCAGATTTGGTGGCTTTTGACTTCTGGCTTTTCCCAAAACTAGAATCACCTTTGAAAGAGATTTCAGACCGTTGATGAGATTTAAGAAAATACAACGGGGCAGCTGATGGTGATTGGCAGAACTGTGTGAGATCCCAAGGTGCCTACTTTGAAGGGGACTGAGTCATCATTGTCCTATGTACAATGTTTCTTGTATCTTGTATCTTCTTCAATAAATGCCTCTTTTTGTTCATAGTACATGGCTGAATACTTTCTGGACAGAGTTCATACATACATAATTTTCTGTTTTTGAAGCACTTGAAATTAACTTGTCCACATTTTGACACTTTACTCCTCAATAGTCCAGGATGCAGCTCCTAAGAATGAGATTCTCCTGTATCATTTATCATTATCACATTATGAAAAGGAACAGTAATTTAGTATCATTTGATGTATAGTCTACATTCAGATTTCTTCAACTTCCCAAAAATGCCCTTCGCATTTTTAAAATTCAGGATCCAATCAATATCGTGTCTTGCATTTGGTTGTTATTTTTTTAGTCTCCTTTCATCTACAAACAGTCCCCTTTCTATTGTTCTTCCTGTTTTCCACAACATTAACTTCTTTGAAGAATCTGGGCTGGGCGACTTGTAGAATGCCCTATATTTGTCTGATTGTCTCCCCATGGTCAGATTACACATTTTGTTTAAAACATTAAAAATTATATTTTCTAGCTCAGTCCACCGAAATAGCTAGAAGCAGGGAACCCCCATGGCAGTGGGCATACTGAGCACCCCGATCTTAGTTCCTAAACATGAGTCCCCACTGGAGAGCATCAGGGGTCCTTGGGTAAATGGCTGGTTCAAGTCTACAGCAGTTAAAATAATAAGTGACTACACTAAGGGCAGTTAGGGGAGGAAGGGAGAAAAGGGGGCAGAAGGAGGGAAAGAAAGCAGCAAAAAGGCAACACTTCTATGTAGAGAAGAATGTCAGCTTAAATGTAGAAGGAAGACCAGAATTAGAAATGACCATTTGCAACTCCAGTGCAATTAAGTGACTCAAGTAAGGGCCATCAACTGATGCTAAAACCGTGGGGTGAAAGGTTGGTGGGGAAACAGGATACTCACGTGGTCTCCAAGTCTCACCCCACGGGCCAGTTAATAATTACTGAGAGGAAAAGGTATCTTCCGAATAAACCTAGCAGATAGCACCCTAACCAAGTGACCGAATTTAGCATCATCAGTAACAGTTCAAACGTAGGCCTTCTGATGTGACGGACTGGGGAGGACATGGTATAAAAAGTGAAGCATTCTTGCCAAAGCTGTTTAACCTGCGCCTAACCATGAAGAAACAATCAAGTGGAGATCTGGGATTTGTGGGGCACTTTATACAGCTGGCTTGGGCTTTTAAAAGAAGGACCAATGTCCTAATAGCCGAAAACTAAAAGGAACATTGTAGATTAAAGGAAATTAAGCACATGACAACAAATAAAATACAATGCATGTTCCCTGGTTGGATCCTTGACCCCTTTCCATCCACCCACCCCCACAATAAGTGGCAAAAAGGACATTTGGGGACAATTGGGGAAATCTGAATATGGACTATGCATTAGGTAATGTTACTGTTTCACTGTTAATTTTTGAGGTATGATAATTATATCCCGGTGATGTAAGAGAATATAATTGTTGTTAGGAGATTCATGCTGACACAGTAAGGGGTGAAGTATCATTATGCCTGCGAATCATTGTCAAGTGCTTCAACAACAACAACAAAATGAGTGTAGAGAGGTGGGTTAGGGACAGGAGAGGGAGGGGAAAACAAACATGACAAAATGTAAACAACTGGTCAATCTGGGTAAGAGGATGGGACGTTCATTGTGCTTTCTTTTAACTTTTTTTGCAGGTTTGAAATTTTTCAAAATAAACTGGAGGAAAGGCAGAAATATAAGGGAGCAGTAAAAACACTGTCTGCATTAAAACTGACTGAAGTACCATCCATTTAAGATATTTTTAAAGATCTATGAATTCATAACACTACTTACATAAAAGGGAGAGACTGAGAAAGGGAGAACCCCCAATTGAAACAAAAATGAGATTCCTAGAGGTTCTCTTAAGTTCCAGGTCTGGACTCTGGGTTTCCAGCTGCCAACAAGGGAGATGCGGTCCTGCCCTCACGGAGGGAGCCCACAATCATCAGACAGGCCCAGCACTGAATGGGAATCGAACCCATGATGATGCTGCAAGGCAGATGTGCCTACTGGAGGCAGTAAACTGGCTGGCAAGGCTTCCCGGAAAAGTGGTGTTTCGGCTGAGATTTGAGGAAAGGTCCCTGTTTGCTGGCCTGGGCTGCTGGGTTGGGCCACAGCCGCCTTGCTGTGCCAAGTGTCTGTGTACCCATTACTCTAGCAATGGACCTAGAGTTTCAGAACACAGCGAGGTCAAGAAGGGAGCCATTCCCTGGCACACACAAAGCCAGTGCACCATCTTAGAAGGAACTGGGGCAATGCTACGTAACAGCTCGTGTGGGAACTTGGGGGAAATTTGAGAAAATTATGCTTATATCCGCATTTGGGCAAAATGTAAACAGTCGTCTAACCTAAGGCTGTTTTTCTCAGGTTGAGCGCTTCCCACTTCATAAGGCCCTATCTTTTCATCACTGAAAAAATAAATTATTTAATCTTCTCAGTAAACAGGCTCAAAGTGAAAACCTTCTGTATAATTCAAAACGGAATTAGGCTATGCTCTATTAAAAAAAAAAAAAAACCCACCCATTCATTATAAAACCTCCCAGAGTAGAACTCTGAGTCCTATATGCTTGAAATACTTAGCATAGTTATTGATTTTCACCAACAACCAGTCCATCTATTTTCTGAATCCAAAAGAACCATTTATTTTTTATACATAACAAGTTACTGGATGAGTAATAAGTTTAAAAGTGGTGTATGGGTGATGAATGATTTACAAGGAGCACACAGGCCTGCACTGAGAGGTCCCCCACGGCCAGCCTGTGTCGTCCTCTGCTGACAGGGAGGAAGCTCCTTGCAGAGGTGGGCCGGGGAGGGACCGCCAGGGACCGCACTCCCAGGCCCCAAGGTCTGCACGCAGCGGGAAGCAGAGCAAATCTCTGCTCCCTTTGCATCTTGTTTTTCTCTTTCTGAAAACAGGCCTCACGAGGAGATGTCTGCTCTGCCTTCCCCACAGTGTTATCCCGAGGATCAAATGAGACTGTGTGAGAGGCAGCGCACCTGCCTAGTGGCTGTCAGCATGGGCTCCGGACCACTTAGGCCTGGTAATCCCTTGGTGAGACATTCAGCCTCTCTAGGCTTCAGTTTCCTCATCTGTGACATAAGAAGAATACTAATTCCCAGCTCATACGGTTGGTGTTTGGAGTAAATGAGTTAATTTATGCACAGTGTTTAGACCCGAGCCTGGCTCATGCAAAAACCATAGTATTACAAACTGGTTTTGTCATAGGCCATCCAGATGTATCCATTCAGGATTTCTGAGCACCTACTCGGTGCCAGGTCCCGTGTGCAGCCCTTGGGGTACAGCCAAGGCTCAGCTGGGCAGGGGTTCACAGTGCGGTAGGCGCCAGGGGGAGCACATGTAGCAGTGGGAACAGCATGGGCCAAGGCCCCAGAGCTGCAGAGAGCAGGTTCGATCCCTGAGCACAACGGAAACGGAACAAAGGGGGAACTAACAGAAATGCTGGTGTCGCGGCTCTTCCACTGCTCATGGTGTGACCCTATGCAGGCTGCTTGACCTGTCTGGGGTCACTTCTTTCACCTGTAGAATGGAAGGCACTCTACCTGGAGAGCTCCGGTGGAGATTAAGAGACATCAAAGTTGAAAACTCAGACTAACTGCAAAGCTGCTCCCACTATTCTACATGGAGCCGCATGGCTAAGTGGTAAGTGGCTTAGGAATAGAAAGGGAACCAGGCCTCAGATCACGAGCTCCCAAAGGAGGGAGTCGTATGCAGGGCCCAACGGAGAAGACAACAGGTTTAAGGCAGATGCTGATGGCCTTGAGTCACAGGGGATACAAGGAATAATGACAAGACATTATCATGGTTATATGATCCATCAACTGGCCCAACAACTCCCCCTTTACAATAGGAGGCCCAGAGAAGTCAAGGGATACACAGAGGCTGCACAGCTAGTCCCAGGGAGCTGACCCCAGATCCCAGGGCCCTGCCTCTACCTGAGAGGTAGACCAGGAGGCTGCCTGGGTGTCTTGGTCCTTGAATAAAAGTCCCCAGGAGGGAGAATGTGATGAATGGCACAGGGAGCAGTGTGGGCATCATCTAAGGTCATTTCACAACCAGCCCAGCGTCACAGATAAAAAGCTGGGATTGTGAGAAGCTAAGGGACCTACCCAGGGTCACCAGCTAACGACTGCCAGAGCCTGGATGTGAACCCAGCCCACCGGACTCCACGCCCAAGAAATGCACCCAGTGTTATTGGTATTACAAGATGACCAAGCACATTAGCCCCTCTGTACAAATGAGCACATGACCACTTATCACACAGGACAAGGAGGGGGCAGTCAGTGCACCTGTCCCGGAGCACCTGCCCAGCAGCCACCAAGCACCCAGGACCCTGTCTTACAGGAGCACTGCCACAGTCCTGGGGTGAGGGGCAGGGAGGGTAAACAGAACATTTACAGGTGAAGAAGCTCAGGCTCCAGCAAGAGGAACCGGTTTGTGTAAGGCCACCCATCCAAGAGACGGGAAGCCAAGCGTCCTCATGTTAACCCAGTGCTCTCTCCTTTGCTCCTTGTTTGGAGCTACAGGTCCCCTCTGTGTGCTCCTGGCCACTGTGGGGTCAGTGGCTCCCAGGTCAGTATGTCAGACCTAGGCTTGAGCAGGACACACTCCGTCTGCACCACAGTTAGACAAGAGTCCTTCCAATCCATGGTGCTGACCGAAGGGACCTCCGGAGGTGGTAACAACATGGACTGCCCCTGCATTTTCACTCTGACATTCCAAAAGTGGATCCTGGGGTTGAAGCAGTAGGTGTTTTTCTTAAGCCAACTCCAGAGCCTGAATGCCTCTCCTTAAAACCCTTTCTCCCCAGCTGACACCTGGGCTCCCAGGTAGTCCTGGGTGAGAGGCCAGCCCCTTAGGTCAGCAAGAATCACCTAGGATCCCATTAAAATTCAAACTCCAGGTCAGTAGGTCTGGGGTGGAGCCTAGGCACCTGCCTTTCTAATGTGCTCCCAGGTGCTGCTGCTCGTCCATGGACCCCATTGCTTCAGAATCTCTCGATCGGTGTTTCCCGAACTTCCCTGATGATAAGAACTACCCAGGGCACTTGTTCAAAATCAGCTTCCCAGGCTTCTTCCCTGGAGACACAGGTCAGAGGACCTGGGAATCTGATTTCTAACCAGTAAACCAGTACCCCGTCCCCACTGCCTCCCACCTGATGAGTCCCACCATCAGATCCTTTTCGGAAACCCCGCCCAGCATCTGGTGCCTCCACCCGCACTTAGCATCCCCCCTCGGGCCACCCACTCCCCACCTGAGCGTGGCTCGGCAGGTGAGGCAGTGCGGCAGAATCACCTGCGGCGTCAACAAGGGCCCAGGGGCCCAGGCTCCTAGATGCAGGACAGGGGCTGGTGAGAGCAAACAGCTCCGCCCCGTTTGCCTGAGACTTTCCTGTCCACATTCTCCGCCCCACCTTTGTCACTTCTGCCCCTCACAGCAACCCCGTGTGGTTGGTTAGCATTCCCATTTTAGGCGCTCGTCCTCCTGGAGGGCCTTACTTTTCTAACTGCCTCTCCAGGTCTTTCCGGGCGCAATGTGTAAGTCCAGGCTCGATGTGAAATCTGCAGTGGCACTGCTTGCTAGCAGTGTCACTCTGCCGTGAGGAGTGCGAGTGATTTATTTATCTAGAATGAATTATTTACACCCTGCACGCTTCCAGAAAGGGGTTGAGGTGGTGAAAGATGCATAAACAATGAGGCCGTTGGAGTTACACGCTGGGAACCGGTATTACTTTAGATACCATGGTCTGGAGTTAAAGATGGGAGTCAGAACCTTGAACAGAATCTTTAGCCAGCTGGACAAGAAAGCTACGAGTTGGGGTCCTTGGCAGGAATAGATCACGAACTGCCAAGCACTTGACAGCATCACGCCCTTCTTTGCCTCTGCTTCCATGAATGCTCAACTGAAAAAGAGTGTGTATGCCTCTCGCAGCTGCCATGGGCTTATTAGGCCTCCCCTGCAGGTTCTGTTTTAATTTCACTGTTCGGAATCACCTTCATGGTCTGTGGTAGTTCACTTCATCATTCGTACAACTTTGAATCGGGAGACAAATGGAGACCGATAAATCTTCAAGGTGTTTCCTGCCCGGGGCCTGGTTGGCATTTCAGAGGGCAAAGCTTCAGTGGTCGTCATATTACCCTCACGTCTGGAGGGGGCCTGCAGTTTGCAAGGAGCTTCTACCTGCCCCACCTTCCCTGTCCTGTCTCGTCCTCTGAGTGTCCCCAGAAGAAGGGCAGACTTAGCCAGCCCATTTTGCAGGCGAGTCCAGCGAAGGTGAAGGAGGCTGCCAATTTGTCCAAGCCTGTGCTATCAGTAAGGGACAGAGAAGGGACAATTACCCAGAGTTTCTGGATTCCAGGCCTCTGTTCTGGCTACCGCACCGAACGGCCTCTCGGCCACGTGCACCTGTCCCGAGGTGGCAGCGCTGGGCACTGGGGTTTGCACTGGCTGGGGAAAGCCTGGGAGAGTATACAGCAGGCAGAACACTTGTCGAGTGAGGGAACGAATAAATAAATATAAGCACCAATCAGTGAGTGAATGAATGGGAACAGAACGCCTGTCCTTGCCCCCAGAAGGCCAACGGGTACTGCTGGCATCCCTTTCTGAGAGCTCATACTTCTTCCTACCCATGTGTATCTAAACCAAAAGCTACCAACCCCTCCTCACCTCACACGTGACATTCCATCTGTTCTCAGAACCAGGCTTTACGGCCCCAGGCATCCAATGACATGGCCAGGGGGGCCCATCCACAGCTTCCCGTCCTCAGGGTCTCTCCCGCCCCCTCCCTTTGGCCCACAGAGCTTGTCTTTAATATTGCTTTGTCTCCTCCTCCTCCACCCTTTTTTTCCCATGAATCTAGAAGGTAGAAGCATCTCATAGATTATTAATGTGCTAAATGGCCCCTCTGGAGCCCAGTGCCAAGAAGTGGCTCTGACCCGCCCTGGGTTACTGGCCTCCATTCTCTTTCTTAGACAGCAGCCACGGCAAAGTTCCCAGCGGTGCCTAATCCCATCACTGTTCCTGAATGGTTTCCCATCAAGTCCACAGTCCCTGTCACCTGCTCCACAGGAAGGGCATGGAACCGCCTGGGCTGGCCTACTGGATGTTTTATTTTTTCCATTCTGGAATGAAAGCTCCTTTTAATTAAAGTATAGTCGACATACAATATTATATTAGTTTCAGGTGTACAACATAGTGATTTGACATTTATATACCTTGCCAAATGATTATCATGCAAAGTCCAGTATCCATTTCTCACCGTACAAGGGCATTCTGATGTTGATGACTGTGTTCCCTCTGCTGTACTTTGCAACCCCAAGATTTGACTATCGTGGCTGAGAGGCAGGTGCTGTGTGTACCTTGAGTGTCTTGCTGAAGGGCCTCCATCCTGTCCCTGAACCTTAGCTTCAGGGTCTGTGGTGCCAGAGCAGACAACCTTCGTTGTGATGCAAATCAGGGGGTGATTTTTAAATACCCATTGTTGTAATGAGAGGTCTGATCCGAGTGGAGGAAACCCAGTCATTGTACAGCAGCTACTCTTTTATAGTCTATAAAAGTACTGTCACTTTAAAAAAAAAAAAAAGCCTCCACTGATTCTCACAATTGCAAGACTCACAGAGGGCTAGTTTGCTATTCCCACTTTCCAGCCGAGAAAAGTGAGGCTGAGAGAGATAAACTAAGACCATGGTACATATTACAAAGCACTGAAGAGCAGGCCAGTCACTGTGAGAACTGGGGCCTCTGTTCCCCAGTCTGTGTAATGCGGAGACTGGGTGAAATGATTACTAAGTCCCTACCGGTTTTGTCTTTCTAAGAATCTACCTCAAATTCTACAACCCGCAGCTGAAAGAAACAATCTTCTGATTTTTCAGGCATCCTACAGCTTTACTAAGATAATCACTTGAGAAAATCAAGTCAGATGACAAAATTTCTGTCCCTATGAAGCAAATGGTACTGACCCACAGTTTAAGGATGCTGGAATTCTGTAAACAGCAAAGGGCCTGACTTGGGGGGTTTTTTGCTGATTTGTTCTTTTTTTTTTTTTTTTTAATGTTAAAACCAAGCATGATTTAGGCTTTACAGGAAACAAGTCCGAAACAGGCTGGGACACAGTGGTCAACACTTGTACAAACTCAGAGTCAACGGTCTCCGTCCGCATGCCCTCCTGCCCTCAACCCTGCGCACGAGCTTCTCCAAGGTGACGGCCCCGCCACACAAACCGAAATGTTCCTCCGCAGGAAGGTCCTCCTGGGGGTGGCAACACAGGCCAGCAGGCAGGGTGGGCTGCCGAGGGGGCTCCTGAGGCAGTGCCAGAAGAAATGCTTCTACGATTTCATACTAATCTGCCGCGGCTGCCTTTTAAAGGACAGGCTCTGCGGGATACGGTTCTTGACGAAAGCGTTTTTGTTTTCCTGCAAGGAGCCCTTTATTCCTTCAGGAATCTGCCTTTATCTTCATCAGCTAGCCTATTTCTGTCTGCAAGCTGAGGAGGTTATCGTCTCACTCCCAAGAAAGAAGGAGTTTTGTCCTGGTCCCGGAGGAGGTCAAAGCCCCGCTGGCCGCCCCTCTTGTTCCTTCGCTGGGCTCTGCCTCCCTCTCTTGTTCCAGACGCCCTGCCTCCTCCACCTTCCCCACCCAGCTCCAAATCCTCCTGCTTCTCCCCCAGGCCCTGCACTTTCAGAAGGACAAGTAGGCTGGCGGGAGGTCTGCAGAACTCAAATAAAGTGCAAGGCTGGGTCAGAAGCAAGCCACTTTCAGGTCTCTGTGGCCGGCATCCTGAGGGGGTCTGAAAAATTTTTCAAAGGAAACATACTTGTTAAAAAGCATCCAGTCCAGAGATAGGAGATGAGGGCCGAGCCAAGGCAGAGGCCATTTCGGGACTCCCTTTGCTTTTCTTTAACAAGGGCCTGCAGTGGGAGAGCCATTGGGTCCTTCCAGATCTGG
The DNA here is from genome assembly GCA_004026545.1 of Mormoops blainvillei. Taxonomy (NCBI): domain Eukaryota; kingdom Metazoa; phylum Chordata; class Mammalia; order Chiroptera; family Mormoopidae; genus Mormoops; species Mormoops blainvillei. The sequence goes on along the minus strand of PVJD01000095.1, from coordinate 407,714 downwards.
CAGGCTTTAAGGATCTGCCCTCGTGAGTAGGAATGAGACTGAGGCCTGCAAGGTAGGAATCCAGAACTCCGTCAGCAAACATTCCCCAGGCGCCACGCGGCATCTGAGCCAGGCCTGCACCAGGCCCAGGGTGCAGGGAGGAACGAGGCCAGGCCCTCATCTTAGGCAGCTCCAGGCCAGGGCTGGTGCAGGCACAGGGCAGCAAACACTGTGGGAGGGGCGTGTGGGTAACGGAGCACAAGGGGGAGGGGGGCTTCACAGAGGAAGGGCAGACAAGCTGCACTGGGAGGAATGAGGGTGATCCTGCCAGGGGAAGAGACCACGGGCGGAGGAAACAGCCTGTGCGAGGCGGGGAGAATGGCAAGGTGATGGAGCCCCCTCTTGCCACACCACAGATTGTGAGCTTTGTCCCGGCAGCCCTAGGATATTTGACCCCAGCAGCATCCCCTGCTATCTCTTCTACATGGGCAGCAAAAATTGAAGTTCTCTGGACCACGAGCCTCGGTAGGTCCCAATGTCTAGGTGAACTGGTCTTAGAGGTTATCTGGCTTGGCAAATCTCCAAAAACCAACTGCATCTAATCAACGGAGCTGTTGGTACGGATACAGCAGCAGAGGTGACGAGTGGAATACCCAGTTCTTGAGGGGTTTGGTGAACCTCTGACCCTGGACCTGCTCAGAGCACAGCCAGAAATCCGCATTAACAGGAGCACATCCGCAGCGCCCAGAAGCAGCTCTTACAATACAGTCTGAGAGCCGCCATCCTAGCCTGTGCCCACTCTGTACGTATGAAATCTCCCCAACAGCGCGCCTGGCAGAGACTGGGATGCCTGGGGAATCTTGGGCAACAGGGAACTCACTGCCTCACAGCCAGGCAGCTTGCTCCGTGCTGGATGCCCGCAGCCACAAGCGCAAACCCTGCTCCCCTCTAACTTCTCACGTTGCTCCTGCTGGTCCCTGCCTACATCACGGAGAAACAGCAAAATCTCGCAAAGAACCATGCAGCTCTGAAGGCCAACACTCCTCGGTCCCCCCCAGCGCCCTGTGAATTCTCCGGCCTGAACGCGTGCTCAGTCTCCAATGACTTGACTAGACCCTGGCCCCTCCCAGATGACTCCCAGGCTATGGTCTGGTGTGTCTCCCCAGTATGAGGCCCAGGTCTGAGGCCCCACCATGGGCAGGGTCTGACAGATGGGAGAGGGACAGAGCCTGCACATCAGACCCTGGCTTCTATGAAGGCCCTCAAATCTAGATGGGAGAGCTGACATGCCCGGCAGCTAAGGGACTCGCATCATGACTTTAACAATATTAGCCTCTTGACACAGCAACCAAGAATCAAGAGGCCCAGCAAAAGCAAGTTAAATTTAACCAATTTCAGCATTAGGGTGCATTTCACCCCCTCTGTCCTGCACATCCCTATTTTTGCAGCACCGGGAGACTGAACCGACTAAATACGTATTCCAGGCCGTCTTCCCCAAAGGGAAGTCAGAGCTACTTTTCAGTTACACAAATTACATGCATTTTCCCACGTGTGAAACTCAGGGATTCATCAGATCCCTTGAATGACGGCAGACCCACACATCCAGCCCTCCACCGTCTCTGTAAGCAAGCTCGGCCTCCTGGGGGTGGAAAGGGGGAGGGGAGCTCCCCAAAATCTGGCCCATAACAAATGGGGCCATGTTCCCTAGGTGGGGAAAGGCAGAAATCAGGCTCCAAGGGTACCCCCCACCAGGACCCCGATCTTTGCTCCTCCATCCCCCTTGCCCAGGGGCTCACCCTGCAATTCTGCCCTCTCACTGCTGGGTGCTATCCAGTTCCCAGCCCGTCAGTGTCCCTCATCTGTGCCCAGCCCTTGATCTGCCCCAGTGTCTGTTAGCGGATGCCTGGGGGTGGGGGGGTGGCCTGGGAATCACCCTAGGAGTCTCAACAAAAGCAGAGGGATTCTGTTAAGGTGGCTGAGAATCTGCATTCTCTCCAGAGACCACCCCCCCACCCCCCGCCCCACGATCACATCCGCACTGTGAGAAACGCTGCAGTGGCGGGTTTCAGGCTCCCAACCTCTTCCCATTGCTTCATTCAGTTCAGCACTCAGTGGCAATCCCTTGGGTGCCGGGCCCTGCATGAGGCACTAGCAACCGGGAGATGAAAGGTATGGGAGTCCCTGCCCCCAGGAAGCTCAGTCTAGTAGGGAAGACTGGACATACAGGGTCCGGCAGGAGGAAGGCCGGCTTGAGTGTGGTTGGTAGGGTAATAATACAGGTGTAATAATTTATAGTTTTAATTTGAACATTTCACCTAAAATGTCGTATGGTGTGCTTCAGTGTGATATTGTTATGTTACAGAATTACATGCTTATGATTTTGTAATAACAGGTTCCGTAATAAAAAGGGGGCGTTATTTGTGCCAGACCCTGTAGAATAAACTATTTCCCACAAAATGTAACTGCTATAGGCAACAGAGAAGCAATGTAGAACCATGTTTCTCAGCCTTCTTTTCACTCTCACTCTCCCAGAAGTGATTTTTCCTAATCCTGCCCCACTCTTAAAATTTTAATACCACAGTTTAACTATATACCTGTTTGTGTACTGTATGTATATCCTGTGATTTATACATAAAAAGAGTGAGATTTTTTTTGCCCCCTCCCCAGAAGAACCAATTTTCACCGCCTTGGGGGAGATAGCCCCTATTGGAAAGGTACTGTTTAGGTAAGAACAATTAATTCACTTTGTGGGCTGGGGATTGGAGGCAGAGAAGGGAAGGGATCGGGGAAGGCATCACGGAGGAGGTGGTGTCTATCCAGGGATTTGAAGGATGAGCAGGAGCTCTGCGAAGCAGAGAAGGGACTCAGCATCAAGTCTCCCTCGTGGGGCGATGTGAGCTCCTGCCTTGCTCTCCGACGTCAGTGGTAGCTGGCCTCCAAGGTGGCCGGAGCACTCTTCACCTGCCGCTACAGCTTGTGTAGTGCCCACCTACACACATGCGCTAAATCGGAGCTAATTCCTATGATCAGTAGGATGTGACAGAAATGATGATGTTCAACTTCCGAAGCTAGGTACTGAATGGCTCTGCCACCTCCGCCTTGAATTCGCTTTAGGGGAAGCCCCTCAAGTGGCCCTATGGAGAGACCCACATGGATAGGCACCAACTTGCCAGCCACGCAAGGGAGCCACACTGGGAGCAGATCCTGCAGTGCCAGCCACACCTGCAGATGATCCCAGCTCCCAGCCTTCAAATCTCCCACCTGGACCCCAAGCATCACGGAGCAGAAACAAGTCGTCTTAATTCCTGACCACATCAACAAAGTTATTGTTTTTAAGGATGAAATTTTGGGGTGACGAGTGACACAGCAATAAATAACTAAGACAAGCCCCATCTCATAACGCGGTTCTCTATCTTGCCAACTCCTCTAGGTTGGAGGCTGTCTTGTGCATGCTGAGGTCCGGTAGCTCTGGCTGGTAAGCCAGGAGTTTTCAGCTTTGGACTTCCTTCTGCAGCTCCTCAGAGAATTCCAGACAGTCCCAGCAAGGCTACGAGATGGCCAGGAAGCTCCCTGGACTCCTCTCTGGGTGAGGGTTTCCCAGAGGCCTTGATCTCTCATCTGGGAAACGATGTCAATCTGCCAATCCTTTGTCCCTCCATCCCTTCTTCCTGCCTTCTATTCTCTGACCATTCGGCAGGTATCTAGTAAGGTCTGTGAAGGGTTGGGCACCAGGAAGAGGAGCAACTCAGGCCCAGGCTCCATCCTCGAGTTGCTCACAGCCCAGCTAAACATGTCCTCACATCTGTGGAGCCCCGAGAGGGACAGGCAAAGGGGCAAGGGTGACAGCTGGATATGCCTGCTAGAAATAAGCAGGGAGGTGCGAAAAAATATTTCTAGAAGGGTTACGTTAGCTAGTGCAGTGAGGAATGGCTTCCTGGAAGAGGCAGCATTTTAAGCTTTGTCGCTAAAAATGGGTAGGACGGATGTACTGGAGACGGAGAGAAGGGGATATCTCAGGTGGTGAGAGTGGTATTGCAGGAAAGACGAGGGGTGCTAAGAATTGGGCTGTTCAACTTGGGAGGAGAGATGGGGTGGGGGTGACAACAACAATGAAACCAGAAACATGCGGTGCTTCCAATGTGCCAAGCGTGGTCGTAATCCTTTTTTAATCATTTAATCCATACGGTAGCCCTATGAGGTCAATCCTCCTGCTACCCTGACTAAATGTGGGGGTGAGGGACTGAGGCTCAGGGTAGCTGCTCAGAATGGTGAGCAGGGTGTGTAGAGAGCTCCTTGGCGTTCAGGAAAGGACGCTCAGGTGCACAGAAGGGAAGTGACTTGGCAGGGGTCTCGTGGCTGTTTATGGGCACTGCAGGGCCAGAAGCCGGGCTCCCTGGGCACATGGAGATGCGCGGGCTCCAGTGACGTGGCTGGACTTGCACTTCACCGCGCACGACTCACTGCTGTTCAAGCCCACACACTCCCACCTCCTGCTTTTGCACACCCAGTTTCCTCTGCCAGCAGCGCTCTCCTCCATGTCTCCAGCTGTCCAACACCCTCTCCTCCTTCGCAGCCAGCTCAGCATCACTTCCCTCAGAAGCCTTCCTTGTCCTTGGTCTGAGTGGGTGGCCCTCCCTCATTATACCTCTGCCATGGCTGGTCCCACCTTCCCTCCACTCCCAGCACCCCAGGCACACAGGGCCAGACCCGGAGGTCTTCAGTCAATTCAAGCAAGCAGAACAAAGCCAGATCACCCTGTGGTCCAGCTCCTGCCCACCTCTTCATTCTCACTCTCGCCCCCCTGACAACCCACTCACCACACTCCAGCCCCACTGCCCTCTTTTCAGTTCCCCGAACATGCCAGGCTCTTCCCATCACAGGCTGTCTGCATTTGCGGTTCCATCCATAAACAGAGGCGCTCCTCGCCCAACCAGTTCTTTCTCGCCCTTCAGGTCTCAGCTCAAATGCTACCTCCTCCACCAAGACTTTCCTGTTTGTCCCATCGCCATGCTTATTTCTATTACAGCCCAGTTCGCTTACCGTAGTCTGACCTCACGGGCCAGACTGCCTAAGTTTAAATCGTGGCTCTATGACCAATGGGTTGTGGGTCTGGGGACAAGTCACTTCGCTTTTGTGTACTTCGGTTTCCTTATCTATAAAATGGAGATGATAACAGTACCTACGGCATAGAGTAGTTATAAGGATTAAGTGAGTTAATACATACAAGAGCTCAGAACAATGTCTGGTATGTAGTAAGCATGATATATGTGTTATACAAGTGTTAGCTCTTAGTATTATTACTTAATTGTTTACCTGCTTACTGCCTGGTCCCTCTTAGAATGTAAGTTCCAAAGGGGTAGAGACTGTTTAGCACCATACCCTGTTAGCACTATCCTGTCCTCTTTCGCACTGTATCCCCAGTATCTACCAAAATTCTAGGCACGCGGTAAGTTGCCCATTATATTTGCCGTGTGGATGGAGGGATGGATGGATGGATGATGATGATGGAGTAACGGATGACAGAGTAATAGATGATGGATGGGTGATGGAAGGATGGGTGACGGATGGATGGGTGATGGAAGGATGGGTCATGGGTGGACGGGTGATGAATGGTGGGTGAAGCAAAGAAGTAAAACATGTGCATGGGCAACCATTTGGCCCAGGTGGTCACGGTTTTTTATGCTCTTCTCTCTCGCACACCAAATAACAGCTAGCAGGCACTGGCGAGTTTGCCTACAACAGAGCACACACTCGCTGCTGGAACTTTTAATTGTATATAACGTTTGCCAGTGTAAAGGGTAAATAATTGGCCAGGAGCCCCAGGAAAGGCTTAACCGAGGAGAAAGGCAGTCTTAGTGGACGGGAGAATTTGAGCGGGGAAGGGAGGTCTGATAGGGAACAGGAAAAGGACCATCTGGATGAGGGAAAAGAGAGAGCAGGGTTCTGAGGCTGGAAAGTTCAGGGTGCAACTGGGGGAAGGTGGGCTGTCTGGAGGGGCTGAAGCATGGACTATGTGGCAGGGACAGGAGATGGCCCTGGACAGGCAGACTGGTTGGAATTTGAGGACCCCTAAGGGTCAGGCTAGGGAGTCACCAGAAGATTTCAAACACAGAGAGGCAGTGTTAGGGCTACCCTTTAGAGTTCCACTGTGGTGGCCATGCCAGGGTTGACCAGAAGGTCAGGCCAGGAGGCAGGGGCAGTGGGAGGCCCTGCAATCATCAGGAAAGGATGGGCCAGCGCCTAAATCAGACAACTTAGGAGCCATGTTGGGCAAGGAACCATTCCTGTAAAAGACTTGTGGCCACTCAAGATAGTCCCCCGACCGAAGGTGGCTTGGAACTTACCTGAACGAGATTCCAGCCTTGGAGGGACTCTGCAATGATGGACGTAACAGATGGACAGACGCCTCCAAACACCATCAAGTGGTTTGGCCCGTATTTTATTGCATCGTAGAAGGCTTTCAATCCTTTCGCATTATCACACTGGGGAGCAACACACAGAAGAGAAGCCCGAATTAGAAACAGCTTTCCCCAGGGGCAAGAGCCCAATAGTGGATTCACACAAACAAATTTGCCTCATGGGAAACCTTCTGGGTTTTAGTTCTCTCATCAGTGGGGCCTCCCGTTAAGCCAGCCCTGAGCCCGTGCTGGGAGCTCCATGAAGCACGATCTTGGCAAGCCCCCCACTCCTGGTTCCCAAATGCCTCACAGTGGGGTCTCCCTTTCCATGGTCATTTACATTTAGGAAAGTTATTATCAAAAAAGCAGGAAATAACAAATGCTGGCGAGGATATGGAGAAACTGGAACCCTTGTGTGTGGTGGTGGGAATGTGAAATGGGGCTTTCTGTGGCAGAAAACAGTGTGGCGACTCCTCAAAAAGTTAAACAGAATTACTATATGACCCATCACTTCACCGCTAGGTATATACCCCAAAGGGCTGAAAGCAAGAACTCCAACAGATATTCGTACACCCGTTCACGGTGGCCAGGGGGTGGAAACAACAGAAATGTCTATCAACATACGAGTGGGAAAACAAATTGTGGTATATACATACAGTGGACTATTATGTAGCCTTGAAAATTAAGGAAATTCTGATACAGGTTACAACACCGATAAACCTTGAAGACATTATATTAAGTGAAATAAGCCAGGCATAAAAGAACAAATACTGTATGGTTCCACTTATATGAGGTACTTAGAGTGGTCAGATTCACAGACAGAGACAACAGAATGGTGGTTGCCTGGGGCAGGAAGAGGGGGGCGGGAGTTACTACTGGCTGAGTACAGTCTCAGCTGGGGTGATGGAAACACTCGAGATGGATGGCGGTAGCACAACAATGTGAATGTCCCAAATGCCACTGAACTGTATGTACACCTGAAAAAGGTTAAGGTGGTATATTTTATATTTTGTATATTTTATCACAATTAAAAAAGAAAAAAAGGAGGAGGAGGGAGAGAAGGAGATGAATCTAAAGAGAAGAATTCGTTCAGCAAACACTTTGCCAAACACCGCTCTGTGTTCAGCCCAGGGCTGGATGCTCAGGAAACAAAAGCTGGATACAGGCCCTGCCAAGGAGCTCACCTTCAAGAAAGGAAAACCGACCACTACAGCAGATCCTGGAGATCTACCACGGACATGAATGAGGATCAAGGTCATGGATGCCTGGAGTTGGTACAGCTCGCTTCCCACCTCCCCACCTCCCCCTCTCTCATTAAAGCCACGTGGCCAGCTCTCCCCCGGACAGGGGCCCTGACTCCTAACTGGGCTTCTTGCTCCCCATGGGGCCCAGTTCAGCCCACTTACCACCTACCAGTCTGAGGGTCCTTTGTGAAACATAAATTAGTCCTTCTTACTCTTCCGCTTTCCATGCATTTGAAACCCAAATTCTTAACGGAATACAATCCTCTAAAGGTTAGAAACGTCATTCTCATGAAAATCAATAGTGAGTACATGTCCTTTTTATTTAACTCGTGAATATGGGAAACTGCAGGATGACACAGTGGCGTCAAAAGAAAATTTAAGAGACAGGGACTTTTACAGTGAATGGAAAAATAAGAAATAAGATAAAATTGCTAAGTTAGATACAAAAATGGTTACTGTCTTACAGGGCAGTAAAACTGTTACCTTTGGGGACAGAAAAGAAAATAACTGAAAACCAGCACATTTTACCAGTTTTAGAGAACTATAAGATGTCTGAGCTTTAAATTCCCCCAGTCAGATGACCCTCAGGCAGGGTTGTGGCAAAATGCTCTAAGTGTTAGGCTGTCTGTATAATAACGTTGTATTATTTACAAGCCTGGTATGATATTCTCACCCTCATTATCATAATGTGTACAAAGAAGCCAGCCCTGCGTCTCACTCTGACCTGATTTCCCTCCCTTCTCCCCGGTGCTCACACAGTGCAGCCTTGCCAGCCTCTGTTTTGTTCCTTGAAATCAAAAGCAATTTCCTTCCTGCCCCTGGGTCTTTGCACTTGCTGATTTCTCCAGGAATAATATTGACTTGGTTCTCCACACAACTGACTGCTTTTTATCATTCAGGTCTCAGCATGGCTGTTAACTCCTCAGTGAAGTCGTTATTAAGCCCCCCAAAATGTTCCCCACTCCCGGTCACTCGCTAACAGGCCACCCACTGTATTGCTCGAACAGAGTTCCTAAAATTATCTGAAATCATCTTTTCTACTTTTTTTGTTTGCCTGTATACCAGCTGACCTCTCAGCTAGAATGCAGGGCCCCTGAGGGTAAGGATTTTAATCACTGTTTTTACTGCTGCCTCCCCAAAGCTTGGCCAGAGCCCTCAGTAAGGCTCCTGCTGAAAGCCCGAAGGGGCGCTCCGAGCTTCTCCCTGTATCTGCTTTCTTCCAGCCCTTTCTACTTCTGTCTTTGTCCTGATTTTTGTCTTACTCCCCATTCTCTGTCCTCCTCTTTCTTCCTACTCCCCCTCCCTTCCCTTAAGTGACCATAGTGTGGGACCAGAGTGGGTTAGTGTTTGTTGCCCCTTCCTTGTTTATTTCAGAGACTTGGGACTGTGACTCATGGTGGTCACGGGGATACAAAAATGAGTCCAACACAGTTCCTGGCCTCAGGGAGCTCGGTGTCTGGTAGAGGCAGTGAGACAGGGGCACGGTCGGCCGCGTCACATGGCGGACAGCGCTCCGTGCTGGGGACAGGCAGATCGAGGCTGCGGGCACCACAAGGGTCACCAGGGAGGGCACTGGGGGTGAGCACTTAAGACTGAGTGATGAGGGCAAAGTGGCCTGGGCTAAGGCTGATGAGAGAGTTTAGACCGTAGCCTACAGTGATTCAGAAAAGAATTCCATTTTTTAAATTCTGATTTAATTTCTTAATTGGTCAACTTATTACTTTTTTTTTTTTTTGCCAAGAAAGAAAGAAAGAATGAGGAAAGGACAGAAAGACAGGAGGGAAGGGAGGGAGACGGAGGGAGGAAGAAAGATTAAGTGACTGCTTCTTGGGGCCTCTATTAATTGTCCCTGTTTCTGATTGAAAGCAACACTTCCCACCCTCAGCAGAGCACAGCAGATACTACAGAGCAGTTCTTGTTTTAATTGTCTCTATCATGATATACAGAATCATTTCCCATTTTAATACATTCTGGTAATGATTTTAGCTTGTTTTCTAATCTGTAGCTAATGACAATGATAATACAGTACCACAAGATTTATAATCAAAGTTGCATTAAAATAATATTAGCAACAATGAACTAATTAATACTTGTTTGCTCAGCAAACACTTCCCCAGTACCCAGTCTGTGCAAGATTCTGTATCAATAATTATTTCCTGGATTTTCACAAATAGACAACTTCTGAACATGTCAACTCCAAAACCTGAGAATATTTGATAGCCAGTATAGTATCTGAGCTGGAAGAATCTTCCAATGTTCCAAAATGTTTACCTGACTCAGTTTTCACCAGGCTGGGTTTAGAAGGCAGAATTCTGGCTCCCATAACCTTTGTCCCTTGGTCTCACTCTCATGAATATGTTATGTTACAGGGCAAAAGGGACTTGGTAGATGTAACTAAGGTTACAAAACAGCTGACTTGAAAGTATTATCCAGGTAGCCCAATGTCATCACACAAGCCCTGAAAGCAGAGATCTTTTCTGGCTGGGGGCAGAGGGGAAGCCAGGTATTCAAAGCGTGAGATCAATTTGGTGTGCCTTTGATGGCCAGAAGATGAAGGGAGACACATAGCAAGGAAATGGGAACCGCAGTCCTACAAATGAATTCTACCAACAGATTGAATGAGTCACACCTCCGGATGAGAACCCAGCTCAGGCCCTGGCCAGTGTAGCTCACTGGATTGAGCATCAGCCTGCAAACCAAAGGGTTGCCGGTTTGATTCCCAGTCTAGGGCACAGTCCTGGGTTGCAGGTCAGGTCCCCAATGGCAGGCGTGTGAGAGGCAACCACACATTGATGTTTCTCTCCCTCTCTTTCTCCCTCCCTTCCCCTCTGTCCAAAAATAAAATAAATAAAATCTTAAAAAAAAAAAAAAGAAAGAAAGGATAGTCTTCTCAACAACTAGGTGTTGGAATAACTATCTATCTACATGCCACACACACACACACACACACACACAAAAAAAAAAAGGAGAAAAGGAAGGGAAAAGAACCCAGCTCAGCTAATCTTGATTTTGACCTTGTTTCCTGAGCAGAGGACCCAGCAGGGTCACACAGAGCCTGTACTTCTGCCTGGTGGATTGTGAGACAATACACAGTTGTGGTTTAAACCACTAGATTTGTGGTAATCTGTTACAGCAGTCATAGACACCTCATACAGCAAAGTAAAATAAAATAAGAAAAATAAGAATAACCTCTTCCTTCAAGTTAAATGTATTTCACATAAAGAACTCTCCTTAATTTATAGAGAAGATCTTTCATGGTGGGGTGGTGTTAAAATGTTTTTCTATTATAAATTATAGATAGTAAGAAGCTTTTGTTTTTAATGTCCTAATGTGGCAAAATAAAAAAGTTTTCCACTCTGTGTAAGTTCCTGTTCCATGACCACCACTTCCCACTGCATTCCTTCAGCCTGTGCTGCTCTGTGAAATCCAAACGTGTGTGGGCTGTGCTCATCCAGCCGCCCTGCACCCTCATTTTCAGGTGCAGATGCTGAAGACTTGCCCTCCGTGGAAAGGGACTTGTCCACTGTCCTTTCCGGATTAGGGGAGAGGTTTGGGGATTTCCAGTTGAGAGCTTTCTCAATAACCCGGAGAACGCAGCTCAGTGGGCAACGGGAAGGTTAAAGCTGGCGGTGTTCTAAAAGGACCATTCTCCCCAGCATAACGCTGCAAGCCCGGGCCTCCTCCTGATTGTCACTCTTGAGCTGGGACAGGAGAAACAACTTACTAGGCACCAAGCGTGCTTCCTTGGCTCCCCCGGAGAGCGCTTTTACCATGAATAACAAAATAAAAATCACATGGACAGATCTGTCCCATTTTCAACGCCACCTCCCTCATCCTCCTTTCTAACAGTTATCTTCCTAACTGAAGCGATTAGTATCCCAAAGAGATGGACTTCCCTGACCAAAGCTGAGTCTTCGTGGTTGGACCAGCCTGGGGGTTTTCAAAGTACTGCCCAGACCCTGGCTCGGTGGCTCGGTTGGTTCGAGCAGTGTCCTGATATGCCAAGGTTGCAGGTTCAATCCCTGGTCAGGGTACATATAAGCAAGAAGCAGCCAACGAATGCATAACTAAGTGGAACAACAAATCAGTGTTTCTCTCTCTCCCTTCCTCTCTATCTCTAAAAGCAATAAATAATTTTTTTTTTAAGTGCTGCCCAGGACGCAGCAGAGACATTTTAGGGCCAGCGAAAGGGGCTCTGGGCTCCTCACCTTCCCTTCAGCCCGCAGCTCTCCTTGCGTCTGTTTTCTACGGAGCATCAAGCTTCCACGGAATACTTAATTTGAAAACAGGATTTTATTGCTAGGGACAAAAAAATGAAAACCACAAAGGAGATAACTCCAAAGGTTCTTGCCTGTGTATGACTTTTCTCTTTGGCCTCAAGAAGGGCAGGTGAGTGTCCTTCAACCAGGTGAGGCTGGCTGCGCCAGTCACTTGAGCACACACATGACAGGCCACCACTCACTGAAAGTTAACCCACTACACATCAGTTTGCCCTGATGATCAGCTTACCAAATCACTGGGGAGCTTCCGTGAGTTGGAGTTTCCCGAGGGATTCCTTGCAGACATTTCATAAGAATTTGTCCTTTTAGCTCGGGTGAAAGTCAATCTCCCCTGTATTTCACTTTTCAGTCCTTCCTAAATGCTGCACTTGAAGATGTTCCCCTAATGCCTGTTTATTTTCATCCTCTTCTTTTGGACCAGTCCCTGCCTGAGCCCGGAAGATGCTGAAGCAGTTCTATCCTCCATTTAAGGCGTCTGTCAGACAGCTCTTAGTGAGCTCACTGGGCAAAACCATCATTCTGAAAAATGCAATTTGGCTTTTGATAAATTGCTCTTGGAGCCCCTGTAAGGGGGTTCTCGCATCCTGGGAGAAAGCTTCGGGCTTTTTCATCTTCTCCTAGATCCCCTGTTCCTCCCATGACAAACTCTCCCCCACTCACCTCTAGAGGGTATTCTGACAGTTGGCATGGCCATAACAGAAAGGCAGATAGGGAGGTAATTCCATCAGAGTTCCTATTCTCATACAATAGTTCAAAGCTGCAGACTCTGACCCACAGTTTTGCCACTTGGACATGGGCTCTGGCACACAGTAGGCCCTCAGTAACTGCTGCCTCCCGTCCCTCCCTTCTTCTCACCAGGAGTTTTCCTCTTTGCCTTTCATTGACTCCTCATCTGCAGTAGCTCACGGTCGCTGCCTCCAAACCCCTTTCCACTGTCTCATTTCCAGTGGTTTTCCCTTCCCTAGAAGGACAGACTTGTCACAGAGAAGTCACGACTGGCACATATAGGCTCTTAAAATTCAGCACCTATAAATGGGAATAGATCTAAAAGCCATGAAAATCAGTTCTTAAATGAAAAATTGGGACTCTAGAATAAAATCCATTTTTCATTTAAATCCCACTTTTAAAGATTAGAATACTTTTTTGACTTAAAAATTTCAAAGAAAATGTTACTAAGAGTTAAGATGTAAAAATGCCAAGAAAATGTCAGAGTTAATAACAACCGATTTGAAAATGCGAATTACTCCATGCAGAATTTCAGAACTGAAGAATTTAAAAGCTAACGTGTCCACCTTGACCCCAACACGACGTCCCCTCTGTGCGTCCCACTCCAAGAGAAAACAGTAGCCACTTTCTTCCCTTGGGGGGCAGGGGTCTCACTGCCTCACCGATCCATCACTGGCCAGCTCCACCTCTTAGAAAGTTCTTGTGTTGGTCTCGAAATCACCCTTCCTTTTGCCTTCCCTGTTCTAATTCTGAGCAGAGAGGTCAGCAAACATTTTCTCTAAAAGGCCAGACAGTAAATATTTTAGGCTTTGTGGGCCTTGCAACTTCTCAACCCTCTGTAGCATAAAGGCAGCCAAAGACAATACGTAAACTAATAACTCCGGCTGCATTCCAAAAAATTTTACTTACAAAAACAGGCAGCAGCCAGATTTGGGCCACGGGCCACAGTTTGCCTATGCCTGCTCTGGAACCTCCTAGAATGCTTACCGTCCTCCATTCCCATGGGAGCACTTTATATGCCTAAACTCAGCCCAGCCTGACTCCAAAAGATGTCTTGTTTTCTGATGAACAATTCACCCAGCTAAGGGTAGCTCTTCCTTCTAATCATCCCATTAAAATACGGTTCCACACCCTCCTCATCTGGGCCATCTCTAGAAAGTCTCCAAGGACTGATATTGCTAGGACCTACCCCCAAATGCCTCCATCTGCTCGGCACGGAACGTTAACTAACATGTGTTGTGCGTTCACTATGTGTTAGTCATGGTACATAGAGCTTTGCATAAATTATCTTATTCATGCCTCATAATGTTACTATAGGGTAAACACTATTGTTACTTCCATTTTAGAGATGAGGAAACTGAGGTTCAGAGGAATTAAATAATTTGCCCAATGTCGCATAGATGTAAGGACTCAATCCCAGGCAATGTCACTTCAGAGTACTGTTTTATTTCATTTAATTAAAAAAAATGTTTAAGCCTCACCCAAGGATGTTTTTATTGACTTTAGAGAGAGAGGGGGGAGGGGAGAGCGAGAGAGATTGATGTGAGAGAGAAACATCGATCAGTTCTCTCTCATGTGCGCCCCAACCAGAGATGGAACCTGTAACCTAGGTAAGTGCCCTGATGAAGGGCAGAACCCTCAACCTTTTGGTGTACGGGATGACACTCCAACCTACTGAGAACCCAGCCAGGGCAGTGCTGTTTTATTGTAGGTAAGAATTTGTTCATATGAAATATTTCCCTCACAGAAAAGGATCAACCATGTACCTATAACTTATATAAGGTATAAAAGATGGTAATATGAACATACAGGGTACCTGGCACCCAGTTTATATTGCAGCCCTTGTGTGCCCACCCTGCACACACTCCTCCTTCACCCAGAGAGGACCCCTAGTCTGAATTTTGTATATATCCTTTCTTGCTTTTCTTTATTGCTTTATATATGTATATGTTTCTTAAATACTCTATCACTTAATTGCATTTGTTTTCAAATGCATGTGTAAGTGGACTCACGCTGTAGTTTTGGTCGAAACTGGCCTTTATGGCTTCACATTATGTTGGTGAGATTTTTGTTGCTGAATACAGCTGCGATTCATGCCTTTTCATAGCTGTGTAGAATTCCATCCTATAAACACGCCACAGTGTTGTTGTCATTGCTGCTTGTTCCGCTGTAGCAGGACACTTGGGTAGTTTCCTGTGTTTTGTTTGGTTGCTGTTGGAAGCCAAACTGCCGAACGTTTCTATACGCATCTCCCCACACACAGGCAGGGCTTTTCTGCGGTACAGACCTGGAGACGGAATCGCCGAATCACAGGGTCCCCCACGCTTTCTCAAAGTGGTTTTACTCATTTATGCTCCCGCCAGCAGTGTTCGAGCAATCCCACTATTCCACATCCTTACAACTTTAATTCTCGCCAATCTTTTGGGTATTTGATACGCCATTTCAATTTCTATGTTCTTGAGTATTAAGGAGGATGAGCCATCTGTTCACATGTTTATAAGCCATTTGTGTTTACTCTTTCGGACTGGTGACTTTGCCCGTTTTTCTAATGTGTTGCTTGTCTTTTCCTTATTGATTTGTTCGGAGCACGCCCAGCCACTGTGCTAACCTGAATGACATGATCCCCTTCTGCATTCCGAGTGCAGACTCCTATTAATGTGGCCTCGGACTGTAGTCCTTCTATCCGGCAACTACGTCACACAGAGCTCCCTGTCGGTGAACACCACCCAATTAGCACGTATAACCTTTCTTGTGAGGAAAGAAAAAGAAGAAGAAGCTACTTGATGATAAAATTCAGGCAACCAAAAGAGGAATCAAAACGTAGACCTCAGGAATGGAGGGCTTGTGATAAAAGGGAGTGATTGTGAGCACTGGGCTCACTTAATATGAAACACCGGCAATGTGAAGATAATGTAACATAAAATTCAGGAGGTGGAGGAAGGAAAAGGAGTTGTAAAATTGCTAATTTCCTCTTCTTCCACAGAAGGACTTTAATCGATACCATCTAACATTGAAAACTGGAGTTTAAAAGCCAGGACTCTAACCTCGCTGCTTTTCATAATCTTTTATTACCCTTAAGATATTTTAGAAACAAATATTTTCTGTAGTGAAGGCAAAATTGCTTCATGTTGAGCAATGCCTTCTGCTTTACTTTTCTTTATTCTCTCCCATCACAATCAAATAAGTAAAATATAACATCAGTTTTAAATAGCATGTAGTAATGACCTCATTTTATAAAATTATTTCTGTCCATCTCTCTACTTACATGCATAGAAAGCTACCTGGAATAAGAGTCATCTAATGTTAATGATGGTGAGATTTTGGGGATTTTTTTTCACTCTCTTATTTGTTCTACTTAAATTTTTTTAAAGCACATATTTCTTTTATAAAGACAGAAAGTCATTTTTAAATTGGAAGGCTTTTCTCAACCATTTATCTCCCTCTTTTCTGTTCTTCTGTGGTTGACTTTCTGAGCCAAAGAACAGGACCTTACAGTTATTATTGCTAAATCATCATAAAATTAGCCCAGTACATTAGCCAATTGGATTAACCACACATTATATTGTTCTTCCATTGAAATTAATTCATTCAAGTATCTTCTGGGCATCTAGTAAGTCTCTGTGACATATGCGAACTCCTGGAACAGAGTAGATACTCAAGAAACATTTACTGACAAGTTAAATTTGGAAATAAGAAGAGTAATAATAAATAGTAAGCCCTTCTATAGCACTTATTTGTGCCAGCACTATTCCGATGTCTTTATATATGTTAGCTCAATCCTCACAACAACTCTATATCTGTATTTTAACAGATGAAGAAACTGAGGGTCAGAGAGGTGAGTAATTTGAGTAAGGGGCTCAACTAGGATTCAAATCCAGGGAGTCAGGCTCCAGAACCCGTGCTCCACAGTATCTGCGTTGTATTCTTCTCCCTGTGTCCACAGAGAGACTACGTGCCCTAGCCTCTCGTGCAATTAGATGTGACCACTGAGTGCCGAGCAATGGAATATGAGCAAAGGCGATGTGCACTGTGGCCGGGACTGGCTTATAAAACCATTCATGGGCGCTCAGTGCCCCCCTCCCCCTCCACTGAGTGAGTGGGGAAGACTCCAAGGACCTGGGAGCAGTGGAGCTACCCCAACCTCAAATCCCGGTGGCCATCATGGAAGGGCATCATGGCTTCAAGAGAAACTGTCACAAGTAGGGCAGCCCATAAGTTGAGAGCCTTAGGAAGACTGCTCTCAGAACATGCCTTACCCTTTCCAGGCAGCCCCAGCCCCTGACTGCGCACGGCGCTGGCACCGGTACTTGCGATTTCTAGCCAGTCCGAGACTCAACCATGGGCAATCTCTGAGCCCGCTAGTCTGGCTAAGGCTTTCTCAGAGCCGCCCCACCTGAGTCTCTTCCTGCCCATGCCTCCTGCCTTCCCCTCTCCTTTCACCAGGTCAGACCCACCCCACAGTCTGGAGACTTGCTCTGCGTTTCCCTGCGCTCTCTCTCTCCCCTTTCCTTCACAGACGTTTCTCCCGAGGCCCCCCGCCCCCGACTCCATCTGGACATCTGCTTCCCAGAAGACCCAACCAACACACCCCTCTGACATGCGCTTGACTATGACATGAGCGGGGAAGAAAAGCCTTAACAGAGTAAACTGCTGGAACCTAAAGGTGTTTGTGACTACAGTTCGGCTGCACCAAGTCATAAGCGATCTTAGTCACCCGGTGTAAACGTTCTGAAATATAAGAAATCAAGATATCTGGGACACTATTAGAGAAAGGTGAAAAGAGTTTCAAGTGAGACAAAAAAGGTTATGGAAAAAGTATGCCGTATGTGTAAAAAATTTTCCCCTGTCATCCAAGACACTGGCGTAAAGACCGAATTTAAGGGACACTACTGGATGTACTCAGATTTGCTGCATGGGGCTGTCTTAGTCCCCTGGTGCTCAGCAAAGGGCTTGGCTCCAGATAGGTGTTTAATACATATGGGCCTGACAAAATTACTGCTGCCTGGCGGATACAGCCCCTACTGGTGGATAGAGCCTGAAGTGAAAGTGGTCGTATCCGTATCTCAGTCCCAAGGTGCTTATTAACTCCAGTTGTCTTGAATTTTTTACACCCTTTCCCCGGGGTGATGGACAGACCATCTGCTTCTAAAAGTCTCCAGAGAGCCGGCTGTCCATCCTGCATGCTGAGGGACCCCTGGTATTTCTGTATTCCCCCTGAGCTGTCACTCTGAATTCCTGGCTGGCTGCAGACTGTGTTATTTGAGGATGATGGAGCCGCACCACACACCTCTCCTCTGCACTGGTAAAGCCAATTACCCAATTTACAAAATGTTTTTCAAGGACTGATAGATACAAACTGCGTTTTCTAATTAGCTGTCAATAAGTACCCCAGCACATGCAGGTGTGACATTTTTAAAAGTCAGGGTCATAAATGCAAAGCGTATGCGTGCTGCCAGTGGTGGCGGTGCTGGGGGGTGGGGGGTGGGGAAGCGGTGCTCCTTTCCACCGGTTTGCACAAATGTTATAAGTTGCCAGCCCTTTCCCTGGATATGGGGGCCCAGGTCACCTGCTGCGAAGAAACGGCATAGAGGCTGTGTGCCACGGACCTGTCTCCACTCCCTTCCACTCCACGCACACCTCTGCCATGTGCTTTGAAGGGGCCTGCTGGTTTGACATCACTGCGGGCCTGGGTTAGGTACGGGGGTATGAGATGGGTGAGATATGGTTCCTGCCCTCAGGGAGCTTATCTTCTAGAGGAGGTGAAAGAAACAGATATAACTTAGTAAAATGGGGTACGAGGTGTAACGGAGGTTTAGATCAGAAGTTACAGAACACTCGTTTGTGCCATTAACTCTCACAGCGGACTGATTAAGAGCCAGACCCTGGGGTAGGTGCTGGGGACACAGGGAAGGCCACATGTGGTCTTGGCCAACGGCTCACTCTCACTTCATTGTGGGAGAGACGGTTGAAAGAAAAAGCATGCCACAAGGTCAGATAAAGGTGGGAACTATGGTGGAGATACAAGTCATGCAAAGAGGAAGGAATATTCAAATTACACTGAGACTGCCTGGAGGAGGTGGCTTTCTAGCTGAGCCTTGAAATGAGGAAGGGACCGAAGTGAGGGAGGGCACAGAGGCTGAGATGCCGGCCTGAGCTAGGGCTCAGAGTGCAGGGTGCAAGGTTTATGGGGAGAAGTGGAGTGTCTGCTTCTGTGGCAGGAGCCCAGGGGGAGGAGGGACACGACAAGAGAGAGGATGGGTTGGGTCAGATTGGCTTGAGCAGCACCCTGGGGAGCCTTGAACACCGGACAGGTGCGGTTTCTTTCCTATAGGCAGGAGTCGCCACAGAACTGTCATCGGGGGAGTGCAGAGAGGAAGCTATGCTTCACACAGATGCCTTGGACAGCCAGCGGTGCCATGCAGGGGGTCTGACGGAAGAGGAGGCGGCCAGATGGGAGGTGTGGGCAACAATCCAGGCGGGAGACTGGATGGAAAACCTGCCCCAGCACCGCCCACCCCCGCCCCCACCCCGGGAAGGGCACATGTCCACAGTGGAGTTCACCGCTCAGGGGCCCATGAACTAAGAGGCTCTGAGGCTTGGGTATGACCAGTGCATGATGCCACTGGGACCTGGGAAGCGGGTCACCTCAGTGGCTTCCTACACAAACGCTCAGTGATGAGGAAGGCCAATACCAAAGAGATAATAAAGCCAGCTATGTTGGGCACAGGGTGGGCCTGGATGAGGGCACCAGGCCTGCCACAGTCTGGCCCTGTGACCTCCTCCTCACTTGGGCTTCACTTATAAAACAAGTAGGTTCGGTTTGTGCATTTATCAGTCAGAAGAGGCTAGGCTCTGCTGTGGGGAAAAGAAATCTCAATGGAATACCCCGGAAGAAGCTGACTTCTCTCTCAGCGGGGCGGGGGCGGGGGCTGGGGCGGGCGTGACATATCACAGTCGCTCAGGGGCCCAGGTGGATGGAACAACTGTCATCCTGAATGCTGACGGTTGCCAAGGGAGAAGGGAAAAGAAAAGTCTGGAAAGGTTCAACCAGCAATCAAAAGGAACTCGGTGGGCAGATTTGGCCTCACCTGAGTCCCAGGGACCCAAGGTGCAACCTGGCCAACAGGAGAGGGGAACCAGGTGTCAGGGAACCTACAAACGACTGCCACAGTCCATCTCTCAGATCCCCTCCTGCCCTAACAGTCTGTGGTTTGGTTTATGGTCCAGGCCATATTTTAGCTCAATTTACACACACCAGCTACACCTCTTTAGCACTGACCTACATGCCAGGCACTATGCTAGAATCTTTACGTGCGTTATCTCACTTACTGCTCAAAGTGTACGTGTCACTTAATATTCGCGATGACCCTATGGCGTGGATGCCATTATCCTCCCTCACTTAACAGAAGAGGAAATACAAGTTCAGGGAGCTTAACTGACAAGCTCAAGGTCACACAGTTAGTAAGGCAGGAAGCCAGGACTCGAACCCAGACCATCGCATTCTAAACCTTAACTCTGTCTCTTACAATTCGAGCTGCCGAGAGATGAGTAAAATGCCTTATAAAACAGTGGGTCACCTGTTGCCACAGGTATTCTGGCAGAAGCCTGCAGGAGGGTGTTTTAGAAAGGGTTATTTCACTGAGTAAAGAAATAGGCTCTAACTCTGAAATTCTCTGAGGAGAGGCAGGGAAACGGGAAAAGCTGGGGTACGTCTGCGGAACAGCAAGTGGTTCCCTGGGTTGGAGCACTCAGTGGGTGAACGGGAGAAAGGAGAGGTGGGGTGGGAGGGGGAGGGGGGAAGCCTTTGGAGGGCTCCGAGCACCAGTATAAGGAGTTGCACCTTATTCTGGGGACTTAGGGAGTTTTTGTTTTGGCTTGGTTGAGATGGACAACAGTGGCCACCACTTGAAGGATGTTATTAGAAGGAAGAGGGGCTTGGCAAGGGGATGGCTGATGAGACCAGCACAGGGTCCAGGCGGAAGATGGTAGGAACCAAAGACAGGGCAGCAAGAGAGGCAGAGGGAAGTGGTCAGATTTGGAAGAAGGGGGGAAACTGCAGAGGGAGAGGGAAGTCCTAGGAGCCCCGTGAGTCCTGGGCCACCAGGAACTGAGGTAGAAAAGCTAGGAGGGCACTCGGGGCCCTGGGGACTGTGCCAAGAGGCACTGGCTGGTTGCCCACTCCACTGACTTTCCCTGGGGAGTCACATCCCCAAACCTGACAGTTCTCCTGGGACACGGGCCAGAGCTGTGACCTGGCTACCCAGGAGGTCTGCAGCCTGACACAGATCCTGCCTGTGCTCACTCACTGGGCACCTGCTTGGTGATGAAGGGTGACTGCAGACCCAGATTGTCACTGCTGTGGCCGACATCACACTCATTACTTAGGTGGCCCGCCTTCCGCCAGCAGCAGCTCAGTTGGAGTTAATTATGTGTCTCTCTTGTCCTCCGGCTGGGGACACAGTGGTCACTCCCCTGACTGATGCAGGAGTGCTGGGCCGCTGTCACACATCACCATGACCAGGGAATTCTACTCAGGGGAACTTCCAATTCTTCAGTCCTGTCACAAATCCTCCCACCTCTCCACAGCTGAGCTGCTGCCGACACCTGTCTTCAGAGGCCCTTTCAAAGGCGATCTCCCCAGCACCCCAGCCCTGCAGGACTATTTCTTCAGCTCCCATCCCTGCGGCCACATGACCCCACAGGCACGGAACTGACCTCCTCTGGAAGTTGACTGCAGGGGTCCTAGCAGCATGGGCAGCCTTGGACCTAGCTGTGTGCCCACCTCAACAGCCTATCCCCATACCCCAGTTCCTCCATGTCTGATGTCCTAATATGCCTTCCCAGGTCTGTATCCCCAGGTCCCAATTCTTGCCTGTCCTCCCCAACCTCCATTTCACAGCTGAGATGCTGTTAGGCGGTCTCCAAGCCCATCAGGGCACTACCCACCCACACTGCAGTGCCTAGGGCTACCCCTGAACTCTGAAGGATGTGAAGCTTCCCCCTGCCTGGAAAACGAGGCAGAGAGGTTTCAGCTTGAAGCCTAGTTGGAAACAGACCAGAAAATAGATACCACCAAGTGCTGAGAGGGGAGCAAGTAGCTCGGGGAGAAGCTCCAGGAGGAGGATGCATTTTAAGGGTGGAGCCCAGGGGAGGCTCTTGTCGATCTTCCAGGGGCAGCTAGTGACCAGTGTATTGAGGGGTATGATCCATTCCATGAAGACCCTCTGCAGAACACCTTGACCATAAGGCAGCAAAGCTCCAAGAGCAGCAGCCTTTGGAAGGCCAGGGGAGATGCAGACCCTTGGAGGGCAGCCCATCCCAACCCTGGTGGGGGCCTTACAGCCCTGCACCTCCCTTCTTTGTAAAACAGAGAAGCTCTGCAGACAAGGCCCAACTAACTGTGTGGGAAGCCCTGCAGAGACACGGCGTAAAGGTAAGAGGCCTATGGTCCCCACCTCGCCCTGCCCCCAGCACGCTGCTCCATAAACACCTGTCATAGCCTCCTAGGTCCTTCACCAGGTTGGCGGCGAAGAAAAATTGCCTTCATAAATCATGCAATAGGAGGATTTTTCAGAGTTTATTCATTTTCATGCAGAAAAGATTATGATTATTTTTCCCCTGAGTAGCCACCTGGCTGTGAAATTGTTACTTTGTTTTCTTTTTAGGTTTAACAGGTCCTTCCTGAGCCTTGAAAAATTATTCGAATGTAGTTTCTTTCAAAAAGTGTTTTAAGAAGCAAGCAGGAAGTGAAATAAAGCAGACAAAAAAAAAAAAAGGACAAATATTGCATGATTCACTTAAATGAGGTACTTAGAGCAGTCGAATCCACAGACAGAAAGGAGAATCGTCGTTACCAGGGGCAGGGGGTATAGTTATTTTTATGGGTGCAGAGTTTTAGTTTGGGAAATAAGAAACTTCTTGAGATGGGTGTGGTGGTTTCACAATAGGAATGTACTAAATGCTACTCAACCATACACTTAGAAATGGCTAAAAATGGTCAGTTTGATGTTAGGTATATTTTACCGCAATTTGGAAAAAAGAAACCCAAGTGGGAAGGTAATAA
Organism: Mormoops blainvillei; assembly: GCA_004026545.1. Classification (NCBI taxonomy): domain Eukaryota; kingdom Metazoa; phylum Chordata; class Mammalia; order Chiroptera; family Mormoopidae; genus Mormoops; species Mormoops blainvillei. The sequence goes on along the minus strand of PVJD01000095.1, from coordinate 385,024 downwards.
AGTCTTCCCCAGGACTTCCCCCGTCTCCATGGGCCTCAGTTTCCTAATCGGTAAAACGGGAGGGAAATCCACCTGCCCTGCACTCTGAGCCTCGGTACAGAGAGAAAACCGCGCCTTTGTTTTCTGCCAGGCCAGGAAGGAGTCTTTCAAATGATACTCTACAAAGGAACTAAAGAGAAATCAAAACAGAACTAAGTGAATACACAGAAGCACAAAATAGGCTCATACGTGGAGGGCACACTGAGTGCAGTCAGGAGGCGAGAGGCCTTCACGCCCAACTCCCCTCCGCTCTCGATTCATGAGGAAGCTGCGGTGGAAAGAAGAGAGGAAGGTTGTCCCGGGCACACAGCAAGTCACTGAGCGAGCTGGGGCAGACCCTCCTGCCCCAGACCCTAGGTTCCCCTCACCCTCACCTAGGGACAGGCCGTCAACGCCTCAGACCACATGTGGCTTCTGGCCTGACAGCCATGTGCCTACACTATGTGCTTGGCCAGGCCCGATGCACCTCATTTCCTCCCAGAAGCCTTAGCTCAGTGAGATGCCCCTTCCTCTGGCTAACTGAGCACCGTCTTGGGGTAGAATGACCCAGGGCAGGCCCTGGAGTGTGGCTTTCTAAGAACAGGGCTATATCCTGTACCACTGCAGCATAGTTTCAAGGGTCTGATGCTGGAGCCCAGGTGCCTGGGTTAACAGCTCCCAGTTAATAGCTGATTGGCCTTCTGGTAATCTTCAGTCCCTCCGTGTGTCCGTTTCCTCCCCCATAAGTGGGGATAACAGTGTCTACTGCATACAGTTGTTGGGACAGTTAGATGAGTTAATTCAAAGCTCTAGGAAGAGTGCCTGGCCACCTAGTGAACATCTGATAGATGTTAGCTATTGGGTTCACTCTCCTCAGGAGCCCCCCTGACCCCACATGCATAACGAGCTCTGGGAAAGCTTGCTGACACCCTCCCCCACACCATCGGAGGAATAAAAGGAGTCCGGCAGCCTTGGGGGTGGGCACTGGCTTATGAGTTCCCTTCTCAGGTTGCACATTAAACAGCGATGGAGACCCTAGAACAGTGCCACGTGGGGGGAAATCCTCACAAGTGCCCCCCACTTTCACTCTTCTCCAAGCCTGGTCCAGCCTCATCCCTGCTAAGGAAGAAGCAGGTGGTGTGGTCACGACAGGCACCATATGGGGACCCGCCCCTCTCTATTTCAGGCCAATCTGTTGACATGACAACCAGGCTTCCCGACCCTGCACCCAATCTCCATCCTTGTACTTGTGCTCTGCCAGGCACATCCTCCACCAGCTGCCTCCCTGGATGCAGGAGCATCTTCGCAGATTCTGTCAAGACCCTTCCCCAAAAGGAGGACATCACACTGGACATCCCTGCTAGTGCTGAACACGGGAACTGGCAGCTCCACTCCCCAAAGCCCAAAAGTGGGGCTTCAGCAAGCACCGAGGGAGGGCTGTTCCTATCTCAAAACTTTCCAAGAACCCCGGGCTGACTTGCCTTCCCCAACCAGGAGCCGATCAGGGCCCACCCCCATGCTGTGACTGGTCTTCAAATACTCTTATTTTAGGAACAGGCAGGTCAGGAAGGACTCACAGAGGTCCTCAAAGCTGAGCACTGAGTTCTACTGTTGGGGAACCCAAGGGAGGTGGTTTTTCTGCAATTACACAGACCACCACCCCAACCCCTACCAGCCCAGAATTCCCTTACCCACTAAGACTCCATTCACTTTGTTCTAAAACAGATGAACGAATGTGCTGGACTCTCCCACGTAATGGGAGAGCATACTGAATTTTATTTTTAAACCAGGAACTCTGTGACCACAACCACCACCTCAGGGGTGAGACACATGGACTGAGTGCCCACTGGGGTAGCAATAACAACAACAGAAACGATAATAATAGCCCTCAGCTCTGGATGCTCCTTCTATGCCAGGCAAATCCCAAACTCTACACAAACATCCCACGTACCTGGATGTCCGCGGCATCCCCGTTTACAGATTTGGAAACAGAGGCTCAGGTAGCTTTAAATAACCAAGTAAAGGACACACGGCAGAAGAGGAGCTGGGTTCGGAGCTGGCCTACCCGTGCACTCACCCATGACCTCCTGAGGCCCGGGGGGCACCGAGGATGAAGTGGCAGCACTTCCCTGAGTCACCTGGGCTGATGGCACAGACAAAGAAACTTCCAGCAATAGCAATATGCTCAGAGAAGTAAGGAAGAATGACACCATGCGAGGAGAGCAGAGTGGTACACGACTAGGGGAGAACAGGAAAGAGTACTCGCTTATGCATGCCTCTCAGTGCTGAGCACTGAATGAGGCACTTTTGATTACGTCATCTGTCCACCTTGCTTAAGAGTTTCTTGGGGGCAACTGGAGGAGGTCAGTGACCAGGACTAAAGAGACTGGAAGTGGCTTCTAATAGGAGGAAGCTTTTGAACTGGAAGGAAGACAGGACTGTGTTAATTTTCCACAGCTCAGGAAACACATCCCCAACGTTACCAAGTACACAGGCACAAAGTACACAACAGTCCGTCGTGACCCCACACCCACACTAAATTCTCCACATTCTCTAGAAACAGAATGAATGTAAAATTACACGGGGAGACGCGTTGTTAATATGGTTCACAATAGAAGAAAACAAAGGGATTTTACGAGGAGGCTGGCGGATGCAGTCAGCTGAAATAAATAAATTAAATGTGGTATTGTTGTCTCCTTGTGTGTTAGTTTTAACTACCGTTTACTGAAAAACTAAAACATCACATGTGCAAAAAGAAAAAAAATCCCAGAACTTGTGCATCCTCAGACTCTGTGTAACAGATCTACCTCAGGTAGGGGAGGTGGACTTTCATTTCTGGCTGTGGCGGCAGAGCCCTGCCAGGGGGTCGGACACGGCCTTGAATTCAAGTGCCTTGAATGTCTTTCTGCATGGCTGGTGGATGCATGGACCTCAAGGCTCATCCGGTGATCATGACTGCAGTTAATCTGTGAGGCGGTATTATGATCCTCCTCAGCCTCAAAGCCCCCACTGTCCCTGCGGGGTGGACGGGATTTTCTGTTTAGCCACAACACATACACGTCCTCTATGTGGGTTCCACCCTGCCTTTTATTAATCAGCTGGCTATCGCCATGGCGGGCACACCTGCCCCTGGGAGTGGGCCATACCTGAGGACAAGAACCATGCCTGGACCATCTCTTTTGGGCCTGTCTCTGACCTAGAGCTCTGGACCATGCTGCCAAACTGAGCATGAGATCAGAGAGAAGCCTCTGTTGTTGGATCAGTGGTGGGAAATGTGGGCGGGTCTCGCTGCTGGGTGGGGCCTTGAGGGTGAGGACTCCGTTGGGATTTTCAACTCAGCTCTTCTGCAGTCCCCTCAAAGCACTGCCATGGTGTGATCCCACTGGTCAGGCTTCAGTCTCCCACCACTGTTGGGCCAGGAGAGTTCCCTTTTGCAGATTTTGTACATTGAGCATCTAGGAAATTTTGTTTCAACAGAGGATTCTGTAGCTCAACAGAAGAGTGACAGCCAGCACATGAGGGCTGACGAGGTGGTTTGCCATGGCAACGGTGGCCCCTCCCCATCAACCTGGGCCTGCCCCACCCAGGGCCTGTAATCAGTGCCCCAGGACTCCTTCCCCGGCAGAAAAATTAAAACACAATAAACCATCCCAGGAAACAAGTGTATTCTTGGAGTTTCAACACAGGGCGAGGGGGCTGGGGGCTTCCTTTGAACTGAATGGGGCTGAATTACAAATGGCCTGTGACATAGTCTGTTTGGGCTGCCATAACAAGTACCATTTGGGTGGCTTAAATAACAAATATTTATTTCTCACCGTTGACTAGGTGACTAGGGAGTCCAAGATCAAGGCACCAGCAGATTTGGTGCCTGATGGGAGCCCACCTTCTGGTTCATAGATGGCCACCTTCTCATTATGTCCTCATGTGGCAGAAGGGGCGAGAGAACTCTCTGGGATCTCTTTAATAAGGGCACTAATCCCACTCGTGTGGACCCCTCCGCAACCTAATCACCTCTCAAGGCCCCACCTGCTACCATCACATTGAAGATTAGGTTTCAACATATGAATGGGGCGGCGGGAGGGAGTCACAAACGTTCAGTGTACAGCACCTTGAATGCCAGGCTGATGGGTGTCACCTCTATCCTATGGAGCATGTGGCCCCAGGCCCCTAACACACCATACACAGCAAGCACTGACGGGCTCTGTGCAGGTTACACAGACATAGAGCAACAAGTCCAGGAGTTCCACCGTTCCTTGGTGAGCACCCTCTCACCTTGCCTTCCAAGGTTCAGCTCAGGTGTCCCTTTCTGCCCCAAATCCTCCCTGGTGCCAGCAAACAGGACTGACTACCTCTTCCCTGTGCCCAAGGACCACATACACGCTTCTGGAACACTGCTAGTGACGGCAGGGCCCAGGCTCCTGGTTACACAAAACACACAATTCCACAAAGCAAAACAAAACAAAGCAACAACAACAAATCAGAATGCCATTGTAGGTTGTCAAATTTTATTTATTTCAAGTAAGGACATTAAAAAACAAAACAAAATGTACAAACAAATCCTAACATCTTCTAACACTACAATCTAATTTTTTTAAGGGACATGATAACAAGGAAGGAGGAGGGTGAGGAGGGGAAGGAGGAGGAGGAGAAGGGCACCACCTCAAAGTCAAGTATGTTCCTTGAAATTAACAGTGTTAACTCAGAGAAAAACACCCCTATTCTTCTTCACACCACCATGGTGTGTAAACGCCCTATCAAGGCCAGTAGGGACCCCTGGGCTGGTCATTGTGTCTCCTGGGTTGTCCACACCTCCCACGGGAGATGGTAAGTGTCCTAGGGTGAGGCTGAACCAGGAGATGCTCAGCATGTTCACGGGTGGACAAACATGCAGGACAGTGGCTGTCAGGGCCTCCCTGCTCCCTGGCTGCCTGGGAGTGTGATGTCCAGTAACGCCGCATCACACAATGATCCAGCTACGGGGAAGGCCCCTGGCTGGACTGCTGGGCTGGTTATAGACAGATTTTACTTGAACAACTGCTTTTTCTCATACACTCAGGAACTACTTCTTACACTAATAATAAAATACAAACAAACCTGCGCAAGCACTTGGGACCAATTTGCAATTGTTACTTAAATCAGTGGGAAAGGGGAAACATGAAGGAAAGGGAACTGAATCTCTCACAGAGATGCTTGGTTTCCTTTTTAGCAAACTTCCTTGCACTCGCCACAGTTTCTACCTTCCTTTAACACCCCCAAACAGCCACTGGGTCAATAAAGTGGAGGGGGGCACAGTCTCTAGTGGAGAGTCCAGGGTCCCACAGTCGGGTCAGGCAAGGCCTTGGGTGCAGCAGGGTGGCCCCTCCGGGACTCAGCTTCCTGTCCTATAAAGGGCAGTGATTCCCCTTCCGCCGGCCTCCAGGGCTGTAGGGAGAGGCCGCCGAGACACTGGATGATGCAGGCTCTGGAAACTGCAGGACTGAGCAAATGCAAGAGATTGCTGCCAGAATTACTGTTATTGTTGTTGCTAATAAAAATGCTAATAAGTGTAGACTAAGAAAGAATGGGTTGCATATACATTAACACCCCTGCTCTCTCTGGCCTATTTCATTTGGCACACCTCATTTCATTTGCCAAGACATTCACTGTTTCAGGGAGATGATCGAGACCCCCAATGGCTGTACATAATGCTTCCAGCAACTTCCTTCTTGCCTGCTACAACCAAGATCCAAGTGGACCCTCTCCAGCAGACAATTTGGTCCAGAACAACTTTTCCACTGGGGTTCCTCAATAGCCAATGCCCATTCATATGGGAGACAGAAAGAATTTAATATTTCTAATTACTTTTTAGGGAAAAGTTTATTCCTAGAAATGTTGTGATTGACTTTTCATCCAGCTTCCCCTTGGTTGGTATTATTCTCTCAAGACCCCCTACTAAGCTTTCCAACGAAACATCTTTTGCTCTTTTTCATATGCCAGCTGTGTTTGCTTTTTTTTTTTTTTTTGTCTTCCCTCAAGGGAAAGAGAATGTCTGAGATTTCTGCATCCCAGCCCTGTGCCTGGTAACTTGGTGGAACTAAGCCAACGCACTGGGAACGAGAACCAGAAGATGGAAGGATTTACCCCTGCCCATGCTTTCTTTAACTGCAGCTCCAAAACCCCCAAACGGTTCAGGATAAGAAACTGGCCCAAAGCTGATTAATTTTGCAAATCGGACCTTCCAGGGTAGCATACAAGATCTTCAGAAAGAATATTCCGTTTTTCTTCCCTCAAAAGCTTCAGGGACTGTAATTAGAGCACCGTGGAGCAACAGACTCCACTCTGGTTCACTAAGGTCAAGAACCTTCCACCAACAGGTACGAAAATAACGTCCCATTCTGTTTGAAAACACTGCCTCGGATTCGGATTTGTGCTCTCACTGTGTTCGGTGCATTTTTAAGGAGCTCTGTTTGGTTGGGTTTTGACAACTGGAAGCTGGGGCATGGAGGCCGGCCCCAGGCACAGGGTGGTGTTTTTCAAAGACTTCAGTGCCTCTATTCCAGACCTCCAAACAGAAATCTCTAGTGCTCTTCTTATTTTTAATTAACGTCTCTGATGATCCAGATGCACACTGAAGTCTGAGTTGCCAACTCATTTTTCTGCCAAGGAGTTTTACTCAACAAACTCCCTCCAGCCCCCACCCCACCCCCGACACACACATATTTATTCCTTGACTTTACTGAGCAACGATTTCTGCAGGACAGGGCACCAGTGGGGTCTATGAGATCCTAATGACTGCAGACTCTCCAAAGTTCTCAGAGTCTTGGTCAGTAGTCCACCGTTCTCTTTACCCTGGCTACCATGGCTACCAGCCACCTTCTAGGCGCCTCGTGTTTCCTTTTGTCCCAGAAGGTCATGATTTTCAAGCTTTACTCTTCCAACTGGCTGGGTACAGGACAGGCCCTCAGAAATTGCTTGTTGATCGCTCTGCATCTGGCAACACCTTCACGGACTGGAACCACTGACTGGAAGGTTGTGCCTTATACATGAATTCATTGAATGCTAACTGGATATCAGTATTGACGACAACAACAGTCATAATAATGCTAGTGATAAGATTCCTGATCTAAAGGCCTTTCCGGTTTACAAAGATGTGTCACAGTTTCCCTTTGACTCACAGTCACCTGTAACACCAGGGCAAACATGAGCATACCCACTTTACAAATGGAAAACTAAAGCTCAGGGAGATGAAGTGACTTTCCTGAGGACCTACAGCTAATTGGTTACAGGGCTGGTACTCAGTCCAGACCTCCTGACTCCCGGGAGTCAATCATTCTTTCCCTGACTCAATAAATAATACTGAGCATCTACTATGTGCCATTCATATTGGTGCTGAGGATCTTCAAGCCAAGACTGTACCGAGCCCTCATGGCCACGGTCATACTACATCTGTTTCCCACACTAGAGCCCACATTTCATGGCGGTCTTGTTTACCACTGATCCCTGGTGCACCCAAAGTATGAATGAATGAATGAATGAATGAATGGTGGCTGACCGAGGAGTCATGTAAGTCCACTTTGTGCCACAATTCACAGATATACCTACAGGAGGATGGGTCCCAGAATCAAGGAAAACAGGGAACAGACCTGCTAGGTTTCTGGCGGATCCATTTACATGCACCTTTGAGGCTCTATCCAGGCTCTGCCTATGACAGAGAGGGAAATGTGCAGAGTGCCCGTGGAAGCAGCCACACGGGGAGAGGAGGGTCATCAAATCCTACGTGTCCAGGCTACAAAACCCGGCGCTGTTCAGCCTGAGGAAGAGCGCACATGGAGCGGGGGCGGGGGGCGCATCCAGCTGTGGCCTCCATGCTCTGGTGGGGGTCTCAAAAGCAGAGGGTACAGATATGATTTCTTCCATCCCAGAAGGAAAAACCAGGTGAGAATGGGGTGAGGGGCAGAGAAACTAGAGGCAGCAGATATCAGCTGAAAAAAACCCCAACTTTTTAAAAACTAGGGCTATTCAGAGAGGGGATGAAGAGGTGGCAGGCCAGCCATACCTGGAGGTGACCAAGCGTTAGATGCCCACTTACTTGTAGGACAGATATTGAAGGGATCAAAGCACTGGAAGGCCCCTCTAACTCTGAGGTTCTGAGCTTCCGTTCTGTCGCAATTATGTACACTGTAATATAGCTGTCACCACCTCGTCTGTAGCCTGAAGAATGTGACATGCACAGTGTTATGAAGAAAGTAAACAGAAATCCCAGCCAAGGTAGCTCTGCAAATCAAATTCATATTCTGAGGTCCCTTCCCCCTCACACCGCCAAACACACAGCAATAATATAGCTAAAAGACAAAAATAGAAAATTTAAAGATATAACCTTGCTTTAAAAGTAAAATGAAATTCTCAAGGAAACAACAAAAACCACAATGTGGTAAGCGGAGATGAAGAGAAGTCGGGGGCAGAGCCCTACTCAGCGCAAAGAGGACTCGGAGCCAAACGCACTGTCTGAAGCCGAGCAGGTAGCAAACAGCCTTTGCTACTCATGAGCAAAGCTGGAACAAAGTTCTACCGTTTGCTGCCTGGCACTGCGGACCACTTGAAGCCGCATGCTCCGGGAGGCAAGACAAGGACGCGGAACAAACGGACGGATTCAGTGCAAAAAGGGCCCTACTTATTCAGCCTCTTCTGCACTCACGGTCTTTGCAATACAACTTTGCAGCCCCCCAATAAAAGGCGGAATCTGCTTTCCCGCCTCTTGAATCTGCGCTGGCCCTGTGACTTGATTTGGCTGGGAGCATACAACGGAAGCGACGGTAAGCTGGCTCCAGACACAGGCCCCAAGAGTTACCAGAAAAAAACCAGTTTATAATAAATCAATAACCAAATAGACAGCAGATGTCTCACCAGTAACGAGATCCAAAAGATAAAGTTCTGAAGTCAAACAACTTTTTGCCCTGAATTCTATACCTTGATAAACTTATTACTCAAGAGTGAGAGAAAAACAGGGACATTTGAAGACATCTAAGTATTGAGAACTGAGCATCCTTGACCCCCACCATACGCACCGAATACAACTTAAGAATAAACGCAGCAAGAACTGAGCCCAGAAGAGGGGAGGGAATGCTGGAAAACAATGGTGAGCAAGAACATCGGTAAGACTTGTTGGTAAATTTAATGACTAACTAAAAAAAACCCCAAAAACAGTAACTAAAAATTTTGTTTAATTAGTGGAACCAAATTCTAGGGAACAATAGGAAATACAGAGCAGATATTCAGTGGGTCACCTGAAGTCGTTACAGTTCTTATCTGGTTCAGTAGAAGAGAAAAATGCTGAATAGCTTTAGATTTCAGGAAGAAAAAGAAATAGAATTTAGAATATACGCTAAAATGTTACGGTATTACGACAGCAGAGAAAAAATGGGGGTAACAGAAGGAACACCCAAAATAAGATGGTAGAAATATGTCCGCCATCACAATAAATATAAACCAATTAAAACCACCTATTAAAACACAAACTAAAATGAGTATAACAAAATGGGATGCAGAATGTTATGTACAGTATGATGTTTATATAAAGCCTTAGAAATACTATATATTGTTTATGGACACGTACATCTGTAGTAAAATGTAAAAATAGAGACGGGGAAAAATGCAACCAGCTTCCAGACAGTTGTCTCCCATGGAAGGAAGAAGGGAGGGAGGGGGGCTGGGAAAGGGTAAAGAGGTGGCTGTGGCTGCATTTGTAATGCTTTAGCTCTTTGAAAAACGAGATCTGGAGGGAAAACATTGACATTTTTCAAATCTGAGGCGCAGGTATAAGCTATATTGTAGCTATACTGTTTTTTCTCACTGTATGTTTGAAATATGTTGTGACATGTTTTAAAGTTGGAAGGAAGGAGGGAAAAAGGAAGGAAGGAAAGAAGGAGACAGAGGAAGGAGGGTTTACCATGTGTCTTCTCTTTTCTGTGTTCTGATACTGTGACACCTGAGACGCCAGTTCTGAGAGACAGCAAACCACTGCCTTGTGAGCCTTTTATATGCAAACCAATCCAGAGCCTACCCCGGCCCCTTACAGGGCTCTCGTTCTCTGGGTCGCTGTCCACCTGCCCTAACCCCCCCAGGGCCAGGCACCAGACAACTAAGTACAGCCCCTAAGCCCCAGGCCCACTGAAGTTACTCAGCCTAGCCAACCCTAAACTGTCTACCCTGCCTAGCCTGTTCCTTCCCGAACAAACACAATAAAGGCCCGCGGCCACATTTTGTGACCAACCACGGTGCTTCCCGGCATGGCCTTGGACGGCATGCTGTGTGCATCCCATTTCTACAGGACTGAGAGCATAAATTCCTTCCTTGGCGAGAGTCTTTTACTTACATGCTTGCATGTCTCATTACACCCAATTAAAACAATCCCTGGTGCCCTAAAAACAGGAAAAGAAAGGAAAGGAGGGAAGGAGGGAGGAAAGATATGAAGATCAGCCCTACAGAACTTGACCGGAAATTGAGACTCTAAACTCAATGCATCCAAGGCTGGCTCTTTTTAATACAGGTCTCAGTGATTTCATTGACCAGAAATAGACTTTCAGGGTATATAAGAAGCCTCTCTGCCTTTGCACACGTTGTTCTCTCGGCCCAGGACAGCTCTCTGCCCTGCAGCCCTATCAAAACTCCTTTCCTCTAGGCTCAACTGACACCCCACTTCCTGGACCCTCGGCAGAAGATCCCTCCCCCAGACTTGTTTCTCAATTCGGCCCTCTGCTGGCTGGCCCAGCTCTGTCCCCCCACATGATGGGCTCCTGCGGCAGAGATGCTGTCCGTTCACCTCTGAGTCGCCAGCCCTAGCAGGCACGGACACGCCAGAACGCGCCATTCACATCCATGCAGATGAGCCCGATGACAGTCATAGCGCTCAGAGGCGTGGAGGGGCACTCCTGGTGAGAGAATTACGAGGGAAGACTACAAACCCATCTCAGCGCAGTGACCGCCAGCACCCACGGCGGAACCGTGAAACGGCCTCGACTGTTCCACAGTTCCAGTGAATTTTTAAGGAAACTCAAGTATATATCTTTAAATGCCCATACTTTCAAAGGTTTTTCGATAGACGCCCTTTAAAAATACAATACACATTTAGACAGGCTTGCAGGTTTTAGATACATTCTCACTGTTTACCATTCTTTATCCCCCAAGAACCTTTTTTTTTAAAAAGCTAAGATAACAACCCATGCTTGTAGAAAATTCCAACAACACAGTAACAATATCAAATAGGAAAAGCAAGCTCCTCCCTGCTTCCCTTCCCTCCAATCTCACCCTCCAGATATAATTACTGTGGACTCCCTGCTCTCCTAAGCAAACAGAGCTGCGCGCAGCCCCCATTCAGACCTCTTGGTGTCTGCCTGCGACTGTGCAAGGCATCTTCACACACGTTTGGTTCCCTCTAAACAGCTCTGCGAGGGAGAGGCAATTACCGCTTCCAGAATAACAGCTGTAGGCAGCAACGGACTCGGGAGCCTGGGTGCCTGGCTTTGAATCCCGGTGCTGCCATTTATGAGCTCTGTGGCCTCGGGAGGGCTCGCTTCTGTTCTGTGCTTCAGTTGCTTTGAGCTAATAAACGGTGCATACGTTAGTTTGCTAGCTCTCTGCCTCCATCAGCCCAACATCTCCCCCCTCCGCCCCGAAGAGGCTGACTTGCTCTGGGCTGGAAACCAAATACGACACTATTGGTGAGAACAAAGTACAAAACAAGTGCAGCCAGGCGCAGGGCGAAACCCTAAGCAGAGTCCCCTTCATAAAACGACTGCGTCTCCACAGAAGTCTTCTTGGACAGGTGGAGTGGCTGGGTCCGTGTCCTCGGAGTAAGTGAGGTATTGACATACGAATAGGTTTTCTAAATTTCTAAACTGACGTTTCTGACAGGCATGTTTTACATTTCTCCATTCTCAAAATGCAGACCTCTGACAGCATGTTTCACTTTAAGCATCCGCACTTCCCATCCAGGTACCGCATGTCAGTTTGGAGCCACTCGCCATTCACATTCTGAAGGCGTGGGTAGAGTCATCATGAGGTGCCGCGTTGCATCTAAACAACATCCCAGCTCCCCACAATAAATCCTCTTTACGATGGATGGTTGCAAGTTTCTGTCAGACGGGTGTGCATCTGAATACTAAGCTATGCTGAAAACTAAACACACACAGGGCCACAGCACAGGAGGGGGCCGAGGTAAGTAAGACCCAGGCCGTGCCATGAAGGAGGTCGGGGTCAGAAAAATAAAAGGCAGCGTGAGAAGAATGTCTGGAGGCGGGGGTACAAAAGCAGTTTGTGGAGAGCTGGGGACACTGCTTGCTTTGGGGCCCCAAGGGCCTCTGAGATTCCTGATTTCTTAGTTACATTCTTGTGCTTGCTGAACACATAATGAAAGCGTGCACGTCAGACACACTGCTGAGGCCCATGCAAACATGCCAAGCTCCAGCAGAAGGAGTGACGAGGGAGACAGGATTTTCTGGCTTATTTGAACAATCAGATCACTCAGGTCCTAAACGGATTTCTTTGGGCTCGATTCTCTGACTAGATTACCTCAAAATCCTTACCTCTCCTCTGGTGAATATGGAAGACCTAGATCATGTGCTACCCCCCAAAAAGTTTCAGAAAATCAAGTGCTAAAGTCACAGTGGGGGTGGGCTCGGTGCGGGAGCTGCGTGGTTCACGGGGTTATCCCTGAGTGGGCTCCTGGGTGAAGGGTTGGTTAGGAGGTCAGGTCGAACGTGCCTGGCAAACCGTAAGCCAACAGATGTGAGAGACATGGAAGGTGGGGTGAGGCTAAGAGGCCCTAGGGCCATCACTGCCATTCAAGGCCTGGACTTATAGCAGGACAGACCTATGTCCAGTTTGGCTCTATTACCTTCAGGCTGTATAACCCTGAGCCAGTCTCCTTGCCTGCCTCAGTTTCCTCATCTATAAAATGGGATGGCATTGTCCTACCAGGTTGTCTATGATGACTGAAAGAAAAAAGGTACCTAAAAATTTTAATTCAGTGCCTGGTACACAGAAAGTGCCCCCCAAAAGTAGCTGTTATTCTAATTCTCGCCATCATTAAAAAAAAAAATGTGTCTTTTACTCACATCAAAGACCCATGTCCCCATGGTAGTCACGCTTCAAGGTGAACTGATCCCGTGACCCCACCTCTCTGGCCTGAGACCTCATGAAGGGCCTCAATCTTGACTCCACCAGATCCCTCTAAATGGCTTAATAATAGGGGCCCCTGGAAGGGGAGCCAGACTCAGCATAATTGCTAGTCTCGTGCTCTTGTTGTAATCTTGACTTTCTGGGGGATTGTTTGATTATAATAGTTGGGGGTTTCTGTGTGGTATTTAATTAGGCAGATAAAAGTATGTTAGGATGAAACAACAGTATTTCTTATTTAATGGCCTGTTCTATATCTTATCCTAAAACCATGACAAAAGATGCTTCCATCCAAGAAAAATAACATCTCTCTCCTCCCTCTCTCCCTCCCTCCTTTCCTCTCTCTTTCTCTTCCCCCCTTGACGTCCCATTAACATGGCTCCCACCTCACCACCACATCCCGGAGAACAGACCATGGCTAATTACTCCTCACTCCTTTACACCCAACGTGGCTGAGTTCAGAAGAGGAAGGGGCAGAGGGAGTGTGGGGCCGCGGTAAGTGGCCCGTGCTTCCTGCCCCAGCTCTCAGCCCGGATCTGTGACCTCAGACCAGTCACTCTCCTTATCGGGCCACTTTCCTCCTCTATTTTAAGCCTAGCCTAGCTCTACTTTTTGAAAATAAAATACTTATTACGACTTGTGCCCAGAGGACCAAGATTAGGGGGAGATTTATAAAATTAAACACAGTTTAAGAGCAGATAATGAAATGTAATAAAAATAATGCCCAGCTAACCAAAGTCCAGAAAGAGATATTAGCAGGTAAAGGGACGATCTCAGAGGTCTTGTCTAGCTCTAAAGTTCCATTATTTTAATTCTGGGCTGTAGAATGCCAACATTTACCCAAGTCAAAAAAAAACATCTAGAGAATGATATTTTATTGGAATCCAAGTTTGATTTTTCAATATTGATTTTTGTGAAGTCAATTTTGGTTGAAAGTGCCTTTTCAAATTGGTGCTTCTATGGTGTCAAATGTCAACATTTATTTTTCCAGAACTGTCTTTCCTGTGGGGACTCTGGTCAGAGAATGAAGCTCTTGAGTTCCTATTTTTTCTTGGTTCCGATTGAGGGCCTTGATTAATTGTGCAGGGTTGTTTGGGGTTTTTTTGTTTGTTTGTTTGTTTTTACTGAGCCTTTAAGGTTCCTGTTTGGACATAAAGAGTAGGTTCTACTGTATGCATGCCCTTTATGAACAAATCAGGAGAGGAAGAGTCAAAGGTTGGGGAGGAGGCGCTTTCATCTGTGGTCTCGCTGAAAGCTATGAAAGCTTCAAGGAGACCTGCCGGTCCCCATTCACCTGCTGACCGTGTGCAAGCCTCAAGCCCTCTGAGCTGTGGTGGGCCATTTGTAAATGTTGATAAGAACACCTGCCTGACAGAGAGGCTGTGAGATCTGGGTAAGATAGCGCAGGCCAGGGCCCGGCCTTGACCTGGCTCACAAAAGGTGATCCGCAAACGGCGATCCTCCCTCAACCCCTTGATTTCTTTTCCCTACACTGCTGTATTTTATTTGAAATTTTTCAAGTCTATAGGAAAGTTAAAAGAATACTACAATTAATACCCACATACCTTTCATATACTCATCAGTCATTAATATTTTCCCATATTTGCCTCTTTCTCTCTCTCTGCTTTCCCCCTGAGTTACTTGAGTGTAGGTTGCAAACCTAAGACCACATCACCCCTAATATTACGGGATGGATCTTTTAAAAATAAGGACATTCTCCGTCTAACAGCATTCTCACTATACAACTCAAAAAGTAATATTCATTAAATAATATTATTTAAGACAAAATATGAATTTCAAACTTCTTAATTGTCCCAAAAATGTCTTTTGTGGTTTTAACTTCAAATTAAAAGAAAATGCACACATCACATTTGAGAAACTGTCCATTTCCCTTTGCCAATCCACCCTGTGATTTTTATATGGTACGGGAAAAAAGACTTTCTCCAGGGCAAGCAGGAACAAAAGAACAGATAATGATTTGCTAGCAGAAAAGACAAGAAGGAACCCTCAGAATTGGGCTGAAATCCTCTCTGAGCCACTGGCTCTGGGTGACACTGGGCCTGATGCTTTCTTCCTGCAGATGTTTCCATCATCTGTAATCACAGGCTTATACCAGCCCACGTCAGGACTCCATTATCACTCCAATGCAGGGAGTGGAGGTTCACAAGCGTTCAGTCATGCAGAGCCCAGTTTGAATTTTGCTATACCAGCAGTGTGGCCCTCAGCATTGCTCTCAAGTTGCCATGCGTTTGAGCCTCAGTTTACTCGTCTACACGATGGGTGTGCTAACATTAGTGCCTACCTCATAAGGCCATCATTAGAATTAAACATCATAACTCTTGTGAAGCTCTAGGCACAGCAGCAGGCGCACAGTAATGGCTCAGTTACAAAAAAAAAAAAAAAGGAGCTATTACAGTTATTAATGTTCCAGAAGTTATGGACTCTACAATCAAAGCTCTTATCTGCACAGTAATTACCTTTGGCTTATGAAGAGCCCTTCACAATTTATGAAGCACTTTCTCTATTATCTCCTGTGGAATGTGGTCTGAGAACGTGGCAGCGTGGGGACAATTTCCCCCACTTTAGAGAGGCTCAGAGAGGTTGAGCAGGTTAACGGAGGTTACCCAGCTGGTTACAGAGGGAATGAGGGCTCAGAGAGGCCCCACCCTTGCCCTGTCCCGCCAGTTCTCGCTCTCCTTCTATTACCATAGCATCAGCATCGTGTGGCTTTCCATCCATTTCTGCCTTGAGAACGCTCATCTTGTCTTATTTCAGTCCACTGAACAACCAGTCATATCTGGACACAACTTGCATCCTAGTGTGTGACCACAGGGAAGAGGCTCTGCTTCTCTGAGTCTCTGTCCCCCCATCCGAGAGATGTAACATGAACTCTCTGCCCCAGTAGCTGCTGGTGCTCTGAAGTGCCAAGCAGAGAAGGGCTGTGGACTGCAGAACACTCTAGAGAGTGAAAGCCACCCCTGTTATCAGAATCTGTGGGCCTACTAAGGGCTTCTTCTCAAAAGGCACTCCTTTGCATGTGGAGTCAAATACATACTGTAAAATAGCACAGAAAATTAGGGTGCCTTCTCCTAGGTCTCATTTTTGAATTGTAAACTACAAGAGTCAAAGTCACTTTGAAAAATGGCTTTTCATTTGTCATGGTTTTCATTTCCTCAAAGAATAGGCATATTATACTCGGCAAAAATCGATGCTTCCCCGTAATAACTTGCCTACAGATATCCGGTGCTGAAAGCCTCATTGAGAAGGAATGAAGGCTTATCTATAAGATCCATCAGCCACATCAAGAATCTGAAAATCAATACCTTACGAGCTTCCATTAAAAATGCACAATTTTTAAATCAAAATGCAAAACAATGACTTCAGGTTTTAAGACAAAAAGTCTTGCCATTAAAAAATACCTTCGGATATCTCAAGTACAAAAATGTATTCTTTTATCAATCTAAATATTACAATCATCAGGGCATCCTCCATGTCCCAGAATCTAGTCACTCTTCCTCCTCCCAGCCACACCATGTACATTTTGAAACCACCAAACCAGAACCCCCATCTGTGAATGGAAGGAAGGAAGTAATGTTTACCAGGTGCCAGCTACTGTCTGGGCAACTTGCTAGAGAAACAAAGATGCTCGGAGTCAGGTCATATGTCAGACCATGGCATTCCTTGGCCCAAAATCTTCCCATGGTGCCCCTTCTCACTGGGAGTCAAAGTCCCTGCAGTGGTCCCCAAACCCACATGACCAGCCTCTGGTTAGGTACTCCTTAACGTCACCTCCTTTCCTCTTCAGCGACGCTGGCCCTTCCACTGCTCCTTGAACCTGCTGGAATAGTTTCCCAGGGCTGCTGTAACAGATTATTACAATCAAGGAGCTTAAAACAAGATAAATTTACTCGCTCCCAGTTCTGGAGGCTAGAAGTCTGAAATCAAGGTATCAGCAGGCCATGTTCTTTCAGAAGGCTCTAGGGAGAATCTGTTCCATGCCTTTCTCTTAGCTTCTGGTGACAGCTGGCATTCCAAGGCCTTCCTTGGCCTATGGATATATTGCTGTTGTCACATGCCATCCCTGTTTCCCTTTGGACACCTCTGTCTCTCTGTGTCTCTTTTTCTCGTCTTATGAGGACACCAGTAATATTGGATTAAGGGCACACACTACTCCAGAATGACTTCATCTTAACTAATTATATCAACAATGACCCTATTTCCAAATAAGGTCACATTCACAGATACTTGGTGCTAGGACTTCAACATATCTTTTGCCAAATTTGGAACTAAGTCAGAGCCAAGGGTAAGATCCTCAAGTCTTCAAAGAAGCCGTTCTGGGTGAGGAAAGAAATAATTCCTATGCACATCTAGTACTGAATACTAGAGTTCATCTAAACAGGGACTGAGTTGAGGTTCAATATGTATGGCAATTCATTCATACCTGATATGTAAATTTTCAAATGTGCTCCAAAATCATGTGTGCTTATTTACAGAGAGAAAATTGAGATTATTTACATTTATAATATTATTTTAATAAAGAATCATAATTTTCACAGAAAAGACTAGAAGCGATCAGATGATGAACCTAAAATTTATTTTTGATTTTACAAGGTCTGTCTAGAAAAAGGCCAGCCATTGTTAACATAATGAGAATGGTTTGCGGAATATCAATGTAACCTGGCAGCCAAGGAGAGAGGACTGGAGTCTGCATGCATGAACAATGACGACTTCACTGTACTAGTCAGTGGGGGTGGTAGACGCCAATGAGTGAGCATGTGTACTGTGTGGCCATCACATTCGAAATGACTGAGTACAGCAGCAACGGACCTGCATCAAATTTTGTGTTAAGCTTGAACATCCCTCCAAGAAAACTATTCAGGTGATTCAGAAGGCCACAGTTATAGGCAACTGGCGATTAGCAGCTTCATCACAACAACATGCCGACTCATGCATCACATCTCGTGCAGAGTGTCTGGGCAAAACATCAAATTACCCAGGTGACTCAGCCTTGCTACAGCCCAGACTTGGCGCCCCGTGGCTTCTGACTTTTCCCAAAACTAAAATCACCTTTGAAAGGGAAGAGATTTCAGACCATCGATGAGATTCAGGAAAATATGATGGGGCAGCTGATGGCGATTGGAAGAACTGTGTGAGGTCCCCAGGTGCCTACTTTGAAAGGGACTGAGGAGTCATTGTCTTATGTATAATGTTTCTTTTATCTTGTATTTTCTTCAATAAATGTTTCTATTTTTCATATTACATTACTGGATACCTTTTGGACAGACCTCATATTTATACCTAAGCTGATTCTAATCATTAAGCTGAGCACGCGCATTTACTGATGAGCGCTCCTTAAATTACGGGCAATTTTCTTTTCCTCAAGACTAGGTGATATAAACCAAACCTAAAAGGGATGGCCGCCCTTTTCCTCATACACCTAATAGCTTCAACATCCTCTGTCCACCAACTTTTTAAAAATGGATATAATGGACATTGGTTGTCTCCTATGTAGCACTGATCTTACTCTCCCCTGATTGACCCCAATTTTCATTTGGGCTCACTGCTCCCCCAAAGAGTAGCAGTCACACTGTTAGGGATCCTAGTGATTAGCATAAACCAATTGTGGTTCAGTCCATCTTCCAGGTCATGATGGGTGCAGGAGGAAGCCAAAGAGAACGCATACTTCCCTGAAGAAATGTGCTTGGAAAGCTTTGGCCCATGAGCTATGAAAATTTCCTTGGACTCATAGGATAGGACCCCATTATGACACAGGGCAAGGAGTCCAAAAGCCTGGATTAAAAACTTGACTCTCATACTTCCTGGCTGTGTGACCCTGGAAAAGACAACTTTCCTTTCTAAATAAGCCTCAGTCTTCTCATTTGTAAAATGAGAATAACAAAAGTTTCTATCTTACAGGGGTGCTGCTATCATCACATTAGTTAACATGTTCATTCACTTAATATTTACTAAGTGACTACTATGTGCCAGCAACCATTCATTCTACACTCAGAGGGTAAAACAGGTAGAAGAATAGACAGATACCCCTGGCCTCAAGGAGCTTACATTCTAAAAGATTTTAGTAAATCTTAGCTACTGATCCTGATGATTATAGTTATAGCAATATTACAATTCATATTTCTTTGTAATGAAAATGTATTTCTCAATTAATAAGAACGCAATTTCGATTTTAAAAGAATTGGGCCCTCTAACTTATCTACTTCCCAAACATAGATCTCAACTAAGAATTCTTTAAACTTATGCTCTGCTTTGGGTTACATCATAAAACCAAAGATTTCCCTGTAATATTTGAATTTAATTCAAGAAAAAGATCTGATTACAGCAGCTTTTAGTCCAGACTTTAGAAAAAAATTAATTATGCATGCATTCAACTAGCAATGAGCAAACTTGATAATTTAGGCAGTTTAGCAATTGGGTTGAAATTTTACAGCTAATTTAAAGTACTCCACAATACTGACTTCAGACTTGAGGTTATGAAGCTGAATTAGCCTGGACAAGAGCAATTACTCAGCACTTTAGTACACATGGCCTTGGCTGACTTTTTGGCACAATGAAGTGACTGCTCACACCCAACCACAGTTGGCCGTCTGCTAAGATGTCCAGTACTGCCTGTATGCCAGCCGGAGTTTGTTTTGTGTTTTCCGAAGCAAGGCTGGGTCTTATTTATCCTTGTCTCCTCCTGCCTGACAACAGTCACAGCACACTCCATAAATGAAGGAAGTTAGTCCCAGTGGAAAGGTCACAATGATTTATGGCTGTGTGACTTTAGGCAAGCTCTTTAACCTCATTGAACCTGCTTCCCCTACGAAAAGAAATGAGAGCAATACCTTCAAAGCAGTTGTGAAGGATGAGAGAGGATGTATACAAAGCATTTGGCAAATACTAGGTGCTCAAAAAATTAGCCTCTTGTCTTATCCAGTGTGGTAGTTTTAAAACACGGACCCAAAACTCTTAGATACACCTCCCTTAGAAGTGGGGTCCACGCTGCCTCCTTTATCAGTTTATCTGAGCAGACTTAAGACTGCTGTGATCAACATAGCATCGGGGAGAGATGCTTGTGACCCCTATGACTAAGTGATAAAGGCCATGCAGTACCTGGATTCTCTTTAGGGATCTCAGGATGCTCCCTCTCAAAAGTTGGCCACCTGCTATGAGAAGCTAAAACCATGTGGACAGGAGAGGCTGTGTCTCAGTGCTCTGGTCAATGGTCTCAGCTAAGCTCAGACTTTGAGTCAACGCAGCCCATCAAGTGTTCCCAAGTTGCAGTGCACGACAAGCCCTCCCTGCTCTGGCTTATCTGATTTCCTGGCCCACAGAGTACCTGAGAACAATAAAATGGCAGCTATTTCACCACTAAGTTTGGAATGGTTTGTCACAGAGCAATAAGTAACTGAAATACTCAGTAGGTATTATTCATTCCACCCAACATTCACGGGGGCCTTCTATGTGCAAAGTAATGCAATATGCTACGGAGAACCTCAAGAAGTACACAAGCTGACGGAGAAATTTAACTGTAAATAGCTAGTGGTGTGCTGGTAATGCTTAATAAATACCGGGGGTTGGGGGAAAGGCCCTCCCTTGTAGTGTCAGACTATTTCCATGGTGTAAGTTTTCCCGTCATTGTCAATTTCCAGCTACCAACTTGAAGTCGGTCGGCTTGAACAACTCCTGAGAACTTAACATCAGCTCTCGTTGAGCCAGTACGAGTCAGCTCTGGCACACCACTATCAGAGCACTCAGTCTGGGTGAGAAGCGCTATGAAAAAGGCAGCAAAAATGACAGGGGCAAGGGGATTCCAGGTGGCCGAGGTAATGGCTGCCACTTAAGTCCAAAACTCCCAATATCGCCTCCAAGAAACAATAAAGAACAAGAAGAACAAATGAAACGCGCACTTTCAACATAACTAGAAGACAGAGACCTCCCAAACCTCAAATTATCTGGAAGTAGAAAAACAAGCTCTAAATCTCAGTGAGAGCAAGGTGAGCACAAGAGCAGTTTGGCGGGGGAAGTGTGTAGAGGAGAGAGCAGCCAGTAGCAGGTGTAAAGCTTAACTAAAACTACCCTACTGAAAATTCGACCCTAAGAAAGAAAACCCTAGAAACAAATAGTGGTGGATCTAACCGCTTACTTCAGGGAATGGATTTAAGAGGAGAGGGTGTGGGAAGACAGTCTTAAGTGATCCTTGGGTGAGGGGGAGAAGAAGGTTCATAGAAAAGAGAGGCACCTTTGGGAGCCACATAGTGACGAGGAAAAGAAACAAGAGGGGGATCTAGACTCCTGAAAGACAAAAGAAAATTAGAAAATCGGAAAACAGAAGGACATGCAACTCCCCCCACCCCCCGACACATACCTTTCTCCACACAAGAAAAATATGTCCTGGACAGTGACCAAGTCTGCCTACAGCCAATACTGTCCCAACTATAGGAGGCTGTGTCCAGATCTAAACTCATACAAGTCCATATTTTAAATACAGCATGACTTGCGGGAAGTCTAGGCTTCCTCATACTACGTAGTATCTTAGAATTGTGTGGGTTTCTCTAAGAGCAGAGCTTCCCTGAGGGGAGAGGGACAATCCAGCGAGGGAGCAGGGAAGGTAGGATGGGTAAGAAGGAAAAGCAGATGGAGGATGGGCTACTGAGCTGGTCATTGCTCTGGGCGACTGAAGAACCACTAGAACACTTCTCAGAAGTGTCCCTCTGAAGCAGGGAGACTAAGGCATCTATGCTGTGCTAGTCCAGTGCCTCTAAGAAGCAGGTGCAAGAGATAAGACGGGTGAAGCATCTCTGAGAGAAAGTGGGCTGGCAGCCAGCGAGATAGGGAGGGCATCAGACTGCTATGCAGGTCTGACGCTGTGGGCAGGCCAGAGGACAAGCAGGTAGGGTGGTCCGTGGAAGAGTCCTAGATGGCAGTGTACTCCGAGGGGTGCTCAGCAAGGTTGATGCGGGGTCCTCGAGCCCCAGGCACCCATCAAAGCTGGCCTGTGTCTCCCAGAATAGGCCTGCCCCAGTGTCGCTGCTCACCTCCATACTGGAAGCATGGCAAGTGGTGATGGGTTTCAGAGGGCCACAGCTGGAGCTGTGGTCAGTGACACTTGCCACTCCTGGGGGTGGCGGAGGCACATTTTCATAGCTGTGATCTAGGGCTGTGTGGCCTAGAGACAGGGACCCAGGGAAATGCAGTGGGGCCTTGAGAAGGGACCCCGTCAGTGTGCACAAGACTGTAACTGACCTAAGGAGTGCCCGGGGGATGTGGGTCAGGGCAAAAAGCATCAGCTCACCTTCCAACTGGGTCCCCCGTGTTAGGCCCTAGATGGAACCATTATTCCCGCAGCTTCAGAGTGTCAACGTGGGCGTTCTGCCCAACAAGAGCTTCGAGCTTCCTGAGGGGCAGTGTTGAAAGTGAGCGCATATAATGTTTTATACCTACTTTTGGTGTCTTGAGGAGGTTCCCTCCAAAATTCACATCTCCCCAGAACCTCAGAACATGACCTTATTTGGAGATAGGGTCTTTGCAGATCTAAATAAAGATCTTGAGATGACATCATCCTGAATTTAGGGTGGGCCCGAAATCCAATGACTGGTGTCCTTCTGGGGAGACACAGAGACACACACATGGAAGAAAACCATGTGAAGACAGAGGTGGCGACTGGTGTGATGCAGCCATAAGCCAGGATCCACCAGCCTCTGGAAGATGATGCAAGGAAAGGGTCCTCCTGTACAGCCTGCGGAGGGAACACGGCCCTGCTGAGACCTCAACTTTGGACTCTTAGACTCTATAACTGTGAGACAATAAATTTCGGTAGTTTTAAGCCACTCTGTTTCTGATCATTTGTTATGTCAGTCCTAGGAAACTAAGAGAGTAATAAATTATCATTAGTAAAAGAGTAAATTAGTAAACAATAAAATAATAATTCTATGCTCATCAGAAGTACAGACCTCACGGAGCTGGAGGAAGAAAAGCCCAGCCAGAAAATCGAGAGGTTCTTAGGACTGAAATGCCTGGGAGCCACACCTCTCATCCCCCACCAAACCTCTGGGTTTCTGCTTGAACGCCTCCAGTGACAGGGAACTTACTACCTCAAGAGGAAGCCTCTTTGTTTTTGGCAGCTCCAACAGTCAAAGCCCTTCCTTATGTGGACCTAAAATATCGGCCTCCCTGTGATCTCCCTAGCTCCCAGCCTAGGTCTGTTCTCGGATCCAGCTGGCTCCTGCGGCACATCTACTAAATCTCCTTTCCGCAGACTACTCTGCCCCAGTTCCTTTAAGGAATAATGTAACTTACTCGAAATACAACAATGAACCAGAATATGCAAATTATCTTATCAGCTGT
This sequence comes from Mormoops blainvillei, assembly GCA_004026545.1. Lineage (NCBI taxonomy): Eukaryota > Metazoa > Chordata > Mammalia > Chiroptera > Mormoopidae > Mormoops > Mormoops blainvillei. Next base: position 361,507 of record PVJD01000095.1, on the reverse strand, counting down.
ACTCCATAAAGACAATCTTTCCCTGATTAGCATACTGCTCTGTCTCTATTTTCATCGGGGATTCACAGAACTGGCGCGCCCAAGCTTCTAGCAATGGCAGGGCATTTGGGGACAGCCACTGAGGCTGGGAGGGCACATCAGGCCAAGTTTAGGAAGTGAGAACTGAAAGAGTTGTCCCTTCATTCCACATATATCTAGAGAGCAGCCCCCAAGTGCCAAAGCCTAGGGTTGAGGGGAATAAGGAGGCTGAGGTGAGGCAGGGAGGCTGTGGAAGGAGAGAATGAGAGCAACTGCCATCAAGTTACTCCCAGAACAACAGTGTGGGAGACAGAGCCAGAAACGCTACCTGAACTCTCAACCTAACTCAGTGAACTGTCACACTCTAGACGAAGGGAAAGGCACACACAGACATAAGAGGTATGACTGCCCCCTTGGTAGAATCAGGGCAGGCTTTCAGAAGGAGGTGCCTATAGGTTGGTTCTTAAGTCAGACATGACCATCAAAATAAAAGAAGCAGAGCAAGCATAACTGCCTAAACAAAGCAAGACGATATGAACCTCAGGCCATGTTCACAGTATGACAACAAGTCTAGCGTAGCTAGAATAAAGGGGGTATCCATGTGTTTGCAAGAGGAAGAGTTGAAAGTAGAAGATGATGTATAAGATGGTCTTCTTAGGTTGAGTAAGGTTTCCGCTCTTTAGCTAAGACAGGAATTTTAGGTGCATCTACGGTGGTTCTTAAACTTATGTGTGCGTTAGAAATCACCTTGGCGGTGTGCTTAACATTTAGACTCCAGCCTGGCCACGCTGTGTCCCTGGCCCCTCACTCCCTTGCACATACCATCATGCCCCCCATTCTAACGCTGTGCGTCAGACTTGAATTGGGTTTGTTTCATAAATAGGCTCCAGCAACGACTCCAAGGCAGGAGGTGGCAAACCTCACTGAGGAAGGGCTTCCCACACTTCTTCATTATGAAAAACGGTGAGGGTGGCATGGAAACATATTAGGTTATGCCAGAAATACTGGCAATTTAAGTTCATGTGAAAAGATGCACTAGGGAAAGAGAACCAATTTCAAGTCTCGATCTAGGTACTTGGTGAAAATGAAAGGCCAAGGATTTATCAGAAATTACCTTTGAGGGCCGAGCAATGACTTGTGGGGCTGCCCAGCCTTCTTCCTGAACCTCAGAATTGCCTGTAACTTGGAAAGAGAGGCCCTCTGGTGATTTCAGGGTGAGCGCAGGGTTTGGACCCAAGATCTCTCAGGAAATTGAAGCACACCTTGCAGAGAAGTCACTCCCTCACAAAGGAGCTATGGGGATTTAAAAAGACATTACATTTTGTTTTTGAAAAGCAAAAAGAATTTTGATGGCAAAAAAAAAAAAAAGAATTTCAGGAGCAAAGCATCACGGGAGTGGAAGATCCTTTGGGCCAATCCGCCAACCGATGCTAAAATATCTCCTGCAAATACTGAGCTCAGAGTTGCCTATAAATGCAGAGTCCCAGGTGTTCCACTGGTTCACTGGGTCTGGTGGTGAGGGGTGTTCGGAAACAAATGATCCAGCTCACCTGGACTCTGCTTACATAACTCCAAGGTCCGAGCACTCCCTCCCTTCAAGGGTGACCCGCCCCAAATTGGAAGAGCTGTGACCATTAAAAAACACCTGACCCTGGTCCTGGCCCTGGATGGTGTAGCTCAGTGGACTGAGCATTGGCCTGTGAACCAAAGAGTCACTGGTTCAATTCCCCAGTCAGGGCGCATGCCTGCACTGCGGGCCAGGTCCCCAGTAACGGGTGCACGAGAGGCAACCACACACTGATGTTTCTCTCCCTCTCTTTCCCCCTCCCTTCCCCTCTCTCTAAAAATAAAGAATAAACTTAAAAATTTTTTTTAAAAAGAAAAAAAAACCCAATATCTGACCCTTAAATGAAAATTTTCTTTTGTGCCAAATGCTCCAAGCTTCCAGCCTCTGCGTTCACTTGGGTAAGTCCAACGTTTCTGCTGCAGGTAGGAAGGCGAAATCCACACACAGGAATGACCCACTAACTCTGCATATACATAAATATTAAAAGGGAAGACCCATCTGACTACTCAGGGAACTTTTATGCCACACTTGTCTTATGTTCCCTCACTGCTGCTGCTTATGGGAATGGTGAGAGTAATGATGATAATGAAAATTATTATTTATTAAATGCTTACGGTGGTTGGCAGAAATAATGCATGTGTGTGCACACACAGAGAAACCGCCCCCACCCCCCCGCCCCAAAGATGTCCGCATTCTCATCCCCAGAGCCTGAGAATACAGTACACTGTATTAGGTTACATGGCAAAGTGAAGTCAGGTTACAGAGAAAATCAAGGTTGTCAATCAGCTGACCTGAAAACCACGAGGTTATCCTAGATTATCGGGGTGGACCCAATGTGATCACAAGGGCCCTAAAAGTGGAAGAGCACGTGTCAGAGTGATGTCCTCTGAGAAAGACTTAAGTGGTCATTGCTGCCTTTGGAGATGGGAGGGGACCATGAGCCAAGGTCTGTAGGCAGCTTAGCAGGGAGAATGAGACCTGAAGAGGGGAAGTGACTTGCCCTAGGGATCAGAGAGGCCAGGCAGAGATGGTGCTGGAAGGCAGGGCCCCATTCCCTATCCAATGCTGGCTCCTGCGCACCCCTCACCCTGCTCTTCCTCTCCTCCTTCCAGAAGAGTCCGTGATGGCCCATGGACACTAAGAAGAGTGGTCGCTCTGTACGGGGCACAGTGATGGAGGCGGCTCAGGGCCCTGTGCCTATGATGTCTCAAAGAAGTGTTCTCCTCTGACAGGGTCTCTCGCTCCTAGACACCCGGGAATCAGGACAGAAACAGGTCATATACATCCAAAGTAACCATTGTGTGCACTGCCACCTGGGTTCACCTATACCATCACGCCCAACATGGCAGCTGCAAGGAGACTGGCATTGCCCCAGAATGGACTTCAGGGACTCAGCATTGTCCCCCTTTGTCCTCTCCCAGGGAGAGGAGAAGCAGCACACCTGCGGTGACACACTTTTCCTACAAAACAACTCAATTAACCTGGCATAAATTTCAGCCCCATAGCCAATCATCCACCATCCCTCTCACACGTGCATAGGCAGAGAAAACACTTTTCAAACAAGAGACCCACTTACGATGGTTCCCACACTCTGCTTTAGAGAGAGCCTCACCCTAGCCTCCTCCCCAGGCCAGGAGCCCATTCCCAGAAACCCGGCTGCCCACTGCGAGGATCAGCATCTTCCTTGCCGGCTGCTCCCTCTGAGGGTTCCAGGGGTCCTGTTCCAAACAGCCTTGCCTCGGGAGGTGCCCTGCTGCCCCAGGACCTGCCCTATGTGGCCTGGGAGAAAATCAGTCACTTGCCACCAGGAAGTTCCTCCCTCCTCGACCAAAAAAGAGGCATTGTGAGGGCAGCCAGGTCAGGCGCCCTTCTGTCACCTGCAGCTGGCTCTGAGCGCCCTCGAATCTTACCTCTTTTCCTTGATGGACCCCTCAGTTACATTAAAAAGGGATTTTTGGCTAAATTCCACTAATTTCAACACGTAAGACTTCCATTTTATTTGAATACGTTTTAATTAAAAGTTTTGAAACTTTTGAAAATACAACCAAATATATACAAAACATTTAAACAATTTGACAGTAATTTCCTCAAAACAGCTAGAAGTTACCTTGCTCAGAGCAGAGCCAGAGCCTTGTTCACCTTTGGATCTGCTGCACCTCCGGCACCCAGTGGGTGCCCGAGGAGTGCATGCTAGACCGAATTTCATCCCCCAACCTAATCCGAGCGCACGGACAGAGTCACAGACGCTACTAGTCACGGACACTGTGCAGTTTGCCCTGCTGTCTACGCATAGTTGCTACCTATCCAACACGGAGTAATCCTGCCGGCAGCATAAAGGGACAGGTTACCCTTGTCTTCTCCTCCTCCTGCAAGGCTCAGCTCAAGTACCTCCTCCTTCCTGAAACCGTGCTGATGTCCCCTTGCTGCCAGTCAGGATCTATCACTCCTTGAGTAATGCTGAGGGACCACAAACAGAACAGTCCTACTATGTTCCAGATACTGGGCATACAGGAACTGTGAGAGAGACTCTCTGTGGGGGGTGGGATGTCACAAACAGACAAGGATCATGCTAGACGTTGGGCTAGCTATGCTTTGGGGGCCCAGAGCAGGGAGAAGTCTAACCCACTAGAGAAAAGGAGGAAAACATCCTAGAAGACTGCCTGGAGGAGGTTCCATCTGAGCAGAAATGGAGAGTGGGTGACATGCAAGCTATAGGATGCGGGAGAAACTGCACCGGGGAGGCTCAGAGGTCGTGAGACAGGCCAGGATGCCTGGGGGGATCACTAGCAGGTCAGTAAGTCTGACACATGGGATATGGAGTAAACTATTAACAGACTGAGCTTGGCTGAGTCCCTAAAAGTTGTGCAGCCTTGGTTTCCTCATATGTAAAAGGGGGATCATAAGGTCTGCCTCCTCAGTGATTCTCATACCTTAGCGCACATCAGAATAACCTGGAGGCCTCATTAAAATGCACATTCCTGGGCTCCCCCCCTCCCCTCGATCCCCACGCAAACACAGAATCTGAATCAGTAGGTCTGGGATGGAATCCAAGGATCTGTGCTGTAACACACACACCACACACACACACAGAACACACAGGTAATTTTGATGAGAGGGTTGTCTACGAATCCATGCAACATCAACTGAGTTACTGTAAAACTTAAAAAATTCAATGTAAATAAAGCAACTAGCATATGCTTTACACATCATTGGTGCTCCAAAGTTAGTTCCCTTTCCTTCTTCTATCTTTGTTTCTATAAATCACTGTGTCAATTTTAATAGAGACCCCATTCCGCCTTCATTTTAGTTGGAGCTGCTTTTATACGTTTTTATGTGTGTTTCTGTGTCTGCTTCCCCCAACAACACCTGAGCCCCTTAAGAGGTGGGACCAAGTTAGCATCCTCAGTGTCTGGTGGGCCCTGAGCCAGGTAAGTGTTTTGTGAATGAAAGGTGAGAAGGAAAACAGTACTATCCTACAGCCCCTCGGCCAGGCTAGGTGTTAACTGTGCAGTAAGTAGGCTGATGGGCCGAGGGGAGGGGATGGGAGGTGGGGGCGGGAGGCGGGGAGTGGCAATGACCTCCCCCAGGGGGAAAGGAGTAGGAAGAATGAAATCCATCAAGAAGCGAGGCTCCTGCAGCACGGCTACTTGCCACTTATGGCAGCCCTGGGAACAGTTCTGTTTCCTGGGCACATTAAGTACAAGCTGCTTGACCACTCAACAAGTTCTTTATGACATTTCCAGACTCTCGGGCCGGAATAATATTAATGAAAGTTTCATGCCCTGATAAATAGTTCATCAGGAACCAAGAACCAAGGGAGGCGATGGCCCCATCCTCCTCCTAGGGAGCCAGCCCGACACCCCCAAAGCCTCTTCCTCCTCTTTCTCAATCTTTACATCCAATTAGCCACCAAGGCCCACTGCCTCCACCACCTGCTCCTGCCCCTCCAACCTCCCACCCCAGCCCTAATGCAGACCCCATAGCCTCATAGCTGGGCCATGGCCACAGGCTCCTCACAGTCTCCTTGCCACTTCCGGTGCATCCCCACCCTGCCACAGCCATCTTCCTGCAGCACGGCTAAGGACTTACCACGCCCCTACTCCAAAGCCTGCAATGGCTCCCCATGGCTTCAGAGTCAAGTGCAAATATTTCAGCCTGAAATTCAAGCTCCTCTGAGGGCTGCTCTGACCTCCTCATCACTCACTGCTCCGCCTCCTTCACCCTCCCTGGAGCCCGGTGCTTCTGAACTGCAGGTTCCACCCTATGAGGGAGGCATCAATTTAATTTAGCGGGTCCTGACCAGGAATTTTTAATAAAATAGAACAGAATATGAAATACCAGAGTGCAGAGGAAGTTTTCATTTCATGACAATTCCGCTTTAGATATGTGTGTGTATGTGTGTGTGGGTGTGAATGTGCCATATCATACTGTAAAATACACATCCTACCATGAATCACAGTCAAAAAGGTTTGAAAAGTGCTGTTTGAGCCGAAGTGAACTCGCCGTTTCCCTTCTGTGTCCTGTGCTCACTGAACCACCTCCACGCTTCCCACATGAGCCCCCGCTCCTGCGTGGTTTCCTCCTCCCCTCCAGCCAGCCACCTCCAGCCATGCGAATCTCGAATCTCGCCATTCGTCCAGGCTGTCCTAACTGGTTCCGCTGGAGCAGGCCCTGGGATGCGGATGTTTGTTTGGGAGGTGACCCCAAAGAGCTCGAGGAAGGGAATGGAGACGGGAAACAGAAAAGGAACTGGGAATACGCAGGTTGCTCTGTTGGGCAGGTTACTGCTCTGGGCAGCTGGATTCAATCCGCTGGGAACTCGGGTGTGGGGGGTGGGGGGCAGGCAGCTGGGATGTTCACTCATCGACTCATGCAGTCAGTGTTGCAAGATCCTGGCAGATGGGGGCTGTCAGAGCAGCATGGGGGGCATGGAGAGTGCCCAAATTCTATGGGTGGTACGGCAACAGTGACAGACAAAGGTCATTTCTTACATGAAAACTGACCTTATGCTCTGCCCATCCTACACACACACACATGCATGCACACAGCAGCACCATAATTCAAGTTGTGTGGTGGACGGTCCTTCCCCTATCTTTGTTCCTAAAATTCAATGATGCAAAGGTTTTAACAGAACAGAGACTCCATCTGCCTTTTAGTTGGAGCCCTTTTTATGTTTCCGTATCTGCTTCCCACAAGACTGTGAGCTCCTTAAGGGGAAGGGCCAAATCAGCCTTCTTCTTCCTGGAAACAGAGCCTGTATTTTCCTTGGGGAACACCTCCCTCCGCCCTCAGTCCATGTGAGCCGGTGTATCCCTGTGGCCACAGTGACAGGCGCAGAGATGGGCACTTGGCCGTGCTGCATCTCAACAGGTCCACTCACGCGCAATCTGGGGACTTCTGTCCACCCTGTCAGCAAAAAAATAGTTTTGTTTTGTTTTTTGTTCGGGTTGCTGAGAGCTGCTGGCTGCCATCTTCTCACCAAGAAGAGAAAAGCTACAAGAGAATGCAGCCAACACAGAAACAAAAAGGGGAGGGGAGAGGGGACCAAGTCCCGGGGCCATGATGGTCAGCACTCCTCAGAGCCTCTGACTGATTCCATTCCCACTCCATCGATTCCTTCTTTCCCCTGAAGTCAGCTTGAACTGAGTTTCTGTCACTTGCAACCCTGAATCCCATCCAGTGCAGCCTGCTTTATGTCCCTCTGACCATCCCCTGGAGGACAGAGTACACGACCCTTCTGTACTGCTGGCACTCGGTAAGGAAGAGCAGGGGGTCCAGAGAGAGACCAGGGGTGAGGATGCCACCCGAACACATTTCCCAGGGAGCTGCAGTTCCTAGACACGGGCAGACACAGACACCTGGTCAGTGACCCAGTCAAAACCACGACCTCCAAAGCAGAGGGAGCGGGTGGTTACAGGCAGAGTGTGGGCAGCAAAGAGCAGAAAGGATGCAACGGTGGAAAAGGAGGCCCAGCACCGAAGTGTCTCTGGGTCACCCGGGTCAGTCTAAAAGGAGTCCTGGGTTCTAACGCAGGGACCTGGGAACTCGTCGGCATATTAACCCAGATTTAGCTCCAGCGAGGCCCCTAGAAACACAGTTCGTCGGAGCTGGAGGACTCAGGAACATCTTGTCCAGCCCTGCGGACTGGCAGGGGCTGGCCTGAGCTCACTCAGCAAGCTGGTGACATCACTGGGACTAGACGCTGGGCTGGTGTTCTTCCCACCGCACAGGACAGAAGCTAGAAGGTAGTCTAGTTCATTCCATTATGTTGTCCACCTACTGGAGGGCTACCCTGAGCCTTCAGCCTCTCCCTCCACCATCAGCCCCCTTCATGGGGATCTTCTCCAGTGCGAACCCTCCAGTGCTCAGGAGACCAGCAGGAACCGAGTCCCCACCTCGCCCTAAGGCTCTGAATGTCCCCATGTATGTATAAGCCACATTCCCCAGCCCTGCCTTGGACCAGGCACAGCGTGGACAGGATGTTTCTAGTTAACATGAGTACAGTTCCTTTGGGAAGCTCCTTTACCACAACCAAGCACGTATATTCAGCACCACAGAACCTTACGTTACAACAACAATAGTGATAATAACGGCAGTGAAGCTAGAGTTACTTAGTACTTTTCATGTGCCAGGCACAGTTCAAGCACTCTACAAAGACCACCTAACTGGATCCTCACACCAACTCTGTGGGATGGGCACTATCATCATTTTATGGATGAAGAAAAAGAGGTGCAGGAAGGTTAAATAACCGACCCGAGATTACCTACAAAGCAAGCGGCAGGCCAGGGCGTGAGCCCAGGCAGTCTGGCTCCGGGGACCCGGCGGAGACCGACAACTCCTCTGTGCAGAAAAGGGGGAGTGTGCCGGAGAGGTTGCCCACCATTCCCTGATACGAGTGGCTCGCTGTAAACCGCCCAAACAACATGGCCCACGCTAAACATGCTACACTCTTCTGAGAGTTTAGCAACTTCGGTACTTGCTAGGCAGGGGGTGTCTTGGTGACCAGCCCCTAGTAAAAGCCCTAGGCAATGAGCTTCCCTGGCAGGCATTTCACATATGTTCCCACTATTTACTACTGGAGAATTAAGCCTGTTCTGCGTGGATCCACCAGGAGAGGTTCTTGGGGGCTTGCACCCAGTTTTCTCTAAGCTTTACCCCATGAGCCTTTTCCCTCTGCTGAGTTTTCTTTTTCTTCTTCTACTATAATGAATCATAGCTGTGAGAACAACTCTAAGCTGAGTCCTGAGTCCTACTGGATGAATTGTTGAACCTGGAAGTGGTCTTGGGGGTCTTGATACAGCCTCAAAAGCCCTAAAGTTAATCGTCTGAAAAAACGTCATAGAAAGTCATAGCTCACCCTGGCTGACGTGGCTCAGTTGGCTGGGCATCGTCCCACAAAGCAAAAGGTCACCGCTTCGATTCCTGGTCAGGGCACACGCCTGGGTTGTGGGTTTGGTGCCCATCAGGGCGTGTGCAAGAGGCAACCAATCTATGTTTCTCACATAGATGTTTCTCTCTCTCTTTCTCCCTCCCTTTCTCTCTCTCTATAAAAAGTATTTTTTTTTTAAAGTCATGGTTCAATTGGTCTTTAGTGACATTTTTCTCAGGCCCCTACTCTTATGTGACATGAGATGATCTCCCTGGAATTGCAATGTGCCTTACAGTGAGTCGTCCAAGCTGGTGGGATTCTCAGAGGGCTGTCTCCAAGAGGGACCTCCTGGCCTCAGGGGCATCAGAGACAGGCCCTCCGCCATCAATAATAACAGCTTTGTTGTCTTACTGACAGGAGAACTGAGGCTCAGAATGGTTGTGTGATCTCCTTGAGGACTAGGAATTCGGTCCCTTGACTTCCCATCCAGGGACCAACCATGATCTGTCCCAGAAGGGGATAAGCACAATGAGTAGAAGGGGCAGGGAGAACATTTTATTGCAATATAAAAAATAATACCCCCCTCGTAACAGGTGATGCTTCAAAATGCATTGAACAAACACAGGCCAAGTGCTGGGGATGCCAGATGCATCAGACATAGTCTCTCTCCTATGGAGTCACAACCAACGGCAGGCTTTAATGTAAGGGACTGAGCTCCTCTTCACCAGGAAGGCAAAGCAGAGGCTGGGTCGCTGCCTACTGGGAATCTCTGCCTTCTAGTACCTACTCAGGTATTTTTATGTTTACCTAATAATGTCGGACTAACATCATCTCAGGCCTGCTATATTCTTTGTCCAACTCTTCCCTTCTGCTCAACCGTTCTTCTCCAGAAAAGCCCAGCCCAGGAACTGTGCAGGCCACCAGCACAGAAGGTGTAGTGAGCGTTGGAAACAGATGGCCCCAAGTTTGATCCCAGCCCTACCCCACGCTAGCGCTAGGATTCCGGCAAGTATTGTAAGCCCTCTGACTCTTAGCTTCCTCATCTGCAAATACCAGGGGTCTGGGAGACTGCATGAAATCTGCACCTGGCTCTCTGCCTGTTACCTGGCAGGAGTGTAATAAAATTACGCCCTGCCCCCCTCGATGCCCAGGGTGCCGGATGTGCCAGTTTTATGAACAGGCCACCTACTTTCCCTTCTTCACTCCACCAGCAGGAGGGAGAACTAGGTTAATTACATTGAGAAGAAATACAAGAGGGTAATAAGGTCCCCAATCCCATGTTTTGTTCACATGTTAAATAAATGTAAAAGTTATTATCCAAATGATGTTCAAATATTTGACCTCATTACCCTGGGTGCTGGCCATGATATCGGGGTTAGTCACCGAGAAGGAAATCCCAGTTATCCAAGCATGCCTTCTTTTATGTAAGAATGAATGTCATTCTTACATTGTCAATTGATATGTTAATTATTTTTTTTAACGTTTATTTTTTTTCTCCAAGCAAGTTCTCAACGACGGGAAAGAAAACAGCCAATAGTTATGGTGCCCAAATAGAGGACTATTTCTCTGAGCCCTCTTCTCCTCTGTATCCTTGTTTACATTTATAATCATTCAGAATATGTCTGTCATTTGAGAGTATTTTCAAAACGCATCTCCACGTTAGCACAGGGGTGTGGTAACAGTACTTGAGAGCACGCTCCAGGCCCAGTTCTGCCACCAGACAGCTCCATCACGTCCCCTCTCCAGGTCTCCGTTTCCTCCTCTGTAAAGGGATGGGTTTGGACTAGATCGGCGGTTACCGAGCCCAGCTTAAAGTTAGCGTCATAATCAACGGAGGAGCTGTTCAATTTTCCGATTCCCAGGCCTCACCTCACCTAGAGCGTGGGGCCCGGAAAACTGAATTTTTAGCAAGACAAGCTCCCTCTCCCCGGGGCACTCGGATGCAGCCAGTCCGGTGTCCGGCCAGCTAGACTACACTATCTACACTGCTTCCAGGATGGCTGGTCCACACTTTGGATAATTCCACAGAACTGATACCTAGTAATAATCTTACTCATTCCCCAGTTTCCAGGTGTCCAAGTTATTTTCCACTTTCCTAAATATGGCTCCTTTAAATGGGCCATGCAGGCGATAGCTTTTCCTCATTCGCAGGCATCTACAGAAGTCACAGAGCCCAAAGGAGAGCCCACATCCTAGCGGTCCACTAAAAAGCGATAGATGTCTTGGAATCCAGGTCAGTTTCAAAGGTAGATTTCTCCTGATTCATCTCTCAGTGACAACAGGCAGGGCTGGCTGGATTTGATTTAAATCTAGCTGATTTAACTCTTCAGTCAGGAGGACTCAATTTGATCAATTTTTTTCCTGCAGAAGATGTGCTCTTTTTTCCCCCCAGAAATATAACCTTAAAGCCTCCTTCACAGCTCAGAGACAAATGTAGCTTTCTTCTTCTTCTTCTTTTTTTTTAAAGTGATTTTATTAGCATCCAAGCATCCTTGAATGTCAAAGCTGAAAATGCCCAGGGGGTCAAATGCCAATTTGACCAACTTGACCACGTAGGCCCCAAAAAGTAGTGCCTTCCAAGGTCCCACTGAGAATTTGCAGCAGGGCAGGAGGAGGGTGGCTGTCCGGACACCCACGCAGCGCCTTTGCCACCACACCCCATTGCCTCCACCGTGATTCCCTCACGGTCCTTCCTAGGAATCCCAGAGCTACAGAAGAGCCTCAACACCGCCTGGGTTTTCTTTTCACCCCAAACTAACTGAAGCATCGGATACAAACAGTGGTGAAAGAAGGGAAATGATTTGCACGCCCAGAGACTAAGGTCTCAGTCACCTAAAAACACGACTCTCAGCTGTAAAGCACTGCAACGACTGAAAAAATACGTATGCATTTATGCCTACAGGAAAAACAGACTGAGAAAAACACCTGATGGAGTGGTGGGACTGATGATTTTCTTCTCCATTTTCCAAAATAGTGTGGTGGTGTTTTCACAATAAATATAAGCTTTACAAACACAACAACATATGAAGCTCTTGGAAAGGGAGCACCCAGGGGCCATCAGAAAGACAGATGAGGCCATTTACCTTGCTTTATTTCTGCTAACTACCATGACCGTCTATTTTGGGTACTTCCTCCAACAATAAGCATTTGCAGCTATGTTCACAAAACACCCCATGGTGATTCATATGTCTGGATTACACTGACTTCATGAGAGCTGTGAAGAGGTTTCTCCTTCCTTTACCCTCCCCTGACATTCGCAGTATATCTTAATCATTTAAAAGATAACCATGTGTGGTCTTGTAACATTCCCTCTGTTGATGTAACTTTCCATCTCAATTTTTCATTCTGTGTGTGTGTGTGTGTGTGTGTGTGTTTTAATCTGTCACATGTTCAGGCCCCGTCTCCCCAGGAATTAAAATCACACCCTCCTTTTAACTAACCCCCTAGCTGGAACAGCAGTGCACCACGATCCACCCAGAGAGCCTGAAACAGAATCCTGTTCATCACCTGCTAACCGGGGACCGAGGGTGAGTCACTGAACCTCTACTTAACCTATTTCTCTGTCTTTAAAAAGGAGGTTCAAAGAATTAATACTTACTGCATAGGGTTAACTCAGTTTCCATTTTTTTAAGTCTTCAGAATTGTGCCCGACATAGAATAAGTACAACATAATTGACAAATTATAAATACCTTCACCAGCCCAAAAGTTAATGAGGTCATCAGCAAAACCTCAGGTAGTGGTGAATACGACAGGACAAATGACCCAGTTTCATCCACAAATTTATAAGGAGAAGAAAAAGAGAAGGGAAGGAGGGAGATGAAGGGGGAACCTATTGATTAAAAGGTGCTTCAGAGATATTTATACAGCCCTGTTCACAGCACTGTTCTCCATAATAGCCAAAAGCTATAAGCAACCCAAGTGTCCATAAATAAACAAAATGAGGTATGAAAATACAATGGAATATTATTCAGCCGTAAAAAGAAATGAAATTCTGACACATGCTATAACGTGGATAAGTGCAATAAGCCACATACAAAAAGACAAATAGGGTATGATTCTGCTTATGTAAAGTATCTAGAGCAGTCACATTCCTAGCGACAGAAAGTAGCATGATGGTTGAAGGGGGAGTTACTATTTACCGGGTACACAGCTTCAGTTTTGGCTGATGAAGAAGTTCTAGAGATGGACGGTGGTGATGAAAACAAAGCAACGTGAATGTACTCAAGGCCTCTGAATGGTACACCTAAAATGGCTAAAATGATCCATTTAATGTTACAGATATTTCACCACAACTTACCACAAAAAGATGATTGGAAGATGTAACAACCACTCACAAGGTGTGGACCTGATTCAAAATAAGTTAAAAACTGCATGATTTTTATGAGACAATTGGAAATTTGAACCCTGACTGGATATTTTATGATATTAAAGAATTAATGTTGATTTTTTAAAGATGTGATCCTGGGTTTTAAGGGTCCTTATTTTTTACAGATACAAACAAAAATATTTGCAAATGAAATGATTTAATATGTAAGATTAGCTTAATACATGAGATATAAGGGAAGGGAAGAGGTGGATGGGGATAACCATAAAACAAGACTGGCCACAAGGTGGTAACTGTTGAAGCTGGGTGAGGGGTGCATGGGGCTCCTTATATGGCACTATTCTGTCTAGTATAGGTTTGTAAGTTTCCATCACAAAATAAGGTCAAATAGTTTATTAACTTTAGAGACTGAGCTGTTACATTATGTATATTATCTCTGTTCTCAATGGTCTGAAAAAGTTCCTGGCACACCACTGCTGTCCAATGGCTACTCTACTTTCAACTGCTTCATTTCAGTTAATTCCAGTCCCCAAACCTAAGGGATATGGAAAGCATGGATCATCCCTCCGACCTTGCCTCTGCCCACTCAGCTCCAGCAGACTCTTCTATTGCTCACCCACTCCGAGAAGCCAACAACCTCAGAGCCGCAGAGCCCTTTCCCGCAGATCAACCTCATTTTTACAGAGGAGGACCTGAGTCCCCAAGAGTTTAGTGAACTCACTCATGCCGCAAGCAGCCAAATCAGCACGTAAACCTGGATCTGTGGTCCAGAGTTGTCCTCTTTTCCAAGCAGCCTCCTTCCTCATGCCCCAAAGAGAAAGCCTTACCTTTTCACACACCCACCTCTTCCCTGTGCTCCTTCAAAGTGCTCTTAGAACCCACCTGCTATCAATCTTCCTCAGTTAGGCTAAAGCCTTTCCCCCAGGGTTAGTGAGGGGGCATTCTTACCCTCCTTTCCCAGGTTTACATTTTGAGGTTGTTGGTACTCTCCCAGGCACTGCAGGTTAGAAGAGCTGCCACCAGGTGGCTTACCAGGTGGCCACCAGGTGGCTCTGAGATCTGAACAGCCTCCCCGCTTTCCAGTCTTGGGTCCCAGAAGCAGTGGTTCTCAACCTGGATGCACATTTAAATCACCAGGGAGATTTGAAAAGCACCAACATCAAGGCCACACCTCCAGAGATACTGACCTAATTGGCCTGGGGTGGCCCCAGGCATGCATTGTTTTAACTCTTTGGCTATTCTGAAGTGCAGCCAGGGTTTCTGATCCAGCCTCAGAGAGAGCAGGATCCTTTCGTCTAATCAGTTAGCCTTCTTTACATTCAAAATGGAATTCTATTTTTTTTTAACTAAACGGCTAAAATAAAACTAACATTAGCATAAACATAATGCACAGTAAATACTGCTTGAAAAATACCAATTAAACTAGAACTCAAGATGTAAAGAAATGCAACTTCTGAGGTTCCCAGGAAGAACTGCGTATCTTCCACTGTCTTCTCCCTTTTCTATCACAGCTCTAAAAGGAGAAACTTCTAACTTCTCTTTCTGGATATGAATGCAAAAGCTACTGGGATGTGACAGTTGGCACAATCTCTCCCTTCCTCACCTAAAGGGACTCCCCAGAGGTTTTCAGCATAGATGCTTGTGTGCTTACACACATGCACACACCTCAAATCTCTTCTCGTCTCGATAGCTGGGCAAAGGCTATGGAAAATACTAGTCCTCGGCATCATAAATAGCTACACTATCCATTTTTTCTAATCAGAAGGGAGGAGGACCCACACACATGCATGTGGCGGGAAGGACTGTCTAAGCTCACTCCATGTGCTTCGGATTTCCATTTCACCCATGAGGGAGCTGGGGCTCAGAGAGATTAAATCACTTGCCCAAGGCCACAATGCGCACCAGTGACTGCTGTCTTGAGACACATAGTCTGGTCTTCAGACTCCAAATTCAGTGATCTTTCATTCGGTCTTACAGCCATAACCATCCCTTTCACACGCTCACACCAAATGTATACAGTAGCTGAGGAACAATACAGACCTATGAATATCACAGCAATGGTGGCACCCACTCTTCCAGGCACCACGGAAACAGAGCTGAGCATCGTTTAGGTGGCCTTGTTCTGGGCCCCTCTGCAGCTGGTGCAAAGCTCCATCACGGCCCTTCCCACCCCCAGCACAGCTGTCTGTTTAAATATCTGTCTCACACGTGAGTTCCTTTGAGGGCCTGTGATGGGAGGAAGAAGTGTTCTCTTCACTGTTATTCACCCACTCAACAAATATTCACTGAATGCTTTCTCTGGGCCAGGCCGCAGGGACCCACAGTGTGCTGATACGGAGCTTCCATGACAGTGGTGAGAATGGATATTAGTCTGAGAGTTACACAACTATACATATGATTACAAGCTGACTGGGGCTACGGAAGGCACAGGACATTAGAGAACAGAGAGCAAAAAGAGGAGGACCTGACCTGAAGGACGAGGGAGACTCCTTGAGGAGCTCTGAAGGATGTGTTGGGGTTTACTAGACACAGGGTAGTGGGTGGGGGGGACGGTCCATGAAGAGAGAATTGTGCAGCATTTATGAAAGGCATGAAACAAGCTGCAAAGACAGGAGCCCAGAAAGCAAGGGGATGGAAGAGGTAAAGGTGGTGATCTATCTGGGGGTCAGTCCATGCTTAAAAGTGACATCAAGGATTTTGGTCTTCCAAGGGCAATGTCGAGCCACTGGGAGGGTCTAAGCAAGGGGGTGACATGTAAGACTTCGGTTTTGAAAATCCTACCTGGATGCAGAGTAGGGAATGAACTGAGAGGGGGTCAAAGTGGATACGGAGAGATGGTCAGAAGGTCAGTGCAGTCACCAAAACGCGGATGACGGTGGCCTGGAGCAAGGCAGTGGCAGAGATAAGGGGCAGTACCTTGATCCAGGAGTCAGTGTTTAGGCTGGATACGGCAGGGAAGAAGAAGAGGAGTGGAGATGACCACTAGCCTCCAGCTCGCAGAAACAATGGTTGCCGTATACAAGAGTAAGGGGAACCGGGGAGGAAGTGCAGGACCAGGGGGCCGGGCCAAGGTGCTGCAATCACATCCGACCAGCTCCACCACTGGGCTGAGCCCAGGCCCGTGCTGCTGTCTTATTACAAAGGGGAGAACAAGAAAAGAAAAAAAATTGAGCTGATTTTTGAGTCATAAGTGGGCAAGTACTTCAGCACTTCATTTATACGTCTTTAGTTTCAAAACTCATTTTAAAACCTTCCTATAATCTTACCAGGCTTTAGGTACACTGACATTATAACACCCAAATTATTTCTGATCTAAAAATAATTATCCCATATGTTGCTTTGCCTGAAAAGGTGTTGAGAGAAATTATTGGCAAGGAATATTTTTCTATTGCCAAAGAACAGTGAGCCAATTACCAGTAATGCCTTAACTCATTTCATCCATTCTTAAGAAAACCTATCAGAGGAGACAAACACATTTCCTGAGTGCATTTAGGAATGAGGGTGCCCCAGCAGGGAGGGCAGAGCACTATGAAGTGATTACAGACATATGAACTATAAGGAGATCCAGACAAGATCCATCAGCCGTCCGGAGCTCTGTTAACAGGTAGGAGGGAAGGAGGTGTTGGCAAGCGCAAGCCTTTCTCTGACTCTGGACCAGAGCTTGTGCACTGACTGCTCTTGGGCCATAGTCAACCGTAAAAAACGTTTTATGTGCTCCATGCAGTGATATTTTAAAAAATTGAACTAATATCTTGAAAATCCAAATTTCTGGCTTCCCTTGACACATCAGTAGATTTGGCCAGACTGGGTCACATTCCCATAGTTACCAGCAACTGAAACGGAGTAGCCACTGCCCTTCAGGCGGGCAGGGCTCTCCTACCCACCACAGCCCTATGACGCCTCGTCTTTATCCAACGGTAAGTGTCAGCTGACGTTTATCACTGCACTTTCAAAGTTGTTTTTTATGGTGAAAAAATATTTCTCTGTATCCATGGTTCTACTGAAAGTGGGAAAACAAAACATAAACCAAGAAGACTGTATGTTTCCAAGAAAAATGGAGAGAGCACATTTCTGAATGGAATTAAGAACCATTCTGACATGTGTGATTCACAAAGTGCATCCGTGTCCATTTTTTCTATCCCTGCTCTTTTCATCCATTTGCCAGTATATCATCTGCCCAGTGCCTGTTGGCCCCTGTATACTCTTGACTTTACAGGTTCTCAACACTTAAGGTCCCATGCCAGGGATTCACTATAAGGAAGGGACCCAATTTTAGGGGAAAGGGACATGAGGAAGATATGGCCACAAAAAAGACCAAGGCTCAGTTATTATAACCAAGATCTAGGGTGAGAGCCAAATCAGCCAACTCAACAATAATGATAATTCTGAAACATCTGGCCAAATTAGAGACATAGGTAGACATGCTTTGCTTCCTCGCACAACCAAAGAAGGACAACAACAAATTTAAAAACAACAACCAGAACTGCCAGGAAATTGAACTGTATGGAAGTCTAACAACCAAGGAGTTAAAGTGGAAACATCCACCCAGACTGGTCGGCGGGGTGCAGACGGGCAGCCTGGGCGGAGAGGACGTGCGGCAAGGCGGCAGCTGGAGGACCAGGCTGGCAAGAGGGTGGCAGGCCGACCGGGATATCCCACATTCCCATGTGGATAAACCGGGGGGAACAACTGGGGGGTGAGGTAGACTGTGCAACCCAGGGTTCCAGTGAGGAAAACTAAGACCTCAAAACCTCTGGCTCTAAAAACCTGTGGAGGCTGTGGCGGTGGGAGAAACTCCCAGCCTCACAGGAGAGTTTGTTGGAGAGACCCATGGGGTCCCAGAACTTACACAAACCCGTCCCCCTGGGTATCAGCACCAGAAGGGCCCAATTTGCTTGTGGGTAGCAGGGCAAGTGACTGAAAACCAGGCTAGAGCCAAGCAAGTCACACTGTTCCCTCTCTGACCCCCTCTGCCACATACAGTGCCACAAAACAGCAGCCTGTGTTACCCCGGCCTGGCGAATACCTAAGGCTCCGCCCCTTACAATGTAATAGGTGGGCTGAGACAAAGAAATATGGCCCAAATGAAAGAACAGATCAAAACTCCAAAAAATAGAACTAAGTGATGAAGTGATAGCCAATCTATCAGATGCAGAGTTCAAAACACTGGTAATCTGGATGCTCACAGAAATGGAGGAAAAAGTGAAGGCTATGCAAAGTGAAATAAAGAAAAATACACAGGGAACCAACAGCGAAGGGAAGGAAACTGGGACTCAAATCAATGACTGGAGTTGATGGAAGAAAAACATTCAACCAGGACAGAATAAAGAGACAAGAATTCAAAAAAATGAGGAGAGGCTGAGGGACAACTTTAAACGTTCCAACATCCAAATCATAGGGGTGCCAGAAGGAGAAGAAGAAGAGCAAGACATTGAAAATTTATTTGAAAAAATAATGATGAAGAATTTCCCCAATGTGGCAAAGGAAATAGACTTCTAGGAAGCTCAGAGAGTCCCAAAGAAGTTGGACCCAAGGAAGCACACACCAAGGCACATCATCATTACATTAACCAAGATTAAAGATAAGGAGAGAATCTTAAAAGTAGCAAGAGAAAACGAGACAGTTACCTACAAAGGAGTTCCCATTAGACTCTCAGCTGATTTCTCAAAAGAAACCTTACAGGCAAGAAGGAGCTGGAAAGAAGTGTTCAGTCATGAAAGGCAAGGACCTACATCCAAGATTACTCTATCCAGCAAAGCTATATTTAGAATGGATGGGCAGATAAAGTGCCTCCCAGATAAAGTAAAGTTAAAGGAGTTCACCATCACCAAGCCCTTATTCAATGAAATGTTAAAGGGGCTTATCTAAGAAAAAGAAGATGATCAAAACTACGAATACTAAAATGAAAACAAACTCACAGCTATCGACAACTGAACCTAAAAAAACAAAAACTAAGCAAACAACTAGAACAGGAACAGAATCACAGCAATGGAGATCACATGGAGGGTTATCAGGGGTAACCCCGATATATGAGGGGTGGGGGGAGAATGAGGGAAAAGGCACAGGGAATAAGAAGCATAAATGGTAGGCACAAAATAGACATGGGGAGGTGAAGAATAGTATAGGAAATGGAGACGCTGAAGAACTTATATGTATGATCCATGGGCATGAACTAAGGGGGCAGAATGCTGATGGGAGTGGGGGTACAGGGAGGAGGGGGAGAAAGGGGAGAAAAAGAATAAGACGACTGTAATAGCATAATCAATAAAATATATGTTAAAAAACTTTAAAAAAACGATAATTCTGACCATGATAGTCACAACAGCTGTTACTAAGCACTGTGTTCTAAGTCTCATGCTAGGTACTTCACGCGTTTTTCTTTTAACCCATTTTACAGATGAGAAATCTGAGGCTCAGAGAAGTTAAGTCATTCACCCATGCTCACATAACTAAGAAGGAAGGAAATCAGGATTCGAACGTCAACCCCAAAGTCCACCACGTGTGGTTTTTCTGCTGGGGATGAACGTCAGAATCTCCAAGGGAGATATTTAGACATAGACAGGCCTGGGGCCCCACCTCCAGAAGATTCTGACTCAGCAAGTCTGGGCAGAGTCTAGGCATTGCTATGTATTTACAAATAGCTTTGTAAATACATAGCCTTAGCAGAGAGCCACTGACTGACACCTCGTTGCTGAATGGATGGATGCTGGCATGAGCTGCTAACCAAAGTAAAATGGGCTGCCTTTTCCCATTAGATGGTGTCACCAGTCCCAGCCTTACAGCAACCCCCCCCCCAACCATGCAGACAAATGCTTGGTCTAATCCATCACTCTCAACCCTCCAAAGGCAGGAGCAGCATCTGTTGCTCAATGAGTCATTTTTTCTTCAATGTGGCATCCTAAAAAATGGCTCTTCCAAGGAACCAGTGATAATACCCTTCAGGGCTATATGTGCAGAGCACTTTGTTCAGTCACTCAGAACAGAGAAAACCCTGGCTTGGGGGTGAGGCAACAAGTGACCTCACCGGTCACATGGTAACAGTTGTGGCTCACAGTGATCACAAACCACACACATACATGTTGTGCGTCCCCAACTCACTCACCCATAAGAAGCTTGTCTGAAACCAACAAGAAACAGGAAAGGAAACAAGGGCTTTGGGCAGCATAAGGGATATCATGCCCTGAAATTTAAGAATTTCCTTCATGAGAATTCTTCTTTTATATATTCAAAGCCAATTTATTCTTCCTCTGGGAAAAATACTCCAAATCTAATCACACCAAAAATTTACTTTATAAATCTTCAGAGGCGGTATTACCTCAGACAAGAAAAACTCCTATACTTCTCTTGAGCAACTGGGGTGTTTTGATATTAGGGATCATATGTATTCTTGTTTGGCCACTATGAAACACAGGGCAGAATTTCTAATTTGCTTTTAGCGATTGTGCAAGACCCTTTGCAGACATTGCCCTCCACTCAGTTTGCTCATCTCTTCATTTTATGATCCTCTCTAAAGTGTTTTAAAAAATGCTCCAATGATCTATTTACTTTAAACCAACCACTCTATGGAAATCTTTATAAATCTTTTTCACTTTACATTGTTAACACTGTTATTCATAGAAAATCAGAAGATATAGATCAGGGGTCAGCAAACTTTTTCTGTAAAGATCTGGATAGTAAATATTTTAGTATTTGCAGACCATGTGGTCTTTATCGCGTGTTCTTTTTTTTTTTAAACAGCCCTTTTAAAAAATGTAAAAACAATTCTTAGGTTACAGGTTTTAACAAAAAAACAGAACAGGTGCTGCAGTTTTCTGACTTCTGATATAAATTAAAAATTAAATTAAACTATAACTTACCAGAAATAACCACTATTAAAATTATGGTGCATATCTTTTAAGACATTTTATATGCAGATTTTAATGAAATCTGGGTTATAGTATACATAATGTTTCATGATCTGCCCTTTTAACAATAAGTCAGTAATATTTTTCTATGTCAAGACTAGATACAGAAAATATCGTATAGATATATCAATATTTATTCAACCAATCCTCTCTCCTTGAATATTAGGAGTTTCCCATTTTTCACTATCATAGGTAATACTTCAACCATTAACTTAGGAGAAAGTCCTAGAAATGGAATTTATAAATCAAAGAAGATACATATGGTGAAGTCATTTGATAAATATTCTCAGATAACCTTCCAGAAAAGCTATACTAATTTATACAACACTCCTACCAACAGTATGAGAATACATATTTAATACTTACCAATATTGGGAATTACTATTTTCTATCTTCACCAATATGCTATCTTAAAGTGGTATATTATTGCTTTAATCTGCATTTTTTGATAGCTAGTGTATATATTTGTAACAAGGGCATATACTTTTACTGCATCTGTGTTACATATATTTATTTCTTGGTGAATTTCCAGTTCAGGTCTGAATTAGTTTCCCATTGCTGCTGTAACAAATCACCACAAACTCGGGGTTTAAAACAACACAAACACATTCTCTTAACGTTCTGGAGACAGAAGTCCAAACTCTTACGGGGCTGAAGTCAAGATGTCAGTAGGGTGGGTTCCTCCTGGGGGCTCTGAGGGAGGGTCGGTTCCCTTGCTTTCTTCCGCCTTCAGCGGCTGCCTGCCCTCCTAGCCCACACCAAGTCAGGCAGAGAAGCCAGGAGTCTCGTGAAGACGACGAAGGCAGGGGATCAAAGAACGCAGAGAGGTGAGCATGCTAGCGTGGAAGCTGAGGTGGGGCGGGGTGGGGTGGCAGCGGGGATGAGCACTGAGGAGATGCTCAGTGGTGGCTCTCCTCCACAGGCCAGAGCTGATGGCAGAAAATGCTGTTACAGACTGGACTCCCTGACAACAGTGGAGATAACAGGACCCCAGCTAATCAGAGGCCAGTCAGCAGCACTTACTGTTAGAAGCAAGGTGGGTGCAATTTTGCTATAATAAGCAGCAAGGTCAGAGGGGCAGCCTGAGGGGTCTGCTCTGCAGAGATCTGGAGGATGCTTAACAGACCACAGTGTCCCTAGGGGAAAGGTGAACGAGCGGCCAACCAGAGTAGCGCTTAATTTATGCAACCAAAAAATAAAAAAATTTAAAAAAAATAGAAGATCAGGAGGCCGGAGGTCTCTGTCCCACTAAAATCCTAATCCTTTACCCAGTGTATGGACCTGAGACAGTTTTCAGACAAGAAAGCCTCTGTCTGAAGGAAGGGCGAGGGATTCCCAGGCAGAAGGACCCTAGAACACCAGAGCAAATACATACAATAGCGATTCCCTCGGTCTTTCCCAGAGGGACGTACAGAATTTTTCCCACTAATCATAAAGTCAGGAAAGAGAAAGACCCACATTTTGAAAATCGTTAAACACTGGGTCTGAGTTGATACTGATATCTGGGGAACCCAAAGGATCATCATGGCCCCATTAGAATGGAATTATATGAGGGATAGCCCAAAAAGGAGATTCTGACCCAGCTCAAGGGCAAAACGAGTCCATTAGGTCCAGAGACACTGCCCAGTGCTTCTGTCCCCAGGTGAGCCACTGAGATATTCTTCAGGGGTCCTTTGCCCAATTCTGACAGTAAATGGCCAGTGCCGCCCTCATGGCCTGAGAGAAGCCTGGTGTCCTGAGGCCCTGAGCCCTCAGAATCACCTCACCTAGTAAACCACCGAGATCAACAGAGATGCCGGGGGAGCCAGAACAGGCAGGAGACAGTATCAGGTATCTCCCAAAACCTGCCCTAACGGTGGGAGCTGAAGTAGGTCCCACTAACTTCCTCTTGGAAGTTGCCTAGGAAAAGAGACCACAGAGCTTTGGAGATACTCCAGATGGGGTGAACTAACTAATCAAAGAAAGTGAGTGCAAGTGGCGGCAGTAGTGGACGGGCTGGATGCTGTGTCTAGATCGTCCCCTACCGGACCCAGACACTTGTCACCCACTGTAGGGAGGGCTGGCTGCTGATCTCACAACAGCGCCCTCTCCAGGAACTGCCCTTGGCCGAAGTAAACCGCCTCACCCAAGCTTATGAGCCTTCCCCAGGGACAGCTGGTATCCAGTAACCGGTCCACACGGGCCCAGAAAGGCCCTGTATCCTTGCCTCGATTCAAATCTGAGGGCAGTCCCAGCTTCAGAGCTCCCTGTGGTATCAGCAGAGGCCTTGCTGCAGCCGCCAAAAGTTCACCTTCTCTGTCTGCCCCCTCCTGCTGTCCTTTCTCAGACATGCTGCACTCTCCCCAGAGCACTCTCCAGCAGACCTTCTGCAGGGACCTCTCCGCCTCAGTCTTCCTCCTGGGAGCCCGGCTTAATAGGACGGTGGTTTGGATTTTCAGACATTTTTAAAACTTCAAATGTATCAGTCTTTTCCTTTGCATTTGTCCATTTTTTAATTGGGTTGTTCTAACATTTTAACTTTTTAAATGTGATTAACCAGTCATCCTCTATACCCTTTGTTGAATAACTCAGCTTTCCTCAATTATTTCACGCACGACATTTATTATACATGAAATGACTGTATTTATTTGAGCACACTTCTGGAGCACCTGCTCTGTTCCACTGATCAGTCTCTCTCTCTTTTTGATTATAGAGCATACTACTTTAATTAATTTTTATTTATTCATTTATTTAACTACTAATTTAAAATTAATATTTTTAATTAACTCATTTTATTAGCTGCAATTTTGTTTTGTTTTAGGATGCCTGGAGTCATTTTAGGAATAAAGCAGAACATTAATACAATAAATCTTAATACTTAAGATGTCACTGATCCGTCGTACCACATCTATTTACGAAGCATGACTACGAGGACCTGAGGACACAGAACACGCAGGACAGCCCGGGGCGAGAGGCTGGCATGCACGATCCATGAAGCCCAGACATGCAGGACGTGGTAAGCACCTATCGTGGGGAATCTATACGAGGCATCGAAAAAGGCCTCCTCAAGGAGGTGACGTTGGAGCTGTGATCTCAGCTAGTTAGAACTAGGAGAACTGAGCAAGTGACCGGGAGGAGAGGGGATGCACTCCCGGCCAGGGCAGCCTGCCCGGTGTACGGCCTCAGCCGAGATAGGACAGGGAACGGGCCCGGGCCAGGCAGGCAAGGCCCCACGGGCCAGGCTGGGACTCTTTCCTAAGAACACAAGGAGGCCACTTAAGGCTTTTAAAAGAACAACTCTACTGAGATATAATTCCAATATTATACAAGTCACCCATTCAAAGTACGCAATTCTTTGTTTTTAGTGTATTCACACATAAGGGCAACCATCGGCATAAGCAATTTTAGAACATTTTCATCACCTCCAAAAGAAACCCCATATTCTTTAGAAACCACCCTCTACTTCTCCAGCCCTGCGCAACCACTAATCTACTTTCTGTCTATAGATTTGCCTATTCTGCATATTTCATATGAATGGAATCATATAATGTGGTCTTTTATGACTTCTTTTTCATTTATCACAATATTTTCAAGGCTTATCTATGTTGTAGCATATATTAGTACATTCCTTTTAATGGCCAAATAATACTCAATTCTATGCATATATTACATTTTGATTACCCATTCATCAGTCAATGGACATTTCAGTTCTTTCTTCCTTAGTGACTATTCTAAATAATACTGCTATAAACACTCTGTACAAGTTTTGGTGTAGACAAGTTTTCACTTCTCTTTGGAATATACCTAGCGGTGTAACTGCTGGGTCACATGCTCACTCTATGCTTAACAATTTAAGGAGCTGCCAGGCTGTTTCCAAAGAGGCTGCACCATTTTGCGTTCCCATCGGCAGTATGTCGGGGCTTCAATTTCTCTGCGCCCTGACTAATACTTTTTATTATCTCACTTGTTGATTCCAGCCATCCTAATGGGTGTGAAAAGGCATCTCACTGTGATTTGCCTTTCTCTAATCACCGAAGGGTTTTGACTGAGGTCCTGATACAGTCAGGTTTTTGAATCTTCACTCTGGAAAAAGTGTTTGAGGACAGAAGGAAGGCCATGAGACTATGGTTAAGGGGCCATCAAAGCCGTCTAGGGAAGCTGAAATAGTAGATTGGGTTGTGATGGAAGAGACGGCAAGAAGATGTGAGCTGGCTAAATAGGAGATCAAATCTACAAGGTCTGGAGATCATTCGAAGGTGGCACAAAGGAGGAGTCAAAGGTTACTGGTTCACAGAATTGGGTGGCTAGTGGTGCCCTCAACAAGAGAACAAAGAATTATGTTTTAAATTGTGGTAAACTACCCAGGACATGAAATTTACCATCTTAACCATTTCTAAGTGCCTAGGTTAGCAATGGTAAGTATTTTCACATGTTGTACAACCTATCTCGGAGCATTTTCACGTTGTAAAACTGAAACTCTGTACCCATTAAACAATTAACTTCCTACTCCCCCTCCCCCAAGGCCTTGGCAGCCACCATCCCACTCTCTATGAATCAGACTGCTCTGGATCCCTCACACAGTGTTTGTCCTACGGTGACTGTCCTATTTCATTTAACGTAATGTCCTCAAGGTTCATCCACATTGGAGCATGTGACAGTTTTCCTTCATTTTTAAGTGAGATCACAGAAATTTTTTGCTGACCAACAGAAAAACCCAGGTTTATCTAAAACATTTTCTGCTTCAGTGTCATACTCTAAATTTTGATCTTAGCCTGTTTCAGATTCAGACTGACAGACACGCACAGCATCATGCCGACACCTTGCTGTTCACCACCCGAACTCCATGAACTTGACCCTCTGGCGTCTTTCAAACTGACAAAATAATTCTCAGCTAATCCAAAGGATAAGGGGCTTTCATCTGAATTACCTATTTGATCATGTGAGGTTTCATTTTTCTTTAATTAAATTATCCATTGGTAGAAATGAAAGTTTCGTCTACCTCCCTTAAATCTGAAAAATTTAAGATCTATTCTGAGAGATTAGGCAATTTCTGCTGCCTTTAATCATCCTGCCTGGCATGTGACAGGCGAGCTTCTCATTCACAATAACTTTATTACTTCATTATAATGTAATCTTTTATAACACATAATGAGCAATAATGCAGAATCCAAATGCAAGTTAAAATTCGAGTGGAAGGTCTCCAAATAAAACAAGTGGCCATAGTAACTGAGGTGGAAAACAGATGAAACCCTAACTAGAGAGAGACAATGATATTCTTCATTAGAACTATTCCTTTGCCTGCTGGAGAGACACATCCCTGTTTCCAAAACATTAAAATGTCGAGGGAAGATGTGCATCTTAGAATCGAGAAGATATAACAGTGAATGGAGAGAGGCCAAAGGAATATACGGAAGGTTTACACAGAGCAGCAGAAATTGCTAGCAGATGCCAGGGGAATGAAAAACACATAAAATAGATAATAACCACATACAGCCCTTTTTATATTCAAGAATCATAAGTTGGGGTAAAAAATCTACATGCCCCCCTACCTCCCCAGAGTGAAGTAGATGACAACTAATGAGGACTGAGATGAAGGCCCTGAATCATCAGTAAAAGATTGAATTAAAAGCACTGCATCGTAGAAGGTGGCATGTTAAGAGTGTTTATCTCTGAGAGGAGCAGATTGGGGAGAAAGTTGTTATTGCTTATAAACATTTTCATGGGGATTTTTTTCCCCTATATTTTTCCCCCCTACATAACATTTTTTCATATGAACGTACATATGAAAAAATGTTGTTACAAAAAGGAAATAAAAATATTTTAGAAAGAAACACAAACTGGCCAATATTTAAAAAGAAAACAGTTTCTCGTGTTTAAATGTAGAAACCTTGGTTCCCCGAAAATAGCTGCCTTAGTGCAATTCCTGTCCTGAAATCCTGAATAAACGAGGCAGAGCTGCACATGGAAACCCTGCGTCATTGCCGATATCCCTTCGGTTTTGCTATAAAGCACTGCTCAGCGAACAAGCCCCTGTCTGGCCTACGCTCAGGGCTAACTCTTCAGTGGCTATCTCTGAAGGTCACAAGGAGCCCTGCTGAGGAGGAGATAGATGGTAATGGTTTTTGTAAGGGCGAAGCCTCATTTGGGGCCTACAAGTCACTGCAAATGCCATCCGCACAACCACATCAATCCTCCCGGGAAGGAGCAAAGGTTTATAAACTTTGCTTAACAGTCAGACACTCTGTCCTCTGGGCGCTGCGGGCCCTGCCTGAGGCCTTGCATAGTTCACATCCTCCAGGGAAGGGGACAGGAAAGCTTTGTAAACTCTGCTTAGCAGTTCCCTCTGGCACCCCCGACAATGCCTGGAACACAAAAGGGGCCTAATGCTTTGCTTCCAATGGAAGGAGAGCCAACCCTCCCCAGGAGTCCCAAGCCCAGATTCACTGACATCACCTGATCTTACAAACTGATTAAACCCATCAACCATCAGCACAGCTCAGAAATGACAGGATTTCCTTGATGTTCTGAGGGGAAGAGCACACCCACGTGAAAGCCATGGAAGTCACAGTAAAGTTGGGGGTGTGGGTATCACAGGATCCTTCCCACACCCTGCCTTTGTTTCTGCTCCTGGTCCAAGGGCCCTGCAGCTGGTGCCTTGGCTGGCAGGATGGCGCTGGGGGTCTGGCAAGAAGCAGAAACGAGCGAGAGAAGATCCGTGCCAGGGAGTCCAGCCTAGTGGAGGAGGCAGCCCCGGGCACATCGCTCACCCTAAGCACAGGCTCGCTGCTCCTAACGGATGGAAGGGAAGAGGTGGCAGGTGAGGTGAGGAGAGGGGTAACCAGGCGGCAGTGAGCACAGAAGAGCCAAGCGGCTTCGCCCGCACACCTGGTGGGGTCCTGGGGATGCCGGGCCCTGAGCTGGGCCTGCCCGCCTTCTGGAGCTCAGGAAGGGTCTGGGAGGACCCTGTGTCTTTACAGGCTAAGAAGGTGGTCACAAGCCAGGTGTCTGGGAGGTGTTGTGTAGGGGCAGTAGTGAGGCCCGCCTCATTTCCCTCCAGACCCCCTTCTCTTCTCTTTCTGCCTCCCCAGGCCTCAGCCGGCAGGAGTCCTGGTCACCCGGTGGGAGAGAAATCACCATGCCTTTGAACGAGAGCTCAGCTGGCCAGGGTCCCCCCACCTTGTGAGGAAGGAAACTGTGGAGAAACATGTCTTGCCCATGACCTCCCAGTGGGACCACGGCTGCAGATGAGACCCTGAGGCCCCAGGACTCCGACTCCAAGAGTAGGGGCTTTCCCTGTTCTCACGCTGGTCAAACACACGGAGGCTGAGCGACGGTGAGTTCTCACCTGACAGAAACTGGGAAACCAAACTGATGCGGATTTCTGAGCCAGCATAACAGGAGGGCAGTGGTTCTCTGGTCAGTGAGATTGGACAGGACAGGACTGAAGGAAAAGGGCCACACAGAGTGTGCTCAGTGTGCTGGCTGCACGGGTGGGTGCCTGGGCCAGCTGCAGAAAGAGCGAAGAAAGGCCAGGAGTGAGCACCATGAGATCTGAAAATGTGGAGGCAAACATGGCGGAGGGCCAAGGAAGGGGAGTGGCCAGAGTTTATGGCCACGGAGAGGAACCACACTGATGGCCTCAGGTAGCAGGCTCAGCTTTATCTTTGTAGAGCTAATCATGTGTGTGCAGTCCTGTGGTGCCTCTGGGCAGGCCAGGCAGGTTCACAAGATTTGGGCAGAAGATAAGAATATTCACGGAGCCATTATGATGTCTGACATGCTTTTATTGAGGGGTGGGAGATTCACGCATGCTGCAAGCTCTGTGTCACACTGCATGTCACCTGTCCCCTCTGCATGTCTGTGTCTGTGGGCATGCACAGTGAGAAGCCCCTTACTCCTTAAATCTGAGTACAAACAAAGCCGGCATCAGGCCAAAAGGTGAAGTAACATAGCATGAGCCGCGCACGTGAGCCCACCTCTTGTTATGGGAACCATTCATTGGACCCAGACTCAAGGCTGTGAGAACATACTTTATCAGGCCCATTCAAGGCTGTGAGAAACTGCTTCCCTCTCGTTCCCCAGGCACCTGGGTGAGGAAATCAGACTGCCTCCACTTACCCTACAAGTCCAAATGTCCATCGTTCTGAAGGTGGGAGTGGGTGACAAAGTCCAAGAAGAGTTTGGAATTGAATAATAAAAAGTATGGACAACTGATCTCCTCCATGTGCCTCCTCCTAAATTCTTTTACCCAAACTTAGAGTCTACACCCTTAAGGAACATCGCCGTTTGACATCCTTTGCTTTTCTATAAAGAGATATTTGTTGAACCAATGAATTTCAAGGTGGTATGAAGGCGTGGCATGCAATAGCCCACCAAACATCCCTTCTTTGAACATTAACTGAGCATCTACTATGTGCCAGGCATTAAATACACTGTTCCCTAATATTCTTTCTCACTTTCCTTCTTTTAGTAATAAAACCACTTCCCACCTGTGGCATATAGAATAGTGCCCCCCCACAAAGTTGTCCACATCCTAGTCCCAGACACCTGTGAATATGTTACCTTACATGGCAAAAGAGATGTTGTAAATGTGATTAAGAATGTTGAGATGGGGAGAGTGTCCTGGATCACCCAGGTGGGCTGAGGTAATCACAAAGGTCCTTCGAAGAGGGAGGCAAGAGATGAGAGTAATAGGTGATGTGATCATAGAATCAAGAAGTTGGAGTGACAGAAGGAAAGAGCCATGAGCTAAGGAATGGATGTGGCCTCCAGAGGCTGAAAGAGGCAAGGAGACAGATTTGTAACAGGGTCTAGCCAGGGCTAGATCTGTAACAGGGTCGAGAACTTGGGGTGTCTAAGAAAAATATGGGATATTTTCTCCCACCCCTCTCCCACAAAGTGGGGGCCCCGGGGGGAGGGGCGGTGGGAGACAGGGAGCAGGGCCATTGAGAGTTGCTTTGCATATCAATAACAGGCCAGCCTCACACCTGACATGGAGCAGGGCCATTAAGAGTCATTTTGCATGTCAATAACAGCAGGAGAGCGTCATACCTCATATGCAAAGATGGTTATTTTGCATTTCAACAAGGTCAGCCAGGAAGGTCTGCATAACTTTATCCCCGGATGTGACTGGGAGGCAGCTCCGGGGGTTACAGGGTTACAGGGTTCAGCGCCTGTGTGTGAGGGCTCGGAGGCGGTTTGCTCCCCACCACGGGGCCACACCTGCCCAGATTAACTATGGCAGCCAAGAAAGGCAGAAAATAGTGGAGCGCTGGCAGGTGCAACCCAGTGTGGGAGGAGTCAGAACTGGAGTGTTACAGAGGCAGAGATTCACGCCAGGATTTAAAACCAGGTGCAGCAGCCATGGTAAAGGCTTCTGACCGTGTGGTTTTGGGAGCAGAGTGGGGCTCCCTTGACCATGTGGCTTAGGAAGCAGGAAAGCAAGATGTAGCGGTCATGCAGAGCTCTCTCTTAGCAGTTTGAAACAATGAATGGAGAGACAATGGGATGTACACACACACACACCCACACACGAACAATGCAAAGACCATGGAGGAAGGAAAGGGGTGAACGGACTCTTGCCGGTGGGCCATGAGAAGGTGCCACGTGGGTTTTGGATTAAGGACTGGAGATCGCGGCGACACAGCGGATGGTGCTGGGAACCGCCAGAGGCCTGCCTAGCCAAGCTGTGGACTTTGGTTCTTTTCCATTGAAGGATGGTACCTGTGACTGGGCGAAGGTGGGAAAGGCAGGACTATGTGTGTTGGTGGGTGTTTTAAAGGGGTTTTGAGATTTAATGGCGACATTTAGCCATTACTCAAAACCTGTATAACTTTTGAATAAATAGTTCCTTTCCTTTTCACCAAACTCTGCCAAGGAGAGCCATAATTTCTAAGGGTGGCAGGCAAGGAACCTAGAACATAGGGACCCCAGGGAAGCGGGGGGAGTGTTGTTCTGGTAACAGTACTGGGCCCCCCAGCCGGTCCATTTGGTAATAGATTCTCCCCTCAGAGCCTCCAGAAGGAAGCTGCACTGCCAACACCTTGCCTGACTTTAACAAGATACATTTTGTACTCCCAACTTCCAGAACTGTAAGAGAATAAACATGTGTTGTTTTAAGCTACTGTTGTGATAACCTGTTATAGCAGCGACGGGAAATGTATTACATCATTAAATTTAAGCGAGGTTCTTGCCATCTAGGTGGCGATCAAATGTAACCGTCCTCCCTTGCAGGGAGGTATGACCATGTGACTATTTTCTAACAATGGGATTGAACGGAAGTGAAATGTAAACTTCTGGACCATCTCCACCTTTAGGACAAGCTGCTTGCTCTGGACTTCTGAGCTTTCTTTTCCCCCTGCCCCCTTCTGGGGGACTGGAATATAGATGTGGTGACTGTGTTCCAACCACATCAATGAGGACAAATCCTATGACATGGTGGGACAACAA
Source organism: Mormoops blainvillei (assembly GCA_004026545.1). Classification (NCBI taxonomy): domain Eukaryota; kingdom Metazoa; phylum Chordata; class Mammalia; order Chiroptera; family Mormoopidae; genus Mormoops; species Mormoops blainvillei. Next base: position 329,896 of record PVJD01000095.1, on the reverse strand, counting down.
GAGTTAAGGAGCCTGGATCCCTGAATGACCTTGTGGAGCAGATGCTCTCCCAGCCTGGATTGAGCAGATGCTCTCCCAGCCTGGATCAACCAGACTGTTGGTTGATGAAGAAATAAAATTTTAATTTGTTTAAGCCACTGTATATCAGGGTCTCTTTGTGACAGCAGCTTACTTATAACCCAAACACAGTGCCCAAAGGAAGTCTCAATTTATCTGGACAAACAAACAGAAATAGGTCATCACAGTATTAACAGAACAGAGGTGGACAAGGTGCCTGGGAGAACAGAAGGTCCCTATAATGCAAAGGAAAGAATTCCACGCTGGGACTCAGGACCTCAGATCGTCATTCACTCAACATAAGCCCTCAGCCCAACCTGTCCTACCTTATACGCCCGAAAAACAACAGGCGTAACACTGAAGATGGAACGATTGTATCACACGGCCAGGAGGACTACTGCAGTAGTTGAAGTCCAACACAGCTACCATTGCCCAAGCCCTGCCATCTGCAGTGGTTACTTTCAGTCCAAGAAGATGGCTCTAAGCCACTTGTATGCCAGACCCAAGCTCCTGACCAAAGGGGGGTGCCTGACAAACTGCATACTGGCCAGCCCCTGGGCAGGTGAAGGCTGAATCCAGACAACAATACAGTCAAAAATGAGGAGTCCTACTCATTGGCTTTCTCTGTATCAATAATCTGAGGGCATCTGACAGATATTCAAGCACTGTTGCCAATTTTTCAGGATTCTTTTCTGGTTTTGTGGTGATTGTTGGCTACTTTTTCTATCTTTTTATATCTCCATCATTTTCAGCCAATTATGCCTGCTCTGCCAAAACAAAATATTTTTTGAGAAATAAACCCAAATTGCCTAAAGACAGTGTTTGGAAAATGGGCCTAAAACACCAGTCAAATCACATAATCTCTTGGTTCAAAATCCTTGAATGTACCATGGCCGTAAAACCTGTGGCGACCCAGCCCTTCCTCCTGGCAACTTGATCTGTAGCACCCATCACTCTGGTCCGGCCCCAAGGGCCTTCTGGTCAGTGTCAAATTCGCTAAGCAAGCTGCCTCTGGAGCCCCAACGGGTGCTCTTCCCCTGGCATGGACTTCGCGACGTCACAGGCTCTTTCGTCCCCTACTCAATCTCTGCTCAAATGCCCCTCAGAGAAGCCTTCTCTAGGCACCAGAGCTCACCTAGCACCTGATCATTATCACTCACTCCTTGACTCTACTTCACTTTTCTAATATCAAGGTGACCTGACATAGTTTATAACCAGCTAGTTAAGACACAGCGTCTCTTTATGCATCGTTCGTTCGTCTGTCTCCTTCACTAGCATGCAAACTGTCTGCAGAGGAACTTCGTTCAGTCCACTGACATACCCCCAATGCCTACTGGCCCATGGTAGATGCTTAATGTTTGCTGAAGAAACAGTGTACCAGAAATTACTACTCGGGAACATCCAGTATTAAGGAGCATTCATTTTTGGCCAACTCATCAGTTTGGACCTTTCACTTGATCATATACTGTTTTCAACCAAAGAGTTTTAGAACAACTAGGTTTCAGACAAATGAACTGATACTGCCCTGAGGGCACTTCCAACAACTGTCCAGTTCATCACCCGGCACCATAATCACTTATTTATTTGGAAAGCAGGTCTAATTCTCCCGACGAAATTTGCCCAATCCCAGCAGCACCTTTACTGCAAGGTGCTTTGGTGGAATGCCTGCCTGCCATCCAGCAGCTGGGGTGAGGGTGAGGTTGGTGATACCAGAGCTCAGGAAGGCTGCAATTTGTACTTGACAAGCACTTTATGGCCCGCAATTTAAATGTCGATAGCATTGTAACTCAGTTCCTGGATGAGGCAGACACGACGCCAACTAACCTCATCTGGAGAGCTGGATGGAATGCCTCCTCATATTGATGGCCTCCAGATTAGAGCACGGGAGGAGGGGGGCGCTCCCCAGACATCCCACCTCCAAATCGTGAGGAATCTTTGGCGTCATCCTAAAATTCATGCCAATTTTATGCATCCACTGGCTCCAACACACATGCTGATCGAGCACCTACTAGGGGGGCACTAGGATGCTTTTGTTTCTCCACAGGGTTTCAGTTCGACTGGGGAGGAATGAGTGTGGAAGACCCTGAGGACAGTCCCCAGCCTCTAAAGGTTTAAAGTTGAGCTGCAGATATGAAGTCGTCCTCCTTCCTTCCGAAATGACTCTTGGAAATGCACAGAGTGCATATAGGAGATGCTGAAAACGCGCTTAATAAAATTCAGCGCTCATTTCTGATCTAAAATAACAAAACCAAACCTTAGTCAATGAGAGAGAAGGTACCTCCAGGACACAAATTCTGTCACAGACAGCAGCCGGCGTGCCCAACAAGAGTAAAACAGCAGTCAGTGCACTGACTAAGAATATGCTCATCACTTCTGCCCAGTTCTGTCCTCAAAGTTTACAAGTCAATCTGTGGACAAAGAAGCAAGGTATTGGAAAGAGGCTCAACTATTGTTACTTGCAAGTACTATGACTGTCTAGCTGGAAAACCCAAGGTAACCCATGGGAAACTGTTAGAACCAATGGGAATATTCAATTAAGTGGCTGGCAATGAAAGTAATATTCACAAATCAAAGTTTTATACATACCAGCCATAATTAAAAAATACAGTGATGAAGGGGAACCACTATAAAGTAATAGGATAACACTCACAATACTAAAAGATATAAAACACTGAGTAATTAACTTAATGAAACAGGTAAGATTTATATGACAAGTGCTACAATGTCTGGAACTGCTCAAGAAATATTTGTTGAATGAATGAGTAACTATCAATTTCTCCAGCAGAATATAAGACAGATAAGAATGAAAGAAATGATGTATCCTGTTCCTGAATGTGAAGACTCAATACCATAAAAAACTTTATTCTCTCCAAATCAATCTCTAAGTTCAAGTTCCAACCACAATATTAACTTTATTATTATTATTTTAAGAACTCGACAAAATGATTCTAAGTTTCTAGTATAAGGATAAACAGGTAAGGCTAGTTAAGAAAATCCTTGAAAAGAGAAGTACTATTATGTAGACCTGTCTTCTGGGATATTAAATTGTAACATAAAGTTAAGGTGATTTAAATAGTGGGGCACTGACCCAGAAAGCATCAGACATACCTATGGGACAGAACAGAAAATTCAGAAATAGAGCAACTATTTCCAGTGTCATTTCCAGTAAGCAGAGAATAAGTTATTCAACAAATGATACTGGGACAGCGGATTAACCATTTAGAAAAATATATTAGATGTTCACATCATAGGAAAATAAGTTCCAAATGTATCTAAGAGTTAAATATTTCAAAATTAAACCATTAGTGTAACCAAAGGAAATCTAAGTGAGTTATTCTAAAGCAATGGGGTATTTGCAAGATGCTCTAATCACACCAAACGCAGAAACCATGAGATACAAATCTAGCTATGTGAAGTTTTAAAAACCTGTATGTTAAAAAATAAACATATTAAAAAGCAAGAGAGAAAACTGGAAAAAATAAGTGCCACCTACATGGAGGGGGGAAGAATTTTAATATATAAAAAGCTGTTCATAAATCAGTAAGAAAGAACTATATATTTTAATAAAAATAGGCAGCAGATATGACACGTCAATTCACTAAAACAGAGGGCTCATTAAATACTGAAATATATTCAACCTTCCTGATAAACAGAGAAGTGCAAAATAAAATCTTAACAACTGCCCAACTGCCAGGACTTTTGTTTTTATTTAGTAATAACTACTAGGGATGGAATCCAGGAAAGCCCCCCGCCCCCACCCGGCGCCTACCTGGTGCCCACCCACCGACTGCTGTGAGAACTTCGGTGCGGTGCCTGCGGGCAGCAAAGTGGGCTTGATACCTGGTATCTCTGAGCTCGAGCTCGGAGGCCTTGGGCAAGTTACTAAAACTCTCTAAGCCTCAAATGTTTTCTCTCAAAAGAAGAATAATAACAGTTTCTATCTATGTTATGAAAGCTAAGTGAGATGATGCATATAAAAGCACCTGGTCCAGAGTAAGCTCTTCAGAAGTGGCAGAGAGGGCTAGATATTAAAACACTGAAATTTAGCATACCCCGTGGCTCAGCCAATGCTGGAGTCTAAAGAACGGATCATGCGGAAGCAGGCCTATTTCGTTTCAAGGCTATATGCTGCAGCATTGCTTAGAAACACAAAATACTGGAAATGACCCACATGTCCAATAACAAAAGATTATCCAAATTCACTATGGCCACTTAAATATAGGGAGTAGGGGTCCTGAAATGGCTTGGGGAGCACTTCATGATACAGAGTTAAAGAAAAAACAACATGTAACAAGCAGCAGAGAATCTGAATTTTATATTTTTAAAAGTGTGAGGATGCATGCCACAATCTCAACAGTAATTATTTTAGACAGTGGGGTTATGAATGATTTTCATTTTCTTCTTTTTATTTGCATTTTCCAGTTTTTCTACCATAAACATAAACTACTTCTATAATGAGATAAAAACACAGGTTATCTTTTTTCTTCCAATGCAGACTCTCCAAATATGAAAGTTTGTCATTAGCACGGTTTTTCCAATGCCACAAATGGTCTTACAAGTGTGCATTTCCCTTTCCAGGTGGAAAAAGTCCAACAGTGGAGACGGACCCCATTGGCGTGATACTGACTAAAGTCTCCAAACAGAAACTGCTCCTGGTATTCACTGATACCTATCGATCCTCGGTACATTTGTCCTCATTCTGGAAAAGGAGGCTTGTGATTCCAAAATAATGGACCTATACCAAAAGATCAAAACCAAATACATTTTGCCATACTCTACAATAACATCTTCCAAAAACCCAGAGTGAAAGCAATGTCTGCTGTAGACATTATTTAGATAAACTCTCCTCCAGTCCAAAGCTGTTCTCCTTACAGGTCTGCGTTTTGCCCAGGCCATGGCCTCTGCCCGAATTCCCTGCCCTCAGGATGAAATTCTGTGCCTGCCTCGAGGCCAGCGGCTGCATCCCCACCCCCTCCCGGAACTGCTCCACCCGAAGCAGAATGCACTACTCAGCAGCACGACCCTACCACTTCTGCCTCCTCCATTTGGTCTCACCAGTGTGTCTGCCAGCTCTTGGCCACGTGGCTGCCTATCTCAGGATGCCTGGATTTTACCCACAACAAGCCTGATGGCACCAACCTGTAGGCCCTTGGCACCAACTAACTACACTCACACGTTGCAGAAAGACACTGGGGCTCATCAGCTCCGTAAGGACAGAGACCATGTTTGGTCCTGCCCACCAGGGCCCACTGCAGTGCCTGGCATACAAGGGTCTTACTTAATAAGCATCTATGGAAGGGAGGGTGAGCGAAGGGAGGAGGGCTGCTGAAGACAAAGCCGGAGTCACCAATAGGAGCTTTTCTTCTCCAGTCTGTGGACATTTTAGATAGTATCACTGGCGCTGTCTGTCCCAGCACACGCCTGGAAAGGCAGCCCATTCTCAGTGACCCAGGGACTCCGGCCTACCTGTCCCAGGTGGCCTGAATTTACATCAATGCATGCGCCGAGCAGCAGCCCCAGCTGCTCCCTCCCTCCAGAGGTCAGAAAGCGCATGGTCACCTAGGGCCTCAGTCCTTTTTCGCTCCGACTCCCTTTAAGCCTCATCAACTTTGTCCTGTCCTTAAGCAGCTGGTCTTCTGACCCCGTGTGCCAGATGATACAGTGAACCCTGAAAAAGAAACCTTGGACTCCTAGGGCAATGGGGTGAATATAACAAGAGGAAATTTGTTTTCTGGCTCTGCCATCCAAACTAATTGCTGCTCCTCCTAGCTTGACGTCATCAGCAAAATTTGACCAGTATGACTTCTATGACCTTACTCATTCAAATCACTGATTAAAGAAGGAATACATACCTTCTTCTACAGATATAATTTAAAGGTAAACAACAAAGTCCTTTTGACAACCACCACAGATTACTTGAAGATCAACGCATTTTGGGGTTGAGAGTCAAACAACAGATGCACCTAAATGGACCATCTTCTCCACCTGGTTGAAAAGTTGCAAAAGATTTCGTCAAATTCTTTCGCAGAGTTCACATTTGCCAAGTTCCCAGCTCCCCTGACTTAGCCTGTCTAGTAGCCGTCTCAAAAGAGTAAGTGAGATCAGTCCAGCAGGTCATGTGGTTGGAGAAATCAGAGAGACGCCCAGAGATCTCCGCTTCCTTTCCTAATCATTCAGACCACCCTCTGAGCATCCACAGTGGAATCACAGCTGGGGAAGGTTCCTGCCAACCTGCCGTTAACACTCGTCCGCGGAGGGGCCCCCTGGGGAAGGGTCCTGCAGCCAGGGTGAGCCTGGCAACAATAAGAAGACATGCTGGTCTAGAAGGGGACAGTAAAAAGCATGATAGGGGTGAGAGAAAAGAGCCCAATCTGGGCCAGGTGTTGACGTCACTCTCACTCCCCGAGAAAGAGGAAAGACACAAAAGGTAGGGCAAAGTCTTCTTGAGGAGGTCACTATTGTAACAAAGGCCCAGCGATCAATCGCCGTGTGTGACTTAGCAAGGCAAGGTTCCCTCGTTCTCTGGGTATCTTAATCCGTTTGGTCTGCTCTAGATCGGGTGGCTTATCAACAACAGAAATTTCTCGTAGTTCTGGAGGCTAGGAAGTCTAAGATCCCAAGGCACCAGCAGGTTCAGTGTCCGGTGACAGTCTGCTTCCTGGCTCTTTTGCTGTAACCTCACATGGTGAAAGAGGCAAGTGAGCTCTCTGGGGTCCCTTTTATAAAGGTGCTAATCCCAGTGATGTGGGAAGAGCCTCCCAAAGGCTCCCAGTCACCTCTCAAAGGCCCCACCTCCAAATACCAACACACAGAATCAGAACTTCACATGACTATTGTGGGGGACACAGACATTCAGTCTACAACATGGGGCCTGAGCTGTCTCATCTGCAAAAAAGGGATAATGATAAGCTTATCGGTGCGAAGGCAGGCGGCTGGACTATTCAATCTTTTGAGGTCCCTTTCGAAGCCAGACACAAAGACAATGGTGCTAATGGCTGGGGATGGGAGCCCTAAAATCAGACTGCCTGGGGTTGAATAGTCAATTACTAGCCACGTAACTTTAGGCAGGCTATGAGACCTCTCCGCGCTTCAGTTTTCACATCTGAAAAACAGGGGGGCGGGGGGGGGGGCAATAAAAGGCTGACGTCATAGGGCCTTTGCTACCATACCCTGCTGAGAACAGAGGCTGAGCCCGTGGAATGTGTTTGCTCTGAAAACGCTGGCGGTGCTGATGGTGGGTTCTGCTGTGGTTTAACTGGGCCGGCTCACGGCTGCTGCCAGGGCGCCTAGGCCATAAAGCAGCATCCCCGCAGCCCGCGTTTCCAGAGGGCCTTATGCAGCGCCAAACAGGAAGAGCCGCGCTGGAGAAAGCAAACTGCCGCGGCCAGCCGCCGGGCCAGCATCGGCCTCTAAAACATTCTCTACTCCAGAGGCCTCCTAGCCGGGCTTTTCTCCAGAGGAGTCAGAGTGGTAACTGCTGTGTCCTTCCCAACACTGTTATGTCAATTATGATTATTTATACCATACGACGACCTGCAAGCTTTTGAACTGGCTGCTTACACACATCCGAACCATATAAGAAAATCTTTTCAGGATATATTTATGGGTTTGTTCTGGTGGGCCTTGAATCAACGCTGACCTCCTGACTTTTACCTTATGCAGGATGAAAGGATCCAACTGCCCATTTTCTGCCCTGAAAAGTCAATTCTGACTTCAAAAAAGAATAGACAGCTCAATCTTTACATCTACTGCCCTGCTTCTTCCCCACACCTAAATGAGACCTACTTTAGTCCCTATTATTTTCACAGCGCTGCTTTTTCTGTGGCTTTCATGATTCCCTTCTGCCCGCTTTCAGGTTACGGCCACAGTAGGGCTCTCTCACGGAAATGCGTAACAAGCTCGGATATTCCTATCTTGACTTTTCTCAAGGGCTTTCCAACACCATGATCTGATTTAAACATAAAGTCGCCTTGGGGGAGGGGTGTCGGAGCAGGCACCCCTCCCCACTCTATAGATAAAGAAACTGAGGCTCGGAGAAACCAATTCCCACAGAAAGACCCCGGGGGTGGGGTATTTGAAGATCCGCATCTGGATCCAGAACGCACCCTTTTCCTTCTTTTCAGCGTCCCATTAAAGCATCACAACTCTCTTTCTCTAAACATCCAGAACAGATCCAGTTCAGCAAAAATCCAACTCTGTCTTTACGCATCAACTTCTTTGTCAGTGGATGTCGCTGCCCTGCCCTGCTCCGAATGCCTTCCGTCCGAATGGGGTTTAGGAGTGGCCCCGTCACCGCTCAGAGAAGTGGGATGTGGCCGGCTGGAACAGGTCTGGAACGTGGCAGATCTCAAAAGGAAAGCCATTCGGCGACCCAGCTGGGCGGCAAGGCCGCGGTCCTCTCCAGACGGTCTGCTCAATCACTGGAATTCCAAAATGACAGCGCCCCTCCCTGCCCGCCCCCACCCCAGGAGCTTTTCTGTCTCAGGGGGTAGAGGGGATGCCTAAATCCTTGCCAGATGTCTTGCCGCACTCAGAGACAGTTCCCCCGGGACCAACACATTCTGTGGCTCACCCCATGTCAAAAAGGGAACAGAAAGGGAAGGCTCTGCAGCAAGACTGGCCACCCGTCGGTTTGACAGATAGGCCTGGGGACATAGGCGCCAGTCCTCTGTCCTCGGCCCTCATGCCAGGCCTGCCAACAGGGCTGCTGGTTGCCGAGGTTCTTCGGTGGTTATTCCAGCACGAATCATTGCCACTCTCTGCTTGCCTTCATTAAGAAAGCCATTAAGAGAAACGTAAAGCTGGTTGCGTCTTTACGTCCACCCGCAGACCCAACTTGGGGTGAGCTCTGAAACCAATCCCCGGCCCTCTTCAGACCCCGGGTCTGTTTTCAGTTGTTAAAATCAGAATGGTCTCAAGGCAGACTCAGCCCTGAAACTAAGCAGTGTCACACAAGGCTGGGTCCTCCTCCCGTTCGACATTCTCAGGCATCGGCGGTGTGCACAGCACCCGCTGGGGCTTTCTGGGATAAGTCCTTTCATCCCTGCCTTCCGGCCGGGCCACCCTGTCGGGTTGGTGCCCACATCCCCACCCTGCAGATGGAAAAACAGGCTCAGTGGATTAGGGACTTGCCCAAAGCCACACCCCAGGAAGTGACAATGCCAAGGTAACTCCAAATCTGCCTTATGCACCTCCTTTCCTTTGTGCCCCAGTCTGTGTGATGTCCGTGGAGATGACCTTGTCCAGCACCCAAGTAAAAAACTGGGGTGTTTCCTCCAACTGTAGCCGACAGGAAGCCTCTTTGCTGATGGCAAGCCCTAGAAGCCAGGACCTTGCACTAAATGATTTTTAAAAATAATCAGCAAAATTTGGTGAGCACTAAATGATTTTTAAAAATAATGCTTTCAGACAATGCAGGCTCAAAGATATTTTTTCCAGATCTTTCAGCTCTTACTTCACAATGTGTCCTGTAGTCAGTCACCTAGGTGCCGGCCACAAATGGTTCAACATTATCCCCTCAGTTTGCTGGTGAAGTTCCCTCCTCCCACATCTTCCCCCTTTGTCCTTCCAGTCAGTTAGAAGGTCACCTGCTCTGTGAAGCCCTCCCAGGTTGCACCCAGGGAGAAGTCAGCACCTCCCTTTCATGCTCCTATAGTCCTTACTGTGCTTCTCCTAAGAGTATATTTAAATTGGCCTCGTACCATTCATTTTATTTGACAAACACTTCCATGGCACTTACTAAGTATCGGGCAGTGGATGAAGTCTTCAGTAAATTTTAACTGAGTTAATTTTTATAACTATCTGATGAAGTAGGTACCATGATCATCACCCCATTGTATAGATAAGAACACCGGGGCATGGGAAATACAGTGGCCGGCCCAAAATTCACACAGCCGATAAGTGGCTGCCAGGCAGTCCTGCTCCAGAGTCAGTGCTCACTCTTAACGCTCTGCTACGGTCATCTGCTTTCCCATGAGTTGCCGACACTGTCCTGTGAACTCCCTAAGGGCAGGGGTCAGTCACATCCAAGTCCTGTTCAAAGGCTCGCGGCCTGACATGAGGCAGGTGCTCTGTGCTTGCTCATGAACAGAAGTCAATGTCTAGCACAAGGTCGCCCCTCCCATGTGGCCAGCGAGAGGGTGGCCCGCAGTATGGATACTGGTCCAAACTTCCAGCTGCTTGGAGCACCGGCCTCCCTCCTGCAGACAGTCACCTGTCACAGTCCTTCCTGCAGCATTTAGGAGGATGAAACAGGAAGCCCTTTATCATCCACGAACCTGATAGCATCGACGTACACATCTCACCATCTATAACCATTCCGCCCTCTCTGGGGCTTAATCGGAGGGCTTTCGGGAACAGCCATGATGGATGATGCCCTGGCTTCTGGCTGGATCCCTGTACTCCCAGTCAGGAGCACAGGACCACAGATGCCCTCCGGCTAGACGAGGGTGTAACTGGCACTGTGAGTGGTGCCGAGGGCACTGAGCTACGAGTCTGCTGACTTAGTAGTCTCTGCTTTACGACTCGCCCTGGGCCCATCACTCCATGCCTCAGTTTCCCTATCTATAAGTGGGGTTATTGGAAGCATTCCTCTCTTACCAGGTGTTACTGAATGATACATTTGGAAAAAATAGTAAATTCTAGCACTGCCCAAAATTTGTAATCCTTATTGTTTAATTGTTGGACTAGTATCTACTAAAATAAGGTTATTACCGGAACTAAATGAGAAACTAACTGCACTTTACACTGTACCAGACTGGGGTATAAATAAGGTCACATTTCTTTGAACGTTCAAAGACGAGAGGGATAGGTCAGCCCAGGCATCCTTCCGGCCACACCTGCTCCGGTGCTCCCCGGACTCCCGGGCAGTCTATGCTGACGGGTTGGTGAGTCTTCCTCGCCTGCACCCCTTGAGGTGTCCCTGAGCTCAACCTCTGAACCAGGCCCCACTGCCACCTTCATTCCCCTCAGCTCTGCCCTGCTGCCACAGTGGCCACTGAGAGAGCCAGCTGTGCCAGAGACAAGATCAAAACTGAGCATTACAATTCTCAACATTAAGCACATTCAGTTTGCATTTATACACACGGTCACCGTGCCCAGGACCACCCTACCTCCGGCCGTGGTGTCAGGAGAGAGCGAAGGGTTCCAACACCCGCACCAATCTCCAGATCAGCCTGCCCTTGACACCGGGGGCCCCAGGACGCCACACCAAACTTCGTCAGAGTTTCTTTTTGTCCTTTCTTGCAGCAGGTCCCACTCAGGGCTATGCTGCTCCGCAGACAGGTTCTAATGATTTCAAACCCTGGAAGGAAGGATCAGTCATTCCTATCCCTCCCGGAGGTCCCTCTGTTCTTTGGATGGGACCACTGGTCCCCAGCAACCTTGAAGCTTTCCAACAGGAAGGCAGGGGCTCCTAGGATGCCGTCCGAATACAGAAGCGGACGAGAGCACGCCTTCTGCCGGTTTACCTACCTCTCGGAACTACAAGGCACCTGGCTTCATCAGTGTGCAATGAACGAGCCGTCCGGGTGGCTCAAACACGGCAGAGGTCCTCGTGCATGGAAACCAGAGCCCACAGCAATTCTCAGAGGCCAGCGCTGCAGTTTTCTAGCCCCACCACACCCCAGGAGTGCGTTGTATCCCCACTGGGTACCCCGCTCTGCTCGGTGGCATCTGCTGAACACCCACTGGGCACCAGATTTATACACTGTAATTTTATTTAGTCCTCAAAGCAAGGCTGGTTGTTTGCTATCAAACCTCCATGTGACACACCAGGGAAGGGGGGCCCCAGGAGAAGTGACCCACCCAAGATCACCCAGGAGGGCCGAGAGTTGTGCCTGAGCCCCTCTAGCTCAAAAGACGCAAGCTTTTCCCACTGCACCTTGCCTTCTTGGGTGTACATATGAAAGCACCCAGCACAGCACCCAGTGCACGGGGCGGGGGAGGCTCAAAAAGGAGCAGGCACTTTGTTTTCTCCACTACGGAGCCACAGGGCTGGACTTGGGGCCTGCCAGGGCCACAGCTGGCAGAGGATCATGAGCAGCCAGGGCAAGGCCAGTCGGACAGTCTAATATCCCAGCATGCACTGGAGGCTGACTGGGAGCTCATCTGGATGTGGTAGCTAGGAGGCAACGAGGGTCCCCAAAACTCCCTAGCCAAACTCATCATCTGCACCTTGCCTGGTCCAGAATTCTGAATTCTTAGCCAAATAATTCATATCTGCGTAGGAAGAGCCAAAGCTCTTTTTGGAGAAAATAAATACTATTAGCTCTGTACACAGGCATCCCAGCCACCGACTCCTGGGCTGCTGTGGACTGGTCCTATCTGAGCACTTCCTATTTCGAGCTGGTGTGCCCGTCTTTGCCCAGCCCCCAAGCTTACCAACCCTCAGGATTTGAGGGCTAGGTCCCCACTGATGGTCTAGATCCCCAATCACTACTTGCAACAGACAGCCTCACTAACTCCCACATCCCCCAAGTTTCTGCCCTGGGACCCTTACTGGAGACCCTGGCTGTGGATGGCGTTGCATCTGACACCCACCCAAGAGAGATGGCTTTCTTTCTAAGACATCTGATAGCTGAGAGGAAGACATGTTAACTACATCTCATTCTGGATGCTTCTGTAAGACAACCTGTGAGGGTCAAAAAACCTCAGCGCCCTGACTTCCCCGCTCCCCTCTCCGGTGATCTCCACAATAACTCCATGGGGCACCAAGGCAGGCATTTTTATTCCCATTTTATGGATGATAAAACCAAGGCATGTAGAGAGGTTAAATGAGTAGTTCAAGGTCATCCACTAGTGAATATCAGAGACAGGTCACCCATGTCAAGTGCGGAGTTCTTTCCACTGAACCCCCCTGCCCTCTAGGCTAAAAGACATGTCCCTGAAGCCTGAAGGGAAATGAGTTCTTATCACACAGGAACACCAGGGTTTCTCTCTCTCACCTTCAAATCCAGTACTCAACTGGAGCAATCTTTCCTCACAGATGCCTGATAACGTCTTCCCCCTCTGCTCCATTTAGAGGCCCAGTCGTGATTTTATCCAAAATTGTTGTATTTTGCATTGTGTTTAGCGTCACTCATGCAAAAAGCATTTGTTAAGCACTCGCAATGCGCCAGCGGCCATGCTAGGCGCTCAGACACAGGCCTCCACCCACTCACTCACTCACAGGTCTTACCACGCGGCTCCAGGCTCGGGCTGTGCCCTCTGTGGGGCCGTGCTCACAGCCACCCAAGGTGGCGGACAATAGCCAGTTGTGACAACACCGAGCTACAAGGACTTCACTGGGACAAAAGACTAGCCCAGAGGCCAAGGTTCACCACTGACCTCTCAATGCACCTACGGTTCTTCTGGAGATGGATGGGGCTTAGAAATGACCACTGCACTTAGAAAACTCACCCAGTTGAGCTCAGACACAGATCACTCCCTTCTCCGTCGGCCTCAAACACATAGTCTCCCACTTAAACAGGACCCAGTGTGTATGTGACTACACAAGCATTTTACATTTTCATCTTCATTATAATAACATAGCAGTGAAATTTAGTGGATGCCTACTCAGTGTGGTTCCCTGTGCTCCATCCTTCACATGAATGTTCTAGCTCGACCTTCAAAATAACCCTCAGAGAAAGTAACATCCCCACATGACAGAAGAGGACACTGAGGCTCGGTGGGTGAACAGCGCCCCCACGCACGCACACATCGGCCGTCTGGTTCCAAATGTGATTCTCTTTCCACAGTGCCCAGCTGTCTCCCCGACGACGGGGGCATGCGACCACACGGAGCAAGCTATCAAACATCCAGATCAGCCTCACAGACCCCTCAGCGTTCCTCCATTCAGCCATTCCATAAATATTTATTAAGCACCTACTATGTGTTAGAAGCTGCTGGGCACTATGGTGAACTAAGGACAGACCTATTTTTGCACTCGCAGAGTTCACAGTCCCCTGGGGAACAGGGGAACATTGACAATGACCAAACGATCAAACAGTGTAAAACTGTAATTGTAATAAGCACCTGAAAGGAAAGATTCATGGTTCTTACAGAAAACGTGATGGGATTTCTCCTAATCAGGGAGGTTAGAGAAAGCACACTTGAGCCGGTACCTAAAGATGAAGAGAGAGGGTAAAAGCCTTCCAGGTAGTGGGAACAGCTTGTGCAAAGGCCCTGTGTGGCCGGGAGCACACTCGCCCAAGAAACTAAAAGGACCATGTGTCTGAGCCCAGGGTGGGGGGTACTCAGAACTGAAGCTGGGGAGTGGGCAGGGCAGACGCCACAGGGCATCCTAGGCCACCGGCAACAGTGTTGTACCCATTCCCAGAACAGTAGTGAGTCCCTGCAGGGTATGAGGCAGGGAAGCCACCTAACGGGAGGGCTGGGTTGGTGTGCCGAAGTGTCCTCCGCACCTGCCCCAGGCTGTACCATCACCCTTCTCATGCTGCAGGGTAATGACTCCCAGTGGCCTCCCCATGTGCCTTGAAGAGCACAGCTGTTCCGGGCTCATCTCTTCAGGCCCCAGGCCTGGCACTGAGAAGGTGCTTAGCAAGTAGGAGCTACATGTCCGCGTATAAAGGAAGCAGCACTGCTACCCTCGAGATAACCCAAGTCTAACAGGAGAGACGCTCACAGACAGAGACACTCACACTCCAGGAAAACACTACCAGAGGTGGCAAGTTCCTCAGGTACAAGGGGAGCAGAGAGCGGATCTGTGTGAGCCAGGTGGATAGACAGACACGCCTGAAGTGACTGGAGAGCACAGCGCTGGCTGCGTGTGGCTGAGTGGGCGGACAGGGAAATGGGTGAAGATGGGGCTGAATTAGAAGAAGAGGCAAGCAGCTGGGTGAAATTAACTAAAAAAAATTTTTAAAGCATCAGCTACTGACAAAACTTGTACTTGCTGCCACGGGAGCAAGACAACTACATGAGACGCGGCTTCACTCAGTGCTTGAGCTGTAGAGATCAAAGTCTGACCACCAAGTTTAAAATCCCAGCTCTCTACTTAGCTGGTTGTGATGTTAAATCAGTCACTTGGCCGCTCTAATCCTCGACTGTAACATGCAGACAATATTAGTACCTGCCCCATCACATCGTTGGGAGAATTAAATGAGCGAGGATGCAAAGCACCTGACATAAAGACGGACGCAAGCACGGAATAAGGGTGATTTGTTATTGTTATAGTCTATTCTTCTTCTCCTACACATTTGCAACTACATGTTTCCATTCCCTTTTTCCTCAGTATATGACAAAATTAGAAGTTCTCCAAGGTTTTCCCAATATGTCTAGAAATCCCAGAGCCCAGCAAGGAGCTCTGAAGGGTCAGCTGGAACCCGAAGGATACTTTGAGGAGAGATGGGAGAGTCTGTCCTCCTTCCATCAAAGTCAAGGCCCTCTGAGCTGGGCTGGGTGGGAGCGTGGGCATGGCTCTGAGCATACGTCCTGGAGCGCGCTGCCAGGGCCCGTCCGCCGGGACCCCTGAGATAACTCTGGGCATTCTCAGGAAAGCTTCAGTGAATGGGCAGTCCTAGAAATGAAGCGATTTAGATAATATAGTGAGTATTATAAGGATGGCTGTTGCTTTCAAAATCGGTTCCCTCTGAATGGAGTCAAGTGGATCGTGAGCAGAGTACGAAAATACCATTTTCTCTCTTCCACCTCCTGACCCTGCGGCATGAGAGCAGCAATAATGTATCACTCCACAGAGTCCTTCCTCGGCTAGATTTTATCAAAACGGTGACTGATGATGTCCTTGCCAAATGGCAGGAGAAGGGGGTCTGCTCCAGCCAGCAGCTGCGGGACGTGGGCACTGATGAAGACGGATGAGTCCATTTACTCAGTACTCTGGATCTACCACTAATTTTCTAGATGACAATGACCCTTTATCCTTCCAGGATGGGAGACAGTTAAAAAAAAAAAAAAACCCTAGAAAAGTAGAAAGTTGGCAAGAGAACGCCCTAATCAGCCCCAAAAGGTGTCACAATGTTGCCCTCTACCCAAGCAAGAAATCTCAGACCCTTAAATTCCAGCTCCAATTTACTCTTACTTTGTACACGATTCTAATAAACTTGATTATCTCCCGGATTTGGGACCCAAACTAAAAGCAGATCAGGAAGACGGTCACCTCCAGACTGAGCTCATGCAGCCCCGAAGTCAGCCCTGACCTCGGAAGGGCAAAGGGCAGAGGCCTCCAGCCCAAGAGCGGGGCGGCTGCAGTAAATCTTGCTGCCCACGGGGACCCAAGGCCCCTCTTTATTCAGCACACCCAGGCCTGTGGCTAGATAACCTGGCTCGCCACGGCTGACGGCTTGGCTTTATTCCTATCATTTCTACTAGAACCACAGCCCAGGCCAGCCTCTGTCGGCTCTCACGCTCCCTGCAAGTGGAAGTGGAATATCAGAACCTGATTCTTATGCCCACCAACTGCTGGTTAGAGTATTGTCCAATAAACCAATCTCCCACAACCATGACAGTTCTCGGATGCTGAAACCTTTCTTGGGTTTTCATGTATCTTGGAGGATGCTGTGTATGTCTGTCAGGGGAGCGGAGACTCACATCAGCTTTACACATAATCTTCATTTGGGACATCCAACACATACCCTTTCTCCTTTGTACGCCACAAGAACAGGGTCCCCAGGAACACTAAAGAACGAATAAAGAGCAAGCAGAAAGCTCACCCCACACGGCTCGGCATACCAAGCACTTCCTCAGTTTGTTCAAACTACACCCATAAATCCTCTGAGAACCGAAGAGCTAAGTAAGTTCCAAGTTTTTAGATCTATCTGTTCCTTCAATAAATATTTACTGAGTGTCTGCTCTGTGCTGGGACAGTGCCTGGGGTGGGGGTGGGGCCACAGGGGAGCCAGGCACACCCAGTGCCTGCCCTCTGGGTGCTTACAACGGAGCACACGTCCCCAACTCACGCTGCAATTCGCAGAGAGGAGCAAAGAATCCCCTGTGGTCTCAGCAACTAGCCTAACACTTGAACCCAGGCCGCCAACCCCATGCGGGGCTCACACTCCCACGGCTTCACCTGCTCGTTCCTAGAAAGGTACACAGAGCAAGGCATCCAACCAGCCTCACTGCACATCGTCACATGAGCGGAGAGGATAAGAATAAAATAAAGGAGCCCTGGCTAGCGTGGCTCAGCAGACTGAGCACCGGCCTGCGAACTGAAAGGTCGCTGGTTCGATCTCCAGTCAGGGCACCAGTTGGGGGCATGTGAGAGGCAACCGACTGATATCTCTCTCACACACTGATGTTTCTCTCTTTCTCCCTCCCTTCTCCTCTGTTCAAAAAAAAAATAAAGAATAAAATAAAGGAGCAGATGAATGTGGATGCTCACTGGACAAACGATGCCATTTAACTGTCTCACCTTTCTAGAACCAAAATAAATAACCAGAAAAGTAAGCAATAAGAAGGTGCTGACATTTCATTCCCAAACAACGCGGGGAATGGCCAAGCAGTTACCTCCGGAAGGGGCATGCATTCCCAGCCGCCTCTGCTGTCCCCTTCCACGGCTGGGTCATACTACGTGGAATGACTTCTGTCTTGGCCACTTGTTTAGACAGTGAGCTCTTCAGGGGCTGGGTCTGTGTGTCATCCACCCCGGAACCTAGAGCACAGCCTGGCAGAAAGTTCTTTCGCTCAGAGCGTGAAGCGCTAGGGTCTCGGCGCTGGCACAGGCAGTATCTGTGGCAGCCATCTCCATGGGCCACTCAGCTCTTCTCTGAAGAGAGAACCTGCAGGAGGAGTGCAGTCAGCTAACAGCCTTCGGCTGGAGCTCCAAGATCTGCAGCAGCATTCAATTAAGCTAAGGGCGCAATCTCCCCAGGCAGCCCGCAGCCCATGATGGAATCAGGCAGGCATCAGGGAGCCTCACTCTTTGGATACAAAATGGGAACCCTTAAACGGGCAATCTGTGCTCCAGGGCGCCCCACTGAGCCGGCCACGACTTTCTCAGAGCTGCACCCCACTCTGCAACTCTTCCCACCCAACTCTCCTTCCTTCCCTCTCGCCTTTCACGGGTCAGGGCAGTGTCTTGGTCTGAGGGTTTCCCTGCCTCCTCTTTCACAGGAATTAGCCCCAAAGACTCTTCTTGCACTTCTAATCCACCTTGGCATCTACTTCCTGAAGGACCGGCATGACAAGTGTCCATGGCATCCACATGCTCTTCTACATGTCCCAGGCTCCTCTGAAGTTAGGTTGTTGACCAGTGACTAGTTCTGGTCAATGAAGTACGTGTGGGCATGATGTGTTGCTGCCAAGAAAGGATGATTCTAAATTCTGTGTGCCCTCCGCAAGGATTCCTCCATAACCCTATCTTCTCAAAGCCACAGGTGGGAGAGTCACAGCACACAACAGCCTGGGTCCCAGTGTTCCCACCTGGAGGAGAGCCACCCAGGAGGACCGCTGATACACACTGACTTGGGGTGAGCGATATGTAAGTTTCGTCATGTTAAGCAGCAGAGATTTCCGCATTTGTTTATTAACGCAGCCCAGCCCAGCCCACCCTGAGAGCACTTCCGTGTAAAATGCCATCTTGCACTTCCAGCTTGCTCACTTCCCTGCTGAGATCTCCGATCTCTGTGAGAAGAGGCCAATGTTACTCTCTGCCCACAGGAATACAGGCCAAACACACGAAGAACGCCCCATTTAAAGGTAAAGTCAGAAAGCCAGAGCTCTTAGCCCAATGCCAAGTGCTAAATGGGCCCTAGTGTGTTAGTTCCAGCCACCATCCCCATGGGTGTCTGGCTGGGTCTGAGGAACTGGTCGGTGGCTGGCACAGCCAAGGGCATTGTCCTCATTCCGGGGAAACTCAGGAGTTGGTACTGGTGTGA
Organism: Mormoops blainvillei; assembly: GCA_004026545.1. Classification (NCBI taxonomy): domain Eukaryota; kingdom Metazoa; phylum Chordata; class Mammalia; order Chiroptera; family Mormoopidae; genus Mormoops; species Mormoops blainvillei. The sequence goes on along the minus strand of PVJD01000095.1, from coordinate 311,009 downwards.
ATATGTTGAAGGCAACTACGGCTGGGAGGTCATGTTAACCCTGATACATGGGGTCACCTAAGTCTTGTGGTGATGGGAGTGGGGAGGGTAAAGAACCCGGGGAAGAGATCTGAAAAAAAGCATTCATTTTACGGGATGCTAATTCGGAAAGCAGATTCTTATTTATTCACTCGCAGTTCAGTTTAGCAAACATTTGAAGATGCCCACTGCACGTAACACACCAGGGAATCAGACAGGCCCTGCCCTCGCGGAGCTCCAGTCCAGTGGAGGAGAGAGAGAAATATGGCTGTGCCACACAGCAGACCGGAAGATGTGCTGGGGGACACGCATTAATAAAGATCTCGTGTTCACATCCTCTTTCTCCAGCATCCCTCTCAGCAGCCAGTTTTGGGAAACAAGATTACAGATAGCACTGCATTACACTGACACCGTGTTTTGAAGTTCTACATCCATTGTATCTATTCCTTAGTACAGCCCTGGGAGGTCAGCATCATTAACCCCATAGAGTACAGGAATAACGATAATGGTGGCGAGACAGCAGTGAATGTTAACCAAGCACTCACAGTGGATCAGGCACTGATCTGATGATTTACTTGGATGGTCTCACTTATTTCCCACCCATCTCATAAGGCAGTTAGTAAATTAGATCCATTTTCTAAATGAAGAAAGGGGGGCAAAGTGACTTGCCCAAGGTCACCAAACAGGTGCGTGGTACCCAGTAGGGTTAGAAGGAGCTCATGCAACAGGCACCAGGAGCTAGGGGAGCTGAAGTTTCTGGAGTGGGAGTTGGCCAGGACCCTCTCTCCTCATCCCGCTACGGCGACTGTCTCGCCTGCCATATACCTCCCACCCCCACGGCTTCCTCTCTGTTGCCCCTCCTGCCCTGTCAGGTCTCAGTGCTGCCTATTCTCCTCCACACCCCCTCCCCGCCTCTCCACCTCTGGTCAAGCCTCAGCATCTTCCGCTTCAGCTGCCATAAACAGCATCCTGGCTTCTCGCTCTCCGGGCTCGCTTGTCTACTACCCAGCCTCTGCATTCCTGCCAGCCCCAATCATGTCACATTCATGTTCAAAAGCCTCCCCGGCCCCTCACAGCTCCAGAGTCAAAGTCCAGCCTTCTTGACAAGCCTTTCAAGGCCTTCCACACCCACCACCAGGCTACCTTCCCTCCATAAACCCTGCGCTCAGGTGAAAACATAGCAAGTCACTCACTGCTCCCCAGGCACAAACCACACTTTGTTGCCTCTAGCCTGTGATCCTGAGAGTCCTTTCTGAGGTCCATTTCCCTGAGCCCCCACCTCTCTGTGTCAACATGACATTCACCTTCCAGGACCATCTTCTTATTCAGGAGACTCCGGACCTAGATACGATCTTCCCTTTCTCTTAATGCCCCTGGTATCTGTGGTTTCATTGTTGAATTTAGCATTTCCCAAGTGCCTGCCTTTGTGGGCATCTATCATCAGAATCCCCTGGCGTCCACACCCCTTAATCGGCTTCAGATGTCCTCTGAGGAACCACCGATCTCTGCTCTGTATTCATATAGTGGGGTGCAGCTGACCTTGCCTCCCTTGCCCTCTGTTACCGAACCAAAGAGGGTATGCCCACGCGACACAAAGCAGAGCCAAACACTGAACACTGAGTTTTGCAGTGGGGAAAGTAAGGCTGTATATTGGCAGGGCGCCAAGCCGGGAGACTGGCGAGCTAGTTGTCAAAACCTGAACTCGCGGATCTTTTTTATTCGAGGACTTTTAAAGGCGAAGACTGAGGGTTGGGGGTCGTGGGCAAGGCTGACTGGTGTGAGCTTCAGTGGTTTTCCTTAGTCTGATTAATTTAGTTCCTAATGTCATCTCGTCTGGTGCCTTTGTCACTGTGGTTGGGTGATCTAACTGGGCTGAAGACCCAAGACTCTGCAAAAAACTTTCTGACCGTGCATCGGTGACATTATCTTTAAAACAAAAGGCAGACACTAAGTGTCTTGTGACTACTGTTATTGTTTAAGCCAGTGGTTTTCAACCCTTTTCGTCTCACAGCACAAATTAATTACTAAAATTCAGCAGCACACACACAAATATATTTTTTGTTGATCCAACAAAAAAAAAAAGCTATAATTTTGACTCATTCATACCGGACAGCTACTGTTGAGTTGACTATTGCCTCTTTTTTTTTTTTTTTTGACAGTCTAAGGAGAAAGAGGCCAGTGCCCCTGATTAAATAGTCAAGTATTGCATGTTTCAAAAATTCTTGCAGTGCACTGGCTGAAGATCACTGGTTTAAACTATCATTGTTTTGTGCTTAACTAGCCATATTTTCCTATTATTTTAAACTTGCTTTACAGGCAAACCTCTAGGACATGACTACCATACCTTATCATCTTTGACTATAAGTGACTAGCATATTTTCTTAATCTTTGACTATAAGCTAGGCAGCGACCGAAGTAAATGGAACATTCATTGAATAGTTAAAGCCCACACCTATATCTCTGGACTGTATGATCTAATACCTAAACATGTTTACTGTTAACTGCTGGTTTCACCTCCATGAAAGGCTGGCAGATGTCCTAGGCCCATCAGTGTCATGTGATTGGTTCAGGGATGGACATATGACCCAATTCAAGCCAATGAGAACTAACCTTGGGACTTTTGCTGAAACCGTTGGGAGAGAAACACTCCTCTTACTGGAGTTTCTAAACTGGGAATGTGTAAACTTGCAGCTGCTAAGGGCCATCTATGCCACCACGTGGGGAGAGCCTTCCTGAGAGCAAAGCCAAATACATAAGAAATCACAGCTCAGAGACAGGGAGGGATTTTTTTAAAGGTATCGTTTGAGTCCCTGGATTCAACCATGCCTGCACACAGGCTACCCCAGGATTGTTATGTCGCCTGAACCAATTAAAGCTGGGTTTCTATCACTTGCAACAAGAGTCCTAAGCAATACCTACTAAGGGCCAGGTACCATGATTGGACAGCGGGGTTGGTTGTAAGATGTGAGCCTGATCCTAAAAGAGCTAATTTTTCTATCTTTTTATTTCTAACAACAGTTCTATTGAACTATAATTTATACATCATAAACCCATTCTTTTAAAGTATATGATTCTATGGTTTTTAGTATATTCACAGGATTATGCAGCCATCACCACGATCACTATTTTGCATTGAAAATGACACGTATGTGCATGTTCTGTTCTGTCCCATGCAGCAGCTCCTCTCTTGAGCCCGGGGCTGGGTGTTTCTTCTCTCTGCAGCACCAGTAACTACAGTAGGTACTCGATTAGCGCCTGCTGAGCTCTGCTCAGACCTCCTTGAAAGCTCGGCCTCCATCCAACAGTCATTTGGGTCCCTTCTAAAGCACAATGAATGAGAGGACAGACAGCTGGCAAAACCACTCAAGGAAAGGACGTGCTCACCAATCACTAGGTTTTCTCTGGATCCCCGCATCAGGGCAGACTTCCTGAGAGGTAGGTGCACGCCTGGAATGTGCTCCTTTGGCTCCTGAATTTTCCTACGTTTATTACAGAATAATTTAAAATAGTAACAAGTGGGAACACATAAATCCAACAAGAAGGGAATGATTTAATACTTGTGCACCCAAAGAATAGAATAGTACACAGCCACTAAAAATCACTTTTGCAAACAGAATTTGAAGACATGAAGAAATACCCATGATACAATGTTAACTGAGTGAAACAAAATATAAAAGGGCTCCAGTACATAAAACAGTAGATACCAGCAACTCAAAGGGAATACTGCTAATTATTAGATGTAATTATCTTTGCATAGGTGTGTTATGGGAAATTATTATTTTTCTTCACGTTTCTCTATAATTTTCCATTTTCTAAAATGAACATCAAATTGAGAAAAACAACAATTAAAAGCTTAATTTCTTGGTTATAACTCATTTTATTAATGTGGCCACCAAGAATGAGAAACCACCACATGAAGGACATTTCTGAATCTCCTGCAAAACTTTTTTTAAAAAGATACTGTCCCTCAGGGTCTTTTAATCGAATATGTAAGAAATGTAATCCATGATGTCTACCTCCTTACCTTGACTGCCAGGAAGCTCTGAGTTAAAATTTAATACTCCAAAACAAGCACCTTAACTCAGGTTCTTGGTATAGAACTTTCTGTTTCTATAGCGTTTCTGAAACTTCCTTTTACCTGTTGTCTTGCTTATGTTTTTTTATTCAGATCTTCCTTGGACTACATAAAGAAGTATTTGCTAAAGTGACGAGGTACGCCAGAGAAAAGAGGTCCTGACTGGCAGATGCTCTGTTGAGATGTTTCATTTTTACAAACACATGTCACTGAATAGGGCTTTAAAAGTTCTGTTACTACTCTAATTACAGCAGAGAGTCAAACGTGGACAAAGGCATGCAGGAGGCTCATTACTGAGACAAGCTGTCCCAATGATCAGATTAACCCATTCCCTGCTAAATCTCCACCTCTCTGAAGGCTTTGTGGACAAAGGTCCATCCTCGCTGCCCACAGTCTCCAGCCATTGACTGACAGTGAATGTCAGCACAGCCGGCCAAAATTACTTCACCACATCTGTCTTGTGTTCAACAAGTGACACAGCCAGCAAGTGATTAGGGAGAACAATCCACAACAATAGCCCATCCGAATAAAACAGGCCCCGGACACTCAAATGCAGGCCCTAAACATCCTTCCGGTGACTGTAGACTTTGCTGCAATTACACAGACCGATCCTCCCTTTACTTCAGCTCAGAGAGAAAGTACATCTACTCTAAAGATGGACCACTTTAAAAAACTAGGTATTCTATCACCTCGGCATTCTACTCTCCCAAATATATCACCTCATGGCAGGAGATAACATAATTATTTGACTGTAAGCCAGAATTCTTTTTTTTCTGGTGCTAACTTAAGTGAGTCTTCATGAGCTTTCAAAAACAAGAAAAATAAATAAGCAGTCTTAATCTTTTAGCTGTGGACATTTTATTACCGAAAGTCTCAATGTCTTACTTGTGAATCCATGCCAGAGAAAATGAAGGAAGGGCAGCAGGAAACATTTATTTAGCGCTTACAGCATGCCAGACAGAGCACTGGCCTCTGAGCCCGCCAGCTCAAAGCGTTTTCCACTCTGGTCTGTTATCTCCCTTAAGCGTCATATTATAGTTCTGCTTCTTCATATGTGGAACTCGAGGCTTAGAGAGATTAAATACCTCGCTCAAGGTCACGGAAGGGGAAGGTAACCTGTTTATCACCAGCACCCAGGTCCGGCCCACCCCAATGCCCATGCTCTATGCCCCTTCACAGAGCATCCTGTTGGCACCAGGCTGATATTACCGCTGTCCTCCTTCCCAGTGCTTCCTATATAGTCCAACGAACTGAACAGCCTTCCGACTGCCTCATCCTCCTGTCTCTGGGCTGTCTCACTTAGGAAGTCATCAAGACACACTTGAGAAATAAAATTAAAATTTTCAACCAACACCCTGAAACAAAGCACCCGTATCTTTACTGCCACAAGCAAGCTAATATGAAATCTCTTCTAGGGAAGCTCTCTGAAGGGATAAATTGATGATTAAAATATTATGCAGCTGACAATATTTGGTGATGATGCAAGAAGAGCTGCCCTGTCTACAAATGTTTTTGTCTGCAAAGAACTGGCTCTCCCGTGTCCCTTCCGAAAAGAACATGTATGGAGGCAACAGAGAAACAGTGCAGAGAAGACATGCTTCCGAGTAACTGCATCCTCCTCTCCATTTTCGTGTGCAGGGCAAGTACCCCAGAGAACTTGAAGTGTTAGGACAAAGATGAGGGCGTTGGGAATGTCATTCAAAAAGGATTCCATGCCCGGGTTAGCTCTGCACAGCCCCCCAGCTTGCACCCTCCCCGAGTAGAGGAAGCCTCTGGTTTGCAGCAGCGTTTGTGCCGCCACCAACTATCGCCCGTTCCTTCACCTTTTATTTACAGTACAGAGCAGGCTGGTTCATCCGTGAAGGGGGGATGACGGGGAATGAGATGCAATCCAGATTTCTGCCCTATCTCCAGGGACCAAAAAGAGGGCCAGACGGAGAAGGAAGCAGACCCAGTGCTGAACGATCAGCGTGTCAGCTCGACCCTCCTCCTCCGACGAGGTCTACACCTGGGCTCTAGCTTAAGTGCCTGGAGAGCCCCGGGAAGCCGGAGTCAAGCCCAGCGCCTCGGCCAGGCTTGGCGCGGTGGAAGAGGCGCCAACAGAGCTTACAGCACAGGAAATCACTGCCCCCTTCAGGCCGCGTCTCAGACTCTGCGGCCGGAGCGTAGGGGCATCCTTAGTCCGAAAAACTCGCAAACCCCACCTCGTGCGGCCGGCAGTCGCTCCTCCAAGCCCCCCTCTGCGCACCTCAGACCCCTAGCTGCGGTGAAAGTCCGCGCTGGGACTTCAGTCGGAAGCCAAGCCGAGGGCGTGAGGAGGGCTTGAGATGGGAAGCTCTCGGCTCTTAGGCTCCCCTCGGAGAAGGAGGCCGGGAGGGCAAGCCCGCTGCTGCGCTCCAAGTCCGTGCTTCAGGTCTGCGCCCGGAGAAACTGCGCCTGCAGCCGCCGAGCCAACAACAGCAGCACCGCTGGACACCCCCGCCCATCCGGGGCGAGACCGGCTCAGGGCACTCTCTGAGCAACTAACCTGAGGTGGTCTCCTCCGGCCACAGGCAGCGCTGGCCACATCTAGGTAGCAGCGCTGCAGAGCCAGAGACCCCACACCTGCCCCCGCTGTGCGGACCCTGAGCCTCTAGAGCGCACCATGCGCCCAGCCCTGCCGCGCGCGCTGGCCCCTCGGGTGCCGGAGCCCTCCGGACCTCAGAGCGCGGCTCGGCTCTCCTGGGGGCCCGCGAGCAGGCCTGTGGCCTCTCCAACCAGAGTGGCCCAGTTTGCAGTCAGTGCGCCTGTTCCTTCCACCCGGCACTCCACAGCCCCACCAGCGGGTCCTGGGCAGGGGCAACCACTGCAGGCCTTTGGGGGGGGGGGGTCCAGTTTCCACCTTCTCCACTCCTCTGGTTAAAGGAGACCCTAGTCTTCTATCCTATGCCTCACACACATACATACACACATACAATCCCAGAGGAACGAGATGCTCAACAAATCTTGGTAGCAGCTGTGCGAGCCCAGCCCGCTGGGACTACAAGGATGAGCATGAGCACCAGCTCGCGATGCTCTCGGCAGGCACGGACGGGTCAATCAGGACTCTGCCCAAGGACCGAAGACTGCTTCTGTCCAACACTCCCCTCCCCCATTGCCCAACACAGCCCCGACGGCACGGGTGGCCGGACACTCACCTCGGTGTCGTAGAGCCGCAGGTCAAGGAAGTAGGGGCGCAGGAGCGACTCGTTTCGGATCTGCTCGATGGCCAGTTCCACCGCGGGAAGTACGCCGCGCCCGATGCTGCCCTTGGCCACCTCCTTGGTGAGCGGCATGAGGCCCATGATGGAGAGCGGCGGGCTGCTGGGCGGCGGCCGGGGGGCGCCCCGCGCCCAGCCCCAGGCCCCGGGCACCAGCGGGAGCAGCAGCGGCAGCAGCAGGAGCAACAGCAGGCGCGCAGGCGGCGGCGGCGACGGCGGCGGCCCGGGCTGCTCGAAGCTCCGCGGGGAAGCCATGCCGCGCCGCGGGCTGCGGGCGCCGGCTCACTCGGCCCGCATGGCCTGGCCCGGCCCGCCGCCCCGCGCCAAGCTCTCCCCGCGGCGCCCGCGCAATGGCGCCGGCCGCGGCTCCGACTCGGGCTCCGGCTTGGCTCAGAACGGCCGCGGCGGCAGCGGCGGCGCCCGTGACGGATCAATCACGCTGGGAAGGGGTGGGAGCGAGCGGAGTGCGGGAGGCGGGGAGCGAGCGAGCAAACGCGGAGAGGGGGGCCGGCGTCTCCTCGCGCGCCTCTCTCCCGCACGGCCGCCTAGAACCGGGACGCCTCCGCCCGCCCCCGTGCGCGCTCTGAGCCGCTCTCCCGCCGGGAGCTGCTCGGCGGCAGCTCCTAGAGCCCGGCCAGGGGAGGGCGGGCGGCAGGAAACGCGGGAGGCGAAGGCGAGGCTGCTCAGCGGCGGCTCGAGCCGCCTCCGGGGACGGGGACTGGCTGTGCGCGCCGGGGGAGGGGGAGGCGCTGGCGCTGCGGCGGCCGCGGGGAGGGCTGCCTTTTCAGCACACGCACACACGCGCCCCTGATCCTCCGCCGCGCGGGCTGCCGCTGCCCGCCGGGAACCTGAGTGCCCGAGGACAGAGATCCGGGAACGAGGACTGGCTCAGCCGCTGCCTTCCCGAGCGCTTCCTGCAGCACCTGCACGGTGGTTTGGGACTGCTTCTCGGAGGTCTGGGCGGTGAATGCGCCACGGAGGCGTCTAGAGGCACCTGCAGCCTATACTCTCCTGCTCCGCGCGGGTGCTCGGGAGGCCCTGACCCAGCCCAAAGGGGCAGCTGAAGACGCTGCCGGCGCTGGAACACCTCCTGGTACTCGGGTGTCCGGCTGGCCCTTAGAGCCTTGGATGAGGGCCCTCCCCCCACGTCCCCATCAGACGGTGCAGCAGCCCTTTGCCAAAACCGAGGCCAGACTGAAGTCCTCACCTTGCGTGTGCTAACGCCCCCTCCAGGCATTTGACCTCCCCGCGTCCCCACTCCCAGGAGGGCTCCGCCCTAAAATTCTCCGCGGGTGGAAGCACTGTCCTCAAGCCAGAGCGGGTCCTGGGTCCGCGCTCCACAAGACTTAGCCCTCTCTCTCTCTTTGCCAGGTCGCAATGGCTGCACTGGCTAACCTTAAGTAAAGCAGTCCTGTGATCTGACCTAGGGCCTTGGTCCCGTGTGTCTCTCCATACTTGAAGAATAGAAATCGTGATCATTAAAATATAAAATTCCAAGGGGTGTTTAATGAGAGGAACACCGTAGATCATCAAATCAGAAAACATCCTTGATCCTGAACCCTGTAACAAGGTTGGGAGTTTAACCTTCACAGAACACTTACTACATGCCTTCTAATGTAATCCTCACAACAGCCGTCTGCATTAAGTACTGTTTTTATCATCCTCACTTTACAGGTGAATGCACTGAGGCTCAGAGAGTTTCCACAGCTTGTCAAAGTACCCGGGGCTGCTCAGGGAGGGCTGGGACCTAGAGCCAACAGGAGCTCTCTGCATAGCGCAGGGGGAACCAGCACGGGAAACAGCTTCTCCAGCGGGCAAGCCCGGCAATCTGCCCTGACTTTGGATCGTTCTGGACATTTCCCTCAGGCATGTGTGGAAGGAGCTGGACTAGATTATGCCCACAGCCTGCTCTTCTGGAATGAGGCAGGCAGGGGCAGCCCTGGATTACAGACTAGGTTCTCAGGGAGCATGAAGAAGGGAGGCAGAGCCCAACTCCTGGAGAGTACTTTGGACAGCTCTCGGGAAACCTAGCCAAATTGTCCCTGCCCCAATTCCTCTTTCTAGGCTTCTGCAAACACCACCTCGCTGGCTAAATGGACCGTTTTCTTCTCCCCAGGCAGGAAGGTTTGCCTGGGCAGGGCTCACCTGAGCATCTCCCCCATTTTCTGCCCCCCCTCAAAAAAATCCAGAGGACAGTGTAATCCCCAGATGCTCACTGAGCTGATGTCTCACTTGACATCACAGATATCCGCTAGTCATAGGCTTCTGGCGTCTGCCATTCCTCAGCCTCTCAGCTCATATTTCTGAATGAGCATTTTCACTTTTTTTTTCTTTTTTCCCCTTAGTCATCTGTGTTTTCCTTGTAAGCTGCGCCAATATGGAGTATCCACCGACACCCACATCTGGGAATAAGTTCAAAGCTAGGATAACTTTGCTTGACATTTACTAAGTGGTTGAAGGCCCTGCCTGGTAACCTGCTATTCATGCCCTCTGTCTCCATTTATGGGGTGTCCTGGCCCCAAGACACATGGCCTGGGACCAGCCCTGACCTAAGGAGCACCAGATGCTCTCCATCAGCCGGGCTTCAGGCCAAGCTTTGCTCTCACGCCCCACTCCTGATGTCCGGGCACCCCTCGAGTTCCCAGATCCTACCCTGGCCTGTGTTTCAGTTTAAGTACCTGGATCCCTGGTGTGCTTCCTGGTTCTGAGTTCCTGCCTCAGTCACCAACTTCAAGTCCGTGTTCCTCCAGAACTGGAGTCCAGGCTTTTGCTTTATGATAATCACTTGTTCCTTGTTTTACAGCGGCTACTGTATATTGGGTGGTGCCCTGGGAGCTGAAGATACAGGAATAAACAAGCCAAACTAAAAACCTCTTCTCACAAAATTCACATTCTAGGGGAAAGAGACAGGAAACAGAAATAAGAAGATATTTTAGTATGTCAGTTTATGGAAAGTGCTACGAACAATAACGCAGGAAAGAGGATTGAGACTGACAGAGTGGGGCTGCGATTTGAAGTGGGGAGGTCACAGAAGGACACGTTGAGGTGACTTTTCAGCAAATACGTAAAGGAGGGGAGTAAGCAAAACATGCAAATGATGTTCCAGGTAGAGGAATAGCAAGGGCAGGGGCTCCGAGACAGGAATGCGCCCGACATGCTCAAGGAGCAGTCAGAAAGCCAGTTGGCTGGAGAGGAGTGACGGGAGGAAAAGCAATAGCAGCCAAGGTCAAAGGCAGAGGGGACCCAGTAAGACCCAGGCATTGTCAGGGCTTTGGCTTGCACGTGATGAAGTGGGAACTACTGGAGGCTACTGAGTGGAGCAATGACGCGCTTTGATATATTTTAACAGATTCACTCTGGCTGCCAAGTGAAGAATCATTGGTATGAGGGGAGGGCAGAAGCAGGGAAACCTATTAGTAGGTTATTACGATAAGCCAGGCATGGTGGCAAGAACCAGGTGCATGCAAAGGAAGTGGTGAGAAGTGGTTAGGTTAATAATTGTTCTTCTTAGTTGGAATGAAATGCATTGGCAGCTACCAAGTCCCAGGGCTATGGTGAGCATTGATCCTTGCGAGAGATGTAGTAGGGACTTTAGAAAGCAACATGCTCAGGGGTACACCCCTGGAAAGTGAAGAATATCACCCCAGGCCTGCATGGCTTCAGTTCTCATCTTCTTCCAAAATGCTGCCTCCTTAGCAATCCTTTCTCTCATGTCCTCTCCCTACAACACAAAAGCCAGAAGCCAGTCTCCAAACCATAGTTCAGACGATGGGGCTGTGTTAAGAGATGATGCCCTTCCCCTTTCTGAGGATTTTGGGGTACCATGATCCACTGACTGCCTATCAGAAGGACAGCCCATCCCTTCGAGCAGGATCCCAACAGTGAGAAGCTAAGCAGGCCTCCCCCTGCTGTCTGTCCTCCTTCTGTATTGGGCTGGACAAGCTTTGCCACCCAGTGCCAGCTGCTCAGATCTGCCTTCCCAAAGCTGCCTCCTCCCAGGACTGGGTTCAGTTTACAACAACTTGTTCCCAGTCTAACCTGTCACCCATGGCTGCCTCTCCTCTAACTCCCATTTAAAAAAAAAAAAAATCACAAACCATCTTTGCAAACATCTCCCATGTATTTCTTATTCATGTTTACAATGAAATGGTTTTTTTTCAATCAAGTAGCTCAGCTGGTTTTTTAAGGTACATTATTTGTTTTCATTCCCCCCTTTTTTTAATGGATAAGTTATGAATGAGGGCTCCAGAAAAGATCCGTTGAATGAATCTAAGTTGCTTTTCCCTCTTCACAAGGCATGTTTTTTAAACCGTAAAATTGGGTTTCAGGCTTCAAACGTGGTCTGGTGACACAGTTCGAGTAATAATAATAGCTACCATTTATTAAACACCTACCTCCTCTGTGCCAGACACTCGGCATGCATCATCTCAATCTTCATGACTACCTGAAAAATAGGTGTTAGAATCCCAGCTTTGCAAATTACAAGACTGAGGTCCAGACGGATTAAATGATGTGCCTAATGATACTCAGTGGAGACAGTGATGGTGCCCAGACCCAGTTGGTCTGACCTCAAACTCCTGCACATACCTCTAGCCCACATGCCTCTCTTTGAAGATGCCTGTATGTGACTGAGGAGGAAACAGTCTCAAAGAAGAGAACAATGCTGCTGAGGGACAACACCAGGTAGAGGGAAAATGGCTTAGCCAGGGTCCCCCCACCGAGTTAGAAATGAAGCTGGCCCTCCTTCTGGATTACCGGGGGAGAGTGTATTGCTTGGGGAGAGTCTGCGACTAAATCCTTCGGGAGTCAGTGCCAAACCCGGGGTGGCCCAACAGAGCCTGGAACATTCTCTTCCACCCCTGCTCCTTGTGTGGTTTGAGGACAGTGGAAAGACAGTTTAACTTCAGCTGGAGAGGCCCTAAGTCTGCATGGATGGGAAATTCAGCCCATAACCAAGCGACCTCCAGAAGGGCACAGGCTGGCAAAGAGGCCCAAAGCCCCTCTCCTTCAGAGGTTTCAAAACCAGACCCTTCACGAAGGAGATCATAGACAGACAAGAGGCACAGCTTAGGAAGAGAGCTCTAGCTGAGGAAGTGTCCTGCCAAGTCTCTGGTCCAACGACTCGCCAAACCTTACAGGCAACGGTGAGCTCTGGTGTCAAGCAGTCCTGGGTTCCAGACCCAGCTGACCAATCATGACTGCTGCAACTTTGGGTTAGCCACGCACTCTCCTGAGCTTATGTTTCCTCATCTGCAAAGTGGAAATAAATGATTCCTCTTTCACAACAGCAACGTTACTGAGAGGACTAATTAATAATAGCAGTTAATATGTACTGAGCACATACATGTGCTAGGCACTGTGCCAAGTGTATGTAATTGAATCCCTTATGAAATAAGATGATGCATATAAAGTAGTTAATACACTACTAGAAACTTACTGGGCATGTAGCTTGTAATAATGATGATGACGACGATGAAAATATCACCAGAAATGACCAGATCAGTGCCTCCCGAGGCTCCCACTCCATTATTTGATTGATGGGGTTTTTGTATGGTGATCCCTCTCACCCATGGCGGCCCCCCAGGAAAGACAGCCCACAGGCACCTCCTCCCTCCCACCCCGCAACTAAGTCTTCCCTTCCTTAGGAGAAGTGTCTCCAGATTCCTCAACCTTCCCTGGTCACCAGTTTAGAATCTGTCCATGGCTCTCCCCAGAGGTGATACCCAGAGCTGACCACGAACCTTCCACATGGGCCAGGAAGCACGTAGAATATTACAGGGCCATCCCTCTGTGCTCAGGCTCTGGGCTGCTGTCCCTGCTGTCCTTGCAGTCTAGAGTTACCTGCATTTTGCTAACGGCCGCATCACCCTCTTTGGGTCATTATAAGCCTATGATTCTCCAAGAGCCCCGGAGGGGCGGGGGTTGTTGTGCTTTTTCAAATGAACAGCAAGCCGATGTCTCTAGTCCTACTTATTAGCAGTTTAATTTGAAGGCCTATGGATGGGGCTGAAACGATTCCATCCATGATTATGCCCCAGTGTTCCAGCCTGTTGAGGGCATCCTACATCCTGGATCTGTTTTCTCCCACGTTCAGCATCACTCAGTGCCATTCTTACTGGACAATCAGTTCTTTCTTAACCTGAAGCATTGGTCAAAATGTTACACAGGAGAGTGCTGAAGACAGAGCTCTGTGACTGCCCATACTGGGAGTCATCTGCCCCTTATGGTCCTATGAATAAACCCACTGAAAATTCCCCCCAAACTTCCATATCCTGCAGCCATGTTTATTCTTCGTGTGCTCCAGTATCAAGAGAGCCTTATGGAAACCCTGATAGACACGGTCTCAATTTCTCTGACTTGCAGGCCAGTAACTCACAAATACAGGTGACTGTGGCTGGGCAGGTTCTTGGTGAACCCACTTTCCTAGGAGCCACCCCCCTCTTCTCTGTGATCACACATCAGTGGCATAAGGTTTTTGCCAAACATCATTGAGGGTCAACACCCAAATTCCTTGTTGCTGAAGTGACCCTTTTAGCCTCTCGGAAGAGTGAAACTTTGCTATATCCACCACCACCTGGTCCTTCCTTTCACTCATCTCCCAGAGGCCCTGAGATGCTCTCTCTGGATCACCCACCGTTACCACCCTGCCTGCCCTCACAGGTACGTCACAGACCTGGTGACACGGTCTCAGTGAAAGTAGCTAGATGCCCTCTGAGATTCTCCTCATCTCATTTTCTCCTTTATTATACTCGCTCCACTATTTCTGTTTGCTATCATTCTCTACCAAAATATCTTGTGTGCCTCAGTCACAAGCCTACAGGTGAGAAAGTTCTGCCCTCTCTCCGTCATCCACCTGTGCATGCTCCAAATGCACCCTGTGAAAGCCCCTTGGTTGGTCCACGACATTCTTCTAAAGCTGAGCTCATTCTGGGATTGAGTGCCTACATGTTCTGGCGGGCTCCTTTCTGGACCTCTAATTTTGCTTTCTCTCTACGGCCCTAATTTTCAGGGGGTGAGGGGATTAATTGTATTGAACTATAATATACATACAAAAAAAACTGCCCGAATCTTAAGTGCAGAGCTCAATAAATTTTCACAAAATGAAGACACCCGATGTAAACAGCGCCAAGGTGAAGAACATTACCAGCACCCAGAGGCCCCCGTGGGATCCCCTGTTGAACCCCCGCCAGTCACTACCATCCCTGAGGGAAACATTACAGATTGGCTTTTGCCTTTTCTTGGTCTTAATATAAATGGCATCACTATCTGTCCTCTTTTGTGTCTGGCTTCTTTTACTCAATATTATGTTTGCAAGATTCCGCCGTACAGCTCTGAGACTATTCACCCATATTCATCCATGTTCTCAGAGCTGTGTGGTTGCCTTAGCCTTTTACGATCTGACTTCATCACAAGGATCTGTGTGCAGCCCCTTGGTTTTCTTTCCACTGGCCCCCACCTGGCTGGTTGCCATAGTCTAACTTGTGTTTCTGCCTCTAGTCTTCTCTTTTCCAACCTATGCTTCCTCCGTTGTGCCAGGCTAACCTTTCCAGAGCTTAGCACTGTCGTCTTTCCCTGCTCAAAACATTCTATGGCTCCCTGTTATCCATGGCAAACTCAAGGCTATTTATGATCTGGCTTCGAAGTTTCCTGCTTCAGCCAGCAGCTCTTCTCCCTCCTCACACTTTCTGTGTTTTAACGGCTGAGACAATACAAGCTTGCCCATAAACATGCCTACCCTTTTCTGCCTCCATACCTTTGCTCACGCTATGCCTTCAACTTGGCAGAGGTGGATTAAGGTCGGTTGAGGCCCCAGGTGCAGAAGAAAGTATTGAAACATACTATCAGGTTTTACCACCGACTGTAAAGTTGTACGTGTTAAAATTGCACATACGAAACCAAACTTGGTGTCATTTGAAAAAAGCGTAAAGCTGGGGTTTTGCGGGGCCCTTCAGAAGGCGGGGCCCAGGGCGCATGCCCCGGTGTGTCCGCCATTAAATCTACCTCTGCAACCTGGAATATTATTTCCACTCTTTCTCCCACTGGCAAAATCCTTCAAGATCCAGATCAAAAGTCACTTCCCCATGCAATACCTCCTCTAGTCACTCCAGAAGAAATAATTGCTATCTTCTCTCAGCTCCCATAGTAAGGCTTGGCTCATGCAGAGAGATAACACTTATGACTTCTTTAAAAGTTAATTATCACATTTCACCCATTCTAAGACACATTTTTATTTCTCTCTGAAATCTGGATGCACCTTGCCATTGATGGCATCTTATAATTGGTAGTATTTTTTTTTGGTAATACACAAAATAATGGTGTCTTAGATTTGATGAAATACAGCATTTCATTTTTTTTAATCTCAGCACATTCTAGAATAACGCTCTAGTACCATCCTGCATTGTATAGTTAGTTTACATCTCTGGGTCCCTTTCCATGTGTGAGACCATAAGCACACATAAAGCACCCAATACATGTTTGTTGAATAAACAGGTACGTATTATTTGTTATTACCCGTACACCTTCTGCCTGTATTTCTACTGTGGCATGGTGAAGGCCCCTCAGTGTGGCTCTTCATGAGGCTGTTCACAAGGGGAGGAGGGTTTCTCTTTCCTCAAGGGGTGCTGAGAGCCAGGTGACAGTGGGGGGAGGTGTGGAGTCAGCCATCCCCTGGGGCTGGCATAGCTTGTGCGGGGGGAGGGATGTTATATATGAGTAACTTAATGCTGAATCCATGATTACCAAAGCAAGCTTCAATGATAACATCCTTCCTTTCATGTAAATATGATTTGCTTTTCAAGGATCTGATTTATGTCCTGGTTTTCAGGAGCACACTGTGACAGGAAAAAGTACATCCTAACCAGCCAATCTTGTTCCAAGCCTCCCTCTTCGAATAACAACAGTGTCTTTTCATTCGCTTTTTTCTAATGATATCAGTTATTTCCTTTGCCCCCTCAATCCAGGTCTATATTATATGATATAACAGAAGACACAGAGAGGTTGGCAGCTGACTTTAGTGACATTTTAGTTACTTTTTGCCAATTTCTTAATATTCTAGCCATTCAAATTTCATAGGTGATTTTAGTAAAATCCAGCATGTTCTGTTGTTTTCCACATGTTTCTAAAATTAGGAAATACAACATATATTGTCAACAGCTTTGGGATCATCTATTTTATATGATCAGTGATACCGTCTTTCCCTGATATTGCACCACCTTGCACAAGGGAGCATAGAACCCCGTGACTCTGGATGGATCTTTATGTTTAAAGGATTAGTTTGGATGTAAGTTTCCTCCTGTGTTCAATAGGTATCCTGAACAAGGTAATGACTTTCCAGGATTTTCTCCAGTTTTAGGTTAGTTTGATAGAGAATTCACAATAAGTATCAGGTGTTGCTTTCCATTAGCTGGTTTTCCTGGGTATGCCAAGGGCATGGAGAATATAAGGCATGATAAAGTTCAAATGCACGGCCATCTGGACTTTCTTGGGGGAGTTTCTTTGATTGACATATTTATTTTGTCAGGATCTAGGAAAGCACTTAATTCTTTTATGCAACCTTCATTATCTTTTAGCAAATTAGGTTCCTCTGGGAATTTTCTAAATTCCATTGTCTCCTTTAAAAGATGGCAGATGCAATCACTCACAACTGAAAACAACAAATAAAAACTTTCTTGCTGTCAAGAGCAGTGACCTCTGGCTAATAGGATCAGGGATGAGAGGGAATGGAGGAGTGAAAACAGATTTATTTTTTTACCTTATACCCTGCTGTAACGTTTGAATTTTTTCCCATGAACACGTATTCCTTTTATTAATGAAAAAAAGTGTTTCTTTTATGACTTTGCTCTCCGTTTTCTTATTGCCTTTGGTTCTATTTTTCTCTTTCATTGTGAGAAATTTAGCCAGAGGATGACTCAGTTCATTAAAAAATTCCAACATCAACAAAACAACACAAAGATTTTTTTAAAACCTACATTTTTGTTTCTATTGTTTAGCATTGCTTTTCCTTTTCAATTTTCTTTTTTATCTATGCTCTGATTTTTTCAATATTAGATTTAATCTTATCACAGAAATCAAATAAAAATCTTATGTCTACGAAATAAATTTATTTGGGGAAAGCTAGGGACCCTTTAGAAAATCCGAAGGAGCCGCAGACCCCTCTGCAGAGGAAGGCAGAGACATGCGGCTGCAGGGGCCGCACTCCCTGAGCATCTATTCAATATAATCCAGCGTGTAAATGCCCTTTGCATGTTTTTTGTCATTCATTATTTTGCGGGTTGTTCTTGTGCCCATTTTACAGAAAAACAAATGGAATCTTAGAGAGGTTGAATGACTTGCCCAAGACAGCACAAGGGAAGTGATGCACTTGGGGCTATACTTTCGGACTTAGGGGCCAACCTGTTTTTTCACCACACCACGGCTTCAACATTAAGTAAATCACTGGTTTTCTAGCTTCTCATATACTTTTTGTTCCCCTTGTTAAAAGTGGGTACCAGATGCCTCATGGTGTTTCTTTGTTGTTTCTCTTAGCAAGGTCCCCTGTGTCTTTATGTTCTTCTCTGGACATCATCTTATGCTGAGTATGAGTCTCTAAGGGGACCACTTGACTTACTGTCACTTTGAAGGTCCCCAAGGAACAACCCAGAAGAGAGTCATAGGGCCTGGAATTCAATCTTCTCACTTTAGCACCCACAGGGACATAACAGCACACCCTCTATGGGCAGGGAAGGGAGGTGGGGGCACTTGGGAAGCCTTTTGGCTTTGGCTTCCCCTTTTTAAAATGGGGTGAATGTTGATGGTGAGTAATTTGAATTAAAAAAAAACACATATGAAGCATTTACCATGTGCCTGACCCTGTGCTTAGCACTTTATAACTAGAAAGAGGCAAAGCTAGAATTCTAACCTGGGTCTGAAAGCCTCCAGGGTTTTGTACCTATTACTCCATACCTTGCTATTACTTACTATGGTACCCTAACTGGCCCAGCCTCCCTAAATGATTGGCAGAATATCAGAGGGACAAGAAAAGAGATGCCACACTCTTCCAAACATCTCTTTTCTCTCTTTTTATGGAAAGTATTTCTTGCCAAAAGTCTACATTTTTAATGTTCACAAAAATGATATTATGATTAATGAAAAATTAATGATCTGTGTCTATTCTTAGACATTTATTTGTCTCTCAATCCATGATGATAACGTGAACTACTTTGGAAGAAATCTCACTCACTCTGGGTTTATTTTCTTTCTTAACTCACATAGCCAGAGTGTTACTAGGGCTTGCTCTAACTTTAAAATATCTCTGCACCCCCGTGTTTGGGGGCTTTGCTAAGACAGGCGGCATGACTACCATCTCCCATTGTGATGATATGATCCGCTTTTCTACTGGCCTCTTTGGGCCCCCTAACAGCCCAAACACCCCAACTTTGTGCCTCTGTGCACGTGAAGCCCTCCACCTAGAAGGTTTTTCCCTCCAACTCTAAACTACACCGAGGCTTCAGGGCCCAGATTAAATTCCACCTTCTCCCTGAAGGCTTCCCTGGTTGTCCCTCCAAGGAGACAAGCCCTCTGTCTTCTGAATGCTCTATCCTCTGAGTACATCCAGCCTGACACTATTACTGTGATGCTCAGGGCTGCCTCCCCATCAGGCTGTGACTATCCTTCTCTGTGTCCTCTTCAGCCTCCATCCAGGGTCTGGCACATAGGAGGTCCTCAGAGAGACATCTGTTGACACACACTGGTGATGCCCAAGACTCATCTTCTTCTCCTTCTATCATGTCTCCTATTCCCTGCTTAGCTCTCAGATCCTCGGAGTCAGATCCTCCTGGCCCTCCATGTAACCCTGTCCTTCTCAATTTTATTCCACTCTTCACTTGATAGCACATGCTTTGGTAATCTATTTAGCTGACATAACAAACCACTCTTAAGATTCTGTGGCTCGAAATAACAGCCCTACAGTAGCCGTTATCTGGGCTGGGCTCTGCTGGGCAGTTCTGCTGGTCTTGCCAGTGGCCACTTATGTGGCTACATTCGGTTGGCAAGTTAGCTGGGACATTTGGGATTCCCCATGTCTCCAGTTGGTCATGGAGCCACTGCCTGTCCATGTGGCCTCTCCGTGTGTTGTCCTCAGCAGTGCAGCCAGAGTTTTTATGTGGCAGCTCAGGTCTCCAAGAGGCAAAAGCAAAAGCCCCAGGCCTTAATATTTAGGCCCAAAACTGGCACAGTGTCACCTCCATTGTGTTCTGTCAGAAAGCAAGTCACAGACCCAGCCCAAATTCCAGAGCAGAGGCCATCAAAACGTCGTGAATACCGAGAGACATAGTTCATTGCAGCCACTAGTGTCACAGACCACCACAACACACTTCAGGGCGACTTGCCTCGGTCTGTCTCCCTCCCATGATTAGAGTTCCTTGAGGGCAGGAGCTGTGTCTCCAGAGTCAGCAGCACCTAAACAGAGTGAGGACTTAGTGGGGAAGAAAGAAGAAAAAGTTCCCAGACCGGGGTCTGGAAACCTTGACTCTGGGCCAGTTTTACCTTGAGCTAGTCCTTGCTCCTCCCCGGACCTCAGTTTCCCTATCTATACCACCAGAGGTTGAACAGATCTTCCACATCTTTCAGATGTGACTGACATGGTGTGATTCCATCAGGGTACAGTACTGACCATAGACCCATACGCCCTCATGACCTACTCCTAGCTGTTCCCTGAATAGGCCACTTATAGGCATCTCCTCCTTTTCGTATGTTATTCTCTCTGCCTGGACTATCACAGTCTTTTCTCATTCCTCCTTTTAGGACATAATGTATGTATTTTTAAACTTCACCTGCAGAGATTGAGTTAACCACCTCCTCACCTTGATACACATTCATCATCCATCATTCGGTGCAATGCCCTTCTCTTGTTTTTGCTTTCCCCTTTGTCCCTAATCCCCATTCCTCCCCCACCTCCAACATGGCCACTCCTCTACTGTACCCGATACATGTCATACATTACGTATTCTTGTAAAATATCTGTTCCTCGGCAATGAGTGCCCATGCTTCGTCCACTTCTCTGTTTTCTCCAATGACACTGTAGATATCCTTGTACAGGTCTCCTACAGAGACATCTGCAGGTGAGTCGCTCTAAGGTATATATACCTAGGATTGGGACTGGTGGATCACAGTGATCAGGAAACAGGAACTGCTTGACTATTTAAAACAGAGGGACTTGAATGCAGGGAAATGTTAGAGACTAAAAGAGCTGAGAAGCTACTTGGTGACGTTGAGGCGGTCAGGAACTGGCAACCGTGGTAAACTGCTACTTTCCCTAGCTGGGGGGAGGGGGTGGGCAGAGAGAGGAGGGGTTATCTGGTAAAGTTGAAATCATAATTGACCTGTCCAGCCAGAACTGAGGCCCTGGAGGAGGTGCAGCTGCTGCTTACAGATGCCACCTAAGGCTGAGACAGAGGAAAAGAAATACCCTGGCTCCCCACTTCCTCTCACCCTCCAGCTTCCTGCGAGTGCCTCTCTGTGAAGGTCGCTGACAAGAAGCTTGGGAAACACAACCTGCAGGTACCAGAACCCCATAATACAGAGCAGAGCAGGAGGGGAACAAGAGAAGGATCTCAGAGCACACAAGCCTGCAGCTGGCACCTCAGCAGGCTTATCCCTCATGTCACTAAATCTGCCAGACTGCTCTCCGGACGGCTGTGCTAGTTTAACACGGCCCCACGGGTTGCCAGCACTTAGCATTATCTACCTTTCCAATCTTTTTGATTGATGGGCATAAAATTGAATCTTGCATATCTCTCAGCTACTGATGAGGCTGAACATTTCTTCATATACTTGTCAACCATTCAAGTTTCTGGGAAGACAGAGAGATTCAGAGGTTCCGAGAGATTAAGTCGGTTTCCAGGTTTAAACAGCCAGGATGTCTATGCCCCTGCCTTAGTTGGACTGGAAACTTGGAAGTATGTGGTGTGGGGACTTTGGCTCTTCCTATTAGGTATTTCTCAAGTTCTTTCAGACTGAAACACTAACTCCTGGGACATGTGCAAGACCCACTGCCCCATCTTCCTGCCCTGGAAACCAGGCTGGAAACAGATTGCCAATGGAGCTGTCCAGGTCTTCCTCCCCAAAGCTCAGGTGCTCTTGCAGCTCTGGCAGGCCCAGGGATCCCCAGACCTGGCTGCTGACGCTTGAGGACTCCCTTGAGATAGCAATGAAGTGGTTCCTACGGCTCTGAGCAGATGGAAGAGGGATGGGAGGCCCCTGCCTACCCCAAGGGATGGAAGGTGAGAACCTGCAGGAGATGCAGCATCCTGTCAGCACAGCAGGACCCAGAAACAGCCAGGATCACCGCCCAGGAGCAAGGCTTCCCCTTAGCTCTGTGCGGCCAGCAGAGCTTTCCAGCTCTCCACCATCCCACTTCGCTCCGGGAAGGTGAGGCTGCCTACAACCCAGCAGGTGAAAACAGGACCCAGGAGCTTCAGGGCAGAGTCTGGGTGTCCAAGGGTGTGGTGGATGAGTGGGGTAAACACACCACGGACATGTGCCGTTACTGCCACCCTTGGGTGCCACCTGCCAGCTTAGGCTAAGGGTCCTGGAGCTGTTGCTGGGAACAGTGGTCTCATATGTCCCTTCCCTTGAGACTGAATAAAGACTGTTTTCCTCTAAGCCCCATTCACAGGAAACTCCCAGGACCCAGCCAGCAAGAAGTTGAAGAGTCGGTGCTGATGCTTCTCAACTCGGGTGTGTATCCACTGATGAACAAGGCATCAGGCTGACTCTAGGAGCAATGGATCTCCTTTTATTTCTCAGAAAATGGTTATCAGGCCACAAAATGTCAGAACTGGAGGGTCACATCAAACCTGTCTTATGGTGCACATGGGAAAAGGGCTCCGAGAGGGCAAGCCAAGCTGCACAGCACTGGGGCTCAGCGCTGGGGCTGCCACTCTAGGCCTACAATCCCAGTGGCTCCCTGCTCAGATGATTTCTAGCAGCCCTCATGATGAAAGTCCTCATCCCCAGGAAACCTCTGCTGGCCATGAGCACTGACATGAAACCAGGATATTCCTCTAGATTTTGAAAACTTGAAGGCATAGCCTTTGTTTTTGCAATTTCACCCTGCTTCATTTGGGCTCATGCACTTTACAGACATCTTGTTTCTCCCATGGAAACAACAAAGAAATGATGGCTTTTGTGCCAAACCTCTAGGAGTTGTAGGACTTGAGAAATATTTTGCTCCTCATCTCACAGAGCCCAGGGGGAACTAGAGAAATCCCAAGCCTAATGTTTCCTGGGGAGCAACATTGCGATGCTGGAACATATATCAAAGGAAGATATGATTGGCGAAGTGGTGAAACAGTGACTTCCGAGCTGGGAGATTTAGGTGCAAGTTTCAGGTGTTTCACTGATTTGCTATGTGACCTTGAGCAGGCACTGTCCCATTCTGGGTTCATTTTATCACCTATAATTTGGAGGAAAGATGATAAGACACTCTCTAAACACCCTTCACACATCGACTCTGACTGAGGTCCCAGGCCTCCCTCATACTGTCCCTGGACACCACCTCCAGCCATCCCTCTGTGCTTACAAAGCCAGGGTGGGGATGAGAGGGTGCCTGTCAGCCATGTTTTCTTTCCATTTAAACTCAGATCTACTGAGTGACTTGTCCACAGTTCTCTGGAAGTAACAGCTGGTGGATTCGGAGTACATGAGGTGCTTTGTCCAGAGTTGACCAGGGAAATAAAGGGAAAGACGATCTCCAGTTTGCTCTGGGCTGACACTGCTGCTCCAAGGTGAGGTGAATTCTGCTGTTTACAGAAATAAGTCCAGTGTGAGTCGAGGCTTTTTGATGTTTAAAACCAGATGGTATTTCCTGCCTTGATTAGCCTCAGAGCTTTGGTTCCCATGACAACCCTGAAGTTCCACCTACTGCAACTTCCCTGTTCTCTGAGCTTCTTCCTCTTCCATCATTGTGCCAAGGTCCCTGGAGAATAAATTCACTAACCAGCGTGTGCACAGCACTTTACAGTTTACAACACGCTCCGGCGTTTATCACCTCGCTTACCCCTCACCACAGCCTTGCCAAACAGCATGTGCTACTCCCTCCATTTTTCAGAAGAGAAAACCAAAGCCTCAGGGGTTAGGCAATCTCCCCGCTTGGCCTTCAGCGCCGTCAGCAGGACGAAAAACCTGGTGGTATGACATTAGACCTCACTTGGGGTCCACTGCCCCAGGGCGATTATGAATGCCCCGCTCTGCAGACCGTCTGCTTGCTTACGATTCCTAGGTGGTCAGTTCTATGCAGGTACTGGGTCTAGATCAAGGTGTGACCTCTTCAGGCAAGTTACTTAACTTCTGAGTGCCTTACTTTCGTCATCTATAAAACAGGTAGCAATAATGGTACTTCCAGATGGATGAAAGAATTAAATCGGTACACGTGTGAAACCACAATAAGCGCTCACTGGATTTGAAGGGAGAATTGAGAAGCCTGGGTGAGTCTCAGTTCCACTTTAACCATCCTGTGAGCTTAGGTGTGCCGTTTTGTTTGTCACACCCTGTTCCTCTGTCTGATAGCATCACGGTACGCAGATGGATGTTGTGAGGGATGAGATGAATGCACAGAAGTTCCTAGGGGAGCACCCTAACTCACAGTGCAGTGTGCACACACATCCCCTGAGGACCCTGGGAAAAGGCAGAGTCTGACTCAGTAAGGTGGGCATGTCTGCATTTCTTACAAGCATCCAGGGAATGCCACAGTTGCTGGCCCGTGGACTACACTTCGAGTGCCAAGGCTGCAGACAGGAGAGCGTCCTTCAATTGTTATCAGCAATCAGTCATGAAGAGTGCCATGCCCACAGGCCTCCGGTAACAAGCTCAGTCAAAAGCTCAAGAAGCTTGGAAAGCTCACTGGGAATGTCAGCAGCAGCCTATCTGAGGGGGTTTCCCAGGTGGGAAGTTTCTGTCAGGAGGAGGGCTCCGTAGGCGCCCTGCCCCAGGCTCTCAGCATCCTGGAACCCCCGCAGAGCACCTGATGTGGAACCCCACAAAGCCAAACCTGATGCTGGGGCTCTCGACAGAGGATGTAGAAACATCAATGTGTTATATCAAAGTATACTCACTGATAATGATTTCTACAATTCTTTAAAAATAAAAATAAACTTTTTAAAGTTAAAAATTGTTGATGGGACCCAGGACTGGTAAGTGATCTATAATATGTTCAAGCACACGATAGAAAGGGGATCAAAGCAGAGCCATTACACGAGTCTAAAGAGCCCAGTCTGCACTTTGTGCTGCTTCTGTCCAATTCTTTCTTTGCTCTCTGTTCTTCCTTTGTATAGTTGTGGGTTGTAAATTGAATTGTGTGTGTGGTAAGTTCATCGGTAAGCAATAAGCAAGTATTTCCCATTCATTCTTACAATTCATTTGGCCAGGTCATCCCTGCCCTGGTTGCTGGTCCATAAACCAGCTCCTCTTACCGCTACCAGCTCAGGTTCATTCATGAAACCGTGCAGATCTGCACTTGGCAGAGCACAAGTTTCTCTTCAGGGAGGCTGGTGACAAAGAGCTCATGAGGCCCTGACTCCTAAGGAACAGGGAGAGAAAGTGAGCTATTGAAAGTGGCTTTGGCCCCTGAGCACCTACTCTGTGTTCAAGCACTGTGCTGAGCACTTGACTTGCGTTGTTAGCTAACGCTCAGTCTACCCAGTGGGCGGGGACTGTCATCTCCCCGGCGGGTCGGAGCTCCTGGAAGGCAGGGGCTCCGCTCTGCTCCCTGGTGCATCCCCAGTGCCTACCAGGGTGCTCTGGCAGCTTCAACTGAATGAGTGTGTCGGTTCCTTTTTCCGACGAGGAGGAAGCTGAGGCGTGCTTACCTGAGGAAGCTATCACCGTCACACCCCTGAGCTTGTGGCTCCAGGAGGCCCGACGGACATTCCCGCCGAGGATTCCGTCTGACTCAGACTCTTGACCGCTGCCGCTCGTGAGGAGTTAGTAAAAGCGTCTTGCTGTGAGGCCACCTCGGGGATGAAGCCAACCTGCAGAAGCTGCAGCAACACTGATGCGCAGTCTCCAGTTCCAGACCCTTCTGCATGGGTGGAATTCCCCTCCACAGACACACATAAAGCCCCTGCTCACGGCATGGGTTCCCGGGAACACACTGAGTGGAGATCATCCTGCAGCATGTGGTTTAGGCAAGGGTCCCTGGGTGGGCCCCTGTGGTAGAGAAGGGGACAAGTGGGACTGAGCACAGGGAAGCTGATGGCGGGGGAGGCGGAGTCCATAGGGCTGGGGCCCCCAGAGGCATCGACAGCTGAGAAGTCTGGGCAGCAGGTTCCGTGGCAACCTGTAAGCGCTTCTGAAAACACTCACCTGAGACTGCAAGCGTGGGTTTTCGATTATGATGAAAGTGGAGACATTTTGCGGAAAGAGCTGTAAGCAAATGAAGCAGAAAAGCCTCGCGGTCCTTGGAGGCCAGAAGGGAGAGCCTGAGGAGTGGCGAGATGGCACCGCCTGCGAGGCTTCCGGCCCTCGGGAGCGTTCCCGCCTTCCCCCGGCTCGCCCTCCACGGAGCCCGGGGCGCGGCGGCCCATCTCACTCACGAAGCGTTTGCTGGGCGAGGATCTGGAGACACGCGGGCCTGAATCCCTCTTGCGATGAAAGGGGCAGAAAGGTGCGTGTAACTGTGTGTGCCCGAGGGCCGGGAAGACTGAGGGTGGTTGCGTCTTTCCCACTGAAGGTCATGGTTGATTAGATGTACAGACTGACAGACACTAGGGTAGAAGACTAGCCAGGTCTCGAGCTCCCCTTTTCCTTCTTCTTTTGATGTTATGCTAGAATATATATTTGAAATGTGCTGCTTGAACCATTTTAAAGTGTACAGTGACATGAAGCACATCCACAATGTTGTAGAACCATGACCATTGTCTAGTTGTAGAACTTTTTCATCACCTCAAAAGGAAATCTACCTATTAAGCAATGGCACCCCGTATCCCCAAGCCCTGGCTTTCTGTATGTATGTATTTGCATATTCTGTACATTTCAGGTAAGTGGAATTATGTAATGTGTGGTCTTTTGTGTCTGGCTTCTTTCATTTAGCATAATGTTTTCAAAGTTCATCCATGTTATACCATGAATCAGAACTTCATTCCTTTTCGTGGCTGAATAACATTACATTGTGTGGATATATGTATCCTTTTTATCCATTCATCTATTAATGGTCATCTAAATTGTTTCTAATTATTCAAATTTTTGACTACCTATTTTTAATTATTTTGGGTATATATCTAGGAGTAGAATTGCTGGGTTATATGGTAATTCTGTTTAACTTATTGAGGAACCACCCCCCACCCCTGCTTTTTATAGATGTTCACAGACTCTCAGGACTGGAAGGGACCTCAAAAGTGACTTTGAACAGTGTTTCTTTGACTTTTGGATTTCACACATCAGTAAGAATAAAATTACCATCATCACCACCTCTCCCCTAAAAGTATTAGTAGTAACTTTTGTCAAGATCAAGGTCAACCCTGTAAAATGAATATTAGTGTCAGGTAAACTCATTGTCTTGTACTTGTTTTTCTCTTATAACCTCCACCACTGGGTCATTTGGGAAGCACTTGCCTGGTCCAATCCTTATCCAAAGTCTGAATTCCCCCCTCCAGCTGCCCTGGGCTTGACCGGCCTCTGGGATGCTCCCCTTTCCAGGTAACCCTGGTTCGTAGGGTTTCCCCAGTATTATTTCTCCGCTATCCGGGGCCCCACAGACCTTGGCCTCATTCCACCTTCTTCAGAACCACCACCCACCCCACCTTATCTCCGAAATGCTCTACAGGCATGAGCACAGCAATGTGAAATCCTGATACCAGGAGAGGTAGAGATGAGGCATTCCCCTGACTTGTAAAGATTCTTAGAAAAAATGTAGAGAATCTCCAAGCTATTTATAGTATAAGTTCCTCTCCCCATCAAAAAAAAAAATTGTGAACAAGCTATGCAGGCTAACGAGGTATTTTGTTGTTGTTGTTACTGGCTGAGCTCATAGCGATTCAACAGCTCTCTGTGTGCCGGGCAGCAGCAAGACAGCGTGGAGAAAATGTGGGCTCTTCGTGAGAGGTGAGAGGTGAGAGCCGCTTTCAAACGGACTGTCCCTTGTTAACTGGGTGACTTTGGCGGGGCTCACTGATATCTCCGTACCAGTCACCGAATTGGTAGAAAGGGAATGTTAAAGCCTCACAGCGTTACTATGAAGGAGGCGAGGCCGCCCCCAGAGGCGCCCAGCACACCACGGGCGCCTGCTCCACAGCGATCACAGGAAGGGATCTAAGCGGCGTTTTATACCTTCAGTGAGCAAAATCAAAGTGAGAAGACAAATTCACCACTATTTAATGTACACTGGGCAAGCAAAATCTTAAAAGAATCAGTCCCCTGTATGGAAGTAACAATACAATAATATTAAACTGTGGCGGTAAGGGACAGGGAACCCACTCTGCAGAGCTGACACAAAATGGCATCCTGGTCTCTTACCAAGGGATACAGTGGCCCTGCTGAGGCCTTAGGGTAAGGCCAACCCCTACGCTAGGCACCTGAAGGGTGCAGACGAGTTCTCCCTGAAGAGGACAGCCATACCTGTGCGTATGAGCCCTGAGGCGGCGGCTCCAACAGGAACTGGGAGCCTGGGAGGGGTCTAAACACGGATGGGAGTTGGTTTACCCCACCAGGCAAGACCCTGATAAGGGAGCCCTGGATGGCAGGGAGATGGGGTCTCTGCTTTGGAAGTTGAAGACAAGTCCACTGGGCTTTCTGCTCTCTCCCACTACGGGTGACTGCGTTTATTTTTCATCTGTCATCCTCAAGCTTTGGTGACTCACTGTCTACGAAGGCTGGCTTCTCAGCTGAGGGGATGAAGTTTAAGGCAGGGTCTAATCCCCTCTTAGACGACATGTTAGAGGGTAAGAACCCCCTCGGACCATGGGGGAGCCTGGCAAGCCCTCCAGAACTATTCAAGGACACCCCAGAGGAGACTACACCCCAGAGGAGATGACTCACAATCTACCTCCCAGGCAGCAGATTCACTATCCCAGGCTTGTCCTTAAGAATTTGGTATCGACTTTATCATGGAAAGCATCAGAATTCACCTTACATGTTTTACAGGACCTATGGGTTAGTAACATGTAATTACTTGCTGGAAATGAACACGGACAGAGGGGCATGGATGGTGTTGTACAACACCTTCAGTCTGGGCTGCAGAATCTTCCCGGGACAGGTTCTCAGTCTGCAGGAGGCAACAGAGGTCAGTGTGGATGTCACAGCTGTCCAGCCTTGGCCGGGCCTACACGGCAGTGTCTTGCGCAGCTCTAAGGCAAGAGCAAACTGGAAGGCTTTCCTGCTTCCTGTCTGCCCGCTGCACCAGCTCCTGTGACTGGCTGGAAAGCCTCCCTGCTTCTCTCTGTCCACTTTGCTGGGAGTGCCAATGACACACACCCAGAGTCAGGCACAGCTGGAGGGCAGGGATCCACCACGCACCCTGGCATTCTTAAGGCTCGGGTGCCGGCAAAGCCATTCCGGGCCGCTGCTTCCTCCAGCTGGGGGCTGCTTCTCCTGGCCTCACTCGCCCAGCCATGGCTATATTCGGGCAGGGGGGGAGGAGAGCGGGGATTTAAGAGGCAACCATTGCGGGGATGTATCAGCACAACTCCACACAGTGTGAATAGGGCTTTCTCACCTATACCTGATCCTTGGCACCTTGGGGAGCACTATCCCCAAGAAAGACTGAGGCCCCGAGAGTGAAGGAAACATGCCTATTACCCCATAAAAAGCGGCTGAGCCAAAACCCCCTGTGCTGGGGCTGACTCTGGAACCAGTGCTCTTTCCAGGGCTACAAATGGCTTCTACGCATTTCAAAGAATCAGAAGTTGGAAAAACAGGTATCTAACTTACTCCCGATGATATTTAACCTCAAATATGACATGCTCAAATATTACCTGCCTTCAAACACAGTGCCCCCCCACCCAATCTGGGGTGTCCTTTCTCTTCCCTACCTGCCTGCTGTAGTCTCTCTTTCAGACTGGCTCCAGCTCTGTCCTCTTCTGTCCCGGTTGTCACTGACAACATCCTCCAAGCTGTGGACCCAGCACACACCCTTATAACAAGACTCTTCACATGGCGCTGCAATGTTTTATGTGCTTGTCTCCTCTAAGTTAGCATGGGTTCCCTGAGAGCAGAAATGAGTTTTTTCACCTCTGGATTTGAAGTTCCAGTATGGGACAGGAACAGGGTAGATGCTCAGTAAATGTTCACTGAATGAAAAAGTAAACATTGTCCTCGCACAACTAGCCAGCCTCCATGTACTGGACTGGCATTAAACCAAGCAGGTGGGCGCCTTCCCCTAGCCATCGGGAGGCCGGGCACTGCACAGATGCTGGGTAACAGTGCCCTCTTCCCTTCAGGATGGAGAGCCCTCTGAGCAGGGTCCCAGCCATCTCAAAGTTGGGGACCCCTTAACCTTAATGTCTCACTGCCAAGCAGGCCACTTCTGCAGGGAGCTACTGGGGAGCGAAGAGGCCATTACCAAAGATGACAAAGCCCTTGAATACCCCCTTGGCCCACTCCTAGGAGCTGTGGGGTTTCACGGCCGCCACTGTCCTAGTCCAAGCAAGGTCTCCCTGCTTGTGCCCAAGGAATCCCAGTGTTGCAAGAACACCACGAAGGAGCACCCTGTGATCAAATGTGTGGGAAATGGTACAAGATACCTGGTCCCCTTTAAGAGGTCTGACAAAAACTGCTGTACCAAAGGTTCTGAAATGCCCTATACAGGCAAGATAACCATGTCATTGGGCTGTAACCCAGTGTCTGCCAAGAGTATTTGATCACAGGGCCACACCCCACTTTCGCATATACACCCCTCTTTGTTTTTCTTTATGAAACACCTATTAACATCCTATGAAACTAGTCAGAAGGTCAGACAGCTGTGACATCCATGCTGACCCATATTCCCAAGAAGGTACCTCCTGCAGACTGGGGACCCATCCTGGGAAGATTCTGCAGACGAGACCGAACACACATGGCGAAAAGCTGGTGGAGGTCATCAGTCAAGGGAAACACTGTGGAGGGGAACAGCCTCCCAGGGGAAGGAACACGTGGGGTGACAAGGGTCATTAGAAAAGAGGTCATGGCCCAGGACTGGTGTCAGGGATCTCTTACCAACCAGCACACAAACTTCCTGGGAGAAAAAGCCTTAGAACACTTGAGTCCAGTGAAAACTACAAGAGAAACATCCATTCTGAGCCTTAGTTTTCCCATCTGCAAAATGGGAATAATCCGTCCTTCTCTGGGGTCGTCAGACGAGATCGTTGACGGTTTGCATTTGTGGAAGTTTTCATTTGCGGAAAGTGGATTCCCAGTGTAGCTTGTGTATTGTGGGTGTTCAATCGAACTTACCTGAGTAGAAGCTGCGCAAGTAACAGGCTTATGAAAAGAGCAGACGACAACGAAAAGCGGGCACAGAGCCTCAGGGCGTGTAACTCAGAGGCCATGTATTTCACGGGCAAACAGCCTCAGGCCTGAGCACAGCCCCTGAAAGTAGGAACACGTTAAGTCAGCAAGAGTCTCTGGTACTTCTAGCTCCAGGAGCCTGTGCGAGTCCTGGGAAAAAGCGTTGGCTCAGAAGCCTGCCAGTTCAGTTCTAAGCCAGTTTGCTCCTTCTGCGTGTGTAACAGGCATGCGGCTTCACTCCTCCACGTCTGTTTCCCAGGGGGCAGGATGGGGCTAAACTAGGCCAGCTCTCAGAGTGGCAGTGAGGACGGATGAGACTGAGGTCAAGCTGCTGCACACATACTAGTCGGTGCCCAGTGACGGTGTCTCCTTAAAGAAGGCTGGGATGTGAGGAACAATTATAAAGACGTCTGTCAGTGGTGGCTATAATGAAACCTTTTCTCTCCAGTCATGTGGAAAGCTGGCTTCAGCAGGTGGGAGGATGAAGAAGGAACAACACCCACTGAATTGACAGGCAGAGGGAGAACATGATTTCACTCTGGGCAAAGCAGTAATGACCGCCTCTAAAAGCCAGTGGAGCAGAAATGGGCGTTCGTGGCTGGGGGAGGGAGATGAGAGACCCCCCTAGGAGCTAGCATGAGGCTTGTGGAGCTCGCGGCAAAGATCAGAATTCTGTGAAGGCTGCCATCTATATGTATATTCCGCAGACCAAGTCCTTCATGGGCCATGGCTCTAATCTCCGATTAAGAGGTTAAGTAACCCACCCTGGCTACACACCTGGCCACCCGCATGGCTGGATCTGAACTCTGAGCATTAGTCCAGAGCATAGACTCTTCCCATTCCATGTGCTGCCTTTTATGGTTGGGATCAGATCATCTGTGTACCTCGCCTGTTGAGGTCCTGAAGGGTGGGAACTGGCTCTGACCCGTCTCTGTACTCCCAGCACCCAGCAAATGACAGAAATGCAGCAAGTGTTGGCCGAACGAATTACTCATATGAAAACACTCCAGAAATCTCTGGATTTAAAAGTCAGAGACCTTCTCATATAATATAATATGGTAGAAAGCTACATGAACTGATGCCCTTCTGAGGAACAGAGCATTAACAGAGTCTAGAAAAAAAAAATCCAAATCCTCTGCTTCTTCGCCTAGAAAATGTGAGCACCGAAGTCCTTCCACAATGTAATATATTCGGGTCCTCTGCCCTCACTTGAAGTGCAGAGAGCCCTGCAGTGATCTGGGGTGAGCGGCGTGGAGAGTGAGAGCATCATCTTGTCCGACCACAGACGAGGAAACGAACAGCCGGAAAGAAGGGGTCCTGCAAGATCATACAATGAGCCTCCTCCTCCTTTTTCCTACATAAAAGGCTGCCTTTGCAATAAAGGAAAATGCATTCAACATACACACCCTGTTGCATGTTGTATGCAGCAGGCGCAGTGAAGTGCAAAAGCAGAGTTATATACAAAGCAGTGATCCCGGTGGCTGGAGAGGTTAGTTCTATGTAAGGGAGGGAAGAAAAGGCTTCATTCGATAGGTGACTCAGACTGTGAGGGACAAGTTAGAAGTTTTAAGGGAAGATGTGCAGAAAAGGCTAATATTCTGCTAAAATATGCACCTCCCCATCTAAGGAGAGAGTTGTTGCTATGAAGCCACTAACTGAACAAAGACTACATTTTCCAGTGTCCTTTGCATCCAGGCGTGGCCATGTGACTGCTGGTGAATGGAAGCGGGAGGAGCCGACAGAGTGTGAGCAGTTAAGAGCAAGGCAGTGAGACACGGCTGTGCCCTCTTCACCATCCTTTCCCCTCTGCCAGCCTGAAGCAAAGACTCTGAGGCCCCTGGGAGTGGCAGAGCCACAGATGAAAGGAGCTGGGCCCCTGAATCACTGTATGAGACCACATGCCAAGCAAGAAGCAGCCGTACTGGACCCTATCTGAGAATAAGTGGCTAAGGTATTAGAGTTTGTTACAGCCACAAGCATCACCAACTATTACAGCAGAGAAGGGAAGAAGGGTGTCCCAGGCAGAGGGAGCAACATGGTTAAGGTACAGCAGTGTGGCAAAGCATGGTGTGTTTCAGGGAACGGGGAAGAGCGGAGGGTGGCTGGAGCACTGGCTGTGTGGAGGCAGTACTGAGATTCAGAAAGCTCACGCTGGTGGCCACAGGAAGGAGGAAGGATCACGTACAGGGATTATTTCCAGGGGCCCTGGTGTTGCTGGCACTGCTCTCAAAGGAAGAATGGAAGTTGTGAATGGTTTCCTGTAAAATTTGTCTCTCACGTCCCTGTGGAGGAAATTGAAAACAGACACAGAAAGCCTTGTTAAATCTTTTAACCATTAATTCAATTGACACAGTGTTGTTAATGCTCAACTCATACTTGAAAAACCCATGGGCGTCTTGGGGGAAATGAATTACCTAATTGACAGAGAACCAAGTTTAATAAAAACACTCTGAGTCAGGTTCTCCCCCAGCACCCACAGTCATAGCATGCCGAAGACTGGAGAGGGCCCGACATGCAGGAGCTCCAACCCCCTGCAAGGAGGAAGGGCAGCAGGGCCCGGGGAGCAGGACTGATGTGCCCCGGGTCACACAGTAGGGAAGGGGGGCTCCTCTCCTGCTCTGCTCTGTGTGTCCTTCTAGCCCTCGATTTCCAGGGAATTCAGTGGGAGCCAAACTTCTCTCTACTAGTGTGAGAGCCTGAACAGCCTTCTTCCTCCTTGCCCAAAAGACGTCAGATTCCTTTTCACAGTGATTCACTTCTCACCCCATCCCTGCAAAATCTCCCCTTCCTGTCCTTGCACGCACATTTTGAGATAGACAAAGAGGGGGGATGTGAATGTTTCTTTAAGCCTGGAGAACATCATCACTGAAACTGGCCAAGGGGTGGCAATACACAGAAGCTGAGACTAGAGACTGGAATCCAACAGCCTGAGTTCGAACCCCATCTCTCCACTTACTAGCTGTGTGACCTTGAGCAAAGTGTTTCCTCTCTCCGGGCCTTAGTTTTCTCATTTATAAAATGGGGATAATAATAGTACCTCAAATAGCTGTTGCTGACATAGGAAGCCCACAGTTCCTGTCCTCAGAAGCCAGCGGCATGGCTTAAACGTGTATTTTTAAAACTAACAAATAAATGTGGTCAACATGTAAAGCAAATTAAAAGTGAATCATCTCTGGCAGATTGTTCTCTGCTAAGAATAAAAAGGAAAAAAAGCCCACTGAATGAACCCCGACGTCAAACTTTCTCTTCTTTCATTTCATGAACTCCCCATACCCTACAGCGTCCCACTCCAGACTCCCAGTGCTGAAGTGGCCTCCCAGACGCCTGAGAGGACACTGAGGATCCCCCTTCAGTCAGTTCTTCCAGGCCATTTAAAATTAACTGGGAAGATGCCGTCAGGATTCCATCAGCACAAGCCTAAAGGCTGCAGGGCAGAGGACAGAGAAGCAACTGTGGGGTCAGAGGGCCATGAGCCCCCATTCTACCGCTCACTAGCGGAGGCATGACCCCCTGCTGCTCAGTGTCCCTACCTGTAAAATGGGAAAATGTCACATGCTGGGGCTGTGATGAGGTTCACCCTGAGATAATGAATGGGGGGACACTGTGCAAACTGCAGAGGGCGAACAAATAAACAGGAGGGGTGATAGCGATGTCGTTATTAAACACTACCTTAGCCTTAATTGCCTGAGAAATGAGGTCAGGGCGAGACAGGGTTCCAGCATTCTCTGCCTCCTAACCTTAGGAGGGAGCTATGGATGATGAAAACCATAATTGTTCCTGCAGCCACACTGATTCAAGATGATAATGATAATTGCCCTTTAAAAACCCCTGAGTTTCAAAGGACCTGCCTGATAATTCTCAAAAGGAAGAAGCAAATAGCCATTAAAAGTAGAAAAAACTGTTTAATTTATCTGGTAAAGAAATGCGAAATAAAACAAAGCATATTTTTGGGGCCTATCAAATTAATAAAAAATTAAAAAATTAAAAAGACATACCAAACTCTCATACCCACAGCTGGTGGGAATGTTCACTGGCTCTTTCTGGAAAGTAATTCAAGAAAAGGTAACATACAGCTTGAGTTAGACTCTTTGACTCTGCAATTCCACTTCTAGACATCTACTCTGAGCAGATTCTTAGAGGACCTTATACACAAAGTTGCCCACTGCGATACTACTTAGAGAAAGTTTGGATATCTATGTATCCAATAAGCAGAAATTAAAAAATATAATTTTAGTACAATCCATGCAAATGTATTATATTTAAAAGAGTTCCTAATGACATGGGTAATTGCATATATTTAATGTTAAATGAAGAAAGTAGAATGTAAAATTATAGATCCAAATGTATCTCAGCCACATAAAGAAAAACATTTGGCCCTGGCCCATGTGGTTCAGTGGGTTAGAGAATCGTCCAGTAAACCAGAAGTTCGCAGGTTTGATCCCAGTCAGGGCACCTACCTAGGTTGCGGGTTTGGTCTCCAGTCGGGATGCGTATGGAAAGCACCTGATCAATGTTTCTCTTTCACGCTGATGTTTCTCTCCCTCTCTCTCCCTCCCTTCCTCTCTCTCTAAAATCAATAAGCACTGTCCTCTCTAAAATCAATGAGATCGCTGCAGAGTGATCTTCCCAAATGTGAACAGTATTGGCCTCTGGGTGGCTGGATTGTGATTTCTTTAAAAATCACCTTTTTGGTACAGTGCAAATTAAGTAAAATGAATATGCATGCTTTGATAATCACAAAAAAGTGGGAATGAAAAAAGTAATCAACGGCTTAGGACCAACTAAAGGTGAAGCTCAGGTCTTCATTTCTGGGTAACATTCTCCAACACACACTGTTTGAAACTAACAAACTAATAAGCAGACTCACATACATATGACAACTTGGGTACTACAGCGGGCTTACACAGAAGTTGCATGGCTTGCAGGCTGAGGGTCCACAGTGCTTCGCTGATTTTTTTTTGAAGGCTGTGCCAGGTTTTTAGTTAATACTCTTTTAAAATTTAGACTACAATGTTCAAAGTTTTTCTGACTGCCTAAGAAATATATTTGATATCACAACTCTACTATACGTAAATATATACAACTGAAACAAATTTTACCCGTCCTACCTGCAAAGAATGTTAATAATTTCTATTCTACCCTGTTTTTTTAAAATGCTGCTTAAGAACTACTATACTGGTTCCACAGCCCTCCAGTGTGCCGTGGATTGCAGCTGGAAAGACACTGATGGTCAAGGAAAGCTGGGCTGCCCTTCTCACGTGTCCTGGTCTGGGTTCACAAATGTGAACAGGACACCTGAGCCACACGGGTACTTTCTTGGCCAAGGCTGGGTTGCAGAAGAACAAGTATGAGTGTTAGAAGGGGAACCTCATGCCTTACAGCAACCGTGAAATAGGCAGGAGCCCCTGAAGTTGGGGTCAGGCAGGTCCAGCCCACAAGAGCTGAGACCCAGGGCATCCAAAGAGCTCCTGGAAGCCCTTCGGTTTTCTCGTTTATAACCAAATATAAATGAAAAATATAAATGAAAAGTTGCTCAGGCTTTGGCCTGAGGACTTCTTAGCTTTTTCTAAGAATCAGGAGAGAGCTGCAATGGTAACCTAGGATAGTACGGATAAACTTGCCTTTGGAATGTTAAACTTCTCCCAATCACATCTTTGCACTATGATACATAGTCCTCACTTCCACGACTTTGGTTCTATTTACCCTAGAATAGGAGGGCCTTTCCTTCTTCAGTCATTAGCTCAGACCCACTCCTTCCCCTTACACTTGTCTCCATGTGGAATCGCCTGACTTTGCAGGGTAGGACTCAGTGGTTCCTACAGCCTGGAATGTTGGAAGCACCTGGGTTTCTTTGCTGGGAGCTGATCAGCTGGGACCTCCAAGGAAGACCCACTGTTATGGACTGAATGTTTGCAGCCTCCCCCTGAATTCATATGTTGAAACCTTACCCCTCAATGTGATGGTGTCTCGGAGGTGATTATGCTTAGAGGAGCCCATGAAGATAGGGCTCCCATGACGGGGTCTGTGACACTATAAGAAGAGACAGAAGGGAGCCTGCTCCTCTCTGCCCTCTGCCACGTGAGGGTGCATGACAAGTCCGCAGTCCACGGCTCGGAAGAAGACCCACACCAGAACTTACCCTGCTGGCACTCTGATCTTGGACTTCCAGCCTCCACACTCTGAGAATAAATTTCTGTTATTTACAAGCCACCAGTCTATGGTACTTTGTTATGGAGTCCAAACTGACTAAGGCCACTAATAGCTGTCATTTCTGCATCTCTAAATGGGATCCTGTTTAGTATAGGGTGCAGACTATTAGAGTAGAGGACAATGAATTTGAGAGACAGTGAAAAAAAGGCTCCAGTCTGTACAAACTTTAAGAAAAAATATTCCCCTTTGGAGGGGAATTACAATGTCACATTGTCCACTCTGACGATGCCAGTGAAGTTCCTAAGATTTTCAAACCAGTCCAGTCTGTCTTCTTTATGTGATCAGGGGCCAAGGAGGCCATGGCCCCGAGGGCAGAGGGCAGGTTCTGGAAGCATTAGTGGTTACCACCCACCACGCCCAGGCCAGGCTCTCGGGGCATCCAGCTCCTCCCTGTCCTCCCAAGACACTTCCACCATCCTCACTGGCTCTACATCTGGAACTTTTTCTGTCCTTCATCCTCGACTGGCCTACACATGGCTTTCCCCCCTCCATCCTCTCCTTGGCTCACATATCTGGTCTCTGCAGACCAGAGGGGGAGGGGTCCTTAAACTCCTCAGCTAAGGGTAATTGAGCAGAATTAACTGAGGAAATGTAAGCAAAGTGGCTTATGAATGATACAGTGCTATGTGAATATTTACTTGCTGTTGCTGCTACAAGTCTGTTTGATAGTCCTGTGCATATGTGGCAATATATAGAAAGAACCATGAAACCAGTCACGCTCTCTGACATAACGTCGTATTGTGGAACAGAGCCCAAGGAACACAAGCACAGAAGAAAAAGGAAAGAGGCAGAGATGTCCATTACAGTAGCACTGACAACGGCAAAATCCCCGATGAGGTGCTATAGTTCAACAAATGGGGAGCTGCTGGGCAAAGTGTGGAAAAGCAACAGATAAGCAAATATTATACACTGTTGTTGGAGCAAAAGACAGCAAACCCAGCCCAGGTTAGGGGGGAAGCAGAAGGCAGAGGACAGTAATAGCCGGATGTAGCTGAAACAGGACTGAAGGACTTTGCAAAGTGGGTGTGATGTGCTTTTCTTTCTTTTTTTTTCTTGGTTGCTTGTTTGTGTTTGGCACATGTGTGCCTTTGGGTGGGTGGGTGGGAGGCATTGCTAATCTTTAGTTTTAAAGCTGATAAAATAGAAATTTAACATTAGACAAAAATGCAGGACGCCAATAATACCAACATTGATTCATAGGTCTCTGTGTGCCAGGGGCTCTGCTTAGCATTTTAGTTCTGGCAACAACGCCATCACCCCTACCCTACAGGCAAGAAAAGCCCGGCTCAGGGAGGTACCTGACTTGCCCAGGGTAACACAGGGAATAAGTGGAGGTGCTATGATTCAAACTGCAGGTCGACCTGACCCCGGGGTACATCTTTGCCAATATTTCTGCTTCCACTGTGCTCTGGAGGGCAATACCCAGCCGTGTGGGTCGAAATTACCGGAGGG
Source organism: Mormoops blainvillei (assembly GCA_004026545.1). Lineage (NCBI taxonomy): Eukaryota > Metazoa > Chordata > Mammalia > Chiroptera > Mormoopidae > Mormoops > Mormoops blainvillei. The sequence goes on along the minus strand of PVJD01000095.1, from coordinate 272,561 downwards.
AATCTTTTAGCTGAATCTAAGCTTATGGGAAGAGAGATGTGGAAGAGGAACAGGCCACACTGGGAGGCAGTGAGAAGCATGCAAGTGGGGCCTGCCTCTGCCAGACATGCCAGAGATAAAATTAGACCCCCAAAGGTCCTTTAAGCTCTGAGCTGTTTGAAACAGGAAAAAAAAGAAAGAAAGAAAGAAAAAGATTGAGAACAATACCTTGCCTGCGTTCAGTTCAGAAATTGCTGCCAGAAGCTGCTGCCTGGATCCGTCCGTCTTAATACCCAGCTCCTTTAAGTCGCCGTCTGTAAGGGTGAGGAATGCCTCCATATCCACCTGGGAAGAGAGATGGGGGATTCGCGACCATCTGCTCCGTGCCACATCTCTTTTTCCCAACTACAGCAAAAACATTGTGATTATGAGCTATTAGTTCTTATTAGTAGTGAATTAATTATGACTTAGTATTGCCAATTCCTGACTGTATGCTGAAAGTTTAGTTGAAAATATCAGTAAGAACTAACTCTCCTTAGTTTTAGGCCTGGGATTTTCAGGATAGGTGTGCTTTGGAAAGAACCTGAAAATGAAACAACTAAATAAAGCCCCCAAGGCAGTAATCTGGGTGGCTAGAGTGGTAAAAATATCCGAGTCTTGCTATAAGAAAGTAAATTCCAGTTTTGCCGGACTTCTAACAATGGCGGCTACTGCACAGAAAATGTGGGTATATGGAGATACTCACCACGCTTCCCCCCAGAGGACAAGAGAGATGTAGACTGTGGAAAGACAGAGTGAGAAAATAAACAAGCAGAAGCAGTCAGGAAAGAAGCGCTGCAGAGAACGAAGGTGGAGAAGAGCTCAGAATAAGGGCGTCCTGAAGCCATATACCCTCTGGTTTCCACGGGAGAAATCCTAACGTTTCTGTCATCCCTGCCTGTGCCTCAGCTCCAGGACAAACACCTTCCATCCCACCTTTCCTTCTCTTTTTTAACACTTTACTTCCCTGGGTTTAAAAAAAATCTTGAACCAGCTTTGTGTCAGTGGGACAGGGTCTGCTCCCTGAGCCAATCCCAAGCTCTCTGTATCTCCCACCGCTCTGATAACCAGCTCCTCTGGGATATTGTAGCTCACCAGGTCCTGAGGGGCTGAGCGAGAGAGTGATGGGGTTTTGGCTGAAACCTCCTGGCCCCTCTCCCTGCAGGGCACTCCCCTCTCCCCACCATCCCAGACCTGCGTCAGGGAACCCACATCAAGTCCCCATGGCCAGCTCTTCAGAAGGCATGGAATATATAAAACAAAAGTAGACAGCCATCAGCACGCAGGAAAGGTTTTCTTGATGCCAAGAAAAATCACTGCTCCAAATTAAAACTCCAAGAAGGCAGGATGGACAGGCTGGATCGGGCAGAAAAGCAAACCAAGGAAGACAGCCGCAGTACCCCAGTCTGCTTCTTGAAACAAAATACAGACTCCTCAGTTACACCTCAAGCTTGTTGGGGACAGTGACTGATTGGGGGCAATGGCTGAGTCTCGTGGTTGCTGCTGCATTTACTACAGTGTCATGTACTACTACACTGGGTACCAGAATGTTCTAAACCCATGATTACACCCTGGTGGCTTGTGGGCCGCAGAGGAATTTTATTTGGCCAAAACAGGAAATTTTTGAACAGCTTATTGAGACATAATTCACCTACCATCTTCCATTTAAAGAGTATAATTCAAAGACTTTTAGTACGGAGTTGTATAACCACCACTACTCTCGATTTCAGAACATTTTCATCCCCATTAGAAATCACTCCCCATTCTCTCCTCCCTGTGTTCCCTGGCAACCACTGACTCTGTCTGTACAGTCTGCCTGTTCTGGACATTTCACAGAAACGGAGTCACGCAACACGTGGCCTTCTGTGGCTGGCGTCTTTCACTTGGTATCACGATTTCAAGGTTCGTGTTTTAGCATGTGGCCGTGCTCCATTCCTTTTTGATGACCAAGCTCTATTCCACTGTACGGAGATAGCACATTCTATTTATCCATTCATCAATTAATGGGCATTTTTTGGCTGCTATGAATAAATGCTGCTGGGGACATTTGTGTACAAGTTTTTGTGTGGACGTATGTTTTCACTTCTCTTGGGTGCACACCTAGGAGCGGGGTTGCTGGGTCATATGGTAACTCAGTGTTCAACGTTTTGAGAGACTGCTAAACTGCAGAAGAGTAATATTTTAAGTATGTGATTGTGAGCACTTTTAAGTAAATAGGAATTCTCTCAGATTAACACAGACTCTACATCCAGACACTAAACACGGATTCATTAGGATTTGCTTTTGACCTGCTTTAAACCTAAAATCCTGTCAGTCGATCCCCTCTGATGAGTGTGTGCAGGACGCACACAAACTTTATGAGAGAGAGCAGTGCTCAACATTATAAAATTCTATTACAACACAACAAGCCATAAGGTCCCCAGAATTTCACTGTAATGGAAACTAAATGTGCTGAACATGAATTCTAGTTCCTCAGCTGTCACAGTGAAAACGACCAGTCTAGGTTGGCAGAATGAAAACAAGCAGAGGCAATAAGGAAAGACAATATTCAAGCAATTTTTTAACCAATACGGTTTAAATTGGAACTCAGAAAGAACATTCTTACCTCTTGCTCCTCAAAAATGGGCTGATATTTCTCAAGTGACAATTTCTTAAGGATTCCAGTCAGTTCATCTTCAAGAAGGAAAGATGTAAAAAAAAAAAAACAAAAACCCCACCATTTTAGAATTTGATAAAATGTATCAAAACAGTGATCTTCAAACTTTCATAAAGCACAGAAAACAGGTGTCGGGGTGTGAAGCTGGAAGCCACACCCCTCCCCTTAGGGCGGGCCTCCGGCATCAACCGCGGTCCCAAATGGGGTTGTGGAGAGAGAAGACAGGGATGTTCATGGCTCGGCTGACGCTCCAGCAGTTGCAGCCACCAAGCTCTTGGAGTTCTGGCTGCTGGGACTAAAACTCCACCTTCTGTCCAAGAGCCGTTTCTAATTATGATTTATTGACTGCTGGTCTCTGCACCTGCACTCAATGCTAATGCCAGCAAATCCTCAGCTAGTCAGAGAGAGAACTTAGGAGGACAGGCAGGTGGGCTTGAGACCAGAGTCGGAGTTTGGATGAAGTATGTGGAGGCTGTGGGCTCCCAGAAGGAAGATCACATATCAGTGGGACAGAGGGGCAGAGAGCAGAGGAAAACGGAATATTTTGGTATCAAGATATCGGACTAGGGAGAGTAAAGAAAGGAAACAAGGCCAGCACCTGAGGGTTTAAAGGAATATTTATTCACACATTCAGTAAGCATTTACCAGATCAGGTACTGGGGACTCAACAGAGACCAAAACAGACAATGAGCAGGCTGACCGAGGAAGAACTGAGCAGCACGGGGGAGGCTGACACGGGATAAGAGGGTGCTGTCTTACAGAGGGCGGTCAGGGAAGGCTTCTTTTATAAGGTGGCATCTGAGCACTAAACGAAGAAGCAAAATGTGAAACTACCAAGGGAAAGAGCACCAGGCAGAGGGAACAGTCAGTACAAAGGTCCTGGGGCAGTGGGGACAGTTCACAGAAGTGTGGACTGGACGTTAGATGGCCCAAGTCATTCAACAGTGGCTACCAATGTGCCTGTGATACGCAGGGAATGCCAGCATGGAAAGGGTCCCGCTGTGAAGGGGCTCAGTGAGGCGGGGAAGATGGAACGAAGAGGTGACACTGATACACACTGCTCACCATCAAGCACCTGTACACGGATGACCCACTTGCTCTCTATAACAACCCCATGAAGTAGATCCTATTACGGTCCCCATTTACAGGTGAGAAATTGAGGCACAGAAAGATTGGGTGCCATATCTTGTGTGGGTCACACTGCTAGTCTACAGCACGGCAGGGATTCAAACCCACAGTCTAGCCACCAAGCCTGTACTACACACCCCACTCTGCCACTTCTCCCACTGGTGATGAGTGAAGGGCACAAACAAGGGAATCTGGGGACGGAGACCCAGCCAAAGGGACTGGAGAAGTCTTCAGAGAAGAGCTGCTACTGAGCTAGGATGTAGGAGACAAACTGAGTCCCAAGCCGGACATAATCCACTGCCGCCTCCTGATGCCAAACCTTTGCTCCGCTGCCCCCCTGCAGGCCGTCTCTCTCCACAGTGGTGTGCTGGGAAATGGTTAACAACGGGCTCTCAGGGGGAAGCATGTTCTTGTAGGTTTACTGCAGATTTTACTGACATAAAGAATGTGCAACACACCATTTACATGTAATAATAAGCTATACAACACTCTATTATAGAGTTCAAACAGCAAATGTTTTCATTGCATTTCAGGCATCTCATGGAGTTCTTTCGTGATTTTTGCCCTACTCTTGTACCTAAGGCCAAGGAGCGTAGTTCCAACATGAAGGCTGGCTGTTCCTTTTATGTGAATATGAAAGGGGAAATGAAACAATGAAGATATACGTTGGAACTTCATGAGAGTGACTTTGCTGAATTAGATAACGGTTTTCACATCCTGGAAGTCAATAGAAGCCTCTGTCCTATTCACGATATAACAGCACCAGACATGACACTTTTAAGTTTAACCTGCGTAATTAACATTGTCTCCACCACTGTCTAGATTACGTCTAGATGATCTATAAAACAATACATCAAGCCATGACTAGTGGCGTTTGCCAATTTCCATGATATAAAATACCCCCATTACAGACAACTTCAACCTACCAATGTAATGTTCCTGAAAGCAGATCTGGAAAAAGGCGCACAGGAATGACACATGGTTATATAATATTTCTACCATATAGATAAGAGATGTAAATAATCTGAAGAGCATAGATATTCATAAAATGCACTAAAAAAACAGCAAATAATTTTTTTAAATGCCACATACCTTTATACTTAATACGATTTAATTGTAAGTTCATATAATGTTTGTTTCTCTCTTTTGTCCTTTTTATATATATTTTGTTGTTGTAGTCTTATTTTTAAAGTTGTGTTTAACATTTCCTATAAATGTAACAGTGGGATCCGGCCTATCGCCGCCTCATCTCTTCTCAGCCCTCGTGGCCTGGCCTAGGCACCTGCTCTCATGAAAGCCAGCACGGTACTCCATACTTTGCTCGTCACATCTTGTGTTACAATCGTTCTGTGTCACTCTGTTGACTCCCCAGCCTGACTGTGAATTATCTTACCACCCAGCACAGGTTAATGGTACCCAGTGCCTGTCCTAGAAGCCTTCATGGGACGAACACGAGGCTCAGAAGGTGACTTCGTCACCGGCCTCATTGCCTCCAATAGGAATCCAGAGACAGGGACGCAGGTGGAAAGATGGATAGGGCGTCATGATTCAGGCCACGCACTTCCCACAAAAAACAGAAAGAATATCTGTTTGAGGCTGGAGTGCAGCCTCTGTCCTGTGACAATCTAATGCCCCGCAGGACAAGGGTCTCACTGCCTCAGGATCCACAAACCCTAGAAGGAAAAACTGAGCTTTCTAAGCAAGAGAAATTAATCTAAAAAGAATTCGCTGTCAGGTCCTTCTCTTTTTTCATCCCGACTAGGGCTCTGCAAACCTTTTAAATAATGGATGAAAAGAAAAGGATGGGCATGGACAACGCATACAGATAGCCACCCTCTCCACTCTGTTTTGGAAAAAGGTGAGGTACAAATACCTAACTGAACTGTTAAGGGTTTCGACTCCTGAAAGCCCCTAGGTGGGGGGATTCATGCGTGGGGAACTTAAAGACTCCACATAGAAAACACGGTTAGGGAGGAATGGGGTTGCTAGCGAATCTCTGAAGCTTTCATAAATGATTGCACTGGGTATCGCAAAACGATAAAGCAGCCCCCAAACAAAGAGAACGCCAATGGCAGCACGCATTTATCGACTCAGGGTTCCAACTTATCACACGCTGGGCAGAACCTGCTCAGCGCTCCCTCCCAGCAGCTGCAGTGGGGTACCTGCCAATGCCCTGGAGTGAGCCACATGCACAATGAGATTTTCCTCCCCTCTACGATTTACACTCCTTGATTTGCACCTGCCCGGGACCCATCTCCCACAGAAGCTCTGCTCCCTCCTTCCCCCACCCCCACTCCCAGGAGCCACCAGAGGACAGTTTTAAAAGATGACCTTCTTTTCATCTCCCTTTATCTGTCCTGGGGCCTTCCTGCAGGGCTGCTGCTCCTGCCCTCCCATCCACTCCATCTTCCTTTCCTCAGCCGCGACCCCCAGGAGAGGCTTGTAATTCACACCTGCAGGTTCCAAAGTTCTCCTGGGTGCCACGGACATCTACAGCTTTTGCTTGCCCTGTATCCGTCCTCCTCCTCCTCCCTGGAAGAAGCACTTCAATCTTCCTCTGAGGAGCTGCTTCTCTCTCACTTCCAATCCATGCCCTGTGGGCAGCGTGGACCCCAGCCCTGGCTCCAAAGGCAGACGCATGACCTGGGCCTGGCCAATCAGCGCACTCCACCCCCATGGACACAGAGAGTCAAGGATGGGTAAATAACCGAAGTTGTTATAAATTAGCCAAGGTGGGCCAATGACATTTACCCCTGGGATTTTGCTGGATCTCCTGAGAACTTAGCACTCTTTCTGCTGGGGTTGCTAAGTGAGTAGGAAGAGGAAGTAAGCCTAACGTTGCTGGAGGACATCTCTGCCACCACTCAGAGAGTTCCTACCTGAGATATGGAGAGAAACACTCCCAGAGCAACTGGACTCAGACATGCCTGAAGCCCACCTTGAACACGTCCATTATATGAACCAACAAATGGTCAGTTTTTTGTTTTTGCTTAAACCAGTTTGAGTGGAGATTCCATCACTCACAACTGAAAGAATTCTGATTTATACAAGGTTTGGGGACGGTACCTAACTGCTGTTGGAGAAACATTTCTACAGGTGTGTTTGTGTATATAAACAAAACTTACCTACATATGATAGCTTACATACCTTAAGCACAGTGAGGACAAAAATACAAGGTAGCATCGGGGAAGGGGAGGGGCAAACGTTGTTGTTTGTAGCAAATAAACCTGACCTAGGATGGCTATAGCAATTAAAGGCACCTGCCAGGTAACCATGGCGAAGAGGAAAGGGTGGGGTTTCAGGACCTCAGGGGACTCACCCTCATCAGTGATGGTGCCGCTGCTGGAGCCCCCACTGCTCTTGGACTGCCGGTGGGAGGAGGAGGAGGACACTGAGGACTCTGCTGCATGACCTTTGGGTGACGGGGAGGGCGTCAGGGTGGGGGAGGTGCTTTTGGAGGTAGTGGAAGTTCCAGACGGAGGTCTTTTGCTTGTCTCCAGTTTCTGCACAAAAGAATAAGACAAATACACACCTATCGCCTGGAAGGTAGAAATGATTAAAGCAGACACTCACAACAGGATCACTCAACAAGACATCTAACCAGGTGTCTTTTAAACACACACGTGCACACACACATGCAAAGCAGAAACAGCATTATCAGAACATTTACAGGAGAATCCACCTGTGGAGCTGAGTAAGGGGTGGGACGGAAAAAATGGCCCATGAAGTTAGGAAATGCAGGGACTAGTCCTGCCCCTGCTGGCACTGAGTCCTTGGCCAAGTCCCCTTACCTCTCAGTTAACCCAGTTTGAAGATGGAAATGTGACTTACTATACACGAAGTCTCTTTCTCCTCTTAATGTTCCTTCATCTAAACCAGCTGCTTCCAACCTTTCGCTAAAGGACATATTTCCCCTTGGTTTGTGTACACACCACATATGTATATCATTTAGTTTAAAAAATTTTCTTTTTGAACTCAAGACTTCCGGCCGAGATGGAGGCATAGGTAGATATATTTTGCCTCCTCACACAACCAAAAGAAGGACAACAACAAATTTAAAAACAAAAAACAACCAGAACTGCCAGAAAACCAAACTGTATGGAAGTCCAACAACTAAGGAGTTAAAAAGAAATACTCATTCAGAAGGTAGGAGGGGCAGAGCTGGAGATGGGAAGTTGGGGTTGTGGGGATGCCCCAAGGAGGCAGGAGGGCTGGGTGGGTTAGAGGTAACTGGTGATCCCACATTTGCTTGCGGATAAACTGGGAGGAACAACAGGGGACCAAGATAGGCCTCACAACCCAGGGTTCCAGAGCAGGAAAAGAAAGCCTCAAAACCTCTGGCTGTAAAAACCTCTGGGGGTTGCAGTAGCTGGAGAAACTCCCAGTCTCATAGGAGAGTTCATTGGAGGAATCCACAGGGTCCTAGAACATACAAATGTTCTAAGAACCCATCCAGGAACCAGCACCAAAAGGGCCCAATTTGCTTGTGGGTAGCAGGGCAAGTGACTGAAAGCCACTGAGAGCCAGACTAAGTGGCATTGTTCCCTCTCTGACCCCTTCCCCACATACGGGGCCACAATGCAGCCACGTAAGTTGCCCCATCCTGGCGAATACCTAAGGCTCCACCCCTTACAATGTAATAGGTGTGCCAGAGACAAAGAAATATGGCCCAATGAAAGAACAGATCAAAGCTCTAAAAATAAAACTAAGCAATGAAGAGATAGCCAACTTATCAGATGCAGAGTTCACAACACTGGTAATCTGGATGCTCACAGAATTGGTGGAATATGGTTGCAAAATGGAGGAAAAAGTGAAGGCTATGCAAAGTGAAATAAAGAAAAATATGCAGGGAACCGACAGTGAAGGGAAGGAAACCACAACTCAAATCGATGATTTGGAGCAGAAAGAAGAAATAAACATTCAACCAGAATAGCATGAAGAAACAAGAATTCAGAAAAAGGAGGAGAGGCTTAGGAAACTCTGGGACAACTTTAAACGTTCCAACATCTGAATCATAGCGGTGCCAGAAGGAGAACAGGAAGAGCAAGACATTGAAAACTTATTTGAAAAAAATAATGAAGGAGAACTTCCCCAATCTGGCAAAGGAAATAGACTTCCAGGAAATCCAGGAAACTCGGAGAGTCCCAAAGAAGTTGGACCCAAGGAAGCACACACCAAGGCACATCATCATTACACTACCCAAGATTAAAGATAAGGAGAGAATCTTAAAAGCAGCAAGAGAAAACAAGACAGTTACCTACAAAGGAGTTCTTCTAAGACTCTCAGCTGATTTCTCCAAAGAAACCTTACAGGCAAGAAGGGGCTGGAAACAAGCATTCAAAGTCATGAAAGGCAAGGGCCTACATGATCACTCTATCAGGCAAACCTATCATCTAGAATGGAAGGGCAGAAAAAGTGGTTCCCAGATAAAGTGAAGTTAAAGGAGTTCAACATCACCAAGCCCTCATTACATGAAATGTTATAGGGACTCATCTAAGAAAAAGATGATGATCAAAACTATGAACAGTAAAACGCCAACAAACTCACAACTATCAACAGCTGAACCTAAAAACAAAAACAAACTAAGCAAACTGCTAGAGCAGGAACAGATCCACAGAAATGGAGATCACATGGAGGGTCATCAGCGGGGAGGAGGAGGGTGGAGAATAGGGGAAAATATACAGGGAATAAGAAACATAATTGGTAGGTACAAAATAGACAAGGGGAGGAAAAGAATAGTATAGGAAATGGAGAAGCCAAAGAACTTATATGTACAACCCATGGTCATGAACTAAGTGGGGGATGCTGGTGGGAAGGCGGGGTGCAGGGTGGAGGGGAATAAAGGAGAGAAAAAGTGGGACAACTGTAACAGCATAATCAACAAAATATACTTAAAATTTTTTAAAATTTGGAAATACTCTTAGATTTACAGAAGAATTAAAAAGAACAGAGCATGCCTGTATATCCCTCAGCCAGCTTCCCCTGATGTTAACATCTTACATAACCACAGTACAATGATCAAAACCAAGAAATTAACATTGGTACATACTGTTAGCTAAACTACAGATTTGACTCAGAACTCACTGGTTGTTCCGCTAACACCCTTATTCTGAGTCAGGATCCAGTCCAGGTTCCCAGGCTGCACCGTCTTCCAGTGTCTTAGTCTCCTCCAACCTGCGGCAGCTCCACAGTTTTGCCTTATCTTTCACGACTTTGATTTTTTTTTTTTAAGAGTCCTGGTCAGGTATTTGTAGAGCGTCCCTCAAATTGGGTTTCTCTTATGTTTTCTCATAATTAGATTTGCTTATGGGTTTTTGGGTCAATGACCACAGAGGAGAAGTGTCAGACTTAGCACATCATACCAGGAGGTAGTCAGTGTCTTCCTACTGATGATGTCAACCTTCATCACATAGTTAAGGTGGTATCTGTTGGGTTTCTCCATTGTGAAGTTACTATTTTTCCCTTTATAATAAATATTTGGGGGAAGATATTTTGAGCTAAATATCTTGTTTCTTCTTACAGTTTAACCCACTAATTTTTTTAGTGGCTCTGGTATGGAGCAATTGCTAATGCAATGTTCCAATGGTGATTTGCTATTTCCCTTTTTCTTCCCACATGTACTCTCTGGAATTTTTCTTTAAGGAAGAACTGTCCCTTCTCCCCCATTTATTCAGTTACTTATTCATATCAGTATGGGCTAATGAATATTTATCTTAATCTTGGGCTATAATCCAATACTATCATTATTTATAGATGCTCAAATTGTTCCAGCTTTGGCCACTGAGACCTTTCAGGTTGGCTCCTGTGTCCTTTTGACAGGCCCACTTTTTTTCTTTCTTTTTAAAAGCATTTCCTTACTTTCTGACACCACAAAATGCTTCAGGCTCATCTTGTAATTTCACTGACCCACTACTGGAATAAACCACTTCTCCAAGGCCCTGGTCCTTTTTATTGGAGAATGGAATTTAGAAACCAAAATCTGGGTACTAAATTGCTCATTGCCACTGAGATGTCACTGCGTCTACGTCCTCTCAGTAGATAGAGCAAGGAAATATATGAAATATACTAGCCCATATGTACACACACAGTCACATTTCTTTATCAACCTGTATGCATGTATGTATGTGCGTGTATTTATATTTAAAAGCATGCACTCATAATGATTCAATACTGGTACTTCTGACTTCAATCCAATATCCACAGAGTTTGTTCTAGCATTTCCCCTTTAATTCCATCTCTGACAGTTAAAAATTGGGCTTATTACATTTACTTATTTGTTCAACCTTAGTATATATGTAAAATACTTAGCATATATGTAGATATGCAAAAAGTATATATATGTAAAGTGATTTTGGAATTCAACCTTTATCTGTGTAAGAAAAAAAATTTTCATGTAGAGTACAGGGCTTGTGTACGGTCTTTTGACTTGACTTTGGCCTTACCAAATCCACTTGACACGTGGTTTTCTTCCCCACTTCCTATAGTGCGGTTATGTCTTTCATTCATAATATAGTTCAATCTGTCAGTGTGAATTTCATCTTTGGTTCCCAGTTGATTTTGTTTTTAAACTTGCATACAGTAGAAATAACTGTGTGTATAATTCTATGGGTTTTTACAAGTGCATAGAATTGTGCACCCACCAAAAGAGTACCATACAGAACAGCCCCCATCATCCCCCAAATTCCCTGTGCTGTCCCTGATTAGTCAATCCTTCCCCCTACCCCAACTCATAAAAATAACTGATCTATCTCCCATCACTGTAGTTTTGTCTTTTCCAGAATGTCATATGAATGGAATGATACACTATTTAGACTTTTGGGTCTGGATCAATATAATGCCATTTAAAATTCATTAAGTCACTGCATGTTATCAATAGCGTATTCCTTCCTATTGCTGAGAAGTATTCCGTGCATGGGTGTACCACAGTTAGTTTATCCATTCATCTGATGATGAGATGTTTCCAGTTTGGGGTGATTATGAAAAAACTGCTATAAACATTCACTAACAGATTTTTATACAAACAGAAGTTTTTAAAAAATTCACTTGGGTAAATACCTAAGAGTGGGATAGCTAGCTGATATGCTAAGTATATGTTTAGTTTTATAAGAAACTGCCAAGCTTTTCCAAGGTGGCTGTACCATTTTGCATTCCTATCAGCACTGAGAGTTCCAGTAGCTCCACATTCTCATCAGCACTTGCATCTTTAATTTTTTGTTTAATTTTAGCCATTCTAATAGGTGTATAGTTTTACCTCACTGTGATTTTAATTTGCATTTCCCTAATACCTAATGACGTTCAACATCTTTTCATATGTTTATTGCCATTTGTATGTCTTTGATGAAGTACCTATTCAGATACTTGGTCCATTTTTTAATTTGTTGTTAATTTCTTATTGCTGAGTTTTGAGAGTTATTTATTCTGTAGTTTATGTAATATGAATATTCACTTTGACATTTGTCCTATTTAGAACTGCCTGGTTAAGTCCAGACTACATGGCCGACCCACAGATTCGTGAACTGAAAAAATGCTTTTTGTTTTAAACTACCGAGCTTTGGGGGTGGGAACAGAAAACTGAGATACTCAGTGGGCCTTTAGGCTTTCAGAGATCTGGGAAGCGCAGAAAAAAGTTCTCTGACCACCCCCGCCGTTCAGTGCCTCCTAAGGCTCACGTCAGGCTGACGCACAAACATGCCAGAAGTCATGCCTTGTGAATATTCCACTATCACAGTACAGCTTGTTTTAAGCAAAGTACAAAAACCAGATTCAGGAGGCTCCTATTTTGAATACTAATTTCTAATTCTTCCTCAGGGAGTCTCTGAAAAGCACTTCATGTCTCCATTTTCTGGAGCCATTGACAGAAGGCCCACTCCTGGTGCCCTCTGATTTAGGGCAGTGGTTTCTAACAGCCCTGAGCTGGGCTGGCTGCAACACTCTCTGGGGGGAAAACAGATTCCCCAGGCCCTGTCTTGAGAGTTTCATTCAGTTATCCTGGGTGGAGCCCAGAATCCTGAAGGTTACAGCATATTATTATGTTAAGATTAGGTGATCACCGAACTGGATCATTTCCCCAGTTTACCATTTCCTAAATGAATCTTTTGACACAATTTCCTTTCATCAGAATGTACTTGTCTATAGATTATATATGATTGATGCATTCAAATGAGATAAATAATTAATATAACATAACTTAGATGTATACCTATTTCCAACACTAAATAGAGGACGCTAATCATATCTAACACATCTAATAAGATCATCAAAATAGAAACAGAAAATTTTAGGCAACAGAGGACAACTATATCAAAGCCCAGACTAGCAAATTTACTTTAATGAGTAGCTCTGAGTTTCCTAGCGGCAAAGGCAAAAAGATAATAATAAAAAGTATAATAATTGTATAAATCTTACTATTTGAGGGGAAAAAATGTATCCTAGCCACTAGACCACCAGGGAGCCCTATTTGAGGGAAAAAAAAATGTATCCAAGTATTACTAGAGACGCTTTTTTTCTAGAGCCAAATTCTAAAAGGAACCTAATTGCACAGATCATTTTACATAAGTAATTTGCAATATAATGGCAAATATGCTAATGCACACAGAGAGAGAAACTTTCTTTGGGGCTATATTGTCAAAGGAACCTAATTACCTAGGTCCAACTGAAAAAGGGATTTTGAACAACAAAAAGGGTTGTATAACCAAGAGTGGTGGGGCAGAAAATAAAGACTATTTCTCATTCGTCCATAAAACATCAACCTCTGGAGGCACTTCTGTGCAAAGGTCCAAGGGTGAGGTTCTCAGGTGATCTGTTCTCAGGGAAAGAACTTAAGATCTAGAAAATATGATAACGAAGGGAGTTGTGCCTGGTTTTGGGGTCCTCTTGGAAGATGAAATGGGCTTCAACACACCACTAAGAGGCAGGGCACACGGAGGGCCACCTGGAGAGGAACCCGTTCACACCGACACTCGGGGGGCTCCCTCCATTAATCAACCCAGGACAGGGGCGCCCAGGTGAAAGGGGCATTGTGAAGACACTAAGAGGCTTCCCATTCCAGGGAGGCATTTACGGTTTCTCCTCCATCACAAACTCCATAGATAAAAATAATGTGGTGAGGCTCTCGGGCTGCATTTTTGGAGGAATGGTGTCAAAGCAGGGAGGTGAGGCCCTGACTCTGTCCTGCCCACCAACCTTCCTTCAGCTCCTCCCCTCTGCCACACTCTGGCCTCTGGAGTGCTGCAAGTGCTGTCCCTTCACCCTGGGAGAAGAATCTCACACCCTGCTCCTTCTACCCAGCTCCTCATCCTTCGGGTCCCCATTCAGATGTCACTGATGCCCTGAAGCATGGCAGGGCATCCTACCTTCTCCATGACAGCTGCTACCACACTGAGGTGAGACTGTTTGTCATAGTGACACCCTGAGAGTGGTCATGAACCCCAATTCACTCCAGAATCCTCACTGCTGGCAGTGCCAGGCTCAGGGCAGAAACTCCAAAGACGTGTACAATGAATGAATAAGGTAGTGCTAATAGTGTCGACCCAGCTGACACTTACACATGCTCACCAGGGGCCAGGGCCGTATCCTAAATGCTAAAGTGTGGGGCTGAGTGTTGAACCCTGGCAGTCTGCTCCTGAACCCACGCTCTGAACCCTTTCACTCTAATCCATAAGCAAATGTGTGCAACGTGAGGCTGAATGAGGCACCTGCTGGTGCCCTGGAGACCAGGTGGGAGTTGACCATGTGTGCCAGGGACCATGTGATTTCAGTGACTGCCCACACAGCCCAGCCCTTCTCAGAAAACCTAGGAACAGCCGCTGAAAGGGGCCTGTTCCATGACTGCGGCACCACCCATGTTCCCCGGGATGTTAGGACAGAAGCTATGAGTGTAACGGGAGGAGACAGAAACAGAACAAGCACCTTGCCACAAGGACCGCCGCCACCTGCAGGGGAGACCGGTTGCTCAGAAGGGCTGGACCCGGGTGCTGGCCCGACAGGACTTGACTGATGGCTGGGCTTTTGCTCAGATAGTCCGGCTGCTTTTTTCCTCTGGGCGGCGATCTGGGACAGGACACTGTCTATGCTGCCACCTGAGGAAAGAGGAATGGGAATGCCCGCCACGAGCCCAGAGGACTGCAACACAGGTTTGATGGACTTCCTGTGCTGGTTTAAATGAGCCAGAACCATACTTCCCAGAACCCCTCCCCGTGTGGTTGTGGGTCAGGACGGACCACAAGAGGACTCTGCACTAAAACTGGGAGGTGGCCGGGATGCAGCGGTCATCGCGGGATGAAGGCATCACGGTAAGAGGCGGTGAAAAATGCAGTGCCGGCAAGATCAGCTTGTCCTCACTTTTCCCGGCTCCAAGGTCAGCTCAGCCAGCCTCCAGCCGGCGCAGACGCCTGCCCTGCCCTGCCCTGCCCTGCCCTGAATTCCCACTGCAGCCCCTTGTGCAGCACCTTCTACCTCCCTAGCCGCACCAGGGCTCCTCCCTTGACCTTCGTCTCCCCACTTTGGGCCTTTACATCCCTAGCTCCTCCCATAGTTATGTCAATAGCTTCCTCATTCCATAACACTCGGAGATGTCGGTTTCCCTGATTGAACTTTCAATGATACAGTCTCTCTCCCAGTTGCCGCAGATCTACTGGCAATCTTGAATTATTATGAAAGAAAAAAGGAAGTGATAATAGCCAGGGCTCTGGAAGGTGCAAGAGGGAAACCCTGGTAACTAACACAGGACACTTACTAGGTGCCAGGAACTACAGTAAATATTTTACATGTATAAATAAAGCCATTCTAGAAGGAAAAATGTATCAAAAGCCTTAAAACTAGGCAAACCCACTGACCTCACCACCCTGATTTGAGGGAACGGATGTTAAGCAAATCGCTGACTGAGTATGCAGATATGGGGGTACGGAGTGTGGTTATTATCTGTAAGAACGAAAGTCTAGGAAAGCCTGAGAGTTCAACAGGAGGGAACTGGTTATATCAAAGTATGATACCTCATACGAATGCACCGCTCTTTGGTTTTTAAAAAGATGCTGCAGATACAGGTGTATGGACATAAAAAGGCGTTCCCAAGACGGTGATGTGTGCAAAGAGGCAAAAGGCTGCAGAGCGGTCTATATGCTGAAGTCAGCTTGCCTGGGTTTATGTCCAGGGTCTGCCACTTCACAGTTGTGTGACCTTGACCAAGTTATTTAACTTTCCTGAGCCCCAGTTCCCTCATCTGTAAAATGGAGAACACACCCTTGCACGTTGTTGGCGAACTAAAGGAGACAATCCATTTAAAGGGTTTGATAGCATGCATGGCATATACTAGCTCTATAAATTATTCTGCTTTAATAATAATATGCATAAAAGTACTTTGCAAAGACATATACCAAAGTGTTAATTATGATCTCTAGTGGGTGAGGTTATATCTATTATTATTATGTTATTATTATCATCTTTTGTTTTACTTGGTCTTAAAGCTTTTCTACAAGATACATGCACTCCTTATGTAATGGCACAGAGCAGGGGTGCTCTTCCTGCAAAACCGACTTTAGTTAATCCTGCATGTCCTGGGAGAGGACGTAAAAGTATGTTGTAAGGTCAAAATAAGTGGGTTTGGGTCCTAATTATCACTGACTTGCCCTATGTTCCTGGGCCAATCTCTTGCCCACTCTGAGCTTCGGTTTCCTCATCTGTTCAAAGAAATGGCAGGATGAGAGGCTCTCTTGGGTTGTACCTTTAAGAATTTTAAACACCATGAAAACGCCATGCATTTCTCCTAATTTCTTATAAAATTTTCCAAGAAAATAAAGCATCATAGACTTTATTTCCTCTGTCTCCACTCCTGCCTCCCAAAAAATGCAGAGAAGAAACTCAGAATCGTGGATTCACTGAAAAATCCTTTGGCCACATCAAGAAGACAAGGTATGTGCAGTTGTTTCTGGGATTGTCGGCAGAGTGGGCACGGGGCGGGGGTGGGTTTCACACCCTCAGCACTAAGCGACCATCCCACCTCCCCTCAGTGGCTGTGCCCGGGTACACACCTGAGCGGTTATGCAGCTCCCCGCCGTGCCTACTCAGGCCCCCTACCCCGCTGGAGCCACCTGAGGAATGAGGCGAGTGGTTGAAGTTTCCAGAGTTGGCAGGAGAGGCTGGGCTTCTGGAGACAGATGGAAATTTAACCGGCCTGACAGGAGTCTGCAAGAATAAGGTAGGCGTTACGGTGAGGGTTTGCGGGAAGGGACTTGGAGTTCAGCTGGCCATTGCAGCCAATGCCCGCATCCGCCCTACAAATCCCTGCTGACCAGTGCTCAGCCTGCTCGGAGTTCCCTAAGGGATGGCAGTTCACTTCCAGCTGCCGAGAACCTGACCATTAGCTCAGGCTGAGCCCCCTGACATCAATTCCCATGGGTCACTCTGCTCTCAGGATCACTCAACGCCTCCCACACTGTTGGCCAAATGCGAACCACCCCTGCCCATTCTGAGCATCTCCAGGGGCCAGGATCTTGCTCTCGCTGTAGAGACTTGATATTGCAATGGCTCAGGGAGGCAGCAGCAAGCACAGGGCTCAGCCCCACTACATATCGGATACGGAGGTGCCGAGCCTCTCTAATCACTGAGCACACGGCGGCAGGTCAGATCCGAAATCCTTGTCTTTCGTTTGCCCAATTACCGTACCCAGGGCATAGGCAGTGCACACATTTGGAGATAACTTCCCATCTCAAGAAGGATACCTCAGTATGTTAGAGAGACACCAAGGACCACAAAGACAAAAACCACTGTGGGCTGAAGGATAGAAGTCACGCTCCTCTGGGTGCAAGAAAACACCAGCAGCGGACAGAGTTGTCTCCCACTCTTTGCTCTTGGTCGTGGACCTGAGCAATAAGGTAGTGTGGAGCTTGATTAGAAGCCAAGAATCTGATTTTTGGTCTCCGGCCTGTCCCAGCTGGGTGATCTTCAGCAAACTACTTCCCCTCTCTGGGCCCCAGGGCCCTCACTCATTAAAGGGAAGGTTGAATTAGCTCGGGTCTTCAAACTGTGTTCCTTGGAGCTCCCGGGTTCCGGAGAGAAGACAGAGAAGAGAGGGGTCCTGCCTTCACTGCCTTCCCTCTGACCCTGTACCCTGTTTATATATTAAGTTCCTTATCGGATTTCATTGGACAAAAGGTATCTCTCATTTAAAAAAATAAAAAAGCTTTAATCTTTCTGGACCAGTGGGTCTGAGGACCTTCTGGCTACGACACATCACGATTTTGGTGAGCGGTGAATGATGCATCAGAGTGTCAGCTGGGTGACTTACGGTTTCTGTGCCCCCACTACCCGTGGGGTGGCCCCTGCTGGCTCTCTGGGGCAGCACAGTCTTCATGGGGTCTGCCTTCCCATTGTGACATGTCCGGGACCGGTCGGAGCTCCACAGCTCAAAGCTGGAAGGGGGTAAGAAAGGGGGTATGACGGCCTTCAGTTTGTCGCTCGGGAGTCTGGTGAAGGGGGCTCCGTTTCGAAGCTGAAAAAGACAGGCTGCAGGTTAGACAAAGGCCCTGGAGGGCTCCCAGCTCTGAGAGCGACTCCAGGTTTTTTCTGCTTCTCCGAGAATGGCTCTATCCACTCCTCCCCGCAAGCCAGAAACACACATGGTGTCCTCAGCTCTCCTCCCAGCAAGCGAGCAATACCCACATCGGCTCCGCTGCAGCTCCTGGCTTCCCCGGGATCCATCCACAGCAGAAGATTAGAACAGGGACAGAGGGACGGAGAGCCGAGGGGAAGCCAAGTGATGTCGGGGGTGCGGCGAGGGGGGTAGGGGAGCTGGAAGAGCGGAGGGAAGGCTCTCCTTGGTGCAGGTAAGGAGGGCATCTTGGAGGAGGGGCAGCTGAGCTGAGCCCGAAGGCCACTGCGAGCTGGCCAGGGGAGGATGGGGAAAAGGACACTGCAGGTGGAGGGAACAGAATGTGGACAGGCCTGGAGGGAAGCAGGACACATGTGCAGAACTGCAAGGAGACATCTGTGACCACAGCTGGGGGTTTCAGGTGGAAGGGGCAGGGGATGAGGGGCCGGGGAGGCTCAGGCTAGCTCTCTGTGAGCCCGGCAAACGCTCCCTCCTCCATCCCACCACACCCATCCCACTCGCCAGCCACACCTCCCACTGCTGACATTTTTAACTGTCATTGAATTTTAAACTTTAAAAAGGTGGTTTGGGGTCAGTATAAAATCCACACAATGAGGACTGGTGGACTGTCAAGGAGAAGCATTCACACAGTCCACGCTAACTTTAATTAAGAAAAGACACTGAACTTAGCACCAGATGGTACTTTGCAGGGAAGGGCATCCCACAGCTAAACCTGCCTCGGAGCTGGGCATCTCCGCAAGGATGGCTGCAAACGCCCACTCAGCAGGGCTCCCTGGCCAGCTTCCATCTGCCAAGGGGCAGGCAGGCACACTGCTGCCCTCTACAGGGCTTGAGGAGGCAGGACAGTAGAGCTTCAAGGCGGAGGGTGGGCATCCTGGGATCCCACCATGGCCGCTCTGAGCTTTTCTGAGGGTCTGTGAGCAAGTGCTGCTCCCTCTGGACCTCAGCAGTTGCATCCAGCAATGGGGGTTTGTACTGGAAGATGGTTAAGGACACTCGCAGCTGCAAGCCCACCACAGACGGACATGTTCACTCCTTCAGGTGAGTTTCCAAATTGTTGCACACTTTCTGGAAGGCAGTGACATTCACACCCTTTGACCCAGGAATGCCTAGATATTTATCCTGAGGAAATAATCAGACTAGTGGGGGAAACTGAGGCATAAGCATATTCATCAGAGCTGTTAAAACAACAAAAAAAACTAGAACCCCCAGAGTCCAAAGGAGATGTTGCTGTCACTCAGGCACATTTCCATGATGGAATGTTGTGTCCCACAGCCGCTAGATGAGATGTGGACAGAGAGTGTTCAGTGATGCAGAAAAGATGGTCCTGAAAACTGTTAATAAATTGGGCTCAGCACACTATGGGGAAGATAACAGTGCCCACTCTGCACGGCTGTCAGAGAGGTTAGACGAGTGAATGTGTGTGAAGTGCGGCAAACAGCGGTTGGTGTAAGTGCTGTGTTAGGTATCTGCTATTATTATATATAGCATTGTATCATATTCACAGATGCTAAAAATGATAGGAAAAATCAAACACTATAATACCACACAATGTCAATCATGATTATATGTGTAATCAAGGCTGATTTTATTTTTCTTCTTTGTACTTTACTGCATCTTCCAAAATTTCAATAACAGCCTTTCTGTCTTCTAGTAAGACCTAGAAGGTCTTACTGCTATTTAATGTTATCAAATGTCGGGTAATACGAGCTCCCACGGGCAGTGTGGAGAGACACCGATTTACACGTAGTGCCCCGTGGGCGGAGCAAGCCAGGCCAGGTGAGGTCCCTGCTGCGGGCCGGGTGCTGAGGTAGCTTACGCCTTCTAAGAGCCCTTCTCTGCTCCCTTCTCCTTTCCAATACTGCCCTCTCCTGGTCAGCCTCCAGATTAGGGTCTCAGAGCTCTTAGGACTTGAGTCCCACCCCAACCAGGAGGTTCTCATTTCAGAGCAGAGGCACCTGAAGCTAGGAGAGGTGAGGGAATACAGACAAGGCCCCACGGCAGGTGACCGAGCTCACTGTGAGCCAGGTACTATGCTAAGATCTTCCCATGGAGGACTGTATTTGAAAACTACCACCATGGGAGATGGCATCCCTAAGTCAGAGACTGCTGGCTGTCCCCCCTCCCCCCGTATAGATCTTCCACACCCTCCTTAGTAGACAACTCTGGTATTTAATTGAAATGAAGCAAAGGTTTCATTTCCCAACCTCCTGTGCACGGTGATGTGGCCATGTGACTAAATTCTGGCCAATCTGATGTAAACAGAAATGTGTGGGTTTCCAGGAAAATTCTTGAAAGACACCTGGCACTCATAGCCATCTCTTCTTTCCTGCTGGCTGGAAGGAGGCAGTAACGCCCAGAGGTCTGGAAGTCAACTTGCACCGAGAGGTGACCTTGCCTAGGAGACCAACAGATAGAAGGAACCTAGGTCCCTAACTCCATGGAACAATGTATCAGTCCTGAACTTTACTTACTTGGAAGAAACAAGCTACTACCTTATTTATGTCAGTATTTGGGGACTTTCTATTACTTACAGCTGAACTTAATGCTGATTCATCTCTAGGTGAGGAAGCCGAAGCCTTTCTCAGGCTGGATCTGAGCCCTCTCCCTGGCTCTCCATAACCAAATGTCCAACATCGCCCATCAACTGCTGCCCCTTCAATGCTCTGTTCCCCAGACTGCCTCCCTGAGAACGAGACCAGGGCTTATACCAGGCCACTAAACACCAGCACAGCCTTACCCATGGCTTCGGGCTGGCATCTGTTCTGACCCCTCAGTGTCAGAGCTGTACCCACTGTAACACATTTTTAAAAAGACTTTATTCATTTATTTTTAGAGAGAGGAGATGGGAGGGAGAAAGAGAGGGAGAGAAACATTGATGTGAGAAAGAAACATCCATTGGTTGCTTCTCATACACACCCCAACTGGGGACCAAACCTGCAACCCAGGTATGCGCCCTGACAGGGAATCGAACCGGCAACCTTTCGCTTTGTGGGACAATGCCCAACTCACTAAGCCACATAAGTCACGGCCTTATTGTTACACGTTTTGATAGCAACCCCATCTGTGACAACCACAAAGAAAGACAAATGCCCACATCCCTCCTTGTAATCAATAAACTAATGATTGGTAGAGGCCTGAAATGCTTTCAGAAGAGCCCCACACTCACCATGGTTGTCAATAACACATCTTCCTTTTCTCCTCTCGTGCTGCCAGGACCTGAGAGACAAATGGAAGTTTCCTGAAATGACCCCCCACCCCACAAGTTCGTGGCTTGAGGATGAGTGACCAGGTTGGCCTTCATCCTGGTAAACCAACTCTCCCGGGAGATTAAATATTTAATGATAATTGGTATTCAATATTTGAACAGAAGGAGACCATTGCAAATGTATCTCAGAGCATGTTTTCAGCTTTTCCATAAACCACCGCTGTGCTCGGTCAGACAGCAGAGCACCCAGTTCAATAGTCTGTCTCAACAATGGCGCCAAAGGAGCCAGTCTGGGTGTGGGGAGTCTGTCGGAAGGGATACAAGCTAACCAATTTCCCTATCAGCGTGGGAATCTCCTTCAGCGCCCAGCAGAGTCGTCCAATCTGTTGAATACCTCCAGTGCGGGGGAGCTCACTACCCCTCCTCTGCCCAGGTGACCTGTTCCATTTCAAAACACTTTCAGTGCCAGAGACCCATCACATCTGATAGGTGGGAATGGCCTCAGGTCCCTCAGCACTGTGTGTAGGACAGGAACTCTTGCCACTAGCTTCCCCGTTCTACCACGCTGACAGCATTTGTGTCCCTGCCTAAGTCTCTTCTTCGCCAGACCAGCTGGTCTGCTCCACTGTCACATTCCAACATCATCTTATCTTTGACATCAGCCTAGGAGGCCGGACACAGGGCAGGGGATTTGGGTCTGACCACTGTAAATCCCACCACACCTGCAGCCTTTTCTTACCATTGTCTTTCATTGTGGGGGCCACATCGGGGAGCCCAGAGCGGCATATCTTGTCCTGGGGGACTGCCCGCATGGTGGAGTCCAGCGCTGGCTCTGGCTCATCACAGAAGGGCAATGGCTGGTTGCTGGACAGCCCACGGGGCAGAGTCTGCATCAGTTTGAGCTTCCGAAACCGATTGGACATTCGGTTCCACCAGGACTGCCAAGGGAATGCAGAGCCGGGGTCACGCACCAGAACACCCAGCCCAGGGATGGTGACTGTACTTCGCACTTGCTTCTCCCCTCTCCATACCAAGGCCTGGCCATCTGCTCCTATAGCTGATGCCTCCCCACCTAGAAAGAGGACAGTTGCCACCTCTCAGGGTGTCATTGCCCTGTGATAGCTTGGAGGTTACCAGCACAGCCCAAAGGAAGACCATGAGGGCCTGACCTACAGAGATGGCAGTGAGGACAGGGACAGAGGGACCTCTGCGAGCAGCACTGTGAGGAAGAATCCGGGGCCTGGAGAGAGCCACCGACATTACAGGACGGCCGAGTCTGCAGACCTGCAGGAGTACTAGCACCTCAGACAGGACAGGGAAAAATAACTTTGATTTTAAACAAGTAGAGCAGATGGGGATAATAGGAAATTCAAAGAAAAATACTAGGCTTGCAGTTAGAAATAAGCAACTGGAGCGTGGAGTTGGCGTTTCCAGGAAGAAGCTGGTGGGGGCCCGTGTACCACAGGGAGATCCCAGAATGGCACAATCAGCAAAAGTTCTATACACGAAAGCAGACGCTGCAGACAGATGGCCTGGGTGGGAGCAGAGGTGTTCTGTTTGACCAGCTCAATACTACATCATCCAGAAATTTAAAATATTCCCTACATTTATAAATTGAGTTTCCCCAGCAAAATCTTGATTTCTAGTTTCTTCTGAAAAGAAAAAGGCCAGGGGTGGGGTTGGGGGAAGATCCGGTAACATGGACCCACATTCTTACAAAGCAGCCGCGGATGTACTAAGTGGTTATATCACCCCAGCTTTCCCCAGGCCCCACCATTCCCTACTGCTCATCCCCATCGTGTTTCCTGCCTCTGCCAGCCCACGCCCCCTCACCCCAGCCTAAACCAGCCCTGCGTTAGCAGGAAGCGGCAGGCATGCCCCACCCCATGGACCTGGTTCTCTGAAGCTCTTTAAGACAAGAAAAGGCAAACCTTAAGCCCGCCTTTGTCATCAGGCAGCACTGGGACACTCCAGGGCTGCCGGACCTTTGAGCAGGGCGGGGGTGCCGGGTGGCTGGGCCGGCCTTTGTCTTTATTCACCTGCATGCAGACAGATGCCAGCAGTCGAACAAGTTCCGTGTCTATGGGCACAAAAGGCAGCATTTTTACCTGCAAAGGTGTCTGTTGGGCTACGGGGAGTGGCCCCAAGACAACCCCCATCAGCCTTAGAACTTGAGTCTGTGCTGTCTCAGGAGCAAGGTGCCAAAAAGGTGGCAAGAAGGTCAGTATCACTGAACCCACTTAACCAGGAAGAAGAATCAGCTCTCTTCCACAGGAAGGCAGGGGTGTGTTGTGTTTAAAAAGTGCAGGTTCTGCAGCCAGATGGTGGAGGTTCAGATTCTGCCTCTGCCCCTCTCTGGCTGTGTGGCTGCAGGTAAACGAAGGAGTGTCCCCGTGCCTGTGTGAAAGGGGGGACTGTAGTACCCCCTGCATAGAGGTGCCTGAAGGGTACGAGGGAATTCCCGGCCTGCGGTAAGTACATAAGAAAAGTTAAGTATTATTAGTTATTATTAACTCAAGTGGGTTATGAAAAAGCAACAAACAAGAAGTAGAATAAACTACTACAAACTATTAATAGTGCTTTTCTCTTAACAACTGTTTCTTTTTCTCTCTCTGAGTATCCCGTAATAAGTATGCAATTCGAAAATTTTAGGCAAAAACTTCATTTAAAAACCGACTAGGGGAAAAACAAGCCACTATGGATGGACTGTCTTATTGGGGAAGGGAGTGGGGAAACGGGTGGGGAGGGAGCGGAGACAAGGTGGGAGGGGAGTTTGTCCGAGAGCCCGCACCCTCCAGCCTGGGGCTGCAGAGGCTGATTCTGAGCGATGTGAGTGAGATCACTGGACTCGGCAGCAGGCCCCACCTCTCCAGCAGCAGGCCCCACCTCTCCAGCTGGGTCAAGTCTTTTCCCCTGGTCTAGGTCTCCTCCCCTCCACAAGACAAAGTGAAGCTCTGCTTCCCTCACACTTGGTGGGGGGAGGCAGGGAGGAAATGGGACCACATGCTGCATGACGGTGTGGGGAGGGCTGGGGACAGTGGCAGTGCTGGTGATGAGGAAGGACACCCTGCCTGCCACCCCCCACTCAGTACTGCAGAGGTCCAAGTCCTCTCCCCATGGCCAGCAGGTTGGGATCTGGCTCCCGGCTCAAGGACTATGGGTCAGGAGAGCCTCTTGGCCTCTCCTTCTCTGGGCTGCAACTCCGGGATTATAAACAGAGAGGCCCTGCCTCTTGAGCTGGCTAACTGGAAGCCCCAGGTCACAGAGGAGTGCCTGTCACATTTGGGGGGTGGGGGGGCGGCGCAGGTAGGCCAGGAGAACAGTAGTACCAGCGGGAGACCAGGAGAGGCGGGGCCAGTACTGGTAACACCCCCTGCACGGTGCCTCCAGCTACACACTTAAAGGAGGGGTCGAGGGGTCGCTGCTCCAGCTGATTCTGCTTGTCAGGGGGCCTTTTTGTTTACTCCTAAGTCACTTGGAACTTCGCGCTGTGAAGCACAGATGCCATTCTAGGACTTGTGCGGACTGCCAAGGCAGACTCAGCCCTCCTGGCCTTCCCCTCTCGGGACTCCCAGAGGCTGGGGCTGGGCGGGGCTTCAGGGACTACCTGGTCGCAGTCCAGCCCTTGCTGGGAAGGGAATGACTTGCCTAAGGCCACGTGGTGAGCTCCTGGGGCTTGAGGCTACCTTCCCCTGAATAAGCAAGAGCCAAAACACAGGTTCTGATTCCCAGCCGAGAACGGCGGTGCAGGTTTATGGTCCTTTTCCTGCAACAACCCACCAGGATCGCTCAGCAGCATCACTAGGTCAAAGGCCGTGTACCCGTTTTTTGCTCGAAGAGTGACATCAGCCCCTTGGTTTAGCAGGTATTTGACAATTTCCTTATTCCTGGGGAGGAAAGAAAGAGCCAGGTTAGACCCGCTGAAAATGAATGCGTGGCTTTGCCCCTGAGCAACAAGTCACGACATTAACTAGAGCGCCCCATCTCCGAGTGTGAAAGATGGGCACGGAAAGTGGCAAATCACCTCACAGGCCTCGCTGCCCGCCCCTTGGGCAGGTCAGACACGAACGTGATGGAAATCGAAGCCTAAGTGCTCCTTCCATTAACAAAATGAACACCGGGGGCTCTGCCCCCAAACCTCTTGGCCACCAAGGCTACACACAGGCCCCACTCGCGCCACCCAGCACACCGTGACCTGGACCCCTGCACAGCGTGTTGGAGGTGAAAGCCTGAGGCTCGTCATGTAAGAAAACAAACCACTTGGAGATGACGTAGGAAAATGCTACAATCACCTGACGCAGGGCGAGGAAGGAGCCCCTAATTTGGAATCAGACCACTGGCAGCTGCAAGACTGGGTTCAGATCCCTGCCTCTCAGTCAGCCGCTCCCCCACCCCCATGCCCGCTGAGAAGCAGGCCTCCAGGAGAGCAACAGAATGGAGGGTGAGAAGGGATTCCGAAGCACTAGTCAATGCTGACATTTGTTCAAAAGGAGAAGGTTAGAACAAGTGTCATCATCGGATATCTCTGAGAAGCCAATGGTGTGAGTGGCCTGTGTTCATTTCCAATCGGGGCAGCTTAAGGAGGCCAGTGTACATCAATGTGAAAATGCCAAATGAACCAATCACCCCGTTTAAATGAAATCAACCTGCAGAATGTATTTTTCTGTACAAAAACGTTTCTGCTGCCTGGTTTTTCATGGCCACCGTGATGAGGCCATGCAAAATTTGGACACAGATGGGTTCCAGCAGGAAAGAACGAGCCTGTACCTCTTTCATCTTTTCTTTGCCTGCCTCAATGGCTTCACAGTCCTGGGGTTTATCTGTAGGTCTTAGGACCAGAAAGCCCTGTCAAGAACCCTGTCTCAGCCTGAGCATCCTATCGGCCTTGCCGCTGAGGGAGTGGGGCTGGCACTGACCCGTGGTAGGTGGCCTGCATGAGGGCTGTCCAGCCATGCACGCTGTCCTGCTTGTCCACGTCAGCGTGCCTCTCCACCAGCAGCTGCACCAGAGGCAGCTGCCCCATGACGGCTGCCAGCATCAGGGGGGTCGCCCCGTCCCCATTGACCAGGTTCACGTGGTTGGGGTCTTCGTCAGCAATCTCTTTGACCAGCTGGAAGTTTCCTACAAGCAGAAGCAGGAGTCCTAATGATCCATGGGCCTGGCACTGCAGGCTTGTGCGCCCAGTGGGTTCATTTACCAAACATCTGCTGAGCCTGCCTCTGCACTGGGCTGCGGGGCACCGTAGGGGCTCCAAAGATGAGCACGAGGTGGCCCCCCTCCAAATCTCTCAGTCTATGAACAACAGAGACAACCATACAAATGGCTTTGCTAAAAGAGAGGAGCGCTGGTGTCTTAAGAGGACCGAGGAAGGAAACAGAGCCAGGGCAAAGTCCGTGCAGACGAGAGGTCAGGCCTGGCTAGGGGCTGAGGATCAGAAAGGGTTTCCTGGGGGTGGGGGGGTCTGTATCAGAAGAGGAAATTTTAGACTACAGGGTCCTCCATCACAAAGAGACTGAAGTGGGTAGGTGGGCGGCCAGGTGTTTCAGAGGTGGGGAAGAGCCAGGACCTAAGCACAGGGCGGGTCTGCAGGGGTGGAGGGGCCTGGGGGGGCAGCTGGGACCCAGGCCCCAGGGCTGGAACCTTCCTGGGCGAAGCTACAGACTCAAGAAACCACAAAAGGCCTGTTTTTTCCTCAAGTACTCCGGGTGGCTTTGAAGAGGACGACAAATATTAGGTTGGGAGAATGTGGCACTGAATACGTAAATATCGGAAAAGGTTTTCTAATGCGCTTACCCATTTTCAATGCATGGAAAATATCAGGTCGCCTTTTCTCCTCATCTAGGTAAACAAAGATTTTAAAAGTTAAGCACTGAGAGGTTTAATATAACAGAAGAGTCACAAGGGCGTAACAATACAGCCTAGCTTTTAAAATTATCGACTTTTCAAAAGCAACCTAATTGGAGACCTAAGTAACAGACGGTCCCGCGGCCCTTCTGGAAGAGCTGTTATCAAAGACTACCCGAAAATGCTCCAGAGGCAGATGCTGGGAGGCCATTTGGCCAAAATGACATGAATGAGCTGCGGACTGTGTCCTGATCCCACATTCCGATGTAAACTTTTTAGGCATTCCAAACTTTGGGATGTCCTGTCCTAGATATGACAGAAAAGCATAATCTTGGAAAATATCTGAATTCCTATGAAAATGTTAAAAAGAAACAATGAGCCCCGGCCAGGTGGCTCACTTGGTTGGGGGACGGTCTCATACACCAAAAGGTTGTAGGTTCACTCCCGGGAGAGAGCTGATTGATGTGTCACTCTCACATCAATGTCCCCCCCACCCCCACACACACACCCATTTCCTCTCTAAAATCAATAAACACACCCTTGGCTGAGGATTAAAAAAAAAAAAGATTCTTTTCTCCTAAAAACAAAAGGGACAACCATGAGATAATGCCAACGTAGAGGACCCTGAGGTGCTCAGCAGCTACGTCCAGAGGAAGGTCATAAACGTGGCCCCCAAAGAGCCGATTTAGTTTTTACTTTCCTTCCCAACAAGGAGCAAGCTGCGTATGATTCAGAGAGTCAGCCCGCCCCAGACCTGCAGACACAGCTCCCTGCGGGCGACAGCCCACCTGATGTGTTCACAGGCTGGTCCCAGCAGCCCTGTTGCTTGGCGGGTGCAGGACCCCCACACCCCCTGCCTACCTCCAAACCTGGGCCTTGCTGCATCCGCCCAGTGCCAGCCCCTCCCTCACCTGCTCATCCATCACCCTCCTCCAAGCGGGACCAGTGTGGACCCTGCTCCGGTCAGAAAGCAGGCATCGTCTGGACCCGTCCCCTCACTGGTCATAAAGAGCAGGGCTTCCTGACGCGTTCCACTTGCTCCAGGAATGGGCCAGCTGCAGGAAGAAACCTGGGGCTCTGGGTTAAATCTCTGGTCAGATCAGTGCCACCTACCTCCCCATCCCCCTCCCAGGACAGCTGGGAGGAAGCCGCAGGCGAAGCAGGGAGCACTGAGTCTAGAGTTAGCATGTCAGAATGAGTGTATGTTTCTAGAGCAATCTGTCTCCTCTTCGCTAAAATGGGGATAACAGGTGAATGTGGGCCCCACAGGGTGGTTGCGGGGATCGATAAAACGGATAGGAAATGCGTCAGAAATGGTTAGGTTCTATTCGAAGAGCACTTTTTATTAACGTTACTAGTCACCAGCATCCACCACGGCAAGCAAGGGTAACTACTTAACTTCAAGGTTGTTAAAGGAAATACAGGGACAGAACCAAGTGTCTGATTTTGCCTGTAAAATACTATTATAAAACAAATCTGCATCTTAGTTGTAATAAATATGTTATTTTCCTTTAAGTGTTTCAGACTAATTTGCTATGGGCTGGCTTCCTCTCATGCCAAGACCCTTTGACAGAAAAGAGCAGTGTCACTTGGCGTTAGTGTTGGTTGCTAAGCAACCGTCTGGTACAAATGAATCACTGACAGTCTAGCCTGACCCCAGGAGGCTGGGTCAGCTGTGCCTCTGCGGTCAAGTGACCCTGGGCTGGTCCCTTCCTCACTCCGGGCTCCAGTTTTTTGCACTGATATCAGAGTAGATCCGGGGACCTGGCCCAAGAAACAACCACAGTGGGGGTGCAGATGGTGTCACAAGGAGGGTTGTAGCCCTCAAGGCAGCCTGCTACAGCTAATTCACAGGAGAGACCCGGGGGTCCCTAATTCCCCAGTGGGGTGAATTTCCTGGCATCTCACAAAACAAGCTGAGGGCTGTTATTAATTTAATAACCTGTCATTATTAATAACACAGCCTTGGCCCTTGCTGATGTCATACCTGAAGATGGCCACCTGACCTCCAGCCTGCATTGCCCCCACTCTGCCACACTCCAAACCCTCTACCTTGCCCCCCACAGCACTCACCACCTGCTGTGCTATGTAACTTATTTTATTTAATAGGCTATTTCCTGTTTATTGCCAAGGTTCTCAAGGGCAGGGGCTGGATCTGATTTGCTCACTGACAAATCCCACGTACTGAAAGAAGTGCCTGGTACATTGTAGGTACTCAATAAATATTTGTAGAACAAATGGATGAATGGTCGATAGAAACCTATTCTAATAGCTTCCGTTTACTGAGTGCTAGCTATGTGCCGGGTGCTGGGTACACATTTTACAGGCACTTCCTTACTCCTGCTCACAGAACCTTACAAGATAAGTGCATTTATTATGATAGTTTTATGAAAGAGGATACTGAAGTCCTAAAGGGACAATGAACATGCCCGAGGCCACCTGGCCATAAGGTGAAGAGCTAGCCTTGACCCGGGGAAGTCTGTACTCATAGCCATGACCCGCTCCTGTCAAATATGACAACAGTAGCAGTAAGAGGAGTAATGGTAGCGGTCAACACTGCTCCAGCACTCCCTCTGGGCCAGGGTGACCTCACTCATCCTCACAGGAGCCCTGTGAGGCAGCGCTACTCCTGTCCCCCGTTCATGGACAATAAAACAGGAGCTTGGTGAATTCAAGCAACGGTCCAAGGTCCCTCAGCTGGCCTTTTCTTCAGAGGTTCACCTTTCAGTCCTAGATGCTTATACACTGCCACCCAACTTTTTTTTTTTTTTAAGAGCATAATTCTTTTTTTTTTAAATCCTTACTCGGGATATGTTTATTTATTTTAGAGAGGAAAAAGGGGGAGGGGAGAGAGAGAGAAACTTCTCTCACTTGTGTCCTATATGTACCCCCGACCCCGACCAGGGATCAAACCTGCAACCTTTTGGTATACGGAACAATGCTCCAACCAACTGAGCCACCTGGCCGGGGCTGCAGCCTGTCTTTTTAGCTCAAGTTGCAGGTCACTGAAGTCAGGTCCATCACCGAAAGAGGGCAGTGAGGCTGTGTGTGACATTGCATGTCATGGGTCTACTGCACATGATGAACTAAGATGTTTTGAAACGCAACGTGTCCCGTGGCAGATTTGTGAAGGATTTGTTTAGACAGCCCTTTAAATGCCAGAAAGATGGCAAAAAGAAAAAGAAACAGGACACCTTACCAAGTGTTGAAAAACTTCAAAAGTGGGCTGAATTTTATGTGAACTAGTCTTTGGAGACTGATCACAGATGAGGCCAAGCACATTGTCCTAGAGCAGTGTTGGCAAACTATAGTCCATGGGCCAAGCCTGACCTGCTGCCTGTTTTGGTAATTACAGTTTTATTGGAACATAGCCACACTCACTCATTTACATATCACCATGGTTGCTTTCACCTTAGTAGAATTGAGTGGAAAGAATGGCAGAGACTATATGGCCCACAAGGTCTAAAATATTTATCATCTGCACCTTTACTAGAAAAAGTTTGCTAACCCTGTTCTTAAAGGATCCCAGAGCCACCAGCATCAGAATCACCTGGTTAGGGGGGAGGGACCTCGCTATGCAGATTTCCAGGCTCTTTCTCGAGCTACCTAATCTCTCTGGAGGGTGGGTCAAAAACGTCGCATGTAAT
The DNA here is from genome assembly GCA_004026545.1 of Mormoops blainvillei. NCBI lineage: Eukaryota > Metazoa > Chordata > Mammalia > Chiroptera > Mormoopidae > Mormoops > Mormoops blainvillei. Next base: position 241,455 of record PVJD01000095.1, on the reverse strand, counting down.
GGATTTTTATCCCAAATGAATTTTACACACAGCACATCCTAAGTGCCACTGCTCCGTGGGCTGGACGCTGACTTCTGCATGCCCTTTGGCAATCCTCAGCTTGAGCCATTTAAACACAATCTGGGGTCCTCTGTGAAGCCACGGTAGGGGTGGGGATAAGGAGAAGCAGCCTGACCTGTCTTGGGCCTGACGGTGGTCAGTGGGTCCAGGTAATCTGCAAGGTCCCTGTGCTTGCAGTCAAGTGCGACCTCGAAGGCAGTCTTCTCCAGCACGCTGAGGTGGTCGGGGTTGGCCCCCTTCTCTACCAGTTGCTGGGCCACGCCAAGTCTCCCAATGAGCGCTGCCAGCATCAGTGGACTCCAGCCCACAGACCGTGCAGCGTGGTTGGGGTCGGCACCCCACTCCAGCAGCAGACGCACCACAGCCTCGTGCCCATGCTGGATGGCAGCCATCAGGGCTGTGATGTCCAGCAGCTCATCCCTGCTGTCCCCTGCCCCCGGCTGCTCGCCTGAGGGGTTGTGATGGTCCACGAAGGCACCGGCTTCCAGGAGCAGCTTCACCACACCCAGGTGGCCACCCCGAGAAGCCACAGTAAGCACACTGGCCCCTAGCCGGTTCTGGGCATTGACATCAGCCCCGTGATCCAAAAGCAGGTGTGCCACACTCACGTGCCCAAATCTGCCAGGAAGATGGAGAATCAGTGACACTGGAGCGCTGATAACGAAACCCTCATTTAATGCTAATCTGTCATTAAGTCATAGAGCTGCTTATAATAAAAGGCCTTCTGGTGCCAGCACTTCTGGCGCTAGCCCTGTATATGCCCCGCCACAAAGGTGAGCAACTGACCTGCCTAAGTTTGAATCCAGTTCTGCCACCCACTAACTGCATGACCTTGAGAAAGAGCTTTTACTTCTCCGGGCCTTCATTTCCTTGTCTGTAAAATAGGATATAATTGTATCGACTTCAAGGGAATGTTAAGGATAGCGTTAATATACCTAACTATATAATAAATATATAATTATTAAATCACCTAGAACAGCGTTTGGCCAAAGGAAGCACTGCATAAATGTTAGCTATTATCATTGTAATCATTTACATTCGGCAACATGCCAAGGTTACCCAGCTGGTAAGGAGCTGCGTCAGGGTCAGAACCGAGGTCTGTTTGAATCCTGCTGCCCTCCCTCATTCCCCTGCACCACACTGCCTCCCACATCTTGGAAAGGTCATTTTATTCTGTTTTGTAGCCTGGTAATCTCTCTCGCTGCCTACGCTGATCTCCCCATGGGCAGGGCCTACGTATGACTCATGTCTACCCTTCCCCTCCCTAAACGCACACACAGAAAAGGTCCCTCTAGACCAGAGGCATTGGACCCCATGCCAAGAGGTGTGGTGAGGCTGTGGTCAGAAAAAATAGGATCCAAGGTCTTGCCAGAGGTCTGCTGCCACCTGCTGGCAGGAATGTCCACTGCCAGAAGTTTAGATTTGGGCCTTGAGCCAGACCCCACTCAGTGAAGCTTGAGGGAAGGCCCTGTTGGGACATTGGGGAGATAAACAAGTGCCCACCAACTCTCTGTAACACCAGGAAGTGGGAAACAGATGCCTCTTCCTAGCAAAATCTCTCCCTTCTTTTGCCACCAGAGGGCGAAATAGTTCTGTTTCACAGTGCTTTTGGTTCTTTCTGGGCTCAGAACTACGGGCTGGAAGAGGTCTGGACTAAGAAGGAAAGAATGACCCAAGAAGAGATGGACCAGTTTTGCCAGTTTTTACAAGACCATAATGCCTGCGTAACGTCTGCATCTGCGAGGCAGCTTTCTGAATCTCTTGCTGTGCACTCCTACTTTCTAACGGTGGGTTTGGCAGCTCACCTAAACCCAGGGCCTCCCTCCTCCCTGTGGAGGCAGAGCCAAGGTTGAACTCTGGTCTGAGCTTACAAATACCTTCTGGGACATGAACCTTAACAGCACCAGGTCACCTCAGCCTACAGAGCGCCGCCCACGGAGGGAGAGCTTGGAGAGCTGGCTCCTCCAGCTACAGGGGGACTGGGCCGGCTCACCTCTTCTCCAAGAGCAGAGAGGGGGGCAAGTCAGGCTGAAATGAACTCGAAGGCAGAAGGCTGCAACCCCAACCTGTGTCCCTGCTTCCCGTGTTGTTCTTTCTTGCACATCCTCCACGACATTCCCAGAACCTAACATGATATTCCCAAACCCTAAATCTGACGGCCAATTCCCACTTGCCCAAAGGCCTGCCGACACCGTCAACCTCATCTCCTCCCAACTCCCACATGGTGCCCTCCGGCCATGCTCATCTGTGCTCACCAATTATTGGGCTGGCCAAAAAGTTCGTTTAGTGTTTTCCACATGATGGCTCTAGTAATGCTTAGTTGTCTTTAACTTCTTTCGAAACAGTTTTGTTAGATTGTATCGTGACAACTGTCATATCAGTGTGCATTAAAAGAAACCTTATCAAAATCGGTGAATTTTTGTACAGTCATTTTAATATTGAAAAATGGAAGAAAATATGCAACATTTTTGGCATATTATGCTTTATTTTCCAAGAAAGGTAAAAATACAACTGAAACGCAAAAAAAGACTTATGCAGTGTTTGGAAAAGGTGTTGTAACTGATTGAATGTGTCAAAGTGGTTTGCAAAATTTCTTAATACTACTGACATTTTGGCCAAATAATTCTTTGCTGTGGGTCGGTCTAATGCATTGGAAGGTGTTTAGCAGCACCCTGGCCTCTACCCACTAGAAACCAATAGCGGGAGATAGCCGACATACTCAAAATACCCAAATCAATAAAGTTATTGGTGAAAATGAAAAATGTGTCTTTTACTTTATGAAAAAAACTAAATGGATTTTTTGGCCAACCCAATATTGACTCTCTAAAGACAAGACTGGACTTCCAGCCAAGACAGAGGCGTAGGTAGATACACTTTGTCTCCTCGCTCAACCAAAAGGAGGACAACAACAAATTTAGAAACAAAAAATTACCAGAACAGCCAGAACATCAAACTGTATGGAAGTCAGACAACCAAGGAGTTAAAGAAGAAACATTCATCCAGACAGGTAGGAGGGGCGGAGACAGACAGCCGGGGCGGAGAGGACGTGTGGCAAGGCAGCTGGCCGGCAGACCGGGGCGGGCAAGGCAGCGGCTGGCGGACCAGCCGGTCCCGCATCTGCATGCGGATAAACCAGGAGGAACAACGGGGGAGTGAGAGAGACCTTGCAACCCAGGGTTCCAGCGCAGGAAACGAAAGCCTCAAAACCTCTACTGGTAAAAACCTGTAGGGGCTGTGGCAGCAGAAGAAACTGCCAGCCTCACAGGAGAGTTTTCCTGAGAGACCCACAGGGTCCTAGAATGTACACAAACCCACCCACCCGGAATCAGTGCCAGAAGGGCCCAATTTGCTTGGGGGAGTGGGCAACGGGAATTGACTGAAAGCGGGGTGAGAGCCAAGCAAGCAGCACTGTTCCCTCTCTGATCTCTCACCCGCAGACAGTGCCACGAAGCAGTGACGTGGGTTGCCCAGCCCTGAAGAATACCTAAGGCTCCACCTCTCACAATGTAACAGGCGCACTGAGAGAGAGAGAGACAGAGAGAGAGAGAAAGAGAGAGAGAGAGAGAGAGAGAATATATATATATATATATATATATATATATATATCTCCCAAATGAGAGAACAGATCAAAGCTCCAAAAACAGAACTAAGCAATGAAGAGATAGCCAACATAACAGATGCAGAGTTCACAACACTGGTAATCTGGATGCTCACAGAAATGGTTGAGTATGGTCACAAAATGGAAGAAAAAGTGAAGGCTGTGCAAAACGAAATAAAGAAAAATATGCAGGGAACCAACAGTGAAGGGAAGGAAACCGCAACTCAAATCGATGATTTGGAGCAGAAAGAAGAAATAAACATTCAACCAGAATAGCATGAAGAAACAAGAATTCAGAAAAAGGAGGAGAGGCTTAGGAAACTCTGGGACAACTTTAAACGTTCCAACATCTGAATCATAGGGGTGCTAGAAGGAGAAGAGGAAGAGCAAGACATTGAAAACTTATTTGAAAAAAATAATGAAGGAGAACTTCCCCAATCTGGCAAAGGAAATAGACTTCCAGGAAGCTCAGAGAGTCCCAAAGAACTTGGACCCAAGGAAGCACACACCAAGGCACATCATCACTACACTACCCAAGATTAAAGATAAGGAGAGAATCTTAAAAGCAGCAAGAGAAAACGAGACAGTTACCTACAAAGGAGTTCTCCTAAGACTCTCAGCTGATTTCTCCAAAGAGACCTTACAGGCAAGAAGGGGCTGGAAAGAAGTCTTCAAAGTCATGAAAGGCAAGGGCCTACATCCAAGATTACTCTATCTGGCAAAACTATCATTTAGACTGGAAGGGCAGAAAAAGTGTTTCCCAGATGAAGTAAAGTTAAAGGAGTTCATCATCACCAAGCCCTTTACATGAAATGCTGAAGGGATTTACCTAAGAAATAGATCAAAACTATGAACAGTAAAATGCCAACAAACTCACAACTATCAACAGCTGAACCTAAAAACAAAAACAAACTATGCAAACAACTAGAACAGGAACAGAATCAGAGAAATGGAGATCGCATGGAGGGTCATCAGCGGGGAGGGGGAGGGGGGAGAATGGAGGAAAATATACAGGGAGTAAGAAGCATAAATCATAGGCACAAAATAGACAGGGGGAGGTTAAGAACAGTGTAGGAAAGGGAGATGAACTAAGGGGGGCAATGCTGGAGGGGGGATGCAGAGGGGAGGGGAATAAAGGGGTGAAAAAAATTGGACAACTGTAACAGCATAATCAATAAAATTTTTTTTTTAAAGACAGACTGGGTGGTTGACCCATAGTGTATGGAGCTCAGTAAATTTTGTCAAATAAATGAGTGAATGAGTGGCATAACTGCGTAGCGTGTGGTCCAGAGATGGACAATGGGAATGACTGAAGAATGTATATTCTCCAGTGGAGTAGAGAATTTAAAAGATTACATTATTTATTTATCAAGTGTGAGATAAAATCTAGTGTAATTCCTAACAGCAGATTACAAGGTACTATCACATTTTTATCTTATTTGATCTTAATAAACCCTGAGATAAACGGCCCATTTCACAGATGAGGAAATCAAGATTAGAATGGAAGGCAATAATCCAGAAATTTGAAAGTGACAGAGTCAAAACCTGAGTTTAGGCCCTAAACTCCCAAACCCGCTTTTCTGGTGTAATACATTTCACAGAGGAAGAAGAGGACTGAATTTCAGTAGAAATGCTGGTATTTGGAATGCTTTCTGAACTCATGGGTAGCCCAAGAGGTCATTCGATCACACTGAAAATATAAAAGGATTCAACAAAGGAGGAGATAATTTTGTGGATGCTAAATTTCTAACAGGTTATTGCCGAAGGTAGGGAAGCTGGGGCTTTCTAAACAGATGCTATGACTACCAATTAATTTCTGCAATTAACACCTGTGTTGAAAGACCTGGCACGCTCACCCACCACTCAAAGCACTAGGCCGAGAGTCCAGCTCTGCCACACTGGCAGGAGGGGAAATGAAGGGCAGGAGAAGGAAAGAAAAGAGGCCAACCTGTCTCTTTAGCATCAGGTACAGTGGGTGAGTAGCTTCCCGTGGCCAACACCAGGAAGAAATGGTCAGTTGCAGGATTCATGGCTGAGAGCAGAGGCTGAGAACACCTGCCTGGGCGTGTGCATCCCTCCCCACCAGGTCTGAATTACAACCCCCAGAAAGGGAACTCAGGAATCTGGTCTGGAAAAGCATCCAGCGATTCTGATGTATGGCAGCTCTGGGTGCCACTGAGGAAGGGGGCCGGCTATAACATGGGGTGGGGGACACCACGGCAGGGGCCCTCCTGATGAGAGGCCAGAGAACAGGAGGGGTATCAAAGCAGGCTTCCCAGAAGAAGCTAAGCTGGAAGGAAGAGGGGAGCTTCACTGAGGGTAGCAGGGGCTTCCTGTATGTGGAATGGTGAGTGCTCTGCAGTCAGATTTCCCAAAACTGCTGACGAGCTGTATGCTCATGAGCAGATTTGTAGTCTCGGACTCTCATGTGTAAAGTGGAGATAATATTCTTGGTACAGAATAAATGTTTGATAAATGTTAAACTCCCTCCTCTCCGCCCCACCCCCCCAAAAAACATAGGAAACACGGGAAAAGTCTGGATGAAATCATCTTGGCCTGATTTTAGGCTTCGTTTAGGAAGTTTAGTTTAGATCCCACACGAGCGGAGTTTAGGAAGCGAGGGGGAAAGCAGAAGAGAGAATCCGGCAAGGGGTCTGAAGGTGAGAGTCTCAAATACCCTGATGCTGAGGGCTCTTACCAGGGGAGAGGTACAACCAAACATCCATTTCAGAAAGACCTGGAAGCTCTGTAGCGGATGGATGCAGGAAGGGAAAGCAGTAGAAGGCCACTACAAAGGTGTGGCCTGGACTAAGGCAGAGGGGAAGGAGAGAGGGTGTGGATCTGAGAGAGGGTATGGCAGAGACATGAACAGACTCGGCCACAGTACGGACAAGGCCTAGGATTTACCTGATACTTTAAAGCCTGCAAGAGTGGAGGGCACTAAGAGAGACAGGGAATGCAGAAGAAAAGCGGACGGCCCCGGGGATAAAGGGGGGAAAAAATGGGACAACTGTAACAGCATATTCAATAAAACACACACACACACACACAAGAAAGAAAAATGGATAGCCTCAAGGCTTTATGGTCACCCCAGACTGCTCTGGGTAAGAAATTGGGTGTCTGAGACAAAGGGTCCCGACATGCAGGTAAGAGTATGAAACACCGAATTGCCCATGCGAACAGGCATGCATTCCCTAACCAGGACGTATTCCCAAAGTGTGTTTATAGATTGATTGAAATAAATGCCCAGGGGTTGGGTAATGGTTAAGCAAATCACAGTACTGTCCCATCAATAGAATATTACACAGCAACTGAAAACGATATATTTGAAAGTAATGAGAAATAAAAATCCTCCAGCAATACAAATTAATTCGAACAACTGTGTACCACTTGGAAAATAGCTCAAAGAAATATCGTCAGCATTATGGCTAAGAACGTTGTGTTTCCAATGCCTTTGAGAAAAAACAAATGGCTCATACATATGGAAAGATATTTTACTTCATTCAATTTAACAAAAGCAAATCACAGCTACACTAAGATAGATTTTTCGCCCATCAGACACAAAAATCCTAAAGTTTGCTAACATACTGTTGGAAAGGCTGTAGAAAAACAAGCACTCACATATACTGCTACCGGGGGGAGGGGGGGTAAACTGGTGCAACTGCTGTGCCGGAAGGAATAACAGGTTCCCAAAGATGTTTACATCCCAATCCCCAGAACCTACATCAGGTTTCATGGCACAGGGGCAATAATGTTGCAGACAGAATCACTAATCATTAAGGTTGCTAATCAGCTGATCTTGAGACGGGGAGTATTCTAGATTATCTAGGTGGGCCCAGTGGAATCACAAGGGTCCTTCAAACGTGGAAGAGGGGACAGAAAAGAAAGTCAGAAGATGTGAAGACAGAAGCTGCCGACTTTGCCGGAAGTTGTCACAGGAGCGCTAGGAAACTAACACACCTTAATGGGAAGCAATCTGGTAATATCCATCAAAATCACAAGTGACCTGCATTTCCTTCTGCAATAAACTGAGGAGTGGTGGGACCTAAGCAGATGGCTGACAGGGATAAGAGATTTCACTGTACACCAGCGCTTCTTCATCCTGTACCAGGGTTTCAAGTCCCGTTCATCCTGCTTCCTGAGTACATCTCACATTCGACCTGTTTGCTCCCAGCCCCCACCCCCCACCCCGCCGCCGTCTCTGCTCTGCTCCAGCCGACGGTCACCTCTTCCTAGGCCACTGAAATTTCTTCCTAACCAGCCTTTACGGCTCTAGCCCACCCCTCAAATCGGTCCTGACGCTGCTATGAAAGTGACTTTCCAAAACAATCTGATTCTGTCCCTCCTTCTGGCTAGAACTTTCCATTACTGCCCAGTGCCCTTAGGACAGCTAACCTCAGCCTGGCCACCTGGCACCTGCCTCCTTCTCTCCCACTACTCCCAATCCCCTCTCAGCCATAACATCTTTCTAACACTCTTACCATCCTTTATGTGTTCGCTTTTGTTTCCAAATTTTGCATGAGTCTCCTATCACCCAGTGCCCACCTCCCACTTTTTATGTCCTGGTTAATTTCTAGGCATCCTCAGGTCTCCACTTGAATTTATGCATCATTCTTACCAGAAACCTTCCCCCACTTCCCCAAGCCAGGTCTGCTACTCCCAGAGCTCCTTGAACTTTCCCTGGCAAGCCTGTTCCCTCGTCTGGCCTAACCACTGGCACGTGAGCTACTCCCTTTCCCTGGGTCCCGCAGTATCCCCATCACCAAGCTAAGGTGGGTAGGTAGGTTCTTAGGAAACCCTTGTTGCAAGAAGGAATGAATGAACACTACTAAGACTGAGTTTCTAAGATTCCGCTCTCAGTGTAAACGTTCTGTTTTGAAAGGCCAGTGTTTCTAGCTTCCACTTCTTAAGAGTTGCTTCCCAAAGCTGCTCAAAGTTTACCAATCAAACTCTCTCGAACGAGTCCTTGACTCTTTACCTCCCGGGGTGTCTGTGGCGGGGGCGGGGGGTCCGCGGGCAGGTTTGGCCGCCTGACCCCGGGGACCGCTGGACACCACCCCCCTGCGTCCCCGACCCCTCACCTGGCTGCCTGCATGAGCGCGCTCCAGCCGTAGTGGTTGCGGCTGTTGACTGAGGCACCGCGGCGCAGCAGGAAACGCACCAGCGGCTCGTGGCCCCCAGCCGCGGCGAACTGCAGCGCCGTGTTGCCTGCTTCGTCGGAGCAGTCCACGGGCACCGGCGCTCCGGCCGCCGCCGCCGCCGCCGCCCCGGGCCCGGCCGCCTCGGCCCCCGCCGGCTCCGCGCCTGCCTCGGGCTCCGCGCCCCGCTCCGCTGGTTCCGCCGCCCCCGGCTCCAGCAGCCGCCGCGCCGTCTCCGTGTCGCCTTGGTCGCAGGCGCGCAGCAGCAGCTGGAAGGCGGGGGGCAGCCCGCCTTCGCCCATCGCGGCCCGCGGCCCTCCGCCCGCGCCCTTCTGCCCCGCCGGCTGCTCCGGCTCCGCCCCCGGATACCGCGCACTGGCGCCCCCTTCCGCCCGCCTGCGCGCCTACTGTGTGCGGGACACGCGCGCCGGGGGCGAGGTCGCGTCTCCTCCGCCTCGGCTCGTGGCCCCGAAGTTCCGGGAAGCTTTGAGCAGCGTCCGAGGCCCTGGCTCGCAGGTCCACCATCGCCTTCTCCGCGCCTACTCGCGGCCCTCCCCGCGGCTCCGGAGACTTCCTGCCCCGCGCGGAGGTCGGAGCGGCTATCCAGCCTCCCTGACGCTGCGAGCTCCGGACCGCCGGGCCGGGTCTGAGTTGAGTGTGGCGCTGGCCTGGCCAGCGGGGCTTCCAAAATAGCTGTTGACTAAATTAGAGAACGGATGGAGCCACTCTGTCCCCACAAAATGTCCTGCGGACCCTTAGTGCCAATCCTTAGCTGGGCCGGGTCGTTAGGGCTACAAGTGCCTTCTGTACCTTTCTCTTAGTCCGTGTCTCCAGAATCGGCAACATCGAGGACATTTTACGAATGCAAATTTTCTGACTTCACCCCAGACCTACTGAACTAAAAGCTGAGTGTGGAGCCTCAACCCCCGTGTTTTTTACAAGCTCCCCAGGTAATTCTGATGCATCCAAAGTCTGGGACCCTGTACAATCTGGTTCTGTATACAGTAAGATCGTCATAGCGGTCCTGTCAGCCGCCAGATGATCACCCCCAATTTACAGGGGAGGCAGCTGAGGCTCGAAGAGGTTGTACCTTGCTAAAGGCCACATGACTCTCCTGTGGGAGAGCTGTGACTAGAACCCAGGTCTTCTGATATCTAGTCCATTTCTCTTTCTATTCTCAACACATTAATCGAGTACCTATTACGTGCCAGGTACTGCTCTAGATACTGGAAAAGCTGTCAGAAACACGATAAACTCCCTTCCTGGACCTGACAGTGGAGGGAGGCTGTAAATATACAAACAAGTAAGGAATGGGTGTGAGTGATGACTGCTATTCAAACAATAAATGGAACGTAACAAATCCAAGTCAATAGGACAGAGGATGGGATGTTATTTTATAATAGGGCGGGTAGAGAAAGGGTCACTGAGAATGTGACATTTGCAGAGATCCGGAGGAATTGAGAAGTTGAGCCATGTTGATGTTTGGGGAGAGTGCAGTCCAGGCAGAGGGGAAAAGAAAGATTCTAACAAAAGCAACCCTGCCTGTAAATTGCTGATGCCATCTGCTCATCATGATAATGTTAATATTCTGCTAGGAGGTGATGGGTTTCCATAGATTGTGAGCTGTGGCCCCAAAGCCTGGCAAAAGACCAGGCGCACAGTATGTGCTCAGATGTTGAATGACTAAGTCTCATGTATGTAGAGTTATAATACAGAACAAATCTTGATGAGGGTGTGAGGAAGGAATAAGAGTCATGATGTTGGCAGATCAAAGAAGACAGTAATACCCTTAGGATCTGGGCCAGTAGGGCTAGAAGAAAAGCTCTAGGCAAAGTGTACAGATAAGGAAAATCCTCAAAAGTACATGAGACTCAGATTGTAAAATGCTTCAGTGCCAGGATAAAGACAGTGGAATTTATTCTGTGAGTAATGGGGAACCATGGAAAATATTTGAGCGAGAGAGTTACAGGGATAGAGCAAATCACATAGGCCCGGTGTTGGAGGTCTATCCACTATCACTCATTTCCAGATTTGGATCCATTCTCCACAATAGAGGTGAAGACGACTTTTGAAGGTCTAATGAATGGGTTCATACTATGCATGCTGTTCTGAATCTTGTGGGGTTTTTTTTTTAGTTTAACAAACGGTTTGAACATCTTTCCATGTAAGCGACTATCGATCCACTACATCCTTTTTAATGGTTGCATGTAACACCATTAAGCAGGTATACCATAATTTAATCATTTTGAGGATACACAATTAGCTCGTTTCCAGTTTTCTGCTATCATAAAAAATCCTGCATTAAACAATGTTTGTAGTAGTCAAGGTCCCAGCAGGAGACAGATGGCACACTTGGCTGAGGAAATGAGGAACATTTAATGAAGGACCGATTCCAGAACATGGGCCAGGTTTACTAAGGACCACAAGGGTTGGTGCCACAGTCCAAGGCTGCTAACAGTAGGGAGCTATTGTCACCCCGGGGCCAAACGAGGGGAAGGGAGGGAGCAGTTACTGACATTCTGCAAGAGAGAAAGCTGGGGAGATCTCTCCTGTAGGAGCTATGACTTTCGGTGGAGGGACACAGCCAACCCCCAGCAACCCAGTTGGGAGCAATTCCCAGAGGAATAAAAACCCCTAACCTCACCTTCCTCCTATCCTCCGATGTCTTTGTTGACCAAACCCAAATTTTAACCAGAGGTTTGGAGCCTGCCCATGGAGTCCTCATAGTGGGCTTCATGGGGTTCAGAGCAGGGAGGAGAGAGACTTGGAAGGCAAATAAAGATTCCAGCATCTTGTTGCTCAAAGTGATGTTCTTGCACCTGCAGCATTGCTATCACCAGGGAGCTTCTTAGAAACACAGCATCTTGGTTCCGCCCCAGACCTACTGAACCAGAAACTGCATTTCAACATGATCTCAAGGCCATTCACATGCACAGAGTTTTTAAAGCATGATCCCAGCACATCTTTGTACATAACTTATTTGTGAACTATCTTTCAGTCTTTTTTTCATTGATTCTTATGTTGGCCTGGGTCCTCTGAGAATTAAATGCAAGATGGTGTTTTTCTGGGAGACATGCTTGTGTAGGATAAAGGGGGAAAGAGGAGGAAAAGAGAAGGAGAACCTTCAGAGTATGATGCAGGCCTGACAGCTGGGAGAAGAGAGCGGGAAGGGAGGAGGCTTGGGGTAGGAAGAGCTTTAGGCTGCCTTGGAGTTCTGCTGTACAGCCACGCCAAACGGGGTGGCCCCAAGCAGGGGTAGCCTGCTAAGGCGTACTGCATCCAGCAGAAATGGCTGGGTTCTGGTATTCCGCCATGCTCAGTCACTGACTGGGAGAAACCAGGAGAAGCGGGGTCTCAGCGAGAATTCCAGAGAGGATCCGAAGACATAGACATTGGAGCCTCTCAGTCAACTGTACTTACTCCCCAACAGGTTCTCTTGAATGGCGATCTGAGCAATGCGCCTCCATTGCCAATACAATCCCCATTCAACCAACATTTATTGTCTTCTCTGGGTCAGGCACCGCATGTGTTGGATGATCAGGTCACAGCCCCTGGTTCCTAGGGAATCACACATAGTTGCAGAACAGGATGGCCTGCATATTTTCATTGTCAATTCAAAGAAGGTCCCACAGCTTGGTCAGGAGGTGGTATCGCTCATGGCTTCACGGGAGGGCTTGGCCACAAGTTGGGCCCAAGGATGGGGCGAGGTTTGGGTAGTTACAGGAAACAGGTTAGAAAGTGAGAGCACAGGAACAGAGAGATCAGAGGCTGGTACACTGGGCTAGAAAGGAGGCAAGGAGGGCTTGCTGGAACGTAAAATAATCTCTTTATTTACTTTTAATTGTCTAACTTTTTTTCCTAATAAGATAATAATGCTTGTTGTAAAGAATCCCAGTATTGTGAAAATATAGATTACTAGCTCCTTGAGATGAGTGGCCTTGGGTGTCTATCACCATATCCCCAGAATCTAGCATACTACCTGCCGAGTGGTAGGTGAACAACAAATGTTGGTTAAAAAAAATGACTAAGCTGAATGAAAATGAAAGGGCCACCAAATCTCACTTGTCAGGAATCAGTATTAAACAGTTGATGATTTGGTGAATATTCCTTTAGAGTTTTTTCTTTTGCATCTGTTAATATATTTTACCAAAATAGAATCATTACCCATACAGCTCTACAACTTACTTTTCTTAACAATGCTTCTTGAGTACATTTATATGTTAAAAAACTATAGTTAGTGTAATCTTGCTAATAACACTGTGGTATGTTAGCATATGGATGTGCAATACTTTCTTTTATGATCTATTAATGGACAGTTGCGTTGTTTCCAGCTTTTTGCTTTTAAAAACAATACTCAGTAAGTTTCCTGTATGTTTGTCTTTTGAGCACTTGTGAACCTATTTCTGTTGGATAAATTCCTAGATGTGAGATTGCAGAATCAAAAGGATGCGAATATTAACATTTCTAATAAATGTTGCCTAATTACTTTCTAAAAGGTTGTACCAGTTTGCATTCCTTCCAACAGTGTATGAGAGTGTCTGTTTATTCACGTCCTTACCAACACTGAAATTAATAACCTTTTTAATCTTTGCCAATCTGATAGGTAAAACAATATTTCAGAGTAAGTTTAATTTACATGCATTTTAAATAGAGATTTTATTACTTCTTTTGTGGGGGGAACTCTCCATTCAAATCCACTGACCATTTTTATTTCTGTTTGTTCTTTTTATTTACCTGTTGATTCACATAATGGGTAAATGTCCTCTGCAAATATCTCTTTCTGATTTGTCTTTTTGTTTTTTGAGTTTATTTTGGGCCTTACAAAGTTTTTAAAAAATTATGTAGTAGTCAAATTTATAAATCTTTTCCATAATGGTCTTTGGGTTTTTTTAATCTAATACTTCCATTGTTGGATTTTTTTTTTTTACTTTGATATCTTTTGACCATTTGGAATTTATTGTGGTGGTAGGTTGGGATTTAACTTTATTTTTTCCAAATGGTTATCAAGTTACCCTACTCACTGATTGAATCAGCCATCTTTTCCCCACTAATGTTTGATATACCACATTTACCATATATCATCTTAAGCTCCAAAAGGGATGTAATGACCCCTATGAAGAGAGCTAATACAACAAGTCAAAAGTGCCTTCTAGAGAAATCTATTTGTTCATCAAGCAGCTGATGAGACGAGATGAGATGAAATGAGATGAGATGCGATGATGAGGTCAAAGAACAAATATGCCACCTCACCAAACTAATAACAAACCCAAGGAAAGGACAAGGTACTCAATTAGAGAAGAGGTATAAAAAGAGTTAAGGTTCCAACTAGATTTGCCCTCTATGGATGCCAACTTATCATTAACATTTATATTTTGCTCTCCTTGGGCAGGGACCATTTTTAGGGTTTTACCTCTATTACCAAGCAGTTGTATTTCTAAAAGCTCACAGGTGGCACCAGAGCTGTTGGCCCAAGGGCCACACTTCGAGCAGCAGTCTGCTGGACATCTTCCGTTTGCCCTTGCAGAAACTCCACCCTGCTTTGTGCCCAGAGAAGCTCCCTGTGTGGACCATATCACTCAAACCTCCCAAAAACTTACTCAGGAGATGCTATTATTGTCACCACCATCTTACGGATGAGCAAAATGAGTTGAGAGAAGTTAAGTAACTTACCTAAGACAACACAGCAGTCTGTGCTGGGGCTGGGGTTTGAGCTCGAGCAAGTGGGCTCTAAGGCTGTGCTCCCACCCATTGAACTAAGCCGTCTTTTGTTGTCACAGCAGCCTGCCAGAAACTCGTGTGGTGGGAAACCCTGAACCAGAAGTGAGGAGATCTGGACTCAAATTCTTGCTCTGCCACTTGCATGGTTGTGTGACCTTGGAGAAGTCACTTCAGTCTCTGAGCCTGTTTTCTCATCTGTCTACCCTGCAAAGATGTCATGAGGGTGAAATAAAACGGTATGGGAAAGATAAAGTCTGGCAGTTTATGGCACTTATAGGTTCTCGGTAAATGACAATTTTCTCCATTACCTGGGACTTGAACCCATGTCTTATAAGGCCTAATTCCATCACTCTTTTCTTTGCAGCTAAGCTTCTATCAGGAAGCATTCCAATTTGGTAAGCTGATCCAAGACACTAGAAGTTGTAATCCTTGTTTGTTTTCTAATCTGACCGCAGATCTTAAACGTGTTGGGTGTCTGGACAGAGGCCAAAATGCACAGCTCCAGGCCTTTCCTATCACTCCTGTCTTCTGACACCAATTAGCAGACTGTGTTCTGTGGATGGAGTCATGTCCTACTAGTCTGGTAGCAGCAGCAGGTTGTCCGAAGTGGGAGCTGCTTTGCATGGTTCACCCCAACCCTCTATCCCTCTTGGAACCTGGGGGAGATGCTCACTGAAGTTTCCTTTTCTCCAGGGGCTCAGTGACCAGAGGCTGAGTTGACGAGGATGGCAAGTGAGATCCTAACTCTACCTGAGCCACCACCTTATTTGAGACTCTCTGCCTGCTCCGGGCCTTGGGCTGCCCATCTGTAAAATGAGCGAATGAGACTGAATTTGTACTTCTTAACCTTTTTGCCTCTGGTCCCTATGAACATAGAGAATATTTGATACAAAACTTTAAATAAAGCACAAAAACAGCCATGGTTGGTGCGGTTCAGTGGACTGAGTGCCAGTTTGTGAACCGAGGGGTCACTGGTTCAATTCCCAGTTAGGGCACATGCCTGGGTTGTGGGCCAGGTCCCCAGTGGTGGGTACACGAGAGGCAACCATGCGTTGATGTTTCTCTTCCTCTCTTTGTCCCTCCCTTCCCCTCTCTCTAAAAATAAATAAAGTTAAAAAAAAAAGTCTTCAACTACTAAAAAAAATGATTAAGAAAAAAACACACAAAAAACAAAACCCAGCTTACACACTCTGTCCTATAGTAGATATTAAACCAGCCACCACCACCCCACCACCCTTGGCACTGGGCACCAGTAGAAGGAGTTCCAGATTAACCTAAAATATGATTTCAAATCCGATACCACTTTAACATTCATGTATCCATGTAAACATTACTTCCTCAGAGAAGCCTTCCTATACCCCTGACTGGACCAAGTGCTATTATTATTAGCACTTTTATCTTTCTAATGTCTGCCTTTTCCATTATACTCCAGGCACTGTGATGTCAAAAAATATCTGTCTTTTGACAAAGATTCTCCCCTTGACCAAACTCTAGCCAGGCTCTTCTGAGTCATCTTCTCAACTTGGCTTTAACCTTGCTGTATAAAAACTACAGACCCTCAACACAAATGATTCCATCCACCACCTCCCCTCACATTAAAAGACTTAAATAGTAACATAGTTTCCATCAGCTCAAGGCTGCATCTCCAGGATGAGCCTAGCCCCCCTTGTGTGCCAGCCTGAGAAAGCCAGAAGCTACCCAAAGAATTCAGAGTTCTAGCTACTAACCTGACCGTATGCCCCTCACCACCGTTTCTTACAGCCTTTACTGAAAAGGGCTTGCAATTGTGAATCCTTTCTCTGTCCCTTTGAGATGTGTGTGTTCCTCCTACAACTTAGGACCTGAGAGCCATTCCCTTAAAATACAAGCATCAGGAAGGAAAGGCCCTCTGTCTCCCAGTCCCTGGGGGAGGGTAGGAGCCTAACTGCCATTATTGCCAGCTAACAGACACGGCTGGCCTTACCTGCATTTACACAGCCCGGCCCTTTGTAATTTTTCACTTCCCCGACTACATAAAACACCCAGCACCCCGTACAAATCAAAGGTGAATTAGTTCATGCCAGAAACCTCTTTCTTACTGCAATCATATATTCCAGATTAAATCTATCCTCACCACTTTAGCTAGTGTCCAAATTTATCTTTGACACTTACAATAGTCAGTGTGCCTAATCTCTAGCTTGGTGCCTGGCATATAGTAGATGCTCAATAAATATTTCCTGTTGAAATATGTTGATTGAAATCATTTATTGTTGCAGTTTTCAATTGCTGCATAACAAACCACCCCAAAACTTCACAGTTTCACAGTTTCACAGTGTGAAACTACAACCATCTTATTATGTTCATGGATTCCATGGGTCAGGAACTTGGAAGGGGCACCTTTCTTCTCTGTCCCATGATATCTGAGCAACCACAGATGACTTGAGTGGTTGGGTGATGCAAATGGCTAGGGAGGATCCACTTCCAAGATGGCTTTTTCACTAGCCTGTCTGATGCCAGGGCTGGCTGGGCTGGTGGAAGCTTGCACTCAGCTGGCTCTCTTGACTGGGTGCCTACCTGTGGTCTCTCCAGCATGATGGTACCAGGATAGTCGGATTTCTTCCCTGCCATCTCAAGCCTCCACGGACAGGACGCCATGAACAAGGCAGAAGCTTCATGGCCTTTTGTATCGAGCCCAAGAGGTCACAGAGCTTCATTTCTTCCATATTCTATTGGTTGAGGCAGTTGTAAATCTGCTTTGATTCGAGAGGAGGGAGTATCCAGGAATTCGCAGACTTATTTTCAAGTCACACTATCTGATCCAGGTTTGGGGAGAATTCTCTTCCAATTAATCCCTCATATCAGTGAGGATTAAATTTGGTTGCATAGGAGAGAAAACCCATAGAAACAGTGGCTCAAATGAGATAAGTTTCTCTCTCACACATAAAACCCAGACAGAGGATGTCAGGATTGAATCAATGTTAGGGAACTGGGCTCCATCTGCCGTGTGGCTTCACCACCCTCAGTTCATGACTTCTGCCTCATGACCCAAGGTGGATCCTTGAGCTCTAGTCTTCACATCTAAATCCAGCCAGCAGGAAGAAGGAAGGGTAAGGAAATTTACTTTAAGGACATTACTCAGGAGCGCCCTCTGACACCACCACTTACAGCCCATTGACAGCATGCTTAGTCACATGACCATCTATGTGTAGCCGCAGGGGAGGCTGGGAAATATAGTCTTTATTTTGGAAGACCATAGGCCCAGAGAAACAAACAAATGAAAAAAATCAAAGATTCTGCTGTTAAGTAAGAAGAGGAGAATGGGCACTGGCAGACATCCTGCAGTTTCTGCCACACCTTTTTATTCCATTCTATTTTCTATTCGGTCACTGACCAGTTGTGTGCCTGGACAACATACTTCCTTTGTTCTTGTTACCAGTTCTCCTGGTAATTAGGGAGGAGGGTGCTGCAATCTAAATAAGAAGTTCAAAGTATTAAGCAGATAAATGTGTCAATGCTCTGGTTTCAGGAAGAACTGGAGCCACACCCAGTAAACCTCCTTTCCGCTTTCCTGGGTGGTCCCTTGGAGGTTCTGGGAACAGACTTGGAAAACTCCCAGATTAGATTATCACTGAAGCCCTTCCAGCAAGGAGGTCTGAAGTATTCATGTTTGTTGCATTTGGGGAGTAACCTCTCTCTGCCCTTAACTGGTTGTGCCCTTGCATTAGACACCTCTGGTGAGTTCAAGCAGATGCATATAAAAATGAGTGTGAGACACAAAGCCCGCCATTAATTGACCACTCACTGTGTGTCCCTTACATTCTTTACTGTTGTTGCTGTTGCAAGGCCAGGGTTGATTTCAACACAACCCAACGTACCAAATGCTATAACAAAGTATGATGGTGTTATGGACCGAACTGTGTCCCCTGCAAAGATATGTTGAAATCCTCATCCTTGGGACCCACGAATGTGACCTCATGGGGAAATAGGGTCTTTCCAGATGTAACCAAGTTAAGATAAGGTCATTAGAGTAGGCCCAAATCCAATATGACTATTCCCGTATTAGAAGAAGAGTAGCAGAGGCATATGTAGAGACACACACCAGAAGAATGCCACATGATGATGGAGACAGAGATTGGAGGGAGGCAGCTGCAAGCCAAGGTTTGCCAGCAACCTCAGAAACGAAGAGAAAGGTATGGAACAGGTTGTCTCCTAGAACCTTCAGAGAGAACATGGCCTTTCTGACAGGACTCATTAGTTTTGGACTCCAGAACTGTGGAAGATTAAATTTCTGTTGTTTTTCAGCCACCCAGTGCATAGTAATTTGTTTTGACAGCCCTAGGAAACTAATAGAGATGGTCAGTTTGATGTGTCATTTTGCTAGGCTTCAATCTTCAGTTATTTAATCAGACACTAATCTAGATGTTGCTGTAAAGGTTGTTTTGTGGATATGGTGAATGCTTACAATGAGTTGACTTTACGTGAAGGTGGGCCTGATTTAATCAGTCAAAAGGCCTTAAGAGCAGAACTGAGGTTGTCCTAGAAAGTAAGAAATTCTACCTGTGAGCGATGACTTCAGTTCGTGCCAAAGGGTTTCAGCCTGCCCTTTCTGATGGCCTGCCTTACAGAGTTTGGATTTGCTTAACCAGCCCCAACAAATAACATAAACCAATTTCTTGCAATAAATCTCTTAACATATCTCCTGCTGGTTCTATTTTTCCAGTGGAACCCTGACGAATACACAAAAGGATGAGGCATTCTTGAAATACATTTGCTTAAAAGGCTGTAGATTTGCTGAAGGCTTCGCAGAAGCAGTAGCTTTTGGCAGGACCCTAAAGGATGGGTAGTGGTTTGCCAGTGGGGAAGGGCATTTCAAGCAGAGGAAACAGCGTGCACAAAGACCTGGAGTGGTGAAGCCCTGCTTCTCCTCCCCCAGTGGCTGGAGACAGGCTTTGCAGAATTTGGAGTCACGCTCTGTGGTCTTTCTGTCAAGCTGAGGACTTCAGTGTTTGCCCTGGAGGCCAGGGGTTTTCCTTTCTTTTAAAAAAGAATTCTCCTTCATTCTGTCTTTTAATTTATTTTTTATTTTTTGATTTTTAATTGAGCTATAACTTTGATAAGTTCATAGGTTTTAAAGAGGAACTTGATGAATTTTTACATATGTAGGGGATTAGGATGACGGAGTTGAGTGAGGTGAGCTGTGTAAGCATAGGGTCAGATTCTGACTTTATTCAAAAATATAATATTTTGTTTCATCATGGATTTTTGCATTTATTTTGATTTTTAAAATATTATTAATTTGATTACTGAGGTTTTGGGTCCCATTCTTAAATTTTGCACCTCAGAGAGATCTTCATGTTTCATTCTGGTCTTGACCAATTAAATATTTGCAGTACCCCAGTGGCTCCTTCATTCCCTCAATGCCCCAAAGACAACCTGGAGTCAAGGCCTAAGGTATTTGGTGTGAAAAGAGGGTCTGGGGTATGTATGATCATATTACGAGTGTTTACGTGTGTGTTTTTCTGAGGAGATAGTTCATCACTTTGATCAGCTTCTTGGAGGCATCTGTAAAGTGAAGGTAAGAAACACAAATATCCACTAGCAGGGAACCAGAGGAGAGGGTTTGTCATTTGAGGGATGTAAACAGTATGTCTTCGGTGGGTGGGGGGCCTGCAGGCCTCAGTGGACAGCCTGGTGTCACTTAGCCTCGTTGTGCCTGTCTTCTCTTCTGTAACAGAGTTTATAATCTCAGTACCCCTCTTCCTGGACTTGGACTGTATACAAGTCAGATGATATAATGTCAGTAAAATTCTTAGCACTCTACAGCCAACATTTCCTGAGAGCTTACAATGTGCCAGCCGCTGAGCTAAAGGTTTTTCGCTGTTACTTAATTAAAAAAGAAAAAAGAAAAAAAGAAATGGATTCTAGAGAGAGGGGAAGGGAGAAGAGAGGGAAAGAGACATCCATGTGAGACAGAAACATCAATGGGTCGCCTCTTGCACGCCTGGAACTGGGGGCCAAACCCACACCCCAGGTATGTGCCCAGACTCGACTGGGACGTGGTGACCTCTCCGGTTGTAGGACAACACCCAATCGACTGAACCAAACGGGCCAGGGCTACGCTGTTAGCTTTTAAATAATGCACGTAGCCCAACCAGCAAGGTGCTAGTCTCAGCAAGCCCAAGTGGGGATCGGGTAAGGACTGCCTTCCTACTCCGCTTGGGGCCGCGCTGAGGCTGCCCCGAGGGAGGGCTGGAGGGGAAAGGGGCGGTGCGCAGGTGGGGCGGGCCGCAGGCGGGGCGGGGCTGCGCGGCGCTGCTGTTCCGGGATCCGGGTCCCCGGCTGCGCCGCCGCCTCGGGGCGCGCCGTGCGCTTACAGCCGCGGGCGGGCGCATGTGGGGGCGCGCGGCGTGGCGGCGCTGCCCACGGGGGCTGCGGCGCGGCCGGGAGGCGCTACTGGTGCTGGTGGCATTGCTGGCGCTGGTCGGGCTGGGCTCGGTACTGCGAGCGCATCGCGGGGCCAGGACGGCCGAACCGGGAATCCCACGCATCCCGCGCTCCGGCCGGCGCGACCCGGTCTTGCCGCGGCCACCGGTGCCCGAGGGCGCTCTGGGCGCGCGGGGCGAGGCGGTGCGGCTGCAGCTTGAGGACAAGGAGCTGAAGCTGCAAGAGGAGAGCGTGCAGCTGCATCAGATCAACATCTACCTTAGCGACCGCATCTCGTTGCACCGCCGCCTACCGGAGCGCTGGAACCCGCTGTAAGTCCACAGGTGGCGGGACGAGCCCTGCCCAGGGAGTCCCGAGGCCTCAGTTTCTGCATCTGTGAAGTGGTGGGGTAGCAACGGGGTCTCAAAATACCTGGGGATCGCGTGTCTTATTGAGTCTTTCTCGGCAGTTGGCAGTAGAAGGGTTATATGGGGGAAGGGGAGCAAGAAAGTTTTTAAAAAAGAAAATAGGAAAATGTCAAAAATTGAGAAATCTGTTCCTAGGTGGTCTGTTGGCTCCTTCCCCCTTGAGAAGGTCTGTCATTCGGTCCTGAAAATGGGAGTCGAGGTTAAGTAGACAGGTTGATGTTGAGACCCGCTTTGGGAGCCCTTCCTGGATCCCATAGCACCCTCAGTCCGGCTCTGCTGGTATCATCCTGCCTTGGGGAAGCCAAGAACTCCTGGAGTTCAGACAGGCTACATTTACTTATGTGTGCATCTGGGCTCATGAATGAATCGGCGAGGTGTGCGACCTGGGCAGGTGAGGCGAAATGTGGCCAAAAGGCCACGTCAGAGGCAGTAAGCCACCTTCTTTCTCACCTGAGCTTTAGGAGAAGGAAGGCGAGAAGGAGTGGCTGGTGGGAAGGGCTCCTTTTGGCTGTGGCCTAGCCTACTTCACTCCTGTGGGTGGGGCAGGCCCAGAGCCTGTGTGGTCAAAGGTGTAGTTCCTATCGGAGCTGCTGGCTGGGCACGTTGTGCTTACTGCCTAGGTTTCAAGGAGAACTAGCTGGCAGGTGGATGACTGCCCTTCTGGCCTTCTCTCTCCTTTCCTTCATTGGTGGGAATCGTCCGTGTCCCTGTCTGAGCCTCTCCTTAAAGACTTTGAGGAAAAGTGAGCTCATAGAGGGGGTCCCTGGGAGTGTCTATGTGGGAGACCTGCTGTGTGTACCAAGCACCTGCTATCCCTCCCCGATTCTTGTCTTTCCTAATTTATAGGTGCGGAAATAGGCTCAGAGAGGACAGGTGACAGCTAGAAAGTGGTGGAACTTGGGGGACTGTGATCCTTCTGGTCCCCTTGGCACTGTGCTGATTTCAAGATTTAAGGGACCTGCTCTGTGGATCTCTGTGGCCAGAGAGAGCATGAATGTCTGCATGAGGTGGTCCTACCTCTGCAAAGTTTGGAAGGACTTGCACCTACCTATTTTTCCCCCCTCGGATGTGCTCGTCTCTAGCCTCTTGCTTTTGCCCAAAGCATTTTCCCTGTTAATCTTTTTGAGAAATTTGTTTGTTGGGGTTGGTAGCAGATCCCCCAACTTCAGCCAAATGGCTGAATGCATGTTTATCTCCTTGAAACTCCAAGGGTGTTCACTGAGTGACAGTCTATGGGAAGCTTTCAGGTCAGACCCAGGGTTCAAGCCCAGCCCATGTGAGATAAAATTTTGGCTCTTTTGCTTCTAAGCTCTGTGATCTTAAGCAAGTGATCTCGTGTCTCCGAACCTGTTTCTTTATCTGCAAAATAGGGAATAAGTAAAAATAACAGAACCTAGGAGTTTAATAAAGCAACTAACACCTAGGAACGCACTGTGTACTCAATTTTTATTAGTATTTCTTGTCTTCCCTTTTGCTAATAATATACTCAGGAGATCACTTTTAAGAGTCATCCAGGGATTGGTTGTAAAGTTTTTGTTTTCTGGGTTCCAACTTCCTTTATTGTCCTAGGTTGTGAAATCTCTTCGAAATACTGTGGATGACCTGTGGGGCTTGCGGTATCCTGTCTCCATAGTTACACAGCCGCTTTGTGGCCTATCAGGATTTGCTTATAGATCCTGCTGTGGCATTGACCCTAGACCGTTAATCCAAACCCAGCGTGATAAGGGGTATGAATGCCTCCTGCCTTTAATTCCTGCAGCAAGGCCTGTTGGGTTATTCCTGGCTAACTAGAGAGAAAGGTAAGCTTCTTTGTGTTGGGCTCAGCCAGGCGACGGCTTGAGGCATAACTTTGGCGTGGCCAGCAGTGTCAGAGCCTTTCCTGGAGACTCACTTTTATTTTAGTTCATACAGGGGTGAGGACCCATTTAGGCTCTTGAGATTTAGCCTGGGGATTGGCAGATTATGAGTTCATAGCAGGAATGGGAGGGATGGTCCCTTGGGAATCTAGTTAACCAGCAGAGGGGTGGTTAAGATCTTTGAATGTCATAGGAGGAAGGGCCCTGAGGCAGCATCCAGTCTCAACTGAGAAAAAGCCAAGAGAACATGCAGATCTGGGCAGAGATGATCTAGAACCCAGATCTTTTATTCCTTCCTCCCTTTTGGGATGAAGGCATTTATTTATTTTAATTATAAAAACAATGCATGTTCCCACTAGACATTTTAGCATATACAGAGAAGCAAAAAATAAAAATAAAAATCACCCATAAACCTACCACCCTGGGGAGAGCCACTGTTAACATTTTGCTATGTATCCTCCTAGACTTTTCCAGGTGTAGAAATAGATTTTGAAAAGTATACATATGGGTATGTGGGTGAGAACATATTCAAACATGAGTATTTTGTAGGCTTACACACATTTTAACCAGTGTTTATGCTATAGTAGGGCCTTGAATAGCATCCTTTCATTTAAAGTTGCTTTACTGCAACACTGATGAGATGCCATAGAAACTCCACTTCTATTTATATCGATTAGCCTATGGTAAAATTGGTTTCATTATGTGGTGTTTCGCTTAAAGTCAAAGAATCTATCGATGTTAAGTGAGGACTTGTTCTACAGTGGATAAACCTGTTACCATAGGCAGGGAGTTGGGAACTCCCAAGGGACTATTTGGCTTGGCTCTTCCTGGCATCTGCACGCCTTGGTACGGTGTCTCTTCTCTTGGACAGAGTCAGGCTGATAAAGAAACTTAGGAGTGTTGGTTCTAATTCCTTAAGACTTGGTGTAGCCCTTCTGAGTCTAATACTTTGCAGGCCAGTGAATTAGAGCACAGCTTTATTTCTGTAAGTTATAGACTCAATCAAGGAGGGGGAGGATGGCGAGGAATCCTTGCACGGCGCTGTAGTAAGTATAGGGTTCGCAATACTCTTCAACAAGTACAATCTCATTTGAGCCTAGCAAGGAGAGGGAACTTTCACTTTGAGGTGGCAGCAGGCCAAAGTGGGGAACCAGATAACCGCATGTGTGGCCTTTGGAGACTTTTACAAATATTGATGCCAAGGATCTTCCCTAGAGCAATTAAATAGAATTTCTGTGGGTAGAGCTTAGGCTAAGGCTGATTTCAACTAGGATTGAAAGCTACTGGCTGAAAACCTGAAGATTTTTCACTGGGAAGATTAAGGGTGGGTGCTTTTGAGGGTGTGGGAGAATACCAGAATTAAACAAAGCGGAGATTAAAGTCCAACCAAGTGCAGTTGAAATTAGTGATGACATCACAGTCAATTGTAAGGTGTGTCACAAGTAAGAGGTTGCTAACAATTTTGTACTACCAATATTTACAAAAGGTTTTCTTTTTTCATAGACCAGAGAACCCTTGAGATAATCACTAGAGTGTCATTCTCATTTGCATTCTGACTTATGTAGCTGAAGATAAAGGTGGAGTGACAGTGCATTTCCAGGGGTACATGGATGAGGATGCCACCCATGTGAACACCAGCCATTTTCTGCTGTAGCAGAGGGGTTGGCACTGCTGGTTATGAGAGTGTATAATAATACACAGGCATTTGCATTTCTTAAATGCTTGCTCAGGTTTTAGTCTTATTCATGCTATAGTTGCCGATGTATTTAAGTTCAGGGATCAGGACTTGCGGGCTGGGATGATAGTCTGGAAATAGCTCTAAATAGGTCCTCTGGCTGGTGTTCGCCCAGTGGATTGAGTGCCAGAGAGCCAAAGGGTCGCTGGTTCGATTCTCCAGTCATGGTACATGCCTGGGTTGCGGGCCAGGTCCCAGTAGGGGGTGCGTGAGAGGCAACCACACATCGATGTTTCTCTCCCTGTCTTTCTCCCTCCCTTCTCCCTGTCTAAAAATAAAATGAATAGAATCTTTTAAAAAAATAGATAATTTAGCAAAAGTGTTTGGCATCTTGCAAGGTTTGGTAGGAGGGAGCTGGTTAGGTAGGTTTTCTGTTTTTGCAGAGAGGTAGCGTGCTTGTCTGTTCTGATAACATTATCTTTGGAAAAACACCATATATGGTTTAGAGATTAGAATGATGTCTCTTTTGCTTCTCCAACAGGGCTGTAAACTGCAAGATATTTTATTAATTTGTATTAGACTCACCTTGTGGCCATCCAAGTGGCCCTCTTTTTTGGACCAGCTCTTTAAGTTTAGAACATGTTTAGTTTTGTTAGTATTTTCATGATACTTTTTCCCACTCACTCTGTGTCCTTATGTTTTAGGTGTGTCTCTAGCATGTTGTTGGATTTGTGTACTTTTTTTTTTTAAACCCAGACTGATAGTCTTTCACTTTAACTACATATTTATGTTCATTTATATTTATTGTGCTTATTGATACCTTAGGGTTTAATTATGCCATCTTATTTTATCTTTCTTTTTGTTAAGCTTTTTCTTTCTTAGTCAGGGTTCTTTGGGTTGAAAGTGACTGGAAACCCAATGAAAACTGACTTAAATATAAAAGAAAATATATTGACTTCTGTTGCAGAAAATTCTGGGATGAGAACTGGGTTCAGGCTATTTTGTGGCCTGGGTTTAGAGATTCAACTGATGTCATTAGGAAAAGGTTAACTGATCAGGCCTGGGGCATTTGACCTTCCCAGAGGGCTGTGTGTATGTAAATAAACATGTGTGCATACACACACGTGTGTGTGTGTGTGTGTGTGTCTGTTTAACCCTGTACAAACCACACAGACTCTGAGTCCAGGAGGCATGGTTTCTGAAAGCGAGATCACAGTGCAGTAAGGTGAAGAAAGGAGAGGGGAATCTAAAACACACGAATGGAGGTTATGACCTCCCTGGCCTGTTCCACAAAGGATATGAATTTTCATTTTTTCATTTTCATTTTTTTTGGAAGATATTTATGTAATAACCTCAATACAAAGATAAAAGATCAGGAGGCGTTTACTGCACCCATTTCATTCACATCCGTGTACTACATAGACATGTATTGTGCTAGCAGATGTTAGAGTGGTCCCCACCCAATAGGGAATTGTGAAGGTGAGATAGAATAATGCGTGTGAAATGCTCAGCACACTGCCTAGCATATAGTAAGCACCCAATAAATGTTGCTGTTATTACCAGGTACAGCACAGGCACGCTGAATATCCAGAAAAAACACAGTTCAGCTCCTGCCTTCACAAAGCGCGTGGATTATGCCGGAAAGTTAAGGGAAGGGTGCTGACTCTGATTTAGCAGTCACTTTGGCCCTGAGCTTTCTTTCGTCCCCCAGGCAAAAGTGGAACCTGTGTGATGCATAGCAAACCTCTTCTGACTGAAGGATGCATAACTTTTATTAGTCAGGAAAAGGGGAAAGTGTTGTTTGTGAAAATATTCCCAAAGGGTGCACTGAACAGCCCTGAAGGAGAATGCCCGGGAGGGATGTTTTAGAGAAAGAAGGAGAAACCACCAGGCCAAGAAAAAAAAGGAGAGGTCAGAATATAGCATCGTTGTCCAGTGAAGGCATTTGCCATGGGGAGCTAAAGAAACATGATCCAGCTTTTTAAAAAGATGATCTTTCTTTGTGATTATAAAAAAAACGAATATTCATTGTGGAACAATTTTAGAGTGCAGAGAAATATAAAGACTTAAATAAGAATCAGCAATAATCCAGAGATCACTATTGTTAACATTTTGGCATATTTCTCTCTATTGTTTATTGTTTATGTGTGACCACCTGCACGCACGCACTGTTGTGTATAGAACTAGCATTACGCTGAATAGATTTGTACTCTGCTTTTTTGATTTAATGTTATAATGTGGTCATTGTCTTTTATTGTTAAATATCCTCTGAAAATGTGATTTGGATAGCCATGTAGCATTTCTTCATGCAGCCATGCTATACTTTATTTAACTATTTCTTGTTGGATATTGAAATTGTTGACCGATTTTTGCTATTATAAATAATGTTACAAAGAAAAAATTTTATCACAAGCCTCCTTTAGGGTATCTCTGATTATTGTCTTAGGTGAGAAATTCTTAGGTATATTAGTATGAGATCAAAGAGAAGAGGAACATTTTAAAGCACTGAGGATGTGTTGCCAAAGTGGTACCCAGCTTTCTTGTGATTTAAGGAGACACAAATAGAGGAACCATCTAGACATTTGAGAATAGTGGCCTCGAGCTCTGGGTTGTCAAAGACCAGTGGAAACATAAATAAAAACACTGAGTAGGGACTGACACACAGTCCCAACTCTGTTTGGTCAAACAGAGCTTTTTCTACCCTCCTACTTACTATCATAAGAAGAAATAAATTTTAATCCAAAACTGTAGGGATGCGATTTCAGACTAAAGGACAGTTATTTAAATTGAATAAACTTTATTTTTGAAGACCTCACTTCATTGTCCTCATTTCCACTCATTTCACTTTGGATCTACTTATTTTTGAAAATTCATTTTAACTTTACCTTTTTCTTAAAAGATAAAAAAACTTTATTTTTAGGTTTCACAAAAACACATTTTTTTCACATAGTATAAACAATGCTTTATTTTGCTTCTAGCGGGCTATGATAGCTTTTCAATGTACCCGTGTAGTACGCAGGGGCTTATTAAATCCAGACATAGTTATTAATATTTTTATACATATATATGTTTCCCATTTGCTAGAACATGTATTTGGAGAAGGACAGCCGTTTTGGTGGAAGTGGCAAAAATGAGATGGGAGAGGGCCTCTGTCACATCCACTACGACTGAGATACAATTGCGTGGGTCAGAATCAGCTTGCCATACCTTTGGCAACATTAAACTGTTTTTTTTCCCTTTTGCATTAAACTTTTAATTTTGGAAAATTGAAACCTAGAGAAAATTTGCAAGAGTAGCACAATAAACTCCTATATATCCTTCACCTAGATCCACTCATTATGTACTTTGTCGCATTGACTTAATTTTTTTCTTTCTGTTAAGAGTATTATAATATTACACACTTTTGAGAATATGCTACAGAGATAATAATCCTTTGTTCTTTGTTACTTCTGGGTATATTTTCTAAGAACAAGGACATTCTCTCATGATACTGTGATATAGTTACCAAATTCAGGAAATCTGTACAATATTGGATTTTTCCAACTGTCCCAACTTTTTTCTTTCTGATGTGGTATCTAATCAAGACTCAAGTAGGATATTGAGTTGTCATGTCTTTTTAGAAGTCTCCTTCAGTCTGAAATGGTTCCTTGGCTTTTTATTGTCTCTTAGGATGACATTTTTTAAGACTACAGACCTATTGGTTTATATAATGTCTCTTAGTTTGGGCCTGTCTGAGAGTTTCCTTGTGATTTATTCATGTATGTACTACCACAAAACCTGATGACTTAAAGCAATAATAAATATTTTCCTTCTACATCATTTCTGTGGATCAGGAATTCAGGTGTGGCTTAGCTGGTAGTTCTGGTTTGGGTGAGGGGTCTAAGATCCCACTCAAAATGTCATCTGGGTCGCTGACTGATGTGGCTCAGTTGATTGGAGCATCATCCCGTAAACTGAAGGGCCGCGGGTTCGATTCCTGGTTAGGGCACATGCCTGGGTTTCAGGTTTGGTCTCCTGTTCGGTCCCCGGCTGGGGCTCGTGTGAAAGGTCACCAATCAATGTTTCTCCCTTATACTGGTGTTTTTCTCTCACCCTCTCCCCCTCCCTTCCCCTCTCTAAATAATAAACATGTCCTCTGGGAAGGATAAAAAAATAAATGTCCTCCGGTGCTTCCATCATCGCAAGGCTTGATTGGGGCTGGAGGACCTGCTTGCAAGAAGGCATATCCCATGCTGGAAGGTTTGTTTGTTTGCCTCAGTTCCTCGCCCCATAGACCTCTCCACAGGCTGTGTGAGTGTCCTCACTGCATGGTGGCTGGATTTCCTCAGAGTAGATGGTCCACGACTTGGTCTTGGAAGTCACATACTGTCACGTCTGCTGAGTTCTGTTCATATGTGTTGGTTTTAAAATATAGTCACAAATTCTTTGATATTCTTCCCTTTGAAAGGAAAAAACCGAATTCCCCTCTCCTTGTGGGTGGGCTGGACACCCCTCTGTGGAGCACAGTGCTAAGTCACTGCTGCTGTGAGTTGGAAGCCCATGATATCCAAGGATTCAGGTCCTGCTGGCGAGGCCCGGTGGGGATGCCCTGTGGCTGCTGGGCACCAGGCCTGCCCTGCTTCCAGCTAACTTTCCCTCAGGTGCCCATAGGTGGGCCTCCAGGTATAGCGTATGAGGATGTAAAGGCGGCTAAGAAGAGCCAGCCCCTGTCAGAGACTGTTCACGTGGAAAAGCGACCCTGGTGACAGTAGAGCCTGGGCTGCTGCAGAAGCTGTCTTGTCACTTACAGAGAGGGACCTGGAGCTTCTTGGAACGCCCTGAGAGAGAGAGGAGAGGAGAAATCGCCCGTGTAGGGCAGGAGGGAGGGCTTGGTGGGAAGATGCGGTTGTAGGCATCGTTCTTTAGATCCCAGTGGCCCGCCTGAACCTCCTGGAGGGCAGAAGGAGCACCGCGACAAGAACTATGGTCAGGTCCCTGACGTGGGGATCTCAGGCAAGTTCACGCCGCCAGGCACTCTGTGAACTGCCCAAGTTACTTCTCTGAACCTCGCCTTTCAAATGAGAACTCTGACTACTAACCTAGGAAGTGGTTGTGAGAGTTAAATAAAGTACTACGTTTCATTGATCCCAAGGCACTTTTTTATTTTTAAACATTTCTGAAATTAGGATGTATATTAAAATCAATGTTTCTTACCATTGTCTATCTTAATGGTTCAGAAAGAATGATATGTCTTCCAATCATCAATTTCTTAACTTTGATGAAAAATTATAGACCAGCGATAGGGTAGCACTAAGGAATTGCTAATTTTTAAGGTGTTACAATGATATTGTATTTATCATAAAAAAGGAATCCTTATCTCTTAGAGATATATATTCAAATGCTTGTGGACATTGTGATATGCTGAATACTGCTTAAAATAATCAGGGATGGGGGGAGCAGGTGGAGACATAGGTGAATCAAGATTGACAGGGCCAGGTGAAAGGTACATGGGAGTTTCTTATAGTATCTCTCTTCTTTTTGTATGTTTGACGTTTTTAATAATACAGTAAAAGAAAAAACACAAGGGAAAAAGTGGTATACACAGAGGGCTCTTCCTTGGCGCTTTGTGGAACAGGGTCCCATATTGCTCGGGTCTCATCCTGTCACTTCCTCCCAGAGGCCCTCCTTGGTTACCTGTTCTGCGGCTGCTCCCCTTCTCCCTCCCGCCCCCTCTGTGGTTGCCCTGTTTCCTCACCCTTCTTTTGGTCATAGTTCACTTTCAGAATTATGGATATGTTCGCTTACTTTATTACTGTCCCCCTGAGTGTACGCGTTGTGGGAGCAGGGGTTTTGCCTATCTGGCATGCAGTAGGCCATCAGGAAATATTTGATGACTGGCTGATAAAGGCCCATTGGTACAGTGCCTAGCAGGTGGCAGATCGTAAGCAGATCCTAGTTTCACTCCTCATCCTGCTTGGTTCTCCATCTCTTTGATCTGCCACTCAGCTTGTTGGTAAGGCCTTCCCTTTCTGCCTGTAGCCTGGCTGGTCGTCAGCATTCGTCCCTTCCTAGGATTGCCAGTCCAGCGGCCAGTCCAGCACTCAAACCTTGGTCCTTCTGGTGTCCCCCTTGGGTTTTTTGTCCTTCCCCTATCTTGCTGTTGCCATGTCCTGCTGATGATTTCCAGGCACTGCCCAGTCCCTGGGGTGACACTGGGAGTTTGTCATTGATCACCCTGAGAAGAGAATTTTGTTTCAACCAGTACCTTCCCTGCAAAGAATGGCAAACTGTACCAAATGAAGAGAGAGCCTATTGGGTCCTATCACTACCAGTCAAGGCTCACCCCCAGAGAGGGCGGGCCCAGCCCCACCACCACCAAGAAACTGCCACCCAATGGAACAGGGATGGCATGTGTACTGGAGGGTAGTCACTGTCCTCTGTAGAGCCCTTCCTGGAGCATCCAGACGTCCTAGCCCTGGTTCCAGCTTATATACTCAGCGCCCCACCTTTGTTAAGCATAGACACTGCTGGGATGAAGTGGAGAGAAGATGCTGGGAGAGGTAGAGGGAGACCCAAACGGGGCGTGAGGAACCAGAGCACTGTGAGTGACACATACTGAAACAGAGGTGCAGGTGTGGGCAGAGTGCTGGAGGAGATCAAGGAGGGAGCCACTGCCCCAGGCGGGGGTCCCAGAGCCTTCCCAGAGGTGAACAGTGTTCAGTTGTTCTTGAAAAAAGACAGAGTTCACCAAGTACAGAAGGGAGAGAAGGACATTCCAGACAGAAGACACAGTCTGAGCAAAGGCCTGACAGTGGGGTTGGGAAGGGGTGGACAGCGAGGGGTGCTTCTGGGCAGGGAGAAGTGACAGTGAGTGTCCTTTTCTTCTGATTCTGCTTAGTTTGTATGTTGCTCAAGCCTGAGAATTGCTTTAAAGTTTAAAACCAGTATCCCACCGTTCAAGCTTGTGGGGTGTCATTTTAGAACCTTTCTTAGAATCTATTGGGCCTTCTAGTGGAACATGGGGCCTCCGGAAGCTCCCAGAAGATCATTCCTCATTCTTCAGAGGGCGGCCTCGAGACCGTGACCTCTGTTCCGCTCATCGCCCCATCCCCAGCACTGATCTGGGCCAGGTACACACACAGTCAAGAGTAGGTTCTTGATTCCTGAAGCTCTGTTGTATTTGCAGGTGCAAAGAAAAGAAATATGATTATGATCTTCTGCCCACGACATCTGTTATCATAGCGTTTTATAATGAAGCCTGGTCAACTCTCCTTCGGACAGTCTACAGTGTCCTTGAGACATCCCCGGACATCCTGCTGGAAGAAGTTATCCTTGTAGATGACTACAGTGATAGAGGTAAGCCCCTGATATGGCCCCTTGGAGGAGCCTGGCTTTCCGTGGCCATGCCTGGGAGGTGAGAGTGTGACATGGGGCACATGGAACAGGCCTGGTAGGGACGGGCTTCCTGCATGCCCCTGTATCCACCGGAGCCTGGTGGAGGGACACAGATGTCACGAAAGAGGGCTCTTCCACGTGGTGCTATGGGAAACTGGAGAGGGACCCACTCTGCCTGGGTGCCTAGGATGGGGTGGTCGACCTTAGTCTTGAAGGTTGAGTAGTTTGTGGACAGCAAAGTGGGAAAGAGGGCGTTTGAAGTGGAGGGCACGGCTGCGGAAAGGCTTGAGGTGCAGCGCTGCATGGATTATGTAGGATCTTCCAGTAGTTCAGAAAGGATGGGAGGCCAGCTGCTGTGGGGAGTAGTAGGAAGAGGACAGGGAGGAGGGCTGGAGACGGGCGCAGGCATCAGACACAAGGCCAAGGAGCTGGGGCTTTGTTCGAAGGGCAGGGAGAGCTGTTTGGGAGAATCCGCCTGGCTGGAGTGTGGAGAAGAGTGCACAGAGGAGCTTGGTGGGGAGGCCAGGGGGCTGTTGGGGCGGCCCAGGTGAGAGATGGAGGCTTAGAGTCAGGTGGTGGCAGAGGAAAGGGGAGAAGGGTGGGATGAGAGCTTCTTGAGAGGTGGCATCCAAAGGGATGGAGACTGGCCGAGGTGCAGGGAGGACCCGCGGGCTTCTGGCCTGGGTCCCTGGGTGAATGGCAGCATCACCTTAGGCCTGGACATGCCACCCAGGGCAGGAGGAACGGGTCTGGGAGAGGAAATGGGGAACAGGTTTGGATTTTGGATGTGTTCAGTTTGAGATGAGATCAAAAGGGGCAACCCAGACAAAAGAACTGAAGGCAGGGAGAGGTGTTCCAATGAGAGGGTGGTGACATGCCCGCAGGCCTGGCCAGTGACCAGGATCCAGTAATTCACGTGCAGTCCAGGGCTGGCCCTCTATTATTCACTGAACAGTTTTCGGGTTTCTGCAGTCTGCTGGGCGCTGTGCCAGGCACGGGGGATTTCTTGGGGAGCAAGACCAGTCCCTGTTCATTTGTCTTCTCACTTGCGAGTGGGCTTATCCACACCCACCCCAGAGAGCTGTGGTGGGGGTCAGTGAGATCGTGGGTACATACACCTGTGTAGGACAGAGCCTCACCTGGCAGCAGCAGGTAGTAGATGCTCAGCTCCATTTCCTTTTTCCCTTTCCTCCCAGGGTTGTTTTAAATCTGTCTGTGTGGACACTGGCTCCGGGTCATCCCGCATGGGCCTGAATCCGGCCCCATCACTTCACAGCTGTACAGCCGTGAGCAAGAAACTTAACCAGTTTCAAGCTCGGCTTCAGCCCCTGCTTTATGATGCATTAATATAATGAATTAATGTAAATTAAATAATAATAGTTCCTACCTTGTAGGGTCATTGTGAGGATTAAAGGAGATAAAGCAAGGTCAGTGCTTGGCATATTGTTGGCACTTGTTAAATGATAACTTCTATTTTTATGAAATATTAAGCTATAAAATGCTGAAAATATTTCAGAAATGTCTTCATTCAGAAGCAAATATTAGATTTAAAATTTTACCTTTAGGGAATTAAACTGGATTTATGGGGTCCTGTGGCAGGCAGGAACATGGTCTGAAGCCCTCCAGCACAGGTCAGTTCCCTCACAAACGTGGTGCGGGACCACAGCTTGCCCTCTCCTTGTGGGAACCTGGAAGGCAGGTGAGATGCCCCGCCCAACCTGTCATGGAGGTGGGAGCCCTGCCTGCCTCCTCCCGCCTTTCTGCACTCAGTCTGAGCTCCAAGACGAGGTGTCAGCCCCTCCCTGGGCGTCGGAAGGCAGTTCGGGCAGACAGAAGATTAAGGCTGACTGAATCCATAACGCGTGCGGGGAGGCCACAGGTGCACTTTTGTGGGCGTTCACCGGGCACTGCAGTAATACCTTGGCGTGGGAAGTCACCTGTCTTACTCCTGCCGTCAGCGTATTTACAGTTATATTTAAGACTGAAACAAACCAATTGATGAATGTTTTCTTTCTTTTTTTTTTTTGAGTGGCAAGAATATTGAGGGAAACATTTTCACAAACTGTGAAGCAACCTGGAACATTTTATAAAATTTCCCCTTTCCCTGATGATTGAAGACTTTGAGACAAAGCCCATGATGATGTGGGGAAATTCTCTCATTTTTACTTTGCCTAAGGGGTGCCCACCAGCCTCCATCTGACTCACTGAGGGATGTGAATGGAGGCTTCCAGTCTGGAGCCTGTGTGTGGAGTTGGGATCCTGGGGCCGGCTCTAGGTGCGCGCGCTTCCTTTTAACTTTTAAGGACTCATTTCCTCTTCTGCGAAATAGGAGGTTCTCCTGACAAGTTTTGGATTTGTTTGACAAGGATGAGAAGGTGCACCAGAAAGCTCTGTGGATGCAAGGAGGCAGAGTCCCTGGGTGTAACTCACAGGTCCTCAGCTCACTTGCTCTGTGACCCTGACCTTGATACGTTACTTAGTCTCTCTGGCCTTAGTGTTCTCATCCATAAAATGGGGATAATAGTGGTGCCTACGACGTAGGATTGTTGGAAGAATCACTTGAATTATGCATAAATCACTTAGACGGCAGTGAGCACAATAGGCCCACTCACGTTCGCTGCCGTTGTTATTTCTGCTGTTACTCTGTCAACTGAAATGTGCTCCTGAGAAAATGCACACTAACATAACTATAATAACATAATATTGTAAAATGTACACTAACATAACTATAATAATATAGCTGTAATAACATAAAACTTATGTTAACATAATTTCATATAAATTAAAAATGTATAGCGTATTAATTAACATAAATTAACAAATTTATATTAACACAATTTTTCAGAAAATGGTGGTTGGGTGGTTCTGGTGCTTTTTATTTTTAAATGTTCACAAGTCAAGGTATAATGTATTTTGGGGGCAGGGTAACACTTCTATTTATTGAGCTGTAGCCACCTACCATATCAGGCATTTCAAGCATTTGGTGGTTCTGGAATCCTTCCACCCCAGGCTCCGTTCTGGTTGAGGTGAGCATGTCCTGGGTGGCAGAGCAGAGGAGGCTTGTGTCTCTTTAGTCTTCTTGCTGAGACAGGGGGGCCCGGGAAAGACCTGGCTTGGTATGTGGTGGTGACCCTGGTTGTCCCACTTGCCTCCCCAGAGCACCTGAAGGAACGCCTGGCCAACGAGCTGTCGGGGCTGCCCAAGGTGCGCCTGATCCGCGCCAACAAGAGAGAGGGCCTGGTGCGAGCCCGGCTGCTGGGGGCTTCCGCAGCAAAGGGCCATGTGCTGACCTTCCTGGACTGCCACTGTGAGTGCCACGAGGGGTGGCTGGAACCGCTGCTGCAGAGGTGGGTGAGCCATCCACGTGGAGGGTTGCGGGGAGGGGGGGTCCCGGCCCTACACAGACGCAAGAACAAACCCATTGCCACTGTGTGAGAGGCCATGGGGTGCCTGGGTTCAAGTGCTCCTTGGGCAAGTCCTTTGTCACTGGGCATGTTAAAGGGGCCCTCCCACCGGGCCTTGGACGCCATTAAATGATTTCACACATGTATGGTTCTTAAAACATGCCGGCGTGTAGGAGGCCCTGTATGAGCCTTTGCTTTTATTATTGCTTATTGTACACACGTATTGTAGAAAACTTAGGAAGAAGGATCAACCAAGGAAATTGTTGATTATACAAAATGAGATGCCTAGAGAATATATATTTTGGTGTATTTCCTTCAAACAGGCTGACTTTTCCATTACACCCAGTACCTACAATGCCTAGGGCCCGTGAAACTTTAACGGACCCACAAACATTTTTATGTTAATTTCATTTTAAAATCAGGAAGAAAAATGAATATCCTAATAATGGCTGTATGACAATGCATCTAGCTTAGATTGTGTTTGTCTTTATAGCAATATAGTCATAAAATGTAGTTTTTAATAGATACATATTTATTGAGTCATGAAAAGCCATAATGCAACCCCATCTTCCAGGCCAGTTTTCCTACTATCTTGCAGCCTCTTATGCTAACCCTCCCAGCCTGCCTCTCCCCTAAAGCCACCTTTACAAGGTCCTGACTTTTATTCCCTTCTCCGCCCTCTCTCTCTTCCCCATTCTCCTGATTTGGCACAGCAGTCAGGAGCTGGGCTAGCAAATCCAGGTCCAGGTGGGGATAGTCTGTTTGGTCCCCTGTGTGGAATGGGTCAAGGGCTGGAGGACCAGGGTCTTTGCATTTGGCAAAGTGCACTCCCACAGCCTCTTGCACTTTGGTTGCCAGGGTCTGTTTGGGAAAGCTGGGACCCACGTGTCTCCCTTCCTGGGTGAGACAAAGCTGTCCCTACTCTGCTACTTCCTGGGTCCTCGTGCCCTGTGGGTGCCATGGCTGCCTCTTCCCCTCCTCAGCTCTGATGAGCTTCACCAGCAGCTAGGACCCAGGGCTGCTCAGGCCTGTGACGGAGCCTGAGGTCATTTAGAACACGGTGACAGCCGAGTGCTTGTGCTGGAATCTGGACCCGTGGTTTTGCCCTTCACCCCTTCCCTGCATTGTGCTCGCAGGTTGCCACCCGTATGCTGGTATGAAGTCAGCTGATGCACTAATGTCACCTAGAGTTCTGCCCCAGCCCTCCTTTGGAGAGAGCAAGCAGCTGTCCCCCGTAAACAAGTCCTTGCTCCATACCTGTAGAAAAAGGGATTCCCTACCTTGGCTGCCCAATAGAAACAGGTGGGGAAGTTTTAAAACATGCCAGCCCCTGGGCCTGTGGCACACCATTGGCATCTGAATCTCTGATGGTGGGACCCAGGCTTCTAGATGCTTCAAACACTCCCGTAGGGACTTGGTACGCACCAGAGTTGAGACATACTGGACTCTGTCGCTCCAACCAGGAACAATAACCCCTTCCTTCCAGGGGCTTTTGGAAGCAGATGTTCTTCTTTGTCATGTGAACCAGGTAGTGGTCCTGGCATTTTGTGAGCCGGGGACCCGGGGTGGCAACATCCTGCAGTGTGCATCCTGCACAGCAGACAGTGGCCCTGCCCCGGATGCCAGTAGCACTTCGCGGGGCGTGCCGCTGCTTGGCCTGCACGCTCTCTGACCATGATTCAGGGCCCTCTGCTCTGGGACCGGGTTCCCGGTTTTCCCTTTCTTGTAAAAATTAGGCTACCAAGGTTCCAACCAGCTTGGTTACGAGTCACAAGTTCTCGGGGTCTTTGCTAGGGGTCATGCAGCATCTTTGAACCTGCCCAGCAGGTCTGCTGTTGTCCCTCTCACCCCTTTTAATAATGCCTTTCGTTTGAAGAATTGGGCATTGGTAGATACTGACTCTGCAGTTTCCTGAATTTAGCGAACTCGCAGTTTTGATTCTCTGTCTCACATAATCTATCCCGAACACTGCAATTTCCCCTAAAATTGTAATTCTTACCTCAGTGTCATATCATAATGCCCCCTTTAACTTTCTGGTGTTATTCGAAAAACATGTATATCTCAAGTTTGGCTGATCTCTGTTTTTTCACACCATTCTTTTTGTGTGTGTGTGTGACTCTTACGATTTTTTAGGGTCAAATTCCAGATAAAAGCCCCCAAAATGTAACCCAGAGAAATACATGGTCCAGTCTCAGTTCCTCTTTCCTGGTGTGCTGTCAAATGCAAGAAGACATGGCCTTGCATGCCCAAGGAGGGTTGGGCTTGTGACAGTCATCGTGGAGGGACCAGCTAAAGCACACACGGCTGATGCCCGCAACAGAAAACCATAGCATTTCCCTCTGTGTGTAGTATTTCACAGTAATAAAGATTAAAGAAAAATTAGCAATAGCCCCCGGTTCTCTGCCAACCATCTTTCATACACTGTCTGGGAGTCCTCATGTGAGCCCTGTGAGCACATACAGGGTGGGGCAAAGGCAGGTTTACGGTTTATTTTGCATTGTTATTTATTAATTATTGTAATATCTTTGCTGCAAACAACTGCAAACCTACTTTTGCCCCTCTCTGTTCCAGTGTTACCCATGAGGTAATAGGCCCTGAGAGGTTAGATGACTCAGCTAATGTCACACGGTGAATAAGGGGCAGGATTAGAATGGATATTCTAATATCAATTACTCCAAAGCTGACCCTTTGGTCTGGGGACATCTCTGCACAGGGAGATAATTATTTCTTGACTTTTTATGATTCATTGTGATTAAATGAAGGAACTTTTCTGCAGTCCTGAGAAGTTGAAAATCTGCTTTCTGTTTTAAAAGTTACCTTTGATTTCTCACGTCTTGACTATAGTAGAGGGAGGCACATTTAGCCAGAATATCCATAGGTACAATCCGAATATTAAAGCTGTGGGGCATTTTGTATTAAGGTCAGAACCCTTGCTCCCCACTTTCTTCCAATAACCCCCCAACATGCTCACCTGCCTGACATGGCTGCATTCCTGGAAAAGAGAAGCAGGTCTTCCCCACACAGGTGTTCCTCCCTCCTAGTGGAAGGGTGAGGAGAGTTCATTCCCAAATTTCTTTCTCGTCCTCCTGCACCCATCCACATGGAGAGACAGAGTGTCCTGGGTATTTCAGGATCCACGAAGAGGAGTCGGCGGTGGTGTGCCCTGTGATCGATGTGATCGACTGGAACACCTTCGAGTACATGGGGAACTCCGGGGAACCCCAGATCGGCGGTTTCGACTGGAGGCTGGTGTTCACGTGGCATGTGATTCCCCAGAGAGAGCGGATACGGATGCAGTCCCCCATCGATGTCATCAGGTTAGGGCCACTTCTTTGAGTGAGCCTCAGTTGCATCTGGCTAACATGTTGGTGAAGGCCGTTGGCGGGGACAGTTAGCTGTTGGGCCCCCACCGTCTTCCAGAGCATGTGTTTGTTTTTATTAAAAATCTTCGCTACATACATGGATTTTATATTGGGGGGGGTTGTGTGTTTTAAAAATCATGGCAAAATGTGCATAACCTAAAATTTACCATTTTAACCATTTTTAAGTGTACAATTTAGTGATATCAAGCATGTTCAAAATATTGAGCAACCATTACCTCTGTGTATTTCCGGGACTTTTTCATTATCCTATACAGAGACTCT
This sequence comes from Mormoops blainvillei, assembly GCA_004026545.1. Taxonomy (NCBI): domain Eukaryota; kingdom Metazoa; phylum Chordata; class Mammalia; order Chiroptera; family Mormoopidae; genus Mormoops; species Mormoops blainvillei. The sequence continues at coordinate 202,158 of PVJD01000095.1, read as the reverse complement.
GTACCCATTAAGCAGTGACTCCTATTCCTTCGCACCTCCATAACCTTGTAACTTCTCTTCTACTTTCTGTTTGTATGAATTTCCTTATTCTAAATACCTCATGTAAGTAGAATCATACAGTATTTGTTTTTGTGTGTGTATCTGGCTTCTTTTACTTAACGTGTTTACAAGGTTCCTCTCCAACTTCTTTTTTTTTTTTAAGATAGAGAGGAAGAGAGAGGGAGGAGTGAGGGCGGAGATCGATTTGTTGTTCCGCTTATTTATGTATTCATCGACTGATTCTTGTACGTGCCCTCATCAGGGATTGAACATGCAACCGTGGCGTATTGGGACGACGCTCTAACCAACTGAGCTACCCAACCAGGGCCCAACTTCATTCTTTTTTATGGCTGAAGAGTATTTCATTGTCTATACATCCACGTTGTTTATTCATTCATTTGCTGATGGACACTTGAGTTGTTTCCACCATTCGGTTATTGTAAATAATGCTGTTGTGGAAGTAATGGGTGAACTATTACTTGTTTTGAGTCCCTATTTGCAGTTCTTTGGGGTATATACCAAGGAGAGGAATTGCTGGGTTTATGGTAAGTCCATGTTTAACGTTCTGAGGACGTACTGTCAGGCACCTTTTGAACTGAGGAGGTGAGTGGACCTGGAGGTGGAGGAGCCAGCTTTGGCCAGTGGGGGAGCCTGGGTCTGAGTAGAGTGGGCTCAGGGGAGGCTCAGTGCCCATTCTTGCGCTGTTGAAATAATAGTCTGGCTCGTTCCACCCCTTCCAAGTTCAGGACCAGGTAGGAGACAGATGTAAGAGTCAGGCAGATGGAGACAGGACTTCAGCTTTATTGCTGGTATATTGAACCAGACGTGGTTCCTGCACCCACATCTGGCATTTGGGCTTCTGAATCCTTCCGCTTGAGCTCTGACCTTGAGATGACCCGCTGTATGGAGTGGAATGAGCATGGAGACAGCATTGAGAGGCGGGGCTGGAGAGGCAAATGGGGTCAAGGCATGTGCAGCCTTGACGGCCAAGGAAGGATGTGGGCTCCACCCTGAGAGGACAGAAGCTGCTGAAGGGATTTTAGCTGGAAGGGACCTTTGTCGGCTAAATTCTTAAAGACTGTGCTGGATGCCATGTGGTGAGGGGCCTGGGGGGAGCAGGGCTGCAGGCAGACCCATCGTTAGGAGGCATTGCAGCCCTCCGGGGCAGGAGAAGGTAGAGGGAAATGGCGGACTCCAGAGAGGCCGTGGTGGAAACATTGGGAGAAATTGAATGGGAATGGGTCAGGGAAGAATCAAAGATAACTCCCAGGCTTCTGGAGGAGCCCTTAGGGAGCATCTTGCCTAATCTCTCATTGAACAGGTTTGGAAACTGAGGCACAGAGTAAGAAGGATTGTATCCAGGGTCACATATCCAGCCCGTGATGCTGACGTGAACTCTCGTTGCGTACCCACCCCTCCATGAGGATGAACACATGTGAAAGTATTTTGTAGTCTAGAACCTTCCCTTCCATAAGGAATCTTGCTGTCTTTTTCTCAGTTGTCCTAGAGTTTGGAGTGCAGAGAAAGTTAATACTTTGTCAAGGCCCAGATATGCAGCTAGAGGATCTAAAACTTTTAATCTTGGGTTCTTAGTATTATATATTTCCCCACTTCTGAATTTATTCTTTTCGTCTGTTTATCTGTGCTGTGCTTACAGCTTTCTGCTGTGGTAGGATGGAAGCCTTGGCCATTTCTGAAGCCAGTGTTGTCTTCTAGAGGAACCTGGTAGAGAGAAAACAGGGCCAGCCGAGGACACGGGCCAGCGCTGGGGTGCGGACCTTGGAGGGGAGACTGCTCGAGCTGGAGAGGAGCAGGCCCTCGGGGGGCCTTAAGAGGCCAGAGCCTGTTACCATCTTCTACTCACTAGCCTCTTGGGGGCCTCTGTGAGTGCCGGCACTGTGACTGGGTGACCAAGGCCACCATCGCCTGAGGCCTGCCATTCTGTAGGGGAATGTGGTCTTACCTCCTGGTCATCTGTGCTTCTAAAAGTACAGGGTTTGTCTCAACTTCATGCCTTTGTTCCTGGTGGTGTCTTGGAGAACCATTCCATTTCTTTTCTTGGCTGATTCCCCTTTGTTCTGCATACCCTGCCTCTTCCAGGAAACTGAGTTCCCCATGTCCAGCCTCCCCCCACGACCTCTTCTGTGCCCACATAGGCTCAGGGTGACTTAGTTAACACATTTATCCCACACAGAGTTCTATATTTGCCTGTTGAGCTGTCTGTGCACTCCCCTTGAGGAATGCCTGGGGTGCCAGGCCTAGCTTAGTGCTGGGCGGAGCATGAGCACAGGGTCCTCTTTAGAGATGGATGATTGGACTGAAGGGCTTGTGGTGGGAAGGGAGTTCAACTCACTGATGGTTTCCTGCTGCTTGCATTGCAATGTGGATCTCACATGCTTCTAGGTCTCCAACAATGGCTGGCGGGCTGTTTGCTGTGAGTAAGAAATATTTTGAATATCTGGGGTCTTATGACACAGGAATGGAAGTTTGGGGTGGAGAAAACCTCGAATTCTCCTTTAGGGTAAGTATTCCAGTCTTCTCTTTGAATTCATTCTTAACCTGTTTCTTTCTCTCTCTCTCTTTGGGAATTATGGGATTTTATGAGAGCCTGGTAGACTTTTCCTCCATATTGGCAATTTATCGAGCAATCCTGAAAGATGATAATGGCATATGAATCCTATAAACATACTTGCCTTCTTGTTTGAACTTTTAAAAATACCTACTAAATAGACTTGGGGTGGGAAAGGCCTTGCAAGTCACCCAGTTCTTTTCTCTCACTCTAGTGGGGAGGAACTGAGGCCTGGGGAAGGGGAGTGACTTGCTCATGGAGTGAGTGTCAGAGACTAGACTAAAAGTCAGGTCCCTGCCTCCTGATCCCACCTTTTGGAGACTTGAGTCGTAGAACTATTTATGAAGTGACCCCTTTATTTAGCACGCTGACTTTCAAACTTTGACACGTATGGAATTGTTGGGGAAACTTCTTACAGGCATAGTCTCCAGAAAGTCAGATTCAGTGGGTTTACGGTAGGGACTAGGAATCTGCTTTCTGTGATAAGCCCACCCACCGATCCTGCTGTACGTGACTCACTGTTGATGTCCCTTTGAGAAACCCTGAGCGTTTCAGTGGGGTTTCTAGTTAACTGAACCTTGAATTTTAAGTATCAGAACATTATGTCAGTGTTAGTGGTTTTCGGTAGAAAATGTAAAATTTTAATAATATTTTATATGGCTTCCTGCTTAAAAAAACATTATTTAATAAACAAGTTTGGCCTTTCACCCCAGCATGCAGCAGCCTGGACCCCTCAGCTCGCTGAGTTTCAGAGTGTGCTCTTAATGGTCTTTCTGCCTCCTCCCTAGGTGTCAGGCCGCTCTGCCTGCCTCTAGAAGCTCTTCCTTTCCCCCTTCCAAACTTCTCTTCCTACTTGCTGCTTTCCTATCTTCTGTGGCTAGGATATCAGGTAATCAGCCTGTATTTTACATACTGAGTAGTTGGGTTCCCAGCAAGGTCAGCTATGGGTGCAACCATGAGTCAAGTGCCTGAGCTTTAGTGCATGGACGTGGGGTCTTGGTTCCAGGGCTTGGATGCCTTTGGGGCTGCCTTCTTACTCTGACTGCGTTCTGTGTTCTGAGTGTGTTGGGGAAGTGGCCTCCTGCCCCATGGAGGGTGAGGGCTTGGCAGTGTTCATCATGATGTCTGTGTCCAGCCTCCTGGCTGCAGGCATGGGGGACCAGCATCTCATTCTCTGCTCACCTACCCGGCCTGTTCTCTGCTCTGTGCGCAGATCTGGCAGTGCGGTGGGACCCTGGAGATACACCCGTGTTCTCACGTTGGCCACGTTTTCCCCAAGCAAGCTCCCTACTCCCGCAAAAAGGCCCTGGCCAACAGTGTCCGTGCAGCCGAAGTGTGGATGGATGAATACAAAGAGCTGTACTACCATCGCAATCCGCACGCCCGCTTGGTGAGCTCCTGGGCCACCCGCACTTGGTCTGGCCCCCTCTGAACAAGAGCAGCTAACTCTGTCTCTGTACCATAGCAGACCTGGTTCCAGAAATAAAGTTACTTGGGTGCTCTTGATACAGTATGGGAAAATTTTATTTTTTCACTTATAATTTATAGTCGATTCTTATTATCTGCAATGTCTATGTTCTAGATAGTCACAGCAAACACTGAATGTGGCAATCCTGACCCATGGCTCTTAGGGGAAATACAGGGTTAGGTTTCTGCAAGCCTCTGGCAGGTTGACATTGTTGTCAACCGATCAATACGTAACCTTGTTTTATATGTGTTTCTGTCTAAAGACACCTTATTTAATATGTATTGTTGGTTCATTATATTGGACTTGTGGCCAACAGTACTGCCGCTAGTGCCTGAAAGCAGCTTAGCAAACACACAATTTCTCCATCAGGCACATCACAGCCTTTGTGCTCTGAGGAACCCCACACAGCACTTCAGCACTGCGCTAGGGGGCTGTTGCACACAGTGAAATCCCCAACACAAAGCACAAAAATCTGAAAAATGAGGCACTAAATAGGCCACAGAAAGGATGCTTGTTTACAGCGTGAGAGCCGAAGCAGGACCTCAGCTGAGAATGTGCACATTGGGTGACTCAAATTTTTTGCCACCCTGTGCATGTCCTCAAATGGCAGAAAGCGTGAGAACACCCCAAGTGTCAATTTGAGGGTGACAAACAAATTTTAACAAATAAGTCCACTGCCCCTGTTCAGGCCAGCTCTGCATGCCCCGGGACACGGGCACCCTGACCCTGCATTCCCATAGCTGTTGACAGGGCCACTTGGCAAGTCAAGGTTTGCCCCAAAACCTCTTTCCTGGCCTCTTAATGAAAATGTCTTCTGATTCCTTATAGCATCCTTCAAGCTAGCTCTGAAATTTTCATTGCATAGATGAGAAAACTGATACAGGCAGAACTGGGCCTGGGGTGTGCCACTCCAGTGGGCCCTCCGTGCTTTGCAGAGCCCTGGGTACCCTCCCCGTGACCTCCCTCTGGGTCCCTCTCTGCCTCTGGGCTCTGGGGTCTTGCTTCCTCCGTCTTGCCCAAGGCTGCAGGGCGGAACCATCTGCGCTCCCCTGTCACCCGGTCTGGAACCCCCAGTTCCCTCTCCCTGAGAGTTCCCAGAGAATAATATGTGAGGCGCACTGCATACGCCTTTTGTCGGATTGCCCAACTGCCTTGCAATAGACATCTGGTTGAAGCTGAGGGTACAATGACTGATCAGAAAGTGAACTTCTGGAAAATAAGCAAAAACCTCAAATTCTATTCAAACATTTTTACTTGTCATTACCATTTCGTTAAATATTTAACTTAGCAAATTTTATTAGTTCAGCGTCGGAGTGCGGGGACAGTAGCAGCTCTGCACTCAGCCCCGCTCTTGGGGTTGCCGTGCTAAAGAGCTGCTCGCTTTAGTCAGTCATTTGGAGACTCTTAATCATCGGTTTTGTCCAGAGCACTGAACTCCCACTAGTCTTTATGGTTGCAGCATTTTGCTCCTACCATTGTAAGTGTGCCTTTAGCCTTTAATACATTGAGCACATAAGGTTTTCATTCATGATTATGGCTAGAATACTTACCTGGGTTTGAAACTGAATGCCAGATATCAACAGTAAGTCAGAATGTCGTTGTAGATGTGTGCTGCTGGCCTTTTGCCAGTCTGCGATCGTGTGTTCGCCCTCGGCACGCCAGTCCACGGGCCCAGGGCGGCCCCAGCACCCGGCTCCTTCATTCCATCAGCTGGTGCTTGGGTCCTCCCCTCCTGCACCTGGTTGCATCTCCCTGTCTCCCTGAGAGCGCCCAGGAATGTAACTGTGTAACCATCTCTCCTACTCGAGTACTGCCGCTGTGTCTGCGGCTGTGTTTTGTACCCTCTGTGCTGCGCAGGGCCCGGACACATCCGGTGCTCCATATAGCTTATTGCATGAGTGACCAGCAGTGGAGAGAGGGGCCTCGATCGAAAGTACCATGACCTGCAGGGGCTCACTGTTTTGTTGTTTTGTCAGGAGCCTTTTGGGGATGTGACAGAGAGGAAACAGCTCCGTACCAAGCTTCAATGTAAGGACTTCAAATGGTTCTTAGAGACTGTGTATCCAGAACTGCACGTGCCTGAAGACAGGCCCGGCTTCTTTGGGATGGTGAGTAAGGCGGATCTGTGGTGGGCAGGGAGTTTCTGGCCCCCAGATCTGGTCAAGAAATCCTGGGGAGGAAAGACCCCTTAGTGGGGTCCACAGGCCTCCCCAACCCCAAACTCCTCCCCTTTTGTCCACTGTTCTTCCTTCTCCCCGTATTTGAGGCTCGGGTCCAGAGTGTTGGCCCTGGGAGCCATCTCAAAATTGGCAAGTATAAACCAGGACATGGTAACACCAGTGTTTTCATTGGTGTTACCATGGCCTAGTTTTTACTAACACCTGATAACATTACCTCAAATCTCAGTAGCTGGACGAGTTCATTTCCAACTCAGGGATCCACAAAGGCAGCAGCGGGGAATGGAGAGTCACTTCTGTTATTTCAAGAAACCTAAAAGGAATGTTTTGGGGATGAGGCCAGCTGCCGGTAAATGTCTGGAATTGCACTGAGTTGGCAGGGGCAGCCTCCTGTGTGGTGTTGGTCAGACGCGCTGGCGTTTCCCTGGAAGTCTTTGATAAACACCGAGCAGGAGGTTAATGTGTTAAATCCAATGTCATTATGAAAATGTTCAAATATACAGAAACCCAGCAAGAATGTTGTAATGAATGAACCCTGTCCCCAAGATTCTAGAATTATCGAGATTTTGCCTCTCTCACTTTCCCTCTCCTTTGCTCCACTCTCCCACATTTGTCTTTTTTTCAAGCAAACCCCAGGCATTGTGTCATTTTTCTACTATACACTTCAGCATGTATCTCAGTAACATTTGGACGTCATCCTACAAACCCGCAGACCATATCACCCCTAGTCAAATGAACAGCAATTTCTTGGTGTCATTTACCATCCAGCCCTTATTCAGGTTCCCCCAGACTTTCAGATTTCTCTCGGGCTATTTAGTGAGCTCCCTTTGGGGCCCGGGCAAGGTCTACATGTTGTCTGTGGTCACTGCCTCCCCACTCCTACGCCTCTCTAATCTAAGGCAGTCCTTTTCCTCCCCCCCCCCCCACTTTTGCTACTGCATTAGTTGGCCTGCAGAGTATCTCACCCTTGGGATTTCACTAATTGTTTCTTTGTAATGACTTTTAAATTGTGCCTCCCCCATCTATTTTGTACCTACCATTTATGCTTCTTATTCCCTGTACCTTTTCCTCCATTCTCTCCCCTCGCCCTCCCCGCTGATCACCCTCCCTGTGATCTCCATTTCTGTGATTCTGTTCCTGTTCTAGTTGTTTGCTTAGTTTTTGTTTTTGTTTTTGTTTTTAGGTTCACTTGTTGATAGTTATGAGTTTGTTCTCATTTTACTATTCATAGTTTTGAGCTTCTTCTTTTTCTTAGATAAGTCCCTTTAATACTTCATGCAATAAGGGCTTGGTGATGATGAAGTCCTTTAACTTTACCTTATCTGGGAAGCACTTTATCTACCCTTGCATTCTAAATGATAGCTTTGCCAGATAGAGTAATCTTGGATGTAGGCCCTTGGCTTTCACGACTTTGAATACTTCTTTCCAGATCCTTCTTGCCTGTAAGGTTTCTTTGGAGAACTCAGCTGATATTCTGATAGGAACTCTTCTGTAGGTAACTGTCTCGTTTTCACTTGCTCCTTTTAAGATTCACTCATTATCTTTAATCTTGAGTAATTTAATTATGATGTGCCTTGGTGTGTTCCTCGTTGGGTCCTACTTCTTTGGGACTCTCTGAGCTTCTTGGATTTCCTGGAAGTCTATTTCCTTTGCCAGATTGGGGAAGTTCTCCTTCATTATTTTTTCAAATAAGTTTTCAATGTCTTGCTCTTCTCCTTCTCCTTCTGGCACCCATATGATTCAGATGTTGGAGTGTTTCAGGTTGTCCCAGAGGTTCCTAAGCCTCTCCTCATTTTTTTGAATTCTTCTTTCTTCATGCTATTCTGGTTGAATGTTTATTTCTTTCTTCTGCTCCAAATTGTTGATTTGAGTCCCAGTTTCCTTCCCTTCACCGTTGGCTCCCTGTATATTTTTCTTTATTTTACTTTGCATAGCCTTCACTTTCTCCTCTATTTTGTGACCATACGCAACCATTTCTGTGAGCATCCTGAGTACCAGTGTTGTAAGCTCTGCATCTGATAGGTTGGCTATCTCCATTGCTTAGTTGTATTTTTTCTGGAGTTTTGATCTGTTCTTTCATTTGGGCTATATTTCTTTGTCTATGGCATGCCTGTTATGTTGTAAGGGGTGGGGCCTTAGGTATTCGCCAGGGTGGGGCATCTCATGTCTCTGCATTGTGGGGTAAGGGTCAGAGAGGGAACAATGCTACTTGCTCAGCTCGGCTAACTTTCAGTCACTTCCCCTGCTCTCCACGAGCAAATTGGGCCCTTCTGGTGCTAATTCCTGGGTGGCTGGTTTGTGCACATCCTAGGACCCTGTGGGTCACTCCAACGAGCATTCCTATGAGGCTGTGAGTTTCTCCCACCACTGCAACTCCCACAGGTTTTTATAGCCAGAGGTTTTGAGGCCTTAGTTTCCCACACTGGAACCCTGGGTTGCGCAGTCTGTCTTGCTCCCCTGTTGTTCCTCCCAGTTTGTCTGAATGCAATTATGGGACCGCCAGCCACTGTTTCGCCCACCTGGTCCTCCAGCCACCACCTCGCTACAAGTCCTCTCTGCTCCAGCTGCCCATCTCTGCCCCTCCTACCAGTGGGCATGAATGTTTTTTCTTTAACTCCTTGGTTGCCAGACTTTCATACAGTTCGATTTTCTGGAAGTTCTCATTGTTGTTTGTTTTTATATTTGTTGTTGTCCCTCTTTTGGTTGTGCAAGGAGGCAAAGTGTATCTACCTACGCCTCCATCTTGGCCGGATGCAGCTCTTTGTATTATGCTCTTGCTACTACAGTCTAGAATGGTGGACTTGTGACCTGGGGAATGCTGAGTCTCTAGATTGGGGTGTCCTTTCCTGATACATAATATTGGAGCAGGAGCTCCTTGGTATACCTGTAACGTGACAACCCAGCTATGTTTGGACCAGTGCCGTAATAAGGCTGCACTAATGAGCAACGAAGAGGTATGGGCTTTTGGGCCATAACAAGTTAATCTCCATGATCCTCCAGTTTACTGTCTTAGAGCAGGGGTTGTGATTTCTGCCTACGGTGTAGGATGGGAAGGCACTCTTAACGCTAGAACTGTAAGGGGCTCTGACCACTGAGTTCAGTTCCTGAGGCAGGCATGTCTCTCACTCTGTTCCCCTCCCTCAGAGCCTTGGGTGGAATCTATTGTTGTGTATAAAGCCAAAATGCCACCTTTGTGTTTTGTTTAGCTCCAGAGCAAAGGACTAAAAGATTACTGCTTTGACTATAACCCCCCCAGCGAACACGAAGTCATGGGACACCAGGTCCTCCTGTACCAGTGTCATGGGATGGGTCAGAACCAGGTAGGTGCTCTTTGCTGTAGCGTGACAGGTGCAGGCAGGGAGAGGACAATGGGGGCTCTGTGCTCCAGGGGTCCTTGGTGTGGGCCTCTAAAGAGGAAACCGAGGGGAAATCTACGTGTGCTTTAAAAATTAAATGTTTGCTTTTTTTTTTCATTATAAAAGTAACATATGCTCATGACAGAACCTTTGCAAAATATAAAATGTAGACGTGAATAGCAGATGACAGGACGCAGAGCAACCACCATTATAATTAAGACATACTTACTTCCCATCTTTTTTTTCATGCACGGCCTTTGGATATGTGTTTTAAATAGTTCTTATCCTATGTCTATCTGTTTTCTATTCCCTATTTTCATTTAGTTCATCATACTTTCCTTGTGTTATTAGGTACCCTTTGAGAATATCATTCCTCATGGCCTCTTGATATACCTCTGTGTGGCTCCATTACTGTTCAGTAACTGATCCGCTGCCTCCCTGTTTTTGTGATTGTAAATAACCCTGCCACCAAGACCTTTGGTTAGAAAAAAGAAAAGTAAGGACAAAAACAGCAGATCTGAATTTTGGATGATTCCCCTAAAATTGATTCTTAAGCTAACTGACAGGATTGAAGGAGTGTGCCTTAGTGCAAAGCAGGGGTCAGGGCCGTTGCCTCAGCCGGGGGCCTGAGTGGATTTTTTAAGTGCCGTCCATCAGGCTGGGCAGGGGCGTGAGTCCTGGGGGGTCTGAGGACCAGAACAGGACCCTGGCCCAGGAAAGCAGATGGACCCTCCAGGGCGGGTCTGGGGGAGGAGGCAGGAGAGGAGGGAGGTGTTGGTTCTGGACCTTCAAAGCCTTACTGGCCTCGGAGGTGTCAGACACTAGAGACGAGGAGGGGGGATTCAAGTTTCCTTCCATCCTGGGGTTCCTGCAGTTCCATTTGAATATGAAGCCCCTTTATGGCTAACAGTCAGCTTTCATAATTCAGACCCCTACAACCTTAAGTCAGTCAGGTTCTCCAACACTTTTTAGAACGGTGCTCCTCAGAGGTGGTCCCCCCAAAGGCAGCAGCAGCATCACCTGAAAGCTTAGAAATGCGAATTCTCAGGCCCATCCTGTCCCTCTAGAACCCCCGTCTCTGTTTTAACCAGCTTTCTGGGAGACTCCTTTAAGAGGCACTGCTCCACGTGACTTTAGAATAGCCACCTGTGTCAGAACTTCCTGGAAGGGAGCAAGTAGGGCAGTGTGAGTGGGTGGCTGTCTTGTTAAATATGTGAAAATGCAGCTTCCTAGGCCCCGTTTCAGGCTTAAGGAATCCGCATTCCCGCTCTGGGCGGGGCCAGGATCGGCATTTTACCTCGTCACACTAGAGGAGGAAAACCCTTGCCCTGGAAGAACCAGGCCCTCCCATTAGCAGCCACATGGTCTGCCAGGAAACAGCTTCTGTGGTTTCCAAGGCACGGTTGCACTCGTTCTTCGGCGAGGGAGGACGAAAGGACTGAAGGAAAGGAGAGGAAACGGCTGGTGAAGCCTGCAGCGCCACCAGGTGCTGGCACTGGCCACCGGGCACTGGGCACCGGTGTATTTTCTTTCCTGCTGTTCCATACCAGCATGGGATAGGGTTAGGCTCGGTGGGCATGAGGAGCCCAGGCACTTGCAAGCCCGACATGAGATAGGGCCCCTCCGTTCACACTTGCTAAGCACCACACCAGGGTGTGCGGAGTGCTGGGGGGACGCACATGAGGCCGATCGGACAGGCTTGTGTAAGCAGGTGAGGGGAGAGTGAGGGACCCTGACTCCCATGCGCTCGTGACCCCTGGCTCTCATCCAGCAATTCCCCGCTTTCCCCGTCAGAGGGTAACTGATGCCCGTTGGCTCCCCCGTTTTCAGTTTTTCGAGTACACGTCCCAGAATGAAATTCGCTATAACACCCGCCAGCCAGAGGCCTGCGTAGCTGTGGAGGTGGGAACAGACGCTCTCATCATGCATCTCTGCGAGGAAAGGGCCCCAGAGAACCAGAAGTTCATCCTGCAGGAGGTGAGTGAGCTGCCCCTGCTCATCCCTGCAGCCGCCTGTAGGTGGCAGAGGGGAGCGTGAAGGTAAAGCCTGCTCTCCGGCGCAGTCCTGGCTGCCACCATGTATTGGAGACTGGGAATGTCACAGTGACCCTGAGCCTGTGGTCACACTGTCGGGGTCCCTGTGTCCAGTATTGGCTGCTCTTTCCTTCTCCCCTCACTGTTACTCCCCTCAGTCTTCCCATCTGCCTTTCACCTTGAGCTGCAGAGGGCTGAAATGGGAAGGGGACCTGGCATAGACACGTTCTACGATGAAATGGGGTTTAAACAAGTGAAGCCAATCACCAGCGTTTAAGGATGGCAGGTTAGATCCAGGTAGAAGTCACTCCACTTCTCTCAGCCTCCTTTTTCCCGGCTCTAAAGTCGGGGCAGGCAGAGCAGCCTCGTCTTAACTCTAGCGAGGATTAGATGTATGGCCAGGAATATATATATTCTTTGGGAACTTGGAAGCTCTATTGAGATCAGTTGCTACTTGCAGTGGAATAACCAAGAAATGATCTCTCTGAGGGAGCTGGCATCGGAATAGTTGCCAAGTAGAAACTAGGTGCTATTTCCGGCATGAAGGGTGCTAGCTCCACCATATTTGAGGTAGGCCCGTGATGTGACTCATAAATCAGTCATATCCTTTGACTCATGAAAAAGCACCTGAGGGAATATCCCAAAGAAGATAATTCAAAAGAAAAAAATTAGCTCTCTGTTATCTCTATGGGAAGCTGTCATTCCCAGCCTGGCCCCAGGGATGGAAAGATTTATCTAGACTGCTTATAAAGAGGTTAATTCCAAGTATGACTAGACGTTGGAGCATGTTTTCCTGTAGAAAATATTATGATTAGCAACATAATTTGCAGGCTCCTTGGAAAAGCCAGGCACCGTAATGTTGTCTATCTGATATAAAAAATGAGGGGAAATATTTCCATGAACCCCAAAAGTCTCTGACCCTCTGTTATGACCTCTTGTTCTTTCGATGGAAGCCATTGTAAGCCCTCAAAGAACAGCAATGCAAGATAGGGCCTGTAACATTGGTTTGAAATGTCATTTAAATTTTATCCCAAATTTCAGTGACCATTTAAGGAAAAGGCAGTCTCTTCAGAAGGGTGGGAGGAGGGGCGCTTTATTTAATTACAGGCCTGTCTCAGAGATATCGCAGGTCCTGTTCCAGACCACTGCAGTAAAGAGAGTCACGTTAGGGTTTGGTTTCCCTGTGCATGTAAAAGTGGTGTTGGCCCTGTAGTATACTCTATTAAGTGTGCAGTAGCATCGTGTCTAAAAAACAATGTACACACCATAGTTAAAAAATACTTCGCTGCTAAAAGATGCCAACTGTTATCCGAGCCTTCAGCAAGTCATAATGTTTTTGCTCACAGTGGGTCTTACCTCCTAATTTGTAAAAACGCGGTTCCTGCAAAGTGCGATCAAGTGAAGCACAGTAAAACGAGGCAGACCTGTGTTTACTTTCACGTTATTCTGAAGGCAACTTATGAGTACTTTTAAGGGTTCTCAGGGTTAATGTTTTTGAGGTTATTTTGCAACTAATTTTATTTCTAAGGTTTCTCTTGCCCTGCAATAGGTATGTCACTGTTCCGCCTGTTTGTCGCTAGCTCATGAGTAAGTTCCTTGGGGGTGCGCGTACAGCTTACAACAGAGAGAGGTAGGAGAGGGGGCCAGTGAGACACTCCAGGACTGGGGGAGAGATTTGCTTATTTAACGGAGCAGCAGTTTGGAAAAAGAAGAGAAGGGGAGGCATTAAAGAGGAACATCGTCTTTAGGAATTTGGGAATTGGCACGGTCTGTAGAACCCACTTCCTCTTGGGTGACTCGCTGGTCTGTAGCTGAGCTGGGACTAAATCCAAGTTTCCTGACTCTCAATTTAAATACATGAGAGAGAGAGAGAGATCCCTAGGGATGGAATTAGTTGACCTAAGTGGAAGAGATTCATAAAGAGCCTTTGGTCTTGACTTCCCTGAAGGAAAAGCAGTAGGGATGAGACACAGTGTCTGATAGATCCCCAGAGCGCCAGCAGGTGGCACCATTGGTCCTGATAGCAGAGTCTGGGAGCCCGTCAGGAGCTCCTGTGAAAGGCTGGCGTGACACCGTCTGTCTGTACTCGCCTGGCCCTCTCTATGCACCGAGAATCTGGATTGCCTTTGTACCTGCAGACACTGCTCAGTCAATATTTCTGAAATGATAAAAGTCACTCTGAACACTTAGAACACAGGTTAAGGAAAAAGAGACTTGCTGAGGACTTACTTGTAATTCTCTTGACCATCCAATGTCTATTATCTTTTGTAGGATGGTGCTTTATTTCACATACAATCCAAGAAATGTGTTCAGGCTGAGAGGACAGCCGTCAGCAACAGTTTTGTGCCACTCTTACGAGACTGCACCAACTCAGAGCATCAGAAATGGTTCTTTAAAGAACGTGTGTCATAAAGTGTCACTGTACCAGGGAGACCAGCAGAGGAGATGGGGGGCCCCCTGGACTTAGCCCAACAGAGACTTAACTAAGTACAGTGGCAGACCCACCAAAAACTTGGCTGCTCTATTTTTATAAGGAAATCACTGTGCAATTTGTGAAAATGATGTGGGGGTGTGGTAAGAATGTAAAGCTTTGTACTTTTCAAGTTTGTTGATTTTGAAAACTTTAACATTGTTCCAAAGTACTCTATTTTCAAAGGATAATCACAAAATGTTAACTCTTGGTTGTCAGAGAATTAAAAGCCTTTAAATATTTTTCTATCAAGACATCTTATTCTACTGTTGTGTCTTTTTATTCCCCCTGGCAAAAAAGTAAATGTTTCATTTTGGTAATTGCAAGGATTTCCAGGTACAAAGATGTTTGCGTGTGTGGAAATTAGACTAATGATAATTTACTTTGATTAAAAACTGATAAGACTTTGAACACTGGGGTAGATTTTTCTCACTGTGGCCTGATGGCCAGTGGGAACATTGTACTGATTCTTTCAGGTCATTGAGATCATCAAGATTTCTTTAATAAAGAGTGCTGTTTGATTACGTTTGCTGTCATCGTCAAACCTCCAGGTAAAATTAATGTTGGCCAAAGAAGACTAACCAAAGCCGAAATCTCAAAGGAACAACTTGATACACTGGACCAATATAAACTTCCACCACATGGGGCGGTGGACTTCGACGATGTCTCGCTGTTGTGTGGCTGGCTTCTTTTAGTAGTTACCACTAGGGCTTGAAAATATGTTTATATCATTTTAAATTTTTAATCACACTTTCATGTCAGGGAGAAATGTAATGTTCTCTATGACGTGCAAGTTTCAAGTTTGTTGATTAATAATATCTGGTTGTTTAAATCTTTTTGTGCTGCAGCAGCTGCTGTGCAAGTTTCTCAGTGAGCTTGGTTTGTGGAAGATCCCACATCCACTTCTGAGATCTTAACAATGTGACGAAGCCAATATGAATGATTTAAAAAACGGGTGAGAACATTGCAGATCTTTGTTTTCACGGCCAATCATATGTGAGAGGTGAAGATGTGTGCAGTTGATTAAAAGTCTCAGCTCGTGTCTCAGGCTCCTTTTTATACCTGTTCTCCTCTCGGAGGGTTCCAGTTAATAATTTCCCAGAAAAAACTCCAATTGACCTGACTTGGACCAATCTGATGTATTTTCACCACTTTGAACTTTAATTTCTTCATCTGAAAAATGGGAATAATGAAAGCAAGCTTATGGGATAGGCATTAGGATGAAATAACGGAGCAGGTGACAGCTTAGCTTAGTTCTTGACATACAGTATAGGTTCATTAAATTTCTGTTTTATAAATGCATTTATAAAATATGAAATGTTACTAACTTCAGTAGGTGTTTATTTAAATATAAATATTAAATATTTTACTGATTTTGTGTTTATGGAATTAAGTAGCTGCTGAACAGGCAGGAACAAGGTCTGAACCCCTCCAGCACAGCTCAGTTCCCTCGTAAGCGTGCTGCAGGGCCACGGCTTCCCCTCCCCTTCGTGCGAGCCTGGAAAACGGGCGAGATGCCCTGCCCAACCTGTCACGGAGGTGAGAGTCCCTGCCTGCACCGCCTGGCCTTCCCGCCCTGTCAGTCTGAGCTCCAAGATGGGATGTGGGAAGACAGTTCAGGCAGACGGAAGATTAAGGTTGACCAAATCCATAACATGTGCGGGGAGGTCACAGGTGAACTTTAGTGGGTGTTCACTGAGCACCGCAGTAATACCTTTGGGTGGGAAGTCACCAGTCTTATTCCTGCCATCAGCATACTGCATTTGTAGTAATTTTTAGGGTGGAAAAAAACATAAAAACACTTTTGGGGGTCAAGGGAAATAAATATTTTCAGAGACTGGGAGGCAGTTCACGATATTTTGAGGAAGATTTCCCTTCACCGATGGGTGAGGAGCCTGGGCCTGGCGGGCCCCGCCCACCGCACCGGAAGGCGCGGATTGGCCTCCTGTTCTGGCCATCTCAGCGATTATTACAGTAGCAATGCAGACAGTGCGGGCTCACTTGAAACTCAGGTTCAGGGGTGCCCGTCCCTGTCATCAGGTACCTGCTTACCACTTGAGAGCGTTCCTTTTTGAAAACTTGTGTAAAGCTTCATTCCTGTTAGTTGAGAATGATTTGTTTTATTGATAGGGCTAAATTCTGGATTTCTTTATGAATTGAGTATATGTTAAAACTTAAATTTCGTGCACTAACTAGCTTCCTTTTTCTCATATTAGAGCGGTGCTTTTCACACTTTAATGTGTGTGGAATCACCTGGCATTTTATTAAAAGGCAGATTCAGGCTCAGTAGGTCGAGGACGGGGTCTGAGATTCCGCATTTCTCACAAGCTCCCATCTGGTACCATTGCTGCTGGTCTGTGGACCGTATTTTGAGTAGCAAGATATTCCAGGGACAGAAGAAAGCTCCTGGTTGGCTGGTTGCTAGTGTCTTACTCTCACACACACACCAGATGGTGTTGTCCCCTCAGGAAACATGACAATGCTGTAGTTGGGGCCAAGTCTATTGGTCTAAAAGATTCTCCCAAACCGCAGGTCCACAGGATGTGGGCCTGGAGTCCCCCGGAGATTTTCTGCTGAGTGTAGCCAATGCGGGGGCTGAGGCCAGTGAAGGAGAAGGTTGGCCGGAGATCCCACAGCCAGTTAGGGACGTGTTTTCTGACAAAAGCTTAGCAGTCAGTGCTCTAAATTTGGCCTGGGGGGGATATTTTTCCTAAAGTGTTCAATTGGTACTCTTTTAAAAATTGTGTCTTAAAAAATTGACTTTGTTTTATTATATCACATTATAAAATAAAATTAGTTATTTATCTTAATAAAAAGTTCTAAAGACTATGCCATATGGCTGTTGTATCATAGCCACAAGGTTTACTTAACAAGTTGGGTTGGAAACGCTGGCCTAATATTTGTGAGGTTTGATGCATTACACACCAGATTTCTCACACTTATACCCAACTTTAGAGTTTCGTTTTCGAGGGTGTTGTTCAACCCTATAAGGTCTGCCGGGTGAGGATGGCTGGGTCCTGTTCACAGCTGCTGATAGGTGTAATCCTAATCATTCCATAAGTTAGGCACTGCACCAAGCACTTTATGTATGTGAGCCAATTTAATTCTCAAACCCAGTAATTTCATTCTCAAAGGTGAAGACACTGAAGCTCAGAGAGGGTAGGGGTCACACAGCTCATCAGTGGCAGTGCTGGGGTTTGAACCCAGATAATCTTACTCTAGAGCTCGCAGGTTACTGCTCTGCCCTTCTGCCTCCAGGAAGGGAGGGGAGGTGACCAGCCTAAGTCACACAGCTCATACACCCTGACCCTGGGCCCTGCCCTCACTCTTAGCCCAGTTACGCCACACTGCCGGTCATAGCATGAGAATTCATAAGTCTGTCCTGTTGGAGAGCAAAGGAGGTCACAGTAGATTCATGTCTCTGGGCGATCACATTTCTTTCAAAAGTGCCAAGTCTGGGGGCAGTATGGGGACAGCCCCTGGGGGTTCCGACCTGCTCCTTTAGATGCAGTTGTTTGGGTGCAATTCCATGTTGCCCGTGCCCACACCCTGCCCTCTTTCTCAAATGGGGCAGGCAGGGGAAGGCAGTATTTGGAGGGTGTTTCTTCAGTTTCCCTTCTGAGATTCTTGCTGGGAAGCCACGGGGCTCACAATCTGTGGCCCAATTGGCTGCAGTTGCTCCATCCAGTACTTACCCGTCTTGAGAGTATCTCAGCCCCTTGGGACTGATAGTGCTGTCCCATCCGCCACGTCATGATTCCTCTGCAAACCTTGAACCTTCTTTTACAAGGCAAGGGTCAGTGGAACTGATTGCTCATCAGAATGTCCAGCGGTTATTTCAGCATCCTAAAAAGAAATTGCCAGATGGTTGTGTCTGTGGGGCAGCTCCAGTTATTAACTCAAGAGTGGTTGCAAAGCACCACTGGATTCTAATTGCCAACTGTTATAAAAGGAAGCAAATTATCAGGTTATACAACGTTAAGTGCCTTTAGAAGTCATGTATTCAACTCCTTCCTCATGCAGAAGTCCCTTCTTGTCCCCAACACATGGTCAGCTGACCCTGGCTTGTCTGCTGCCAGTGGGGGCTGCTGCTCCCTTTCAGGCCATCCTGTCCTCTCCTGTTCCTGGATGGCTTTGTACGAAGCTCAACTCCCTCTACCTGGAGCTTCTCTTACTGCCCTGGGTCCCCCTTGAAGGGCACCCAGCATGTTGCCATATGGCCGTCGCCCAGAGAAGCCACGAGGGAGGCTCTGCATCTGAACCCTCTCTGCTCCAGGCCAACCAACCCTGGGCTCTATCTCCGTGCAGGATATGGTTTTCACTGGAGTTCTGGGAGGGCGTGTGAGATACATGTTTGCATTAAATTTGCTGTGTTTAACCAAAGGTCAAGAGTCTATTTGCCATCCCTGCAGAGAATCTAGGTTCGCTCAGGTTAGCCCAGAAGCTCCGAGGGCAGTAAGATGACTTCAGTGGGCTGGTGGGAGTGGCAATGTGTGTGTGGCTGCAAGAGCGAGAGGGTGTAAGAGAACCTTCATTTTCCGTAATACGAAGTCAATAATAATGGTCCAAAACTGAAAAATCACGCGAGAGCAGGGCTAATGTTATTTGAAATACTAAGGCAAGTACTGGAAGAACTAGCTGGAAATGTTGAGAACAGAGGCCTCTTGGGAGCCAGATCTGAGTGAGGATGGGCAGGGTGGGACAGGGAACTGCTGGCTTTATTATAAACCTTGAGTATTATTAGACTTTTTGAGCTAAGTACATGTACTTAAGCTAAAGTACATTTGGTAAAAATTATCTTTAAAAATTCCCCTAAATGGAGTTGGAGTCCAAACTCTTGTTAGTAGGGAAATAATTAAGGACCTGGGTTTGGCTTTATTTGTCAGGACAGATTTCAAAGAGGTTGGGATTTACAGAAGGGCAAACCTGGATATAAATTCTCTTTGGCCACTTGCTAGCTGGGTGACTTTGGGCAAATTACTTAACCCCTCTGAGCCACAATTCCTTATCTGTAAAATAGAGGCCATGCTAGTGCCTAACTCTAAGAGGGGGCGGGGGGTGAGGGTTAAATGAGATGAGGTGGGCAAGGCCGGGAGCGCAGAGCACCGAGCCAGAATGGGTGCTCGGGGACCGTGTACTGACCTAAGAGCTTGGGTTGCTCCATCCCAGAAATATCCAGGTGACCAGATAGCTGTCAGAAATAACAGCGGAATGTCCTGGATTCCGTGCTGTTTGCTGCCTGAGGCGGAACAAGTGAACAAAGAAAGTTCTGGAAGGTACCCCAGTCCTCCTCCTCTCTCTGCAGGGAAGCTAACTTTTTAACTGTTCTCTCAGAATTCGTTCATCCCTGGGAAAACTTTGACCCCAAGAGCTGAAAGAAGTTTTGAGGGTCATTTCAGTCCAATCTTTTCTCTGTGGAGTGGGGGGTGGGGGGGGAGGGGACTGCCGGGGGACTGCTGGGTCCCTTCATCTTCTGTGCCCGCAGGTAGGATACAGGAGCATAAGCTCTGGCTGCCCTGCAAAGCCCTAGTAGCCCCAGGATACCAAGGTCTTGGGGAGTTTGTCCTGAAGTGGACTGGGCTCAGCTCACTCCTTTTGGAACCAGAAGCTAATGGGAAATAAACTGCCTTTTCTGGGTAAGATTCTAGACAATTCTGGGAACTTGTGTGCAGAACTAATTGATTTATGGGGACCCAGCTGTGGAGAACTGTACAAAACAGGGATCAGAGGAGATACACTCCAGATGTGGCTTCATTAAACGCAGGGGTGGAAGGAACATTGGGGTTAAAAGGCTTCTGAGGTTCATTGGGACGCGGAGGCTTTGAGAAAGTGTGTCCAAGGGCTGGTGGCTTCCAGCTGTTGAGTCCTAGTGGGAGAACAGCTTAGAACTTGCTCATTCTGTCTAACCTCGTGAAACTACAGAAGGGGGCCCTAAGGCTCAGAGAGGGAAGGGGCTTACCCGGCATCACACAGCAAGGGTAGATGAGGCTGGGACCAAAACCCACACTGGCTGCTGCCTGTTCCAATGTCTGTCCCATCACCCAACTTGTCTGCTCCCTCCTGCCTTTTAGAATCCAACCCAAGCCTGTTTTCTTAATTACAAGTTGCGGGAAGGTTTGACTGATGGCGAGTTGCTCAGAGAGGGAGACCTGGCTGAATGACCCCCTGCCCACCTCATGGGCTTCTGAGACCCTTAGCAACATCTTCCATTGGAGCAGCTGGTCCCTGCACTCCCAGAACCGGACTCAGTGGTACTTTGTCAGGTGCCTATTCTCTGTCCTCCGTGGGTGAGAGTAGGGGCGGCCCAAGAGAGGGCAGGGGGATGTTCATCAGTAGCATCACCTCTGTTGGGAATGGATTTCAGTTATTAGAGTTTTGAAAACGAGATTCATCTTTGGTAGGTCTCTGACTACAACGTTCCTGACACGCCTCTTTTTTGTTCTCTTTGACACTTTATATTTTCCAGATTGTTCAAAACTAGATGCTCAGGTGAAAATTTAGAAAGCACACAAGAATATAAATAAATCACTGTTCTTACTAACCAAAGATCGCACCATTTGGAAGTACTGTTGACCCTTGAGCAACGTGGGTTTCAACCGCGTGAGTCCACTTAGAAAGTGGATTTTTTTTCAATAAATACATACAGTGCTATATATGTGTTTTCTCTTCCTTAGGATTTTCTTAAGAACGTTTCCTTTTTCTAGCTTACTTTATTGTAAGAGTGCAGTATATAATACCTAACACATGCAAAATATGAGTCAATCGACTGTTACTGGTCAGGCTTCTGGCCGACAGTAGGCTATTAGCAGTTAAGTTCGGGGAGTCAAAAGTTAGACGTAAATTTTGGACTGCGCAGGGTGAGGGGCGTGGTCCCTCTGATGCTGGATGGTTGAAGGGTCAACTGTATTTTCTTCCAATTTTTAAATCTTTTTATTTGGCCAAAATTGGCTCAATATTGGCTTTTACCAAGTGAACATGGTTCTGTCCTTTAGGGAAATGCAGAATTAGTCTCCTGCCTTTGTGCATAACAGGGGTTCAGATGCATGAAGACAGTAGGCGTCTGTAGGTTTTTCCCAGCTCTGGGAGGACACCTGAACTTCATTGTAAATGCCACGGTTTAAACAACAGTTACCATCATTGCCATTTATTAAGACTGCACTGCTTATATGCCACTGACTAATAGGTTTTCATACATTACCTTATTTAACCTTCTCAAGGTAGGCGCTAGCTACCTTGAGGAAAAGGTAGTTTCTAGCTCCAATTTATAGGGGAAGAAAACGAGGCTTGGTGAAAATGGGTTCCATTTGGGCTCACAGGAACTGAGTTCAGGGAGATTATCACCTTTCATCTGGCCTCTTTACCCTTATAAACGCAGCCAAATGACACAGCAGCTTTCCTGACAGCCTTACTGACACTGACCCTTAAATGTCTTTACGTCGTTCCTAACAAATCCCCCTCCTTCGCTCTGGTCCACAAAAACCTTCCCCTCCACCTATGATAATTTCTCTGAGGCAACATGACTCATGGAGAATTCCTGGCAACAGTATTTCCAAAAACAAAAACAAAAAACACCCTTCTAGCACAGCTCCTGGCACGTAGTACTCACCCAGTACCTGGTTGCCATTATTACATAAGGTGGATGACACTGTTTGGTTCCCGGGGTTTCCCTCTGTTCCCCAGAGGACACAGCCAAACGAT
The DNA here is from genome assembly GCA_004026545.1 of Mormoops blainvillei. Lineage (NCBI taxonomy): Eukaryota > Metazoa > Chordata > Mammalia > Chiroptera > Mormoopidae > Mormoops > Mormoops blainvillei. The sequence goes on along the minus strand of PVJD01000095.1, from coordinate 180,348 downwards.
GTGCTAAAAGTAGCATGGTCCACTGTGGTTGGTCTTGGAGGTAGCTTCTAGAAGCATCCCTCCTCTCCAGCTATTGGCAGGAACGAGAAACCAAGATGCTTCCTTGAATTTGGGTTTATCTGCCTCATGCCCGGCCCTGCCCTTCCCTTCCCTGGGGTCTCATCACCCCACTCTTTGCTGGCGTGGCAGGTCTGCCTGTCTTCGGCGAGTCCCGCCCCCCGCCAGCCTTGGAAACGGTAGCATTGCAGCGAGCCTTGCTGCTGCTTCTGCTCCTGGTGCCTCAGGCACGGTGCTCAGAAGAGACATTCCTCAAAGCGGGTGGAGCTGTCAAAATGGATTTTAAAATATGGGTTGTATTTTATTTTAATTTTTGGTTGCTTTCTAAATTTGATCACAGTTGCGTCTTGTTCTAAAACGAGAGAAAGGAAGCAGCTGCCCTCCGGGAGGTTCCAGAGAGAAGGGAGGAAAGCCCTCAGCCTCTCTGCCGATTGTTCTGCTTCCTTCCTGAGGGCTCGGCAGAAGCCCTGTGGGAGTGGAAGGGCACAGATGTGGACCTGAAAATGCCCGGGAGGTCTCCCTGACCTGGGAGCTTCAGGTAGGGCCTACCGTCACCAGCCCATGACAAATCACCAAGGCTACTGGCCCCTACATGTGCAAGAAACGCAGGCATTCCCCACCCCAGCATTCCCACCCCGGCAAGTGAAAACCACTTGTACCCAGACAATTATGACTCAAGGTTGGCACGGGGAGGTGGGAGGAGCCCGGAAAAAGGGCCAATCTCGTCTTCATTATAGAGAAGTGCCATCTGTGCTGTTTGTAAAGGCTGAGCAGGCTGTGGATAGGAAGGGGGAAGGTGGTCCAAGGTGAGGCAGCTTGGCCAGGAATGGTGGGTAGAGGTGTGATTACAATGTGGGGAGGGAGGCTGGGGAGGTGAGGCCAGGTCCTAGCTGGGTCCACATATTGCGGTGGGACAGGGCGGGGGCGGGGGGTATTGGACGACAAGCTGAGGAGTTTAGGCTTCAACTTGGAGGCGAGGAGGAGAAATGGTCTCTGCAGTCAGGACAAGATTGCAGCTGGCCCAGGAGCAGTTTCCTCCCATTGCATCACCCTTCCTCGAATGGCCATCCTTCACGAGTGAGCTGCAGAGGGCTGGGATTCTATCACGCTGTGTGGTTTGGCTTCTGTCCCCAACCCTGCTAAGGTCAAGGATATCTTGTTTGCAAAATCCCTTGAAAAGTTTTTTCCTCATGTTTCTGCGTCTCCCACTGCCTTAGGCCGGCTCTATCCCTGTCTCCTATTGGCACTGTCTCCCCTGTGGCTCTCGTCCCCACATTTCTTATTTCCCCACTCACCCCAGACTCTCCTCAGCAACTTCTGTGGGCTTCCTCTGCCACATTCTTGAGCCACGTTCTCTGGGATGCTGTGGGGTCCTCTGGTGGCCTCTCACCTTCTCTCTGGTTGATTTCAAACACAGGTGTGGCATTATAGCTAGCAGTTATCTGTGTCTATCCGTTAGGAACTGTATTCAGCTGCAAGTATCAGAAACCCGAAAAACGAATGGACTTAGTTTAAGTCCTTAATGGACTTAGAGGCTTTATTTTGCTGATGTAAGAAGAAAGAAGACGTCCAGAGTTAGGCTGATGGGGTGGCTTCATGGTGCTGTCAGGGATAGAGGTTTCTTCTGTCTTTCCAGTCAGCCGTACTTAGCATGCTCCTGTCACCCTGCGGTGATAAGATGGTCGCACCCCTCCAAGCACTGAGTTCGTCTCATTGCAGGAGGAGAAGAGTAAAGGGTAAAAGACCTTAGCTGAGTGTGTCCCTCATTAGAGGCCTTCCCCATCTTGGTATCAGTCAGTTATTGCCACAGTAACGCTCAGTAACAACTGCCCCACGACTCAGTGTAACGAGTCAGTTCGGGCCAGGCTCGGCTGGGCAGCGCGCCAGTCTCGGATCAGCTGTCTTGGCTCGAGGTCGGCTCCAAGTGCACTAGCTCTGGGACAAGGCTGAACAAGCAACAATTTCCCAGGGCGGGCTCTTCTAACGTCAAGTCATCAGGACAAGGAGCGAGCCAAACTGCAAACAAGTTTAAGGTCTCTGCTTATTCCTTCTGCTAACTTTCCGTGTTTAATCACATAGCTAAGCCATCAATGGGCAAGCACTCACACTTGGCGCATTGGAGAGGGGGAGAACGCACATTTGTTGAGTAATAATCCACACGAAACAGTCTCACTGTTCAGTCCTGTGTCAGGTCATCCCTTATCTGCAAAGGAACTGAGAAGCGTATTTTTTCTGGTTGGAACACTGCCATCCTAGACAAAGCAGAAGTTCCGACGGTACGGACGGAGCGGAGAATGGAAATCGGGATGGCATGCTTTGACAGGAGCTTTCTCAATAGTCATGGCCCAGGAGCCACCAGGCAAAACACAGTGACGTTAGAGGCCATGTTGGTTTGCAGTGACACTAAAAACCTTATCTTTGGGAAGCCACCAGGACAGAGAGACAGGCCATGTCACAAGACATAGGGGGCCACCTAGTCCCTTCTCTTCCTGTGACATTTCACCGACTGACCTCCCAGTACTGTCCTAGGTCCCACTGTATGATGGCACGGGGAGAACTTTACCAGGAGGGTTGGGAGGAGTCATCAATATTGTTCCCATTTGGAGTTGCTTGTCTTCTGTCTCCTAGTGAGATGTCAGCCCATGTGATTCCTAGCACATGCTTGTCAGCCCTGGAGAACCTGGCTCTGTCGTGTGGCCTGGCACCAAGGCCTGGCATCGATCTATTATCTCCTTTGCAGCATCAATGACTCAGATCACTATCAAATATATTCAGGTCCTAGTATCAACTAATGAAGAGGAAGGTGCAAAATAATCTAAGGCAAGAAAAGAGAGAGAGAGAGAGAGAGAGTATGGTAAGGCAGAGGCTGGGGCTGCTCCACTGCCTAACCCTGAGGAGCACAGGGAGGAGGGGGCTTTCACTAGACCAGACTTGCTGTTCCTGAGGCAGGGGGTCCACAATGGCTCCCAGGGTCCGTGGCATTCTGAAGCCTCTTGCTCGCCGCCTTCGCGCTGGCGACTTGCAGATGTCTCTGCTAGCGGGGTCTTTCCCTAGCCTGCTTCCTGCTGAACACCTCCCTCTGCTTGTCCCATCGACTCGGCAAATAATGCATTCTCATCTGACTGTGAACCCTGACACTAAGAAGGACTCCTGGGGGCTAACTGGACTAAAATTTAAAAATAAAGTAAAATAAATAAAGCAGAGCCTAGCAGCCATTTCTGCACGGGGGCCTCTCACGCAAACTGCACTTCACAGAGAAGGCTTTGCGCTAACCTGCCTGCCTCCGTGCCTTTAAACGACCTGCCAGGTGTGTTTCTGCCATCCGAGGTAGCCCTTATAAAGGAGTTCCTGGAGTCCTGTTTCAACCAATAGGACTGAGATTTTCCCCATCCAATTGGAGCTGCAGAGTTCCGACCAATCAGAGTGGCTCTATTCTGACCAATCAGAGACCAGGGGTAGGGATTTCTGGCTATATAAGCCAGCTCCTCTTTGCCTCCAGCAATAGTTTCCACTGAAGACTGAGGGTGTTGGTTCCCAGGCTGGGGCTGAAACACCGATGTCTCACGAGAGCCGAGCAGACCTGTGACCAGGGCGGAGTGCAGCTGCCTAGCTGAAGATGCTGTTTTCACGGCTGTAACGTAGCACTATTGAGCTGTGTCCATAGCAGTGCTACTTTTACAGCCATGCCATGTTACTGTTGAGCTGTTGGCACTAAATAAAGTTTCCTTCTTCACCACTCAGATTGGGGATTCCTGTTGGCATTGAATTAATGCCAATTACCATCAGCTGACAAACTTTTTCCCCCCTAACCTGCTATTCTTCCTCCCCATGCTGTCCGCAAAGGTGAAAAGAGGTGATTTATCTCCCTGGCTTCTATTTCTCTTTACTCTGGCAAGAGCTCCAGTGTTTCCTCAGGAACTACCTCTTCCCCTGTTGGTCTCCGTGGTTTACATGGCTCCACCGAAGCTCATGGATCAGGTCCAGGTCAATTAGCACACGCATAGAGATTGCTTCCAATTAGAGAGAATCTCAGAACTTTCATGGAAACGCTAGGACACAAGCTCTTGTTTATTTCTATTGAATTTAAATCTAGAAGGATATAGTTCAGAGAGGTACTGGCAGCCATTTTGTGGCCATGAGGCTGGCAGTTACCTGTGGAAAGAACTGTCACGAACAGAGCCAGCACAGAGTACCAGAGCCAACGATGGAGAGAGACTATACTGGTGATGTGGTTTGAACCTCTGGATCCAGGTGGGCCTCAAGTGAGTGAGATTTACCCTCACACTGTTCAGTCAAAGGAACCAGTACACTCCCCCTTTCCTTTTTTTAAAGAAGTCAGTCCGATTAGGTTTTCGGCCAGTTGTAACCAAGTGTCCTGCTATGCCTATCTCACTGAATGGCAGCACGATTTGTTCGTGCAGGGGAGCCAGAAACATGGAGCTCATCTTTAGATCTGCACATCCAAGGGGCACTGAAAAGTTCTAAGTCCTGTGTCATCTCTTTAGCTAGTCCCCACCCTGCCATCCCCACTATTATTGCCTCAGTTCAAACCCATGTCCTCTCTTTCCTGAGCCATGGTGTAACCAATAAAGTGGTCTCTAGTTCAGAGTAGCTGTCTCAATTTCTCCGTCTCCCTACTTGGCAGTGTGGTCTTTCTAAAAGCGAACCTGGCCATGGCCCAGTGATCAATCACTCCGCAAGTTCTCTTGGTTCACGGAAAGAATGACCTGGCTCTAAGTGCTGTCAGTGGCCCTGGCAGAGTGGGTGTGAAATTGTGAAGTAGGCAGAACCTGTCTTTGCGGCCTCTTTCCCCCTTGGGGTGCGGTCCCCAACCCCTGCTTCACTGGCTGAGCATGGCACAGACCTGCTCAGACGGGCCAGGCCCGCAGATCCGGAGGACCGTGCGGTTCTGAAAGAGCAGCCAGGAGTCCCGGTTTCCCTTGCCTAGCGTGGCAAAACCGGGGGCCCTGGGGTGGAAGGAGCCTGCCAGGCCTTCACCTCCCTTCCCTTCCTGGGCCTCCTCTGCCCGTCGTAGCTTGATCTCTGGAGTCAACCAAGTTCAGAAGGTGCGAGTGCGGCATTGGCATGTGATAGAAGGACCAGGTGGGGCACAGGCCTGAGGGTTAGCCTGATTTGAGCTTCCCGCTTGCTGAGGGACCATCTCTGAATCGGTCAGACCACCTTCAGGGACATTTAGCCTGTGCACTAGGCCCCACACCTAGATGGGCCCACATTTTGTTCAATGCTCTACTGTTATCATCTTAAAATCCTTAATACTTTTGAACAAGGGGCCCTATGTTTTCATTTGGCAGTGAGCCCCACCAATTATGTGGCCTGTTTTGGTCTTGCTCTCCCCACTTGTGTAAGAAGATGCTGGACCAGAGGACCAGAGGAGACGCCTCTGAGCTGAGGTCCCTTCCAACTGATGACAGAAACATGTGGTCCTCTGGAGGGGCTGTTCCGGGGCTGCACATGATAATGTCCCCTCAGGAGGTCACCTACAAGCTGCCAGATGTCAACAACTCCAGCCAAAGCAGCCTGTCCTCTGAGGTGGGAAATGAGCTAGACCTTTGACCCGGGACCTGTGCCCAGGACTGAGGGCCACCAGACTTTCCCTCTTCAGTCACCCATCCAGCTTTAGCACCTGTTTGTCCCCTCACTACTCAACGTGTGGGCCATGGACCAGCAGCCTGGGTGTCACCTGGGAGCCCGTTAGACATGCAGGCTCTCAGATCTCACTGCAGACCTAGTGAACCTTGTGCGTTTTAACAGGCTCTCGGGGTGATTCTCAGGCACGTTAAGCCTAAGAAGCTCTGTTGAATTCTCATTAAGGTCATCCACTGGGCCCCAGAACTGGGACAGAACTGCAAAGAGATGTAGACAAAGGCACAAAACTGGAGCGATTGGGGTGTATTAGTTGGCTTGGGCTACCGCGCAAAGTACCACAGACATGTTTTCTCACAATCCTGGAGGCTACAAGTCTAAGATCAAGGCGTTGGCAGGGTCGGTCGGTCCTGAGGCCTCTCTCCTTGGTGTGTAGATGGGCATCTTCTGTCTCTGTGTTCATGTGGTCTTCCCTCTCTGCTGCTCTGTGACCTCTTATTTTCTTATAAGGGCACTAGTCATTGGATTAGGACCCAACCCAATGAATTAAACCTTAATTACCTCCTAAAGAGTGATCTCCAAATACAGTCGCATTCTGAAATACCAGGTCAGCTATGGAGGACTTGAACACATGAATTCTGGGGGGGACTCACTGAGCTCCCACACAGGGTGTATGTAGGAGGGACGGAGAACAGGAGCCGTCAAGCTCCTACCCTGTGCCAGGCTTGGAACAGGGTGCTCTGTGTGTGTTTTTCTCACTGAGCTCTCCAAACAGCCCTGAGAGGTACAAGGTGAGTCATAAACACTGTCCAGATTCTTCTGTGTGTCAACATCAGACCAGGCATGTTCAACATCGTCCCACTGAGTCCCCACAGACACTCTCCTTCTTGCACTCACATAGTGGAAACTGAGGCCCAGACAGGAGGACAGATGTGCTCAAGGTCACTCAGGGCGCTGGTGCCAGAGCTAGGACCAGGACCCAGTGTCTGATCTCCGTCCTCGCCCCTCCCTTTCCACCACGCTCCATGATTCCTCGGGGACGGCCATATTACAAGTCACTTTACATTGACATCATATCCAATATAAAGGGGAGGGTCTCTTACTGTGGAAGACAAAAAGCAGTAGGAAGAAGCATAAAATGGAATCTGCTGACTGCTGGGAAGCCTCAGAGGAAAGCTGGCAGCCATCCCGGGCAGTGGGTCTGGGGTGTGACAAATGGGGGATCCTGGGCTCTTGGCGGTTGGGGGTGCTAGGACACTCCAGCCTCGGGGCGGGGAGGAATGTCTGCTTTGAGCTTGCCAAGTGGGAGGTTTGTGTAGTTGGATTTCATGGCGCACACCATGGGACACTCAGAGTGCCCTCTTCAGTCCCAGACAGCCCTCACTTCCTTCTGTCACTCCCTTTCACTAAGTCCTGCTGGTGACAGAGGTGAGAAGATAAAAAGTTACGTCCCAAGATTTTGCCTTTCTCACCAATGTTCAGCTATGGTTCTTTCCTCGCCGGACAGGGCGTCCAGACCTTCCCCCCCGTCTGGCCCCAGACATCCTTTCGTTTCTCAGTTTCTCAGTGTTCCCATTAAGGCTGGCCCCCAGAACACAGCATTCAGGAGCAGCCTGTTCGGCCCCGGGAAAGCCCACCCCTGGATGTTAGCCTCGGTGAGTGCAGCTTTGGGGACAGATGTGAAACAAAGTAGAAGTAGTGAGCTAGGGCTCAGCTCAGACCTCATTTCTTCTCCCTATAAATAGCTGCCTGGTCAGCTTCCTTTTCCTCTAGGATCTGGGAGTTTTAAACTGAAATCCGCAGCGAGACCACATATTCAGGTGTCTGCCCCATTCTCACTGCCCATCGTGCCCTTGCTCAAAGACTTTTCCACCCCTGAGCCTCAGTTTTCTCATAGGTTTGTTGAAATGGCCAAATATACAATGAAAATACTAGAGCTTTGAAAATATGTAAAAACAAAACAAAACAAAACCCCAAGCAAACAAAAAATGCTTTCTGTTAGTTGTTATTTTGGAAAGGTTTCTGGTTGTTTCCAAAATCCATTTGTCCCTTTTTACATAGAAATGGAACTTTCACCTTGGCACATATATGCTCAGTGCAAGGCCACAAATCCCAGCCTGCCTTGCGTCAGGAGGGGCCCTGGCAAGTGCAGGGTGGGCAATGCACTCAAAATCCAGTTGTGCCCTTAAAAGGAGGGGTGTGCCGGGGCCCTCCAAGTCCACGTAACAAGATCACTGTGGAGGCGTTATTGGGTGATGGGGAACCCAGGAGGGCAGCCACCACTATGGCTTGGGTAGAGAAGAGAGAGGGAGTCCAAGGGCTATTGTTCGAGTTGGTCCATGAGGGTTGAGTAGAGGTTCTCCAGAAAGAAAAGATAAGGAAGTCATGGCAACCTCAGGAAACAACTTGTGCAAAGGTGCCAGGTGTGGAGAACCCCAGGCTCCCTGCTGTGAGGGTGGGGGCCACGGATGGGAGTAGGGGTGCGAAGACGGGGCTGCTCAAGGACTTGCTTTGCTACCGAGTGCCCAGCCAGAGATTTACTTCCCTCTGACGAGCTCTGAGCAATGAAGAAACAACAGCTTTGCACCTCATGTATTTATTTCCTCCACTTTCCTCACATATCTCATCTCCTCCCTTGAATAAGATGCCTCCTGGTTTCACTTAATTTCCACAGGAAACTGGAAAGAGCAGATCTGTCTAAATTTCCCCTAACTCACTCCAGATTTCCAAGGTCAGAATGTGGACCTTGGGAAGCATGGTCTCTGTAGGGTCAGAGGTGACAGCCCCAGAAATGGCGGACTCTCTTAGAGCCCCCTGTGGCAGCCAGCCCCAGCGCCAGTTCCCTGAACAATACAGATGTTCGGCAAGAATTTCGCTGGGAGCAAAACCAGTGACTGAGACGGCCCCTGGAGAGGGGAGCGCAGGACTGGTTCCCATGGGCTCCTGCCCAACGTGCGTTCCTGAGTTTAATGTTCCTGGGAGAAGGGCCACCAGCGAATGCTCCAGCTCCCACACCAGCTGGTCCTCGGAAGACAGCTTTTCCTCACATGGCCTTGGCCACTCCCAGCCACAGGGACATTGTTTTGTTCACAACCAGCTGGTCATGACATTTATTTAGGGGACACTTTCTCTTCTGCCACCCACAAGGAGGCAGCTTAGCGCAGGAGAGGGAGCAGAGATGGGCCTCTAGGGTTGGGGTTCCAGCCCTTGGGATATCTGTGGGTGACCCAGGTGGCATCCAAGGGTGATGCGTGGGCAAGGTGTGGACTTTGGGGACAGGCAGATGAGGTGCGGGTCCTACCTGAGCCCCTTGCTGGTCACGTAGTCCAGCCTGGGAGGTCTCTCACCTCATAGCCTCAGTTTCCTCATCTGTGACTGAGGAAACGGGACCAGGTCACCTCTGAAGGTCCCGAGGGCTTCATGATGACAGGTAGGGCCCTCCCGCCCTCCCCAAGGAGTTGAAGAAAAGGGTTTTATTCCTTCTCTTGTGTCAAAGTATTCTGCCTGTCGAACACAAGCAGGGTCAGCACAAAAGAACTGGCCTTCATGAGTTACCCTTCTCCCCCGCCCTCGCCCAAGTCTCCACAGATCAGCAGCCTATTTTTTCTAAAGCATTGGATGACTCCTTGAGGTGTCCTCCAGGGCCTTGTGGGATCCAGCCCCTCCTGACACCTCTCCTCCAATTGCTCTGGCCTCTCACTCACTCTGGCCCCTCTCAGGCCCTTAAATGGAACGTCTGTGGCCTCCTTTGGATCTGGTCCCAGTGGTGATGCGAAGGGGTGACTGAAGGTAAAAGAGAGGGGTTAGCTCCTACAGGGTCTTCATCTACTTTCCCAAGGACACTCCAAAGACCTTGATCTACATAAAAACAAGGTGCTGTTGGTTTATGACAATGTCAAGGTCCCTGGGTCCCCCTTTCAAGATGCTGCTCTGCACCAGGTCCCCATGGGGACGTTTCCTGGGCCTGGAAGGCTCCAGCCCTTTCCACTCGCTTCTGCTGGCTACTTCTCATCTTTCAGATTGAGTGTCAACATCACTGTCCTCAGTGGCATTGGCTGATAACCTGTGGGTTCCCCTTCTTGGTACCTCTCACCTGGTACTTCAGAGAACTCACCACAGTTGTAATCATAAACTCATCATCTCCGAGAGGCGAAGGGAGGAAGCGAAGGACTTGGAGGTGTCTTGTTGATTTGGCCACAGAGGGTTATGGTGACTCTGACAAGAGGAGCCCCAAAGGGCTGGAGGGTTAGAAACTAGAACGCAAGGGAGTCAGCAGGACGTGGGGAAGGGCAGACTGTGAGCATTACATACTGTTTTTAGACACTAGTACAGGGAAGAGAGGAAAGATGACAGTAGCTACTCCTTACCATCACATCAAAATTAATTTGGAAATGTTTCTAAATAAGAAAAATGATTCATCTACCGGATGGGTAGCAAAATAAGATGCCTCATCTTCCTGTCTTACTTCTCACAGAAAAGTATGATGTCAGAGTTGAAGGGATCTCAAAGACCAGAGGTTCCAACACAACCCTGTCATTTGATAGATGAGGTGCCTGAGGCTCAGAGAGGGGCTGGGACTTGCCCAAGGTCTCACAGCACAGGAGGGTCAGAGCCAGGTTTTGAAGCCAGACTTCTGTATGCCCAGCTTGGGGTTCTTTTTCATGTCTTTCTTCTGTCCTTTCCCCAGGATATGGGGAGGATAGTTATTTTTAGTTTATTTAAAATGAGTAAAATGGGTAATGCTTTCCCCCCCATATATCAGATCCCAAGGAGGTCTGTGTAAGAGCTAAATGGGATAGGAAATGGCTTCACAATGAAAACAAAGATTCCTTTGAATATTAAAAGCTCCAGGGTGAATCCCGAATGGGCCTGAGTGACGAGTGATGAGGACCAGCTCCCCTCGCCGCGCTGACTGGGAGAGAAGGCTGGGTAGGGCTGTACGCGTGTGTATGCATTTGTGTATGCATGTATGTGTGCGTGTGTGCGTGTGTGTGCGTGTGGTACCAGCTCCTCTGTAGGGTGATTCCCTGAGCACCAGGCCAAGCATCTCAAAGCCCAGGACCTCCCTTCTGCCTCTCCTCCTCCTTCTCCTCCTCGTTCTCCTTCTCCTTCCCCTTCCCTTTCCCCTTCCTTCTTATTCTTCTAAAAATATTTTACTTTTAGAACAGTTTTAGGTTCACAGAAAGATCCAGTGGAAGGTTTAGAGATTTCTCATCTACCTCCTGCCCCTGCCCCTGCACAACTTTCCTGATTATCCGGCACCAGAGTGGTACCTTTGTCGCAGCTGATGAGCCTAAGTGACACATCATCCTCACCCAAGTCAATGATTTACATTAGGCTGCCCTTGGAGTTGTACATTTTAGAGATTTTGACAAATTTATAATGATGTGACCCTGAGCCTCCTCAATACCTTATATTATTATTATTGTGAAAGACACATAAAATTTACCATCTTAAATATTTTTATGTGTATATGATTGTAAGTACATTCATGTAGCTGTGCAAACATCATGACCATCCATCCCCAAATCTCATCTTGAAAAATAGAAATTCTGTCCCCATTAAAAACTAACTCTCCATCATCCCCGCCCCCAACCCCTGCAACCATCATTCTTCTTTCTCTCTATGAATCATACACTCATTTGTCTTCTTGTGACTGACTTTTTACACTCTCAACACCTCTTTGAGTGTGCTCTCTGTCCCCCAATTCTGCCCTTAGGAATCCCTGCTTTTGGCAAAAGATTTGATTCTCTGCTGAAGAGGAAAAATTACCTCTGGGAAAAAAACCCTTTGGGATTTATTGGCTCTTTCTCTTTAATGCTTATCAGTGGATGATTTCCTGAGATCAGGTTTTGATGGGAGCAGGGGCAGCCCTGGTTGAGTAGGAGAGAGAAGAGGGAGAGACATTAATGACAGAGAAATAAAATTTTTTTTCTGCTTGAAAAACAGTTGTCGGGATGATTGTAAGTGAACCTGTGTAATTAGTTTTATGACATAGTCATGTCCTAAATTTATGTGTCTGGGTCTGTTGACCTCATGTCTTGCTTGACTTGATTCCTTATGGCTGAGATGAACTCTAATGACTGCTAGTGGTAACCATTGTAATACACTTGTGTTTGGGTTACATTTTATGATTTTGGAATAGGACTTACCTCATTTTTTGAATGGGTAAACTGAGGCTCAGCAAAGTGAAGGTTCTAGAATCACTTGGTAGAGCCAGATCTAGAACCCGAGTCTCTAGTCCAGGGCTCTTCCCATGGCTCCACATTTTGTTGACACTTATTAGCTTAACATATCTAAGGGTGACATTTATTTGTGAATGCAAGGTCCTCACTCCTTGCCTACCCACCCAACATCCCACTTGATGTCAGACCCAATCTTTCTCCAAGATGATGTGTCACCACCCAGATGCCCAAATTAGAAACCCAGGAGTCAGTCGTCCTTGACATTTCCCTCTCTCTTGTTCCATATCCAATTTCCAATTAAGTCCTGTGGTTTTTAATTCCTGAATATGTTTCCAATCTCCCCACTTCTCTGCAGTTCCGGACCACCGTAGTCCAAGTGTCTGTCTCTAACCTGGAGTTGACCCTTTATATTGTTCTGCTGTCTTTTCTGTTCCTCTGTGATTTCTTGGGAAATGTGGATTTGAACAAAGTTAATCAAATTTCCGCATTATAGGATTTCTCAGAGCCTTTGGCATGTTAATCACGGTCACAGTGACTCCTCAAGGTGGGGGATTGTGTATTTTACATGCCCTAAACTTACTCAATCATTCTTAGACTCCTGCAGTCCATCTCTGCTCTGTCCCTGCACCCGGTCGGCACACTGAAGCCAGACTGATCTCTGCTGACTACCAAACTGATCGTGTTGCCCTCCCCACACCCTGCCTTACCAAACTGCCTTTCAGGTTCTTGGATGTGATAGGACACACCATCGGTGCCCCCACCCAGCTCCCCTGCACCATCTCCAGCTGCAGCAGCGTTGACCGCTGAGGCTCACAGCTGCCTCTTCTGGGAAGCCACCTACCAGGGAGACTAATTTCCCCTACCCCCCAGAACATCTCATAACCAATGATGACTTGGTGGCTGGTTCACAAAAGGCTGCCCACCCTCGCCTGAAGGTGAGAAGATCTGCTATTCACTGTACGCTCCCAAGCCAGCTGTGGATCAGGACCCAGTTGGACTTTACAGGACAGTACATTCATGATACATTGGTTCTCCTCCCTTTCTGCCTCCCTGACCCCCTGCAGGTTTCTCCTGAAGAGCATTCCCTGGATACTTCCCTGTGTCAGCTGCTCTTCAGAGCTCTGTAAGACAGTTGCCGTGCCCTCAGCCACCAGAGGGATCCTTGCTTGCTGTCTTTCACTTCTTTGCCTTACTCTCTCATCAGCAGGTCTGTCAGCCCCTTGGGACTGCCAGCTCCACGAGGGACCATGTCTGTTTCTGTCCAGCCCTCCATCCCCCACACCTGGTATGTGTTCAAGATTTGTCAAATGAACAGTTAGAAAGCACCGTAAATAAACAGAATGCAAATAAAACATATTTGTAAAATATGGGAGACAGCAAGTTACCATCGAGAACATAATCAAAGCTTTTGCCAGTAAGGAGAGGCAAACATCTTAATACAAAAAAGAACATGAGTGGACAATTCACACACATAAATAGAGGTGATTTATGGGAAAGTACATTAATTAAAAACTAGCAAATTAAAACAATAATTGAAAGAACATTTTTTTGACTACTGGGTTACCCGAGGTTTATTCTTAAAACACCATCACACTGGCAAGGGGGTAGGAATCAGGCATTCTCATACATGGCTGGTGGGAAGACTATCATCAGAATATAGCTCCCCAGGGCACAAAGTTTGTCTGTTATTCACTGTGGTATCCCTAGCTCCCAGGGCTGTGCCTGGCATTTGGGCATCTCTTAATATTTGTTGAACAAACAGAAGGCAATTTAGCAATACCTATCAAGAAAGTTAAGTTTTTCATACCCCTTGGTCTAGTAATTCTACTTCCTAAAGAAACCCTTAGAGAGTGGAGTGAAGATATTTCTATAAGGACACTCATTTATAAAAATCAGAAGACTGGAAACAAACTGTGTCCACAGTCTGGTGACTAGTGAGTTTAATTTTGGCACAGCCACACTGAACAATCTAATATAACTGATAAAAATGACATGTTTGAAGAATGTTGGGTATATAGGATTAGGTTACTGATAAATGCTAAATGAAAGAAAATATAAGATTATATGTACAACACGATTTCAATTTTTGTTTAAAAAATTGTTAATGGTGGGTTGCAGTGATTTTTATTTACCTCTTTATTTTCTAAAATTTTAACACTGAATATGTATTACTTTTATATTCAGAGAAAAAATCTTCGAAAAAGATAGCATGGTTAATAACAAAACTGTGGGCAGCCAGAAAAAGTAGGAGTAACTTATAGTAGTATTTTTTCCCATTCATACTCTTAACAGATCATTTAATGGTGGATTAAGGAACACAGCTCTGTGATTGAACTGGCCTGTTTTTACTTAGACAACAATGAGAAGTAAATTTTGTGTTGCTGGAGACAATTTGCGTTGTTTTCATGTTCTTAGTGTATATTTTTTCCATGACCTGAAGAATTTTTTAAAATTTCACAACCCCTTTGGCTGGAACTGATTTCTCTTGTGGCTCCTGGGGTCTGTAAAAGTCATTAGGATGCGACATGGCATTGACCTTTATTCTTTGCTTTGCCCAAAGAATTTCCCTGTGGTTGGCTCAAGGTTTCCAAGAGGGAAGCAATCAAATGACTTAGTACAATGGCATGGATTCTCGCCCCTGGGCTTATCTTGATCAGGAGGAAGTAGATACAAATTTAGAGCATGGAAAGACCCAGATGTTTAAGACCATCACACAGAGACAGCCTTAACCCATCAGGGTTTTGCCCTGCTCACCACTCTTCATATATCAGGTTGTACCTATGTTGACACAGAGCAAAGGAGTTTTGGGTTCTCGTTTCCTCTTTGCAGGAGAACTGTCCTGTCTTCTAAGTCCATGCAAAGCTTCTTTCCCCGCAAAGGACCCAGGGCACATTTGTTGGCTCATGTTAGACTTTCCATTACCTCTAAGATGGAGCCTGGGATCCCGAGTCTGGTAGCTGAGGCTCTTCACCACCTGCCCCCTGCCCCCCTCTCCTGTTCTTCACCCCCACTGCAGTGAGAGAATAGCATTTCACAGAGCAAACTCCAGGAATGAAGAACAGACCTGGCCCCCGGGGAGACAGAAAGCAGCCACACAGAGAATACATCTGGCTAGGAGGTGGGTTTGAAGACCAGGTAGGCTCTTATTGGCTGAGTAGTGATCTTGGAGAAAATATTTCATGCCTCCGTGCCCTAACCATTTCCTTTGCTAAAGGTGTATAATAATAAGAATAAGAATACCAAATTCATATGGTTTATGTGAGCTTTATATTATTCGATATGTGTAGAGCACTCAGTGCAATGCCTGTTGTATAGTTAGTGCTTAATACACGCAAACTCTTCTGTTCACTTATTCATTCACTTGGAAACATTTTGCAGGGTTCTGACTAGGTTCTGGGCACTCTGCCAGGTGCTGAAAATTTAGAAGGGGATAATGCACAGTCCCTGGCTTGACCCCAAGAAACCCATAATTCGGTGATGGTGATTCAGTGGGAACAGGCCAACATAACAGCTTCAGGCACCATGTTCCAGAAACCCTGGTCTCCTCTCCTTTCCCAGACACATCACACACCTTCATGCTTTGTGTCTTTGCTCATTTTTTCCTATGTCAGAAAAGCTTTCCTTCCTCCTTTGCCACTTGAAGACTTTCCACATGCAATTTAAATGTCATCGACATTGTGCAGGTTTCCCCGACTCCCAAACCAGAATCATGACCTTGCCCGCACCTCTGAAGTGCTCTGTACAAACTGTCAGGGCTGGTTGTATTGGAGTGTCTCCCTATAGACTGTGAGCTTCTTGAACCTGGGTTTCTACTTGACCCATGTTCATGTCCCAGTGTCTGACACAGGGCCAGGAACATGGTAGATGTTTAGAAAGCATGAGTTGGTTGAATATATAATTGAAGGGGCATCTGATATCATAATTGAAACTTCTGCATTATTAGGGGAGACAAGGACGAAAGGTGTTCCCTTTCTGGTACAGTATGTTATGAGGCTATAAAATTTGCTCTTCAGGTAGTTGGGTCCCTCCTATTAATTCCACCTACAGCTAAGAGCAAGTTACTTAGTTTTAGGGGAACTTGGAGAAGGTGTTTGCTCCCAGCAGTGCCTGTCTGAGGGGCCTGTCCCTGAGCATGGCTTTCAAGTTGCTAACACTTGAGACCCTTGTCCTGATGCTGGTCTTCTCCCATTCCATTCGCTTTTCACTGTGTGGGCGACTCTTGAATTGGAAGTGGAATTACTAAGGCCAATATTGCAACAGAAATAATTAGAGATACCGCACATGGGCTTTGTGGACAGGGACAGAGAAATTTAATTTAATTCTATTTCCGCACTTATTTGTTGGGTGATCTAGGGATGGCTCCTTTTCCCTTCTGGACCCCATCCATTAAATAGTGATTGTAGGAGGTGGGAGTTAGGCTTGTTGGACTGATTAAACTCCAAAGTTCCTTCTAGTTCTGATAAGTCATGTCTGTAAGTTACATGATATCAGATGGACAAAAGGCCCGCTGGCACGGAGTCGCTGGAAAGGGATGTCAGTGGAGTCCTGGGAGATGACCCCAGTCCTCGTGAGTTCAAGGAATGGTTTAGGGACCAAGAGTTCAGAAATTCTCTGAAACTACAGATGGCCAAATCCACCCACTGGAGGAGGCTCAGCACATACTTACTCAAATTTGCCAACTAAAAGCAGACTTTTTTTTTAGTTGTTTGGAGGATGCATGGCAAGATCTAACTTGGTAGTGGGTGTATGAGTGGCTCATCCAAATAGAAGAGGCTGCGTCTTGAGCCTGCATTATAGAGTGAGAAGACATGTCCCTGGCTAGTCTGCCCTAGCCATCAGGTTGGAAGGATCCTTTGAGTAAGTCTTCCCCGGGCAACATGCTGTAATGATACCCTGAGGGAGTTCTTTAAACTCGCTACATTATAAGTCACAATAACAGGGTCAATTGAGAAGAACTGAACCCACTAAAATGATTGAGATATGTCACACACTGTGAAATGTGCCTTTAACTTAAAGCATATAATTCAATGGTTTTAGTACAGTAACAAAGTTATGCAACCACCACCACTAATTCCAAAACACTTTTAACACCCCCAAACAAAAATCTTATATATATTAGCAATCATTCCCTATTCCCTTCTCCCATCAGTCTCTACCTACCATTAATCTGTCTCTATGGATTTGCTCATTCCATTCGCTTGGACTTTCCGTAATAAAGAGCTCACAGGACACGTGGCCTATCAGCCCGGGCTGTTTCATTTAGCATAATACTTTTGAGGTTCATTCACTTTGACCATACGCTTTTTGAACAATGATAAATCATATATTTATATCAACTTTCAGCTAGCATAAAGGCAAAACTATAGTGTGAGTTTGATGTGATCTATAAACCCCTTTTAGTAGACTTGATGAAGGACTAGCTTAGTCTAGTTAGCTCCATTCCAGGTCCTCTTAACTTCATTATTCCAGTTAAATTTTGACCCTTTAAAAGCACTATATGGATCTTTAAAATTAAAATTAAAACTGATTGATATTTTAATTTTTTGTTCCATCTCTACTGGCAGGTTTAAAAGTGTTTTCCCAGCCCAAGATTATTTAAATGTACATGCAGATTTTCTGGTCATACTTTCATTGTTTCATTTTTACATTTAGAGCTTTGATTTATGTGGAATTTGTGAATGGTGTGAGGTAGGCATCTAATTTTATTCTTTTCTGCGTGGTTAGTAAATTGGACAATTGTACATCTTTTTCTCATTGATTTAGAAACAATAGCATTAGAACTTACTATATATACATGATTGGGGCTATTTGTGAAATTTCTTTTCTGCATTAATCTATCTGTCTTTTCTTTAGCTGCTAGCATAATGTTAAATCTCTTGCCCCTTTATGGTACAATTTAATATTCATTAGGATTAGTTTATATTATCACTCATTTTAAAAATTCCCTAGTTACTATCATATGTTAATTTTTCTAGTTTAGCTTTATTTGTAAAGATGATGCTATTATTTTACATAATATGTATTGCTGTATTATTTAAACATTTAAATTCTGCCTTAGAGAACAATAAAAGCAAGTAGTTGTGTGACATATTATAGATAACTTTAATAGAGCATAGATGGGCTGAACATAGATGGGATGGAGGGACAAAGGAAGCACTAAATATTCATGAGGTCTGAGACATCAAATCTGTGTGACAGGTATGGCACAGTGGCAGTGTAGAGGAAATCAAGGCTGATACCAAAGATGAAATGCTATTTGCCCTGACTAATGCTGTAGATGTTGAGACACCATTTGCCCTGACTAATGCTGTAGATGTTGAGACACCATTTGTCCTGACAAATGCTGTAAATGCTTATCTCCCCACCTCTGTAAGCCCCTTCGCGCCAAATCTATACCATACCTCCCAAGACCCTTCCCCCACTTGGCCCAGCATAAAAGGAGTGCGGGGCTACTGTTCTGGGCTCAGAATTTGGAGTTTGTCTCCTCGGGCCCGTGCACGTAAATAAAGATCGTGCTCCTAACCCCTCAGTGTCTGGTCGCTTCATTTTTCCGTAACAGCAGCACGAGAGCCACCTCTGTGTGGCCTGAGCAGAGAACCTCAAAGGCCTGTGTCTCTGGGGTCCTGGAATTGTTGCTGTGCCAGCTTGGCCTACTCCCTCCAACTTAGGTGAGGGTGGAAGACTCGCCATGATTACGTGAAACTGAACATAACCCTCATTAATGTCACCCCTAATTTTTTGTATTTGGTTGTCTTTTAGGATTTGCAGAACAGTGTTGATAACACTGATGGGAGCGGACATCCTTCTGGTTACTGATACGAATGGGAATGGCTCTACCATTTCATTATTAAGTGTCCTGCTGGATTTCATTTTGCCTGAGTACATTCGTCACTTGTAGAATATAAAATAGTTTTCTTTCTCTTGATGAGGATGTTGATGATAATGATGGAATGTTGAATTTTCTCAAATTATTTTTGTCATCTATTTAAATTATGTGGCATTTCTGCTTTACTAGACCGATATGATAATTTAGACTCATAAGTCTTTCTAAAGTTGAAACATACATGCAGCTTTATCTTTTTCTCTATCTCCCCTGTTCTCTTCTTCTATGTGTAGAAGCTCCATTGTAGCTCTTGGCTCGCTCTTCAACTTTTCTTTCAGCTTTTGTATCTCCTTCTCCACTTCCTTTGAGCTCTGAGAGAATTGCTCATGTTTGTCTTCTGACTTGCCCCTCAGTGTGGTCCAGGGATCAGCAGTGTCAGTATCACCTGAGAGTTTGTTAGAAATGCAAATTATTGCCCTGGCTGGTGAGGCTCAGTTGGTTGGAGTGTCGTCCCATAAGGGAAAGTTTGCCAGTTTGATTCCCAGTCAGGGCATGTACTATGTTGTGGGTTCAATCCCTGGTCCGGGCATGTACGATCCCCAGTCTGGGCACATGGGAGGCAACCCATCGATGTTTCTTTCTCACATCAGTGTTTCAGTGTTTCTCTCTCTCTTCCTCACTCTAAAAGCTATGAAAAAATGTCCTTGGGTGAGGATAAAAAAATTTTAAATTAAAAATAAAAGAAATACGAGTTCTTGGGCCCTATCCCAGATGTACTAAATCGGAATCTGCATTTTAACAAGATTCCCAATGATTCCTGTGCACATTAAAATGTGAGCAGTGCTGTAGAATTCCGGCCAAAGAGGGAACCCTTTCCAAGTTTCTGATGGCAATGCAGTATTTCCCCATTATTATAGCAGTTTAATTATTTTAGTGGAAATCTGGAAGGAAAAACAGTTCAATGCAAGGTGTTAGATCATCATCTGGGACCAGAACCCATAGGCTTTTTGTGGCAGGATATGGGGAAGGGCAGTTGGCTACTGTGTGTGATGACATGAAATGAAAACGGAGGCCCAAATGTCATCAAAATTACCACAAGGCATCATTAGACCAACAAGAAAGAGTCCTTCTTTTGCATTCAGTGAGCATCCCCCAGAGGGCTTTGCCCACACAAATTTATAAATGCTGACTGGCACCCACATGAAAGCCTCTTGTCCTAAGCTGACGGAAGGGGAATGGAGGGGTTCTGGTAGACTCTTTGGTGTTAGGCACATGTTTCCCCCCTTTTTTGGTCAGTACAATAGAAGAAACAAACCTCTGGGGTCATGGAGGAAGTAGATGTTCTGGGGGCCCAGCATTGTGCCTGGGGGCTGCCTTGGAGGAGGGGGTGTTCACTGACCTAAATTATATGAGTATTAGCCTGTGGAAAGATAAATTCTTTTAAGGAAAAAAATCAATTGAATAACACCCATTTCTCATCAATCATGGCAGGATTGGCAGGAAAAATCTTGGAAAGGCACAAAAAACTGCTGAGCTGATGTTAAAAAGAGCAAAAGTCCTTAGGACAAATTGGCTCATTCTTTCTTGCTACCCAGCCCTTTATTCCCTGGAGGCTGCTGAAACAATGCTGGCACATAGCTCTCTGTGTGGAATTGACAAACATCCTATCTTTCTTAATAGTTTTGTGAAGTTGTTGTCTCAACAGGAAATTCTGGTCATTGTTACACATTCTTCTTGTTTATTATTAGTAATAATAACCCTTTGCCTCACGGTTGTGCTCTAAACCTTACAAGTCTTTTGCACACAAAATAGGTCACTCGGGCTTCCCTGAGGATCCCATGAGAGAGCAGGGAGAGCGGGTGTTAATGTGTTCATTTCATAGGCGGGGAAACTGAGCAAGCACAGGACCTTTCCAGGGGCACAGCATGCAGTAAATAAGTGGCAGTCTCAGGCTCGTGTTTTCTGCCTGCAGGGGAGATGGATTTCTAAAACACAGCTGGTCAGTGCCCTTTGGTCCTTACGCTTTCCAGTCCACTCAGGAATCTGGTCTTTCTGCAGTGTCTGTGCTTATGGGAAACAATGAGAACGATCACCGTCCATACAGAAAGATTCCTCTCCACAGTTTTGTGCTAAAATGCAAGATGTAACTTTAGTGAGGTTACAGTCTTCAGGTGAGATTCACATGGTCACATATCTCTGGTTCCCTCACTAAAATGACAGACCTTTGTTAAACTTCTGCTGAGGATCTACTCTAGTACCAAATAAGGTGAGATTCATTAGAAATCAGTGGAAAATATCTATAAGTTATTTTTATTTCCTAAATTTGATTTATCTCACCTGATGGGGAGGGTGAAGGCATCTTATTTCTGCTGTTCTATAAACTTCGCTACCCCTCATCATCTTTTTTTTTTTTCACAGAACTTCCCAAATTTCCACTAATGTTCTGCTTATCCTCCCTTGCATATGTTCTTTTTGCTTAGAATACCCTTCCCTTCTTTACTCTCCCATCTTCTTCACCCTTCTTTTCCTTAATGGGACCCAGCTCAAAAGATATTCCTTTGTGACCCAAGGTTAGAAATACCCATGCTCCAAAAAGCACTTTAAATATATCTCTGCCTCCCATGAACCTATCACAGTCTGAAATGTATTTCATTTAGATCCATACATATAGGGATTTCAACTAGATTAAGAGCTACTTTGTGGGGGTGGGGATAACATCTTACTCTTTTTTCTATCTTCAGGGCTTAGAATCTGACAACTGACAGGAATTCACCAAGATTTGATCTAATGTCTTCCACCTAATGGCTTTAATGCATTAGGAATTCTTTTTGACCAAATAGATATTACTTTTGTTTCTGCAGTTTAGGTGTTAGGAAAATCTTAAAGGACTTTCTCAAACAGAGCCAGAGTAAACTGTTGTACCTGATTATTTTAAAGAGCAGGAAGTAGACTAAACTTGACTCATTGACTTGTATTCTGTTCCTTTATGTCCCCCGGGCTAGAGCCATTTTAGAGTAGAGTTCCTTTATCAACAGCCTTCACGACTTTGTCCAGGGTCAGTCAAGTCTTGAGGGGTTCTGCATTTTCCTTGGTACCAGGGATTTTCCCCACAGCTCCCTCACAACTGGGAAAGTAATGCTCGATATCTCTCAACATGGCTGTACTTTGGAATCTCTTAAGGAGCTTTAAAAATAGTGATGTCAAAATTTCATGTAAAACTTTCCTTAAGTTCTTTGGTGAGTAGTAAGATGCATATACAGAGGGAGACTCTGAGAGACCTCCCAGGAGACAGCTACTGGGGAGCTGTGAGCTCACCATGGATTCAAAGGAAGAGGTCGCCATAATGAATCAACAGATTGTGGAATATCAACAGAAAAACGGAAACAACAAAAAAAAGGAACCAACTAGAAATTCTAGAACCAAAAATATATAATATCTGAAAATTTAAAAATTAACTAAATTGGATACTAGCAGACCGGACATTGCAGAAGGAAGGAAGAGTAGTGGAAAAGGTAAATGAATATGTGGGGACATTGAAAGACTTTTTTTTTTTCCTCAGTGTTTGACACCATCATCAACAGCCATACGTCATGTTCACAGTATATACCCCTGATATAATGTGAAGAGAATCACACTTCAGCTCTGTAGTCTTTCTCCCCCAAACCCTTAACTCCAGTCTAATCCTGAGAAAAAACGTTAGACAAATTCCAACTGATGACGTCTCACAAAATAACTGATGCTCTTCAAAACTGTCAAGGTCATCAAAAACAAGGGAAGCTTGTCACAGCCAAGAGCAGGCTAAGAAGACATAATGGCAAAATGTATTCCAGGGTGAAATCCTTGAAGGGAAGAAGGGCATTAGGTAAAAACTGAAGAAATCTAAACAAAGAATGGGCCTTAGTTAATAATAGTGTACCATTAATGTTTCATCAATTTTCGCAAATGTGCCATATTAATGTGTTAATAATAAGGGAAACTGCATGCAGGATGTATAATAACTCTCTTTACTACCTTTGCAATTTTTCTGTAAACAAAAAGTTCATTAAAAAATAAGCCAACAATAACAAATTCTGGCAAGGATGTGGAGCAACTGGAACTTTCATCCATTGTTGGTAGAAATGTAAAAATGTGACAGTATGAAAAACAGTTTAGAAGTTTCTTATAAAGTTAAACCTATACTTATAAAATAACCCAGCAATTTCACTACCGGATATTTAACCAAGTGAAATAGAACATATGTCCTTACAAAGACTAGTATGTGAATGCTTACAGAGACTTTATTCAGAGTTACCACTAACTGAAAACAACCAAAATCAATTGCTGAATGGTGAAATACATCGAATATTCATTTATAAAGTGGAATACAACTAAGCAATGAAATAGCAATGGAATTCTGATACGTATAAAACATGGGTAAATCTCAAAAGCATTACGCTGAGTAAAAGAAGCCAGACACAAAAGAATTCATACTGTATCATTCTATTTATATACAAGTCTAGAAAAAATAAGACTAAGTTAAAGTAAAAAAAATTAGAACAATGGTTGTATCTTGAGCTCTGAAGTCTGAGGATGGCATTGATCAGAAAGGGCAGGAGGGAATTTCCTGAGATGAAGGAAATGTTTCATATCTTGATAAGGGTGTAGGCTGCATGGGTGTGTGCCTTTTAAAAAACACATTAAGATTTGTAGTTAAGCTCTAGAAGTTTCAGAGGTAGGTAAAGTATATCTAATTTTTTTAAAGTAAAAATGTTAATGTCTGTGTCCTGTCCCAGAGACTCTGATTTTAATGGTTTCAGGTGTAGGTTCTGGGTTTTTAGAAGTTCCACAGTCAAAGTTAAAGTTCTAGGTATTTGTCTAATGATAGGATCCTTCGTCATTTCTGTTTGCCACGCAGGTGCTTCTCTGACTTTGATGTGTGGGTCCTGGAAGCTGGATGTATGGGTTTACATACATGCCTGATGGCGGGTCCAGTTGGGGACGGCTACCTGACAAGCACAAAGGTGCCAAAAGACCCAAGAAGAACATAGGAGCAGGAGGGAACCCCCAAAGACATGCACCAGCTATTTCCTCTCTGCCCCTGAGAACAGCCTTGCTTATTCAAGGAGTAGATTGTTAGGATGATGGGAGAAGTAAATAGGAAGGGGACCAGTGGACATATTGTTATGAGGCTGGGGAAATTCTTATTTCATATAGCACAGTTTGGAATATTGCTTATCCCTCTTCAATCATCTGGTGTCACACAGACGATAAGGTCCTCCTGGATTCTGCGAACTGTCCTGGCCTTCTTCATGATTTTGTTCTTTTGGTGACTTTGGGCATGCTGTAAAAAGAGAGCGAACGGGACACGTGCCTGTTGCAAGCACGTGTCATGCCCTCTGCCGGAACTCTGCTTCTCTTCCCACTTCCAGATTAACTCCGTAGCTGCACAATTTTCTTGTGAGCATTTTTTCTTCTTTTGAACATGACAGGCAACCAATTAACATTTTTAGGGCAAAAATCTTTCCTTAAAACTTTATCCAATATTAATAAAACTATATAATAAAAACTGCAATTATAAATCATAACAATTATCCCATGGATGCTGTCTCTATGGATTGGCTTATTCCATTCTCTTGGACTTTCCATAATAAAGACAGTTTTTATTATACTGCAATTATAAATCATAACAGTTATTCCATGGATGTTCTTTGTCTGATATTTATGTCAGAACACATTGCCAAGATTTCTGAGAGGTCCTGTTAATAACTAGAGCTTGAACTCACAATTTCATCGAGGGTACACCAACAAATAAAAGCGTAAAGTTAGGCATTCCCAGTTGAAAGGGATTTTGCAGCTCATCTAGTCCAACCCCACATACAGTGCCTGAATAACTGCTTAGTGGTAACCAATCTCTGCTTGAAAACCTCCCCGAACAGGGAAACTTATGAGACAACCCAATATGTCTATCAGCTCTTCCAACAGGAAGGCTTTCCTGGTTTGAAGCCACAGCTGCTTCTCTATAACTCTTACCCACAGAAAACATCAGCTCCCTTTTCTTACTTGTTGCCCACAAGCCTTTTTCTGCAACAAGTTGAACATCTGTGATTGCTTAAAACATGCCTCCTAAGATTTGGCTTTGTCTGAACTCAGCAACTTACTTTCTCTTTCCCTCATGAGTCCCGGCGCATTTCCATTCCAATCCAACACAATTTACTTGGATCCATGTACCCTGAGCACCATTTCAGTGCCAGGCACTAGGCTAAGTTCTGTGGGAAAGATAGGAGCAAGTCAGCCTTGACCTCGTAAGAGAGGGAAGGCTGGTCCACAAAGTCCCTACAAGGTGGGCTGTGATACGGGACAGGAGAGAGGGACAGTGATCTATTCCTCTCTCACCCCCAGCCTCAACTTCCCGGACTCTTATCCTGCATTGTAGCACCTTGGTTTAAATACCAGCTGTGCAAGCTCAAGGCATGGTTAGAATAGGCTGTTCGTCAAATGTTTGATGAATGTATGTCCATTGACTAGGTCTCTGTAGTCCAGATTTTCCTGGGAGAGACAGTCTGATTGGCCCAGCTAGGGTCAGAGGTGCACCATGCTCCATCAGCTGTCTGCCAAAAGGACTGGGTCACCTGGTATTAGAAGTCACAATTTCTGGGCTGGGAACAAGGAGAGGGATCTGAAATATAAATTGATTGGTGAGGAAATAATAGGCATCTTAGAGATATATAATGGATATAACCTCCATAATATGTAATATCTACAGTTATACATCAGTAATAATATCTATAAGCATTACTCATGAAAAAAATGGGTGCTCTCTCCATTTTATAGCGAGGAAAACAGATTCAGAGGGATGAGGTGACTTTCCTGAGGTTACTACTTGCTAATGGCAAAGTGATGGTTTAAATTCAGCCAGGGCTGTCACATTGCCTTTCTGTATTTTCTCAATAGCTCTTCCTGGAACTCACTTAGTCACTTGCATATCCATTTATTCATTTAACTAGAATTTCTCCTGCAGCAACCACGTGTCTGGCATTATGTGAGACACTGGGACAGAGCAATTAGCCAGATAGACATGACTGGAGGGACACCTGCCAAGAGCCTGAGAGAGGGTGCCTGCCTTGCACAAACATGGTTTTACTGAAGAGACGAGACATACAGACACTACAAGTTCAGACATTGTTGCATGAAATGACTCCAGGAGTGACCAATACTGCAAGGGCTATAGGATGTGAGAAAAGAAGGATATCAGAGGACTGGAGTAGTTGAAGAAGCCTCCTTGGAGATGGAACTTGGATCAGGAACCTGAGATAGAAAGAAGAGAAAGGAAGACATCACAGCAGGCAGTGATGTTGATCCTACCATCTGAGTATCATTCATTTACATCCACTCTATGGGGCCCGCCCATGGTCCAGGTCACAGCACCCCTCCTAAGGAATGCCTCCCCAGCATATCTGTACCCACCTTGCCTTGTTCTCCACCAATCCATTTTAAATTTATTTGCAAAATACTTCAAACATATCAACTATAGCAAATGACACAAGAGCCATAAAGACACCCACCATTTTGACTCAATAGCTATTAACATCACCGTGCTTGCTTCAGTTCTCTCTAATTCTTACAGAAATATAATTATAGCTAAATTCCTACCCTATCCCTTAACCCTCCCTCCACAGAATAAACATTAGCCTAAAGTTGATGTGATTTATTTCCTAGGTGTGTTTTTCTACCTTTTCTATTAATGACCCACAAACCCTATGGTATTTTAGTTGGTATTATACAGCTACATAAGGTTCATAACTTTTTGCAAGTTGCCTCCCCCCACTTCACTGCTCATTGTTTTTTGGATTTGTCCTTGATACATGAAGATAGAGTTCATTCATTTAACCACCCTGTAGTATTCCATGTATAAATAAATTGAAGTTTATAGAGCTGTTCCCTTTCAGATGCCTGGTTAGTCATTTCTACTTTTTCACTATTACAAATGATACTGAGGTTCACATCCTCACACACATCCCTTAGGGTGTAAACCAAGAAATGGAGTTGCTGGGTCAGTAATACATAAATCTTCAACTTTTATAGACATTACCAAATGGTTCTTTCAAATGGCGGTGCCAGGTTACACGTACATTTCCCAGTGTATGTGAGTGTGGGAGTTTCAGTGGCGCCACATCCCCACAGAGGATGCTTCGTGTTGCCAATCTTTCTGTTTGTTTTTTTAATTGGATCTCCACTTCCCATGGTAGAAGGATGGATCTTTATAAAATACAGCCTGACCATACCCCTTCGCTGCTTAAACCCCTTCCAATGGGCTCCCACTGTTCTCTGCAGAACACCCAGAGTCTTCTTTGGCTCAGCTGCTCTGGCCACCTCTCCAGGCTCATCTCTCTGTTCTCTCCTACTCCAACATACAAGTGTGCATACACAAACATATGCACACATGCATGAACACACATGATGGTCCAACCAAACCAAGTTTACGTGCCTTACTCTGCCTACCCTCTCTTGTCTGGGCCTTGATATAAGCTTTTTCCCCTTGGCTTAATGTCCCCTCCTCTGGAAAGCCTTTGTAGGCATCCCAAGCTTGAGCTAGATGCCTATCCTCACATTGCCCCAGCATGCAGTTGTCAGGGTGCTGTTATTGTCATTGCCTCATTATTGTCTCCCTGCTCCACTGGAGTGCAGGCTCCTTGATAGCAGGGCCCATGTGGAGTTTCTCACAGGACGGTGCTCTGTGTCCAGCCCATCTGCTGAATGAATTTGTCAAATAATCCACGGGCAGGAGACAGGTCCCAATGGAGCAGAGGTAACAAGATGGGGAGCAGCTGGAAACCAGACTGGAGAGAAACAGCTGTTCATCACCTTCAGATCCCCAATTTCCAGGTAGGGAAACTGAGGCTCAACACGGTGGTTGGCCCTGTCTAGGGTCATGCATTTGGTAAGTGACAGAACTGGATCTGATTCCCAGTGTCCTGATGCCATGTTAGGGCTCTCTCTGCTGCACTTCAGCTGCAGTTGATGGGGAGGAGCTAGAAGAGAGGGAGACTTGGGCTGCCAGGGAGGGAGGGGTGTGGGGCAAAGAGAGCCCTTGGGATCTAGGACGCAGGTGGAGAGCTTGGTCCCCAGCAGACATGATACTACATCCCTGAGCCGGTGAGGAAGGAAGAACATTTACCAAGTTTCTAGAACAGGCACTCCTTCAGGATGTGAGGAGACTTGGGCAAGCCAACCCTTCTCTGCAGAGGAACAGACTTGTGGAAGGTAACTCAACATCTCCCTCAGTGCCCAGCTCACCCAAGTGACCTCTTCATGCTGCCTGGGGAAGATAATTTCTCAAGGTTCCCCTCTGGTAGGAGGGACATGAGAGCCAAGGACAGCTGGGAAGAAATAGGGGCCTCATGCAAACAGGCAGGAGGTGGCCCAGGGACTGGAACTCTAGCTGAGAGGACACAGATCAGGCTCAGATCCTCCAGGTCACTGGGCGTCTAGAGGAGCATTTCTGTGGACTGGCTCATGTGTGGCAGGGCAAGGGGGCATCAGTAACACAGGGACAGTAATACTTATACCTCATGTCATTATGGTGAGGATTAAGTAAGATAACATACATAAAGGGTTAGAATAATAATGCTCAGCACATAATATCACTCAATCAGATGTAGTTATTATTTTCGTGCAGGGATGTTGGGATGCGTGAACAGGATAATAGGATGGACAGACCCTATAAAACTGTGTAAGTGCTGGTGTTCAGTCATTTGTTTAGGAACCCGGTAAACGAGTGTGAATGATGATGGGTATTCCAGCGGACAGAGAGGACGGTGAGTGACCACTCATCCTCCTCCATTCCTTGAGTTTCACCTGACATCTGCATCAGACACTACACGAGTCAGTTTCTGGAAAGATGCTTAGAGATGGCACAAACCAATCTTCCAGCTTCACTCAAGGGGAAACTGAGGTCTACAGGGTGGAATTGACTTGTCCAGGGCTACACGTAAGGCATCATCAAGCGTGAACTTCCCCAACTCGGGTACAACACTCCTGCCTCTGTGCCCTCAGTTCAGCCCAAGCTCAGGACATGGCTCTTCCAGACTGCTCAGTGGTTGGCTTTCCTTCTCACAGCGGTCTGCTTCCATCCCCAAAGTCGATGAGCTCCCAGCAGCTCTGAGAACCTCAGCCTCTGAGAGCTCCCTACCTTGAAAGTTCTCTTCCTGTTTTCCCACAGAAGGCAGTTGAGCAAGTAATTGAAAATCACTTTCAGCTTTGGTTTCCCTTCCAGAGCCTTCCTTTCCTGGGCCTCTCTCAGAGAGGTCGGGAGCAGGTCAGCAGCACATACACACATGCTAACCTTCACCAAGGTTTCTTTAGCATCAGGCAAGTGAGAGCATTTCCCTTCCCCTCAAAGGAGCTCCCACCCCCACCTCCCTTCCTTCCTCCTGCCTTTTTTATTTTTATTTTGCCCCAAATTAATGTTTATTCCACCTTTGTGTCCTATTCCTGGATCCTTCACCAATGCTACAATGCATGAGGAATAAAACAAAAGCAAAACAGATGAAAAAGTGAAATCAGAATCATTAATGCTATCAAGTGGGGAAACAAATAAATTAAAATCTAGCAGCCATCCTCAAGAGCACAACAAAGATGGCGCTGTAAGCAGAAACAAAGAAAATTGCTAGAGCCCTGACTGGTATAGCTCAGTTAGTTGTGTCCTTTCACAAAGCCGAAGTCCACGGGTTTGATTCCTGGTCAGGGTGCACACCTGGGTTCCGGGCCAAGTCCCTGGTTGGGAACACGTGAGAGGCAACTGCTCAGTGTTTCTCTTGCACATCAATGTTTCTCTGCCTCTCTCTCTCCCTCCCTTCCCCTCTCTCCAAAAATAAATTAAAAAAAGAAAATTACTAGAAAACCGTATGCCTTATACTCTTGTGAACCAGCAAAGTGTGCACCTGCAGACAATGGAACATAAGCAGAGTTCTTTTCCGCTCAGGTATAGAAATGCAAGCTCTTTTTTTTTAACACTGTGGGTGAGTAAACTGTGTTTGTAGTGGCAATTCTTCTACACCATTACAGAGTGGGCCAGGAACACATTTATGGATTCTGGGGATGATGTATACTATAAATCTTTGATTGGGGAAAGTGGGCACTCTAGTTAAAATTTTTTAAAAAATGAACACAGGAGTACAAGACGGAGGCAATTGAGACTTCTCTTATATCTTAGCAAATATACAATATTTATTTATTTATTTCTTATCCTGACCCAAGGACATGCTCATTGATTTTAGAGGTGGGGGGAGGAGAGACATAGATGTGAGAGAGAAACACCAATTGGTTGCCTCTCCTATGTGCCCTGACTGCGGACTGAACCTGCAACCTCGGTATGTGCCCTGGCCTAGAATTGAATCTGCAACCTTTTGCTCTGTGGGATGACGCTCTAACTATGTTCCAAGCAAGTGAGCCAGTGGCCAGGGCATATCTTTGCAACATTTAGGTGGAAAATAAACCTAACAGTTTTCCTTTAAAAAACATATTTTTTAAACGCAGTCCACTATGCTTTTGAAGGGACTTTGCTTCGGCTCCCAAATCTTGATTGCTTGATGTAGTTTCCTGTGAGAATGCTCAGAAGGCACCTCCTTAAACAACAAACCTATTTTTAGTGGTGGAGCCACTCTTAGTAGAGGTGTCTGTGTGAGACTAATAACCAACCACTACCTTTGCAAGAAGCTCTAACCTTTCCTCATACACACCCTTTGCGAACAGCTTGTCTGTTTTCAGATTCAGCAGTCCATATAGCTACCTTATCACCTTTAGCTCTAACATTAACAACGGCTCCACCTACACCATCACTGTAGTCATCGAAAGATTCTCCAGTAAGCCAAAAGCAATCAAGGACACTTCCTCTCCGCTGTTTATTCAATGTAATTGGCCATTGTCCTCCTCCTTTGTTTGGTTCATCTTCCCACATAGGCTTAATACCATCCTAAAAAGTACGTAGTCGCAGCCAGGTATTAAGTTACCTGACAATGGGATGTGGTTGTACAGAGCCTGGAAGTCTTCAACAGTATCAGATTCAGAGATCAGTCAAAGGCTTGCTTGCCACGTTTTGCTTTTATCATCTCTAAAAAACCAGAGTGCCCATCTGTTCTGTTAAGGGTGTTTAACATAGTGTTCTGGGTTAGCAACCTCCTGGTTAGAGTCTGTTTTCTCTTCTTCTGTAGGTGGGGATTAGGAATAGGAGTGGTTTCCGGTTCCACTGTCGCCATCTTAGATCAGTCCCTCCCTTTTAAAAAAAAAATGACACCCACGGCCTCACACTCCTTGCCATTGAACTCATCCATCTGGATTACGCAGGAACTCATTCCAAAGAACGTGAGTGTGTGTCCTTGTTGCACAGGTGGGATTTCTCTGCTGAAAAACAATTGCAGGAGAAATCTGATAAGAAATGCCATGCCTGGTAATGGCTCATTTGTAAGGTACATGTTGACCAACAAACCCAAGAATTATAGCTGCGTAAAGAGGGGGAAAACGAAGACTTAGCTTTTTTTTCTCGTAGCTGCCCTGATTTCTTGGGGAGCTGTTGAGTCAGTCTGTGAGGAGGTCTTGCTGCCGTGCTAAACTCTCACATGGGCAGAGGGGTTTCCCATTCATGAAGTAGGTTCATGATCATTATTTCCATCTGAGCCATACAGCTGCCCTGTGAGGTTCTGAGAGGAATTTTGTCTGCTTTTCTGATGTGGAAACTCAAACTCAGAGAAGTCAGAGTTTCTTTTAAAGACTGGGAGATGCGAGTTTTCTACCAAGGGTTTCTGACTGCACCCAGGACTCCCTTACTAGCCAGTCCGCTGAAGGAAATCCAGAGTTTCTAATGTAGGACAAGATTCTGCCTTGGATTTTTAGTTCCAAGGTAGAAACTAAATGAATTGGAAGCCAGCAGCCACAAAATGGACAAATTAAGGTAAAGATAGAAGTGACAATTGAATCACTAGAAAGTTGACTATCCCACTCTGGTCTCCTCATGTTCTGCCTTTAAACTCCAAGTTAGACAACGTTTCCTCCCCATAACCTTCCTGGACTCCCTTCCCTGACCCCCTTCCCAGTCCCTGGGATGGAGTGGATTCATGTCCTTTGGGACAACCTTTCCGTGTTCTGCATATCTCTACTGTAGTTCGCACAGTGTATTGACATTTTCTCATTCATACAACTCTTTTGTCCTCTATTCGGTGAGTTTCTCAAAGGCAGGGACCCCCATCCCAGCAGTGTGGTGATGCTGCAAGTGAGCCAGTGT
The DNA here is from genome assembly GCA_004026545.1 of Mormoops blainvillei. Taxonomy (NCBI): domain Eukaryota; kingdom Metazoa; phylum Chordata; class Mammalia; order Chiroptera; family Mormoopidae; genus Mormoops; species Mormoops blainvillei. Next base: position 148,424 of record PVJD01000095.1, on the reverse strand, counting down.
GGCCCAGTTCAGCTGCACAGCAAAGGGTCCTCTCTGGGGCTGGGCTCCAAGCAGGAGCATCTGCAGGTCCAAGGAGGGGCCTGCGGCAGCTAGATCCATGGCCAGAAGCTGAGAAGTGGGCGCTGTGGGGCGTTCTAAGTCAGTAGGTAGGTTTTTGAGGAAGTCTGGGAGCCATAGGCCTAAGGTTTGGGGTTAGGATTCAAGTCTTTGGGGTTAGGGTATAAGGACTTAAGTCACCTGAGGTGATGGAAGGGCTGCAAGGTTGGAACTGGTACCAGGAAGGAGTCAAAGCCCTTCCCCGCAGAACCAGCTGCTAGGTCCGGTCTCCTACACCCTCAAGGAAGGGAGGCACAGGGATCCGGGGCCACCTCAGCTGTGGGGAGAAGAGAAGAGAAGAGAAGGAGGGGTAAGGGGAGGGGAGGAGGGGAGGAAGGAGAAAAGAAAAGAGAAGGGAGTGAAAAGCCAGGCAAGATATTTTAAGAATTCCCCATTTTCCTCACTTCCAAAAGGGGAAAAGTGAAAAGCTTGGAGAAGTTAAAACACAAAGAATAGAAAGTGATGTTTGGTTTGGAAATTGCTGTAACCCAGATGCTCACGTAAGCGGGTGCCCGACTTTCACGTGGGGCTTTGTGAGATTCCTACCGTAGGAAGACTGCCTCCTCCCTCGTGCAGAACAACCTCTGTTTCTGCTCCTGCCCAGCTACCCTCGTCCGTCACTCTGACCCTAAGATGGGCTGGTGTCCAGGAGGCATATTGAGCAACCAAGCTCACATCTTACCAAGCCATCTGGATTTTACTTTCTAGGTAAAAAGTTATCAGTCATGACCACTGCAGTTACTTGGAAGACATGGGCCATTCTTGTTGCCTCTGGAAGGAAAGGGCCCAGCCCGTGCCTCCCATCCCCCAGCGTTAGGAACACCAGCCTTCTTACTTGGCCTTGGAGTCAGGGGAGCTGAAAGGCCAGTGTGTCACATACTTGAAGAAATAAAAAGGAACTAGTATTGATTGAGAACCTGCTATGTACAGGCACGGTCCCAGGCCTTTTACATATATTATATGTGTATGCATTTGCACACAGCTGCCTGGGGACACAAAGCTTTCCTACCCCTGGTCACCAGAGGATGAAATGGAAGCTCGGTAGCCACACAGAAAGAGTAATGGAGTTTGGAGCCGAACCCCAACTCAGGCCTCTTCGAGATCTTTACATCTTCTGCACAGTGGGGATGCCCAGAAAATGTTGTCACTGCCTTATTGGAACTGGAATGACAACACCAAAGGCCACTGGAGCTGCCGTGCCAAATGCCCCTGCTTCACTCCAGTCTCCCTGGTTGACGCCAGCTGGCACATTTGGCGGGCTGGCTCAGGCATCCAGTGGTGAAGTCCCTGTCCTGGCCCAGGGGCCACGTGTTGATCAGATAAGCGTGAGGCTCCTGGTTCCCTGCGAGGGCAACGGTGAACCCAGCCAAGAGGATGCACTGGGTGCACAGGTTTGCTGCTAAGGAAGCAGTGCAGTTGGTCAGAGGGAATTAGTGAAAATAATCAGCTACAAACTCCTAAAAAACAAACAGACCACGGTCCAAAGGTCTGAATACCAGCCCCCTCAGCCAGATGGCTGCAGGAGCCTTGCCAGGGAGAAAACATGATCTCCCTCCCTGAATTTCCTCTTTGTTCTGGGCCCTGCTCTCTTTGGACGTCATTGGTCCCCCCCGCCCTCATGTGCGCCAGCCACCCGGAGTCTTGTGTTCAGGGAGCTTAAGGCAGCTTTCCCCAGATTAACATTTGGGGACAGGGAATCCAGGCAAAGAAGCAACGTTCTTGTCCCAGCATGAGTCACCACAGGCTGGAGGAAGCCCACAGCTGTCTGCATCTGGGCCTGGAATGCAGTTTCTTCCTTGGAGGATACTCCTGAGGAGACTGGGGCCCTCGTGGGTGCCGAGCAGGAAGTCATAAGCAGCGCCTCCCTGTGTGGGGCAGGCCCTCTGGACACCTCAGTCCCCGCCAACAGACTTTCACGTCCCAGCTATTGGGACATGAAACGGAATGCTAGCTTCTTGCCATGTTAAGTTGCGACTATGCCTGGAGGAAATGGTGGCCAGTGTGTTCTGCCAACCTTAGCTTCCTTATGGCTCCAATAAGAGTTAAGAGCAAGGCCAACGTGGGTTTGAATCCTCGCTCTGCTACCTTGTGAGCTGGGACAACTTATTTGTCCTCTCCAAACATCAGTGTCTACTTCATTGAGTTTTAGCAAAACCGATACCTAAAGAAATTGTATTTTCAATGCATGTAGCACACTCTCTGGCACACAGCAGGCCTTCAGTAAACACTGGTTTCCTCCCTCCCAACCCTCTGCTCCAGAGCCCTTTGGTACTAATTTCTTCTATTATTCACTCCTAACGCTTTTACTGATTCATGATTCTGTGTTTCATTCTTCGCTTTTGGCAAAGCTTCCAGGTACAATCCTCTCCAGTTCTCCTTCATCTCCCCTCCATCATTATGTTAGCAATCTGTTTGCTAGTATGTATTTGATCTGCTAAGCTACTTACTACAAATTCTGTTTGGAAGGAAACCAGGCGGCATATAATTGCTGGGAAGTTGTATCGGGCTCATTTAACTTCCTAGCTTACTTAGGACCTCCTCCCCTATAAGATGTAATGCCACTTAAAAAAATCTTCATAACGACAAACAAACCTATTAATATACATCAGACTACAAACCGCACTGTTAGAACAGGCTAGGTTTTGCCACAGTAACATGCAACTCCCAAACTGGCTTAAAACAGCAAACGTTAATTTCTCACTTGTGCTACACACCCATTGTATGTTGGTGAGGCCTGTGCTTTTCACTGGCCTCTTTTAGGTGCTCGGCGTTCACCATCTGGAATGTCACAGGTCACTGCAGCAGGGGAGGAGAAGACAACGAATTGCTTATCCGCACTTTAATGCTTCTGCTCAGTACTGACACACATCGCTTCATGTTCCATTAGCTAAAGCAAGTCACATGGTCCCCAACCTCATGGAAGTGCGGACATCCAATCCTATTGTGCTTGAAGGCGGAAAATAACCAGAAACATTAATGGACAACACTAATGTTGACCACACAGAAACTCGATGTTTTAAAAAGAAAAAATAGAGGAAACCGTGCAGATAAGCAGAGACTCTGAATTCCTTGTCCGCCCTCCAACCCCCATTCACCACTAGGGATTTGCTAATCATTTTAAAAGCAGAGTGTGCCCAGACATTTGCATAGAGATCATTGTGTCCCTGCCTCTTCTGTTTCAGTAGTCCTTAATTTCCCGTGTGCATGAGAATTATTATCTGACATTGCGCAATCCTTAAGGGTTTCAAAAGTTTTTGAACATATGCTATTTTCCCTGTATGTGCCGAATTTAGAACCCAAGCTATTTAAGTTATGACTCTACAGTATTTAATTGATACTAATGTCTGACTTCATTATTTTAAAAACATTTTATTGAGGTATGATCGACAAAAAGTTGTCTGTATTTAATGTATACAATCTGAATAGCTTGGAGATAAGTATACATGCATGAAACCATCGTTACAATCTATGCCATAAATAGATTCATTACTTCTGAAAGTTTCCTCCCATCTTCTTTAACTTCTTGAATTTATTAACACCCATGTTTTTGTCACCTTCTCTCCTGTGCTTCACTTACAACCTAAGAAGCCATTCCATCTCTGAATCTGAGTGCAATGAAAATTTATTTGATTTTATGTATGTACTTGGCAATAAGAGTTTATAACTAATTTTTATCCCAAACTCTAAAAAGGTGAAGGGATTAGCCAAAGATCGTATATGCATAACCCATAGACACAGAGACAGTGTGGTGGTGGCCAGAGGGGACGGGGGACATGGTGGCGGAAGGCGGGCAAAGTGGGGTAATGGGGACATCTGTAATAGTATAAACAATAAAAATAAAGTAAAAAAGTAAGTGAATAAAAAGGTCTTCTACATACATTATGTCCTTTAGTAATTTTCACCATGACCCTAGGAAGATGGTTTATTGATGAACATTTCCATTATAATGATGAGCTAACAGAGACTCAGAGAGGCTAAGTGACTTGCTTAAGACACACAGTATTGAAGTCAGGTGTTTGACTTTCTGCCTGGCTTCAGATCTGTGGCTTTCCTATTATCCTAGGCCACCCTTTGATCTGGACAAGGGGGTCCTGTTTGGAATTGGAGGCACTGAACTTTGCTCTGGACATCTATGGAAAGCACAAGTGGGAACGAGAGGTTCAGGTCCCACAAACCCCTCTCCCCACTGTCTTCCCTACCAGTCAGGGCACTGTGCTCAATGGAAGCCTGGCTTCTGCAGGGATTACCCCGAGCACACAACATCCCAGAATCTGGATGTCCAGGAATTCCTATCAATCAGACCTTTATTCTCGAAATAAACATTTCCTTGAAGAGCTCTCCACAGCTGGCCAAAGTCATGGCCCTGCCACGGTTCAGCCCCAGGTGGCAAGATGCCCATTGGCCTTGGAGCCATGACAGTGGGAATTGCATGTTCGCACATGAATTGAACTGTAGGTGTGTAATCTGAAGGTATACGCTGTGTTCTGTGTGGGGTCAGAGCTTGTGCATGCCCTTCTTGTGTCATAGGGTCACGAGACAAAATATGGGATGATCAGTTTAATTTGAATTTCAAATGACTGACAGATTATTTTTTAGTCTAAGTATGCCTTACATATTTATTTGCTAAATCTGGCAACTACATCTATCTGCAAGTATGTAAGTATAAATGGGCTTGCTTGTTTACGTCTCAGGGAGTCCCTGAGTGTGTGAGTGCCTGTGTGTGTTTCTGTGTGAGTACCGAGGTCCGTGTGCATGTTGAGTCCTGCGTGGTAAGGACCCAGCGGGTGGTTGGGAACAAATGGCTCCACCGCCCACAGCTCGTCTCCTGCCGGACCAGCCCTGATGGAGCTGAATGCCAGGCCAGGAACGTGGGCTTTCTCACGAGGAGCCATGGAAAACTCTAAGCTGAGGAGGGGGCAGATTTAGAAGCGTGCCAGAGGTGTCCCTCTGGCTGTTTTGCAGAGGAAGAACTAGAGAAGGCCACCCAGGAGGGAGGTGGAGATCGACAGATGCCTTGATGAGAGAGAATGGGGACCTGGGCTCAGGCTGCGGCAGTGGAGGTGGTGGGGAAGCGGCAAATGGCAGGACTTGTTCTATGTTCCTGCAGGGGCGGGGAGGGAGGAGTTGGAGGCGATGTTCCGGTTTCCAGCTTGGGCACCTGCTGGACTGTAAGCTCTTTGTGGATGTATCTTGCCCCCTTCCTCCTCCTCAATGTCAGGCACTGTGCCTAGCATGTAATACATGCCCCGTGGGTGTTTATGGCATGAATGCGTGCCCAAGAGAAATGCAGGATACAGGAGGAAGAGGAGGGAGAAATCTTGGGAAGAGGCTTACCTCAGTTATTTGAGGAGATCTTGAGCTTGAAGTGGCAGTGGGACTTCCCAGGGAGATATCCAGCAGACAGCTGGCCATGTGGCCAGTTCAGGAGAGAGCTACAGGCTAGAGAGACAAATTCAGGGGGCGTGAGAGGGTGGGAAAAGTATGAAACCACTGGCTGGGGCCAGAGTGAAACAGGACACAGTGAGGAATGAGAGGGCAGTGGCATTTAAGAAGCTAGAAGGAGGAGTGTGAGATGGTCAATAATTACCCCTCAAAGGGTTACTGGGGTTTAAGTGAGACACCCGCTGGCCTGGGAGCTCCAAGAAGGCCAGGCAAGGGGTGATATGCAGGGCATTTAACAGGCACTGGCCAATCAGACCAGGCGGGGCCAGGATGGGAGCCAGGTGTGGTGGGTTCCCAGCTGTGCTGGGTCATAGAGGAGTTCGGGGAAGGATGGGAAGAGGCCCTGGGGCTGCTGGGGCAGGGAGCAGGGCACTTGGGGCTCAGGGCAGCTGCTCTGTACCAGCTAACACAGAAACAGGTAAATATATTTTAACAAGCGGGACAGTTATATAGAGACAATCTGGCTGCCTGTCGGCCCTGACAATAGGATCTTAATAACTGTGATTTTAAAATCTTTTCGGGGAATAGCCTGCCTCCATAGTTCCAGGGAATTTCCTCCCCTGAGCAGTTTTTCTATTTTAGGGAATCACATTTCCTTTCACTTAGGAAGACTCGTCTTTTCTGCCATTGAATTGCTGGGAATTTCAAAGGCATTGGGCCTGCACACTTGCTGTGGATCACCGGATAGTGGGAGCCCAAGTGAACAATGGCCCGATCTCGAGGGACCACTGCAGGCAGGGTCACCCCTCTCAGAGCCTCCCCCTCCTGCCGACACAGCCCTGTCATCGGTCAGGAACCAGGGGCTTCTCCAGGGCCTGGCACACAGTCTGTGCTATGGAAGTGTTTGCTGTGATTATTTTTGTAATTACTGTCCCTGGGTCCAGTGTTTCCTTAAGTTGAATCATTTATGTGACTCTGAAGTGTAGTTTAGTTTATTTTATCCAAACTTCAGACTAATACCTCAATAATGACTTTGGAGCCCCAAAGCAGGGTTGTCTTGCAAAGACCAATTCCAACACAACCCCTTTCTGGCGATCTTGTAAACACTCACAGCACAGCGGGAGGGAGGCTTCTTTCAAGAGCTCACTTAGTTTAGATAAATATTTGGCCTTGTGGGTATGCAAACAGTCCTAAAGTATACCTTTTTCTAGGTGTATAGTGTCTCAAACAGAGTTTTCAGGATTTACTACATATTCATTTAGTCATCGATTTGTCCACCTAGAAGTTCCCTCCAGAAAGAAGGTCAATGTGGGCTGGGCCCGTTTTGTTCTCTGTTGTAAACCCAGAGGCAGAACCGTGCCTCCGCCTTGTAGGTGCTCAGCGCGTATTTGTTGAATGAATGGATGAGAATCTCTTCTATGCCTGGATGGCTGGCACTGGAAAGACAGAGTAGGACACCACCCCTGCTGTCCCTGAGCTTGTGGTCTTGTGGAAGAACTCCCCCACTCCCCTCAGCATCTACCTTAAATTCGAAGTATTGATAGATCAGCACAGGTGTCCATGAGGCCTGGCAGTGGTCATGGGTTCAGCGGGGCAGAAGGAGTGACAGCCGATGGGTATACCAGAGAAGGTGTCCCAGAAGAGGTCGCATTTGAGTTAGGTTTGGTTTCAGCATGGGGAGTTGGCAGAAGGGAGACAGAATGAGCCAAGACCCAGAGCGGGACATCTTGGTTTACTGGAGGAAGCTCCAGGAAGGCCCCCTGGGTTGTGCACGTGGCTGGAATCTAGGCTTCAGCAGGGCAGGGGGCTGGGTCTATCTTGTCCATCACTATGTGACCTGGAACCTGGCACATCGCAGTTTCTCAGTAAATTGTAGCTGAAGAAAATGAATAAATGACATGAGAATGGAAAGAAAATCTGGGACCTAGAAATCTTTTTTGGAGGTTTGTTTAGCAACTACAGTGGGTTTCATTGTCTCCTTCTATCCTAGAACTAGTGCCTAATCTCCAACCCTGTAACATCCCACCAAGTGATTGTGTATAGTTTTGGTCCAGATGCCTCTGAGTGATGGAGTGCTCGCTCCCTCCCATGCAGCTGGTCCCTCTTTTGAATAGATGTGATTTTCACAATAGCCATCCTTACATTGACCACACAGAAGTAGAGGGATGACAGAGCCCTGAGCTTGGTTTGGCTCCCGGTCCTGCCACTGGCTCATGCGGTTCTTAGGCAGTGCTGGTGTATCTGGTGATTACAAGTGTGGGTGGGCTCAGGGTACGACAGAACTGAAGTTACTTAACATCTCTGCTTTCATTTTCGTTTCCTTAACTGTACAATGGGGGTGGGTAAATGTACCTACCAAATAGGACTTTTGTGTGGATTAAATGGATAACGCATGCAAAGCTATTAGTGCCTTCTCGACCAATTAATAAATACTCAATAGAAGGTAGCTATGATTTATAGTGTTATCACCTCTCTGGCCCTCAGTTTCTTCCTCTGCATAATGGGAACAAGTACATAGAAACTCCTGCTTTGGCTGTCTCAGGGGGTTGGTGTGAGGAGCCAGAGAGAGGATGGGTGTGAAGGGGAGGGTGGTGGGTCATTTCCATAAGCGTGGCATTTGTCCAGGGAGACCTCACTGGCATGGATGACCCCCCCCAAATCACTCCTACCCACCCCCAGCTTGTGAGTTCTATTTATACCTTGGACGGCTGGGTTTCTCCTCCTTGCCATCCTGTATCTTGAGCTCTAAGATATATATTTAGAACAGACCTGCAAGGAGAGGAAGAGGGAAATGAAGAAAAGGAAACAGGCAAAGTGCTCTCTCTAAGCAGGTCCTTCGGGGTGGGCCACGTCTGAGTCTCTCTGACCTTTTTGTAAAGGGTGCTCGCCCAGCTTTTGAAATAACCACTTCCTTCTCTCCTGGCCTTTTCAGATCAGAGAGGTATGGGCGGGGCGTGAAGGTTCAGTGCCTGGATGAGTTGAATAGGAGGCTGCAAGCTTTTCTCGGATGAGCAACACCTCCTCCAGGGCCCCGGCCCCGGCAGACAGGACTCTGGGCTGCAGGACTCCTCCTGGGGTTCTGTCTTGGACTCTCTGCAGGCCCCGCTGCCACTGACCACGTGGATCTCTTCTAAGAGCTTTGGCGGAACTTCAGCATAGCTGAGGCATTGTCAGAGCTAGAAGAAATTACGACTCCCTCAGCCAGTAATTCCCAGGCTGGGGGCCCTGGGTGCAGGAGGGTCCTCAGACTATTTCCAGTTCTTCCGAAAGCCCGAAAGAAGTAGTATATAACACCAGTGTGAGGACTCACAGGCTCCAAACAGTGCCAGGTGTGTCTGCTTTTCCTTGAAATCAACTCAGGGTGGGCCCTCTGTCCCTGAGATAATGATCACAGGTTCCCACTGAGCTCATCCCCTGCCAGGAGCTGGGCAGAGCCCTTCACATACATCATCTCACTAACCTTTGACCTAGGAAGCTGGGTACGTTTATGACCCCGGCATCACAGACGGAGAAACTGAGGGTCAAAGGAGTTAAGCTGCTTGCGGCCACACAGCCAGTCAGGATTCCCATCCAGGATTCTGGCTCCCCTGCTCCAGCCCTCAACCTCTGGGGAACAGCGTCCTGGAAGCACAGTCGTGTGCATTTGAAAACTGCGAACAGGCAAACGTTCTCGCCGTTACTCAAGGAAGGGTCTTGGTAGGGAAAGTTTTCAGATGCAAAGACTGGATGTAGGAGGAATATTAAAAGGGATGGTGGAATAGTTGAGAACCAGCCGCCTTGTGATGTTGAACCAAGGCCCAGAGAAGTAAAGTTCTCGCCCAGGGTCATCTTGTGAACTGGCAGCTGGGCCAATAACTTGTTTCACTTCAAGTAGACTCCCTGGGCCTCACTCCAGAACATCTTTGGCCAGGAAGCAGGGTTTTTCTGAGCTGATGGCTCACACCTGTGATGGCATCTGCCTGCGACTGCCAGGTGGGGTCTCTGCGCTCCCCGTGTCCTGCGGGCCGCTCCCCGACAAGGGTCAGACCACACATCCTGACTAATTCTCCACCGGACCCCACCTACCTCGCACCAGCTGCACAGAGCTTTGGCCTTGCCAGACCACAGGGCTGTGGAGTGCGGGCGGGGGCCGTATCTATCTTCAGCAAACTCTCCCTTCACCATCTCTGCCACTTCTAGCTCCATGCTGTGCAAGCACTTTTTCAGTTTGCAAAGTGCTTCCACATCTATTTGATCTGGGACCCAAGGCTGTTCTGGGAGCTGGAGGGGGCAGAAATAGTACCCCACATTCCAGAAGAGGAAAAGGAAGTTCCCAAGGGCAAGGTGCCTTCTTCAAGGTCATGTACTCAGCTACGAAATGATAGAGCCAGAAGTTGGTGCCGAGCCAGCCTGCTCCACCTCACCAAAAGGCCTCTGCCCTTTAGGAGATGAGGATTCTCAGGGAGCAGTGATGAGTACGGTGCTAAGCGGAGTCCTGCAAAGAACTCGATATATAACTAACCGCATTGTCATTGACGCTACAATCTGGTAGTGAAGTATTGGTACCTAAATTAAAACAGTTAAACCTGTGTCAGCTAAGATTGCAGGCTACACTCTGAGAACTCATGATCTGGTGAATAGATACAGATGTTCAAGTCAGAAGTGATTTATGTCTTAGATCCATAACTTTCTCACTATGACCCCTGAATGACAGTGTACCATCTGGGCCTCTATTTCTATATGGAGGCAGTGAAAAGGTGATAACACCTACCTTGGTCCTTATAAAAATGAGTTGGGCCATTATGCACAAATTTATTTGAGAAATTTTAAGAAGCGTTATTACGCATAACCATGAATTTTTATAAACAAGGAAGGCAAGGTAAATTCACATTTATAAACTGATAATTATTAAATGCTTCCTAAGTAATTTAATTTACGTGGATGGTTCCACCAATTTGAGCAACAGCCTTTAGGAGACTGATACCATTATCATCTCCATTGTATAGAAAAGGAGACCGAGACCCAGAGATTTTAGGGAATAGGCAGCAAAATGGCAGAAGCAGGGTATAAAATCTTGGTCATTTAGCACCAACAATTTGCAGACAAAGCACAGATTTCTGGGCCCACCCCCAAGTTTCTGATTCGACAGGTGTGGGGTGATTTTGATTCCTAACGAGTCCCCAGATAATCCTGATACTGCTGGACTGGGGACCACACTGTCAAGACTCTGTGCTACACGGAGCTTCCCCGGTACCTCCCACCCACTGCTGGCTGAATCCAGGCCCTCGGGGGCCTATTTGCACAGGTCAGCCGGACATCGGCGTGCACTAGATACTTGATTTACGTCATGTAGACATACGCATGTTAATGGAAAAAGTGGATGGAGATGCTCAGGGGGCCCTTATTCCTTCAGAAACCAAGCGAGAGAAATTGCTCAATGGCCCTGCAGATGTCCGAATCCTTGTAGCTACTAAGGCCTGACCCCAGAGCCGACCGGGGGAAGGGAAGGCCACTTGTCTGGGGAAGACACAGAGAACAGACTCAAAGGCTGCCTCCTTGGCTCCTGTCAGTTTCTTCCCTGGAAGCTGCTCATACTCGCGAATTTCAGAAATAGTCTATAGATGGATAAGGCTCAGCCTGCGACAAGAGAAAGCACAGCCCTGGAAGATTTCAATTTAATTACTCTTAATTAAATTTCTGTTTTTGAGAAAAAATAAGAAAATGACTTCTAGAAGAACAGAAGCATTTCAGAAAACTGCGGTCAAGCCAAAAGCAGTGGTCACAGGCAGAAAGGAGTAAAAAAAATAAATAAATCAAGGACATATGAATACCCAATTGTTCCAGACCTCTATTTGTTGAAAAGACTGTACTTTCTCAACTAAACTTCCTTTAGATCTTTGTCAAAAATCAGTTGTGTAAATCTAGAATCGCCAAAACAACCTTGAAAAAGGAGAACAAAATTTGAGGAGTCGCACTTCATGATTTCAAAATTCACTGCAAATCTATAGCCATCAAGACGGTGCAGTACTGCCATAAAGAGAGACGTACATGTGATGGGACAGACTTGACAGTCCAGAGAGAGACCCCTGTATTTATGACCAATTGATTTTCTGCAGCGGTGCCAAGGCCTTTCAATGGGGGCAAAAACAGTGTCTTCTACAACTGGTGCTGGAATATCCACATGCAAAAGAATGAAGCTGGGCTCCCGGCTCACACCATATACAAAAACTAACTAAAAATGAATCAAAGAGCACATGTAGGAGCAAAAACTATATAATTCTGAAGAGAGAACATAGGGTTAAATCTTTGTGACCTTGGATAGGAATGAACTATCTCTCTATTTATTTCAGTTTTATTTAATTTCTCTCAACAATGTCTTATAGTTCTCAGTACGAGTCTTTCATATCTTTTGACAGATTTATACCTAAGCGTTTTTTATGCTATTGTAAATGGCGTTGGTTTTAAATGTCAATTTCTAAGTTTTTGTTGCTAGTGCATAGCAATAAAATTAATTTTTGCCTATTGATTTGATATCCTGCAACCTTACTAAGCTTGCTTATCAGTTCAGGTAGCTTTGCTGTAGATCCCATCGGTTTCCTCCCCAGGCAAACATGTCATCCTAGTATGTCAGCTTTACTTCTTCTTTCCAATATGGATGCCTTTTATTTATTTTTCTTGCTTTAATGATCTAACTAGAACCTCTGGGACACCACAGAGTAGCAGGGGGAGTGGACGTTCTCACCTTGTTCCTGATTCTACCATTAGTAAGATATCAGCAGCGGTTTTCGTGGCCGCCCTTTGGCAGACAGAGCAAGTCCCCTTCTAGGTCCTTTCTATTCTTAGTTTGCTGAGGCTCATAATCAGAAATGGATGTTGGATTTTGTCAAATGCCTTTTCAGTATCTACTGATACAGAAAATACAGTGATTGTGGAGGGAAGAGTCCAAACTCAAGAGTGACCTCTTTCTCCTCTCCGAAAAGAAAGGCGAGGGGTAAAGAAGGAGCCCTGTCTAGTAAAGGAGCCTGTCTTGGGCAGCCTGCCCTGCTCTGTGCCCCTCTCCTGGGCTGGCACTCATAGAGTTCAGGTCCTCGCCTGTGGACTTCAAAGCCAGCACTCTTTTCTCTATACCACACTGTCCAAAGACTTTGACCCTGGGACTCTGCCTGGACAAGGCCCCAAAGGTGGATGAAAACTCAGATCCCTCAATAATATAAAATAATAGCAGCCATTTATTGATCACTTTCAGAATATCAAGAACTAGGGCTGGGACAAGGGTGAGGGGACTGAACTGTCTCTGGGGACAGAATTTAAGGAGGTACCGGCAGGACTGTAGGCACCTCACTTGCCTCAGTCTCATCCCAGCCCTGCAAAGAACAGCGCTAAACACTCCCTTACTCCTCTGAAAACCCTAGAATGGTAGATGCTGCTATCATTCTTATTTTAAAGATGAGGAAACAGAGGGTCAGAGAACTTGCCCAAGTAATAGTGGCAGAGCTGGGCATTTGAAACGAAGTGTGTTCGTGTTTGGCCTGTGCTCTTAATCGGTAGGTCTCAACTCTAGTGGGTCAGACTATCCTGGAAGGTTGGTTAAAACACTGGTGTCTGGGCCCCGCCCCAGAATTTCTGATTCAGTAGGCCTGTTGCATGGGCAGGAAGATTTACATTTCTAACACTTTCCCAGGTGATGCTGATGCTGCTGGTCCCAGGACTGTGCTTGGAGAACCACTGCACGACGTCATGCTTCCTCCTCTGTAACCCTTGCTTGTCACATCTCAGAGGCACGGAGATTCCAAGAGTGAAAGAGAGGAGTCTGAGAAAACACTGCCAGATCCCTCTGGCTTGTGAAAGGAAAGCAAGCAATGATTTCTCATGACTGGACCAAGAGTTTCCATGTCATCCCTGCATGTGTTGGAGCCCCGACGCCATTCCAGAACACCTCATGCAGAATCAATGAGCAGTTATGAGTCGAACTGGGGGATGAACTGACTCGTCATGATGGGAACTCTGTGGGGACTTATTCATCCAAAAAGAATGCCTGACATTTATTCTGAAAGGCTTCTTTCTATAGACCCTCAATCCTTGTCGTACAAAATGGTATTTTTTTCTAAATATATTTCAATATATTTCAAATGTTTTCTAATTTATTCTTAGACATCTATATCAGAGACATCAAATTTTTCAAGCCTTTGAACAAGGGTCATTGCAAAATAGCAGAAGTGGAGGAAAGAAACCCAACACAGAACTATTCACCACATTATTTTAAAAAAGCAAACTTAAATTAGGCTTGACAATTTCTCTAAGCTCTAAACATGTGACAGCATTCCAGAGTTGACTCTAGTGTCAGAGTGGTTCGATTTTTCTTTAATGTTCCAAATCTTTGGACCCTAAGACCTCTCCGTCCAGCTGCACTTGGCACTAAAGTACAAGAAGGAAAAAGCTGATTTTACTCAATCTGTATCGGGAGGCTCAGAAGCCCCATGGCAGGAACTCTCAGCCCTCACTGCACATTGGAGTCACTAGGAAGTTTCTAAAAATCCCTTTGCCCCTGGACACACCCTAGACCAAACACATCAGAATCTCTTGGGCTAGAATCAGGTCCCAAAATTCCTCTCCTAGGTTATGAGATTCGTCATCAAATTTCACCAATATAGGCAGGTGCTCTTCCCGGACTATGTCCACTCTCCGTGATAATGGAAAAGGAGTGAGAGTCTCACTTTCCTGAGAGTTTCTTCCCAAATGCAGCTCTCCCAGATCTCTAGCATCTGTTCCTGCTGTGTTTTGACTGCTGTCTCCAATCACGTCCTCAAAACCTCTTCACCGGAATTTATGCAGCTCTCCAGCAGCGCTTGAAAGTTGTGAAGGATGAAGAAACATTCTGAGATTTCATCATCTTCATGTCCATCCAGAGGCATACTTTGTTTTCCCATAAGAATCAAAATTTCAAAGATTTTAACTATTCTTTGTTTTCCTCCTCTTGAAGAGCCGAAGGTAAAATGTCTTCATCCTGTTCCTCACCCCCTCCTTCTGCACTGGGGTTCTGAGCATTGCTGCTGTTGATTTCTTTATGTTTTTATTCCCGTTCAGTAGTTTCATCAATTCTTTTTTTCTGCTTCAATGTCCTGATTTCATCTTCACTCAATCCTCTCATTCGTTTGCTGTGTCTCTTGTATGGATTGTTGAAATGACTGGTCAGATCAAACATTGTTGTTATTTCGTGGTCTCGAAGAACTGCCCTATGCGGACTCTCCCAATGATTTCATAAGCATCTGCTTCAATTAATTCTGAGAAATAAACTAACTCACTCATTCCTTAGCTTTCTGATGCCTCTGCAAAATGTATAGTTCTACAGATCATAGTGGTCTCAAAGTATTTGGCATGTAATCAATAATGTTTATTTGGTTGATCAGGAAGGCGTTTCATTTTCTAAGTCTGCTCTCCTACAATTTTCACCTACTTCTGGCATATGACGGGATCCCCGGGGAACATGAAGAAGGCCAGGTGACTGCGTGCTCTTGCGCATGTGTGCAGCTGGGGGTAGCGCAGAGGTTCGGTATAGTCCCCCGCCTGTCCCGGAGGGGAGGGGCGGGGTGGGGAGCCAGGCCCAAAGGCCGACCTGGTAGGGTTGGAGCACCTGAGGGCGGCGCCGGCTGTATTTTTATTCTTGTCTGTTCCCTTCTGCTTCTTGTTTACGTACGCATAACCTTTTGTATTTTTTTTTTATTTTTAAGCTTTTACTTATTTATTTTTACAGAGGGGAGGGAGGGAGAAAGAGAGGGAGAAAAACATCAATATGTGGTTGCCTCTTACATGCTCCCTACTGAGGACCTGGCCCTCAACCCAGGCATGTGCCCTGACTGGGAATCCAACCGGCGACCCTTTGGTTTGCAGGCTGACGCTCAATCCACTGAGCTGCACCAACTAGGACAACTTTTGTGTTTTTTAACACCACATTGTAAATATTTTCCATGTTTCTATGTAAAACTTTCGCAATTAATTCTTAATAGCTGCTTACTGTTCCAGAGTGATAGCAAGCTTTAATCATTCTCTTACTGTTGAACTTCTGGGTTTTGTCAATCTTTGCCACTGTCATAGATAACAGTAAATCTTTCATGTTTCTGGTGTAATTATTTCTTTAGGATAGATAGATGCCCAGGAATGGGACACTGGGAGGGCAAACTGGGTGGATAACTGTGTATTCTGTACATACTAACAAGTTGACCTCTCCACGTGTCCTACCAATTTATACCAATACCAGCAATGTATGTGTGAACTCCATGCCTTTGTCTGCACTGCTCCCTCCCGGAAGTTTTCTTCCCAATGTAACGTAGGTAAAATAATGCCGTGGTAGACTGGAGAGGATCACAAATTCTTTGCTATCTCTCCCACTAAGAGGTGGAGTCTAATTCCTGGCCCTCGAACTTGGACTGGCCTTCGTGATTGTTTGACCAACACTGTGTGGCAGAAGCGATGTCCTGAAACTCCTGAGCTCCTCTGTGGGAAGCCTTGCAGCGTACTCTAGACTCTGCGAATGCTTGCCCTGGCGCAGGGCCGGCTTCCACGTAAAAACTCCAGCGCTGCCTGGGACTGCCCTGCTGGCGAGGCCTGGCGTGTGAGGAGTGGTCGACAGACCCAGCCAAGCCCAGCCTGCCAGCATTCCCAGGCGTGGGAATCCTGGGATCCTCTAGACTCATTTGCCAGCTGAGTACCAAGTGCCCTCAGGTGTCGTGAAGAGCAAACAGGTTTCTCAGCCAAGCTCTGCCTAAATTCCTGGCCCATAAAACCCTGAAATACAATACAATGGTTCTTGTCTGAAGCTGCTAAACTTTAGGATAGCTTGTTACACAACAAGAGATGACTGGAAAGGTGCCTTTATTATTCCCTTTTTTAAAAAAAATTGTAAGAACAATTTGCAACTTCAATTTATTTTACATTTCCAGTTTGCATTTTCCCAGGTATTTGGATTTGGGTTTGTAATTTTTTTCACCTTTGTAAATTGGCCTTGCTGGGTCCCAGGATAGGACTTTGACTCTGGATTCATACTTACGTAGCACGCCTGGGACATCTAACTCCCTGCCCACGTCACTGGGACATGTGCTCCTGCCAAGGAGATGTCTGCTTGAATGACCTTGAGGTTCCTTCCAGTTTTTCCACAATTCTAAGTGTTCTGGATGGTGGAGGGAGAAAATGAAGTTTGTCTTCTAAATCCAACACCAAAGTCAACTGATTATGGCTCGTTGAGTGCTACAGATGAAATAAAAAAATGTAAAGAAATATTAGTCATCATTTCAAAGTTCATTGACAGAAAGCTCCTTATAAGTGGATCACAGTAATCTGAAAACAAAGAAATAAGAGAACCCTTAAACCCCGAGTGGTTCCTGAGGTAATATAATTTGGGTCCTTTTGTGCCTTGAGCAAAACTATGAGCATTCTTCATTTTTTTTATTACATTTATTGGGGTAACATTTGTTAATAAAATTATATAGGTTTCAGGGGTACAATTCTATAACATATCATCTGTATATTGTATTGCGTATTTACCACCCCAAGTCAAGTCTTCCATCGCTACTTATATCTGCTTTTACCCTTTCCTGCTTCCCCCCACCCCCTTTGCTAATCACCATACTGTCCTCTATCAGGCTTTTGTTTTTTTTGTTTAATCCTGTCACCTTTTTCACTCAGCACCCCCCTCCCCTTGCCTCTGACAGCTGTCAGTTTTCTATATCTATGAGTCAATTTCTACTTGGCTTGTTAATTTATTTTATTCATTAGATTGCACATATATGTGAAATCATATAGTATTTGACTTTCTTACTGGCTTATTTCACTTAACATAATACACTCCAGGTCCATCCACGCTGTCACAAAAGGTAAGATTTCCTTCTTTTTTAGGTCAAGTAGAATTCCATTAAATGTACCACAGCTCTTTTATCCACTGATGGGCACTTACGTTGCTTCCAAATAATTGTAAATAATGCTACAAAAAACATAGGGGTGCATATATTCTTTAGAATAAGTATTTTGGGTTTCTTTGTATGTATTCCCAGAAGTGGAACCTCTGGATCATAAAGCAGTTCCATTTTTAATTTTTTGATGTGTCTCCATACTGTTTTCCACAGTGGCGGCACCAGCCTGCATTCCCAGCAACAGTGCAAAAGGTTCTCTTTTCTCCACATCCTTACCAGCACTGTTGTTTGTTGATTTATTGATGACAGTCATTCTGATAGGCATGAGATGAGATCTCGTTGTGGTTTTAATTTGCATTTATCTGATGACTAGTGATGTTGAGCATCTTTTCATATATCTATTGGCCACCTGCATGTCCTCTTTGGAGAAGTGTCTATTCATGTTCTTTGCCCGTTTTTTAATTGGATTATTTGGTTTTTTGGTGTTGAGTTTCGTTATTTATAATTTTAGATATTAACCCCCTTATCAGACATATCATTGATAATGCTCTCCCATTCAGTGGGTTGTCTTTTCATTTTGTTGAGGTTTTCCTTTGCTGTGCAAAAAATTTTTGGCTTGATATTGTTCTATTTGTTTATTTTTTTCTTTTGTTTCCATTGCCCAAGTAGATAAATCAGCAAAAATATTGCTATGACAAATGTCCAAGATTTTACTGACTATGTTTTCTTCTAGAATTTTATGGGGTCTAACATTTAAGTTTTTAATCCATTTTGAGTTTATTTTTGTGTATGTTGTAAGAAAGTGGTCTAGTTTTATTATTTTTGCATATATCTGCCTAATTTTTCCAAAACAATTTATAGACTAGACTATCTTTCCCCATCGTATGTTCTTGCCTCCTTTGCCAAATAGTAATTGACCATAATGGCATGTGTTGATTTCTAGGCTCTCTATTCTGTTCCATTAATCTATATATCTGTTTTTATGCCAGTATCATGCTGTTTTGATTACTATGGCCTTGCAGTATATTTTAATATTAGGTAGTGTGACATCTCCGACTTTGTTCTTCTTTCTACAAATTGCTGTGACTATTCAGGGTCTTTGTGGTTCCATGTAAATATTTGGGATACTTGTTCTAGATGTGTGAAATACACCATTGGTATCTTGATAGGAAGTGTGTTGAATCTATAGCTTGCTTTGAGTAATATGGACAATTTAAATAATGTTAATTTTTCCTGTCCATAAACATGGTATATGCTTCCACTTATTTGCATCTTCTTTGATTTCTTCTTCAGTGTCTTACAGTATTCTGAGTATAGGTCTTTTACATCCATGGTTAAATTTATTCCTGAGTACTTTTCTAATGCAATTGTAAATAGGATGTTTTTTTCTGATAATTCATTATTAGTGTATAGAAAGGCAACTGATTTCTGGATATTTATTTTGTATCCTACCACTTTACTGAATTCATTTATCATTTCTATTAGTTTTTTGGTGGGATCTTTAGATTTCTCTATATACAGTATCATATCATCTGCAAAAAATGACAGTTTTACTTCTTCCTTCCCAATTCAGATGTCTTTTATTTCTTCTTCTTGTCTGATTGCTGTGGTGAGGACTTCCAGTACAATGTTGTATAAGAGTGGTGAAAATGGACATTTCTGTCTTATTCATGTTAAGTGAAAAGCTTTTAGTTTTTGCCCTGTGAGGATGATGTTGGCAGTGGGTTTGTCATATATGGTCTTTATTGTGTTGAGATATGTTTCCTCTGTTCTCACTTTGCTGAGAGTTTTTTTATCATAAATGGGCGTTGGATTTTATGAAATGCTTTTTCTGCATCAATTGATATGATCATGTGCTTTTAATCCTTCATTTTGTTTATGTGGTGTATCACATTTATACATTTGTGGATATTGTACCAACCTTGCATACCAGAAATAAATCCCATTTGATGATGGTGTCTGATCTTTTTACTGTATTGCTGGATCCAATTTGCTAATATTTTGTTGAGAATTTTTGCACCTATATTCATCAGGGATATTGGCCTATAATTTTCCTTCTTTGCAGTGTCTTTACCTGGTTTTGGAATTAGGATAGTATTGGCTTTGTAAAATGAGCTTGGGAGCTTTCCCTCCTCTTCAAGTTTTTGGAATAGTTTGAGAAAGACAGGTGTTAGCTCTTCTTGGAATGTTTGGTAAAATTCCCTTGTTAGGCCATCCAGTCCAGGACTTTTGCTTGTTAGGAATTTTTGGATTACTGCTTCAATTTAACTAATTGTAATCTGTCCATTCAGATTATCTGAGTCTTCCTGATTCAGCTTTGGAAGATTGTATGTCTCTGGGAATTTATCCATTTCATCCAGATTGTCCAATTTGTTGGCATATAGCCATTTATAATATTTTCTTACAATCCCTTGTATTTCTGTGGAGCCAGTTGTGACTTCTCCTCTTTCTTTTCTGATTTTATTTATTTGGACCCTCTCTCTCTTATTCTTGATGAGTCTGGTTAAAGGTTTGTCCATTTTACTTATCTTTTCAAAGAACCAGCTCTTGGTTCATTGATCTTTTGTATTGCTTTTAAAATTGTATTTCATTTATGTCTACTCTGATCTTTATTATTTACTTTCTTCTACTCACTTTGGGCTTTGTTGTTGTTCTTTTTCTAGTTCCTTTATGCGTAAAGTTAGATGGTTTATTTGAGATTGTCCTTGTATTTTGAGGCAGGCCTGTAATGCTGTGAATTTCTCTCAGGATTTCTTTCACTGGGCCCCATAGATTTTGGGCTGTTGTGTTCCCATTTTTGTTTGTTCAAAGTATCTTTTGATATCTTCCTTGATGTCATTGTTAACCCATTCATTGTTTAGTACCATGTTTTTTAGCCTGCATGTCTTTGTGTGTTTTTCAGTTTTTTTCTTGTGATTGATTTCTAATTTCATACCATTATGGTTAGAGAAGATGCTTGATATAATTTTAATCTTCTTAAATTTATTGAGACTTGTTTTGTGTCTTAACATGTGGTCTATCCTAGGAAATGTCCCATGTGCACTTGAAGAAAAAAAAGTATATTCTGCTGCTTTGGGATGAAATGCTTTGATGATATCAATTAAATCCATTCAATCTATTGTGACATTTAAGGGCATTATTCCCTTGTTGATTTTCTGTCTGGAAGATCTAGCTATCGATATCAATGGGGTGTTAAAGTTCCCTACTATGACTATATTACTGTTGATCTCTCCCTTTATGTCCATCAAGATTTGCTTTGCATATTTAGGTGATCCTAAATATGGGTGGATAAATGTTAGATTGATTCCTTTATCATTATGTAGTGTCCATCTTTGTCTCTTTTTATAGCCTTTATTTTAAAGTCTATTTTGTCTGATATAAGTATTGGTACCCTAGCTTTTTAAAAATTTCTATTTGCATGAAATATCTTTTTCTATCCCTTTATTTTTAGTCTGTGTGTATTTTTCGTTCTGAGGTGGGTCTGTTGTAGACAGCATATGTATGGATCTTGTTTTCTTAGCCATTCAGCTACTCTATGTCTTTTAAGTGGAGCACTTAAGCCTTTTAAATTTAAAGTGATTATTGATAGGTACCTATTTATTGCCACTTTATTTTTTTAACTATGTTCCTCTGCTTTTTAGCAGTTCATTACCTTAACCACTCAGCCACATCATCCCACTGTTCCTCTGCTTTTTAAAAAAGTTTCTTCTTCTTATTCAAAGAGGTCCTTAAACATTTCTTACAATACTAATTTGGTGGTAATAAACTCCCTTAGTGTTTGTTTGTTTGTCGTTTGTCTGGGAACCTCTTCATTTTGTCTTCAATTTTAAATGATAGCCTTGCTAGATAGAGTAGTCTCAGTTATATGTCCTTGGTTTTCATCACTTTGAAAGTTTCACACCAGTTCCTTCCAGTCTGAAGTGTTT
Organism: Mormoops blainvillei; assembly: GCA_004026545.1. Classification (NCBI taxonomy): domain Eukaryota; kingdom Metazoa; phylum Chordata; class Mammalia; order Chiroptera; family Mormoopidae; genus Mormoops; species Mormoops blainvillei. The sequence continues at coordinate 127,138 of PVJD01000095.1, read as the reverse complement.
CTGTTGAGAAACCAGCTGACAGCCCAATGGGAACTCCCTTGTAGGTAACTGTCACTCTCTTGCTGCTTTTAAAATTCTCTTTCTGTCTTTAACCTTTGCCATTTTAATTATGATATGTCTTGGTGTGGGCCTCTTTGGGTTCCTCTTGTTTGAGACTCTGTACTTCCTAGACTTGCATGTTGTTTTTCTTCACCAGGTTAGGGAAGTTTTCAGTCATTCTTTCTTCAATAGTTTCTTGATCCCTTATTTGTTCTTTTCTCTTTCTGTACCCCTATGATGAGGATGTTAGTTTGCTTCATGTTATCCCAAATGTTCCTTAAACTATCCTCATTTTTAAAAATTCTTGTGTGTTTTTTTTTTTTTTTTTGCTGCTGTGTTTGGGTATTATTTTTCTATCTCGTCTTCCAAATCGCTGATTCAATCATTTGCTTTATCCAACCTACTGTTTATCCTTCCTAGTGTATTTTTTTTGTTTCAGGTATTTTATTCTCCATTTCTGACTGGATTTTTTTTTATGTTTTCTATGTCCTTTTTAATGCTTACCACCTCATGGTTTCAGTTCTGAGATCATCCATTCTTCCCATAAAGTCCTGGAGCATCCTTACAACCATTATTTTAAACTCTGCATTTGTTATCTTGGTTGCTTCCATTTCCTTTAATTCTTTGGGGATTTTTCTTGTTCTTTCATTTGAGGCATATTTCTTTGTCTCTCCATTTGTTTGCCTCTGTATTTGTCTCTGTGTATTAGGTAGATCTGTTATGACCTCCAAACCTGTAGATGTCTTGTTGGGCTCAGTGGTACAGTCTTCCAGATTACCTGAGCTCAGTGTTTCAGGAGTGTTTCTTACGAGTATGTATACCTTCCTGTTGCAGTTGAGTCTTGAATACTGTTGGCCCTTTTGTGGGTGGAGTTAATCCCTCAGGTAACTAACTATAAGGATAAACCTCAATCATTGTGTATGAGCCACTGTGCAGGGGCTGCCCCTGGGGTGGAGTTGTTTCCAGCAGGGTCTGGTGCCTGCCAGGATCCCCCTTTGGGTGTGCCACTTGTGTGGCTAGTTGGGTTGAACTCTAGTGTTATCTGATGCCCACCACTGGTTGTGTTGGTTATGGATCCATTTGGATGGGGTTCTGGTACAGGTTGATGTCAGACACTGTGTGTAACCAGTCTTGGGCTACCTGTCTGGCGCTACCACACTAATCACTGCTTGTGGGTGCATCTACTGGGTCTGACTGTGTGTGGATGGGGCGAAGCTGGGGGCACATCTGTAAAAGGTCTGAGCTCTATTTGGTCTGCCTCCCTCTGTCAGCTACACTGCCGCCCCCTGAGGTTGCTTGGTCTTCCTCAAAACCTTCAGAAGAAAGACTGTAGATTAGGCCCCAACTGGCCATGACCCACAGACCCTTCCACGTACACAGAGGGCATGAGCTCAGAGGGGCAGGGTGACCAGGGTCAGGAGGATGGTGTTAGTAGGTCCCCTACTTGGGGTCTGTGTAGTCAGGTACTCAATGAGTGGAATGTGGCCCCTTACTCCAGAGCCATATCCCTCAGTCTCTCCCAGAGTTTCCAACTTTAGCTCCCCCAGGAGGAGTGCATCGCAAGTTCAGGTTGGGTGCAGCCAGTGTTCCCTCTGCAGAAGCAAACTCAGCAGGGTGGAGCCACAATGGCTCTGGGGGACAGATCGAAAGAGTCTCCATTGGGGGAGGAGCCAGCCAAGTGTGCAGTAGGACGGCAACGCTTCACCTTTCTCCTGCCCCACAGCCAGCTGCACAGCCCAGCACCTGTTGGAGACAAAAGCCTCCAAAGAAGACACAATCCAAAGGCCCTGGATCCAAGTAGCACTCCCTTTCCCTCATGGAACTCAGCTCAGCAGGGTGAAGTCATTAGGATTTGGGAGGGCAGATCCAGTCTCTCATTGCAGGTGGGGCCAGCAAGCCTGTAGGAGGCGGGCAAGAGCTTCTGAGGGAGACAGACTCTGAAGTCCCCAGCTCTGAGCAGCAATCCGCTCCTCCCACAGGACTGAGCTCAGCAGGGTTGGTAGGGGCCCTAGGCTGCTGGAGAAGGAGGTCAAATGAGCCTCCCATTGGGGAAACAGCACTGGCTGGGCTCGCAGGGGAGGTAAGAGTGCCCCTCTCTCCCAGCGATGTAGCCACACAACCCAGTACCCACCTGTCTGATTCCCAGACAAGAGCCTCCCAGGGAGACGTGCTCCCAAGGTTTCAGCTCTGTGCAGCACTAGAATTCCCCTGTGGGACTAAACTCAGCAAGACAGGGCCACCGGGGATAGAAGGGCAGGCCGATTCAACAGGAGTAGAGGGAGGCACTAGCTGTGTGCTGGAAATGAGAAAGAGTGGTCCCCTTCCCGAAGCTATACAGTTTAATCCCTGAGTCTCTGTCAAGAGCTTCTCTAGGAAAAGAGCACCCCAAAGACCTGGGTGCAGCCATCAGGCCCTTCTGCAGAACTTGAGCACAGAAGGTTGGTGTCACCAACAGTTTGAGGACAGGCTAGTGCGCTCCCCAGGCTGGTACTGTAATAAGAGGAGTGCTCAACCCTGGGGACATGGCATTTGGGTCCCCAGTAGACTCTCTTCTCTCCAAGGTGGACTGAATCTCTCCACTGATTTTCACTACTTAGCTGCTATGCAGGCTCCTCTTCCCATATCTATTATTTTGGGTTGGAGATCCCTGTGTGGGGTTGAGCCCTCATGTTCTTGCAGGGAGGGAGTTTTGCAGCTGAGATATCCCTCCAGCTTCTCAGCCGCCACATGTGTGTGCATGGGCCAGCCCTTTCTGTGTCTCTGCTCTTCTTACCAGTCTTTATGTGGTTTCCTATGTAAATCCTTGGTTATAATACCTCAGTTCAGCTAACCTTCAGTTGGCTATTCAGGTTGATAGCTCTATAATTTTGCTGTAAACCTGTTTGGCGTTGGGAAGAGATGAGTGTAGCTTCCACCTGTTCTGCAGCTGTTGCTGGATGGGGACTGGGCCCAGAGCTGGCCTGCCTAGGGCTGGCCAGTAGTGTGTGGGTTCTTGACTTCGTACAGGAAAGATTTCACAATACGAGTCCAGGTGATTTTGTGAGTACCTGTGTTAATGCTGGGGAGAGTGAAAGAAGGAAGGTCCTAGGATAAAAGCAACAGGAGAGAGACTAGGCAGGGCTGCTTTGGCTCACTACAAATATTTTGGGGAAAAAGTGAGCCAAGGAGGGGCTGCTGTCAGCTCACTGAAGAATCAGAGAAAAGGGGCCTTGGGGACAGGCTCAGGGGGTTAGACCAGGAGGAGCTGCCACTGCCCATTACTCTCCTGGTTGCAAGTCTTGTGGGGACCCTTAGGTTTAGGAGACGCATGCCTGTGGGGGAAGTAGAGAGTGAAGGGAAAGGTGTGGGCATGCTCCTGGGAGGGAGAGTGTGCACTGGGGCCTTAGTTTTAAGAGATTTTTTAAAACTTTAGTTTTATTGTTGACACTATTATAAATGTCCCCATTTCCCCACTTTGCCCACCCCCACACAGTCTCTCTCCAACCATCACCACGCTTTTGTCTGTGTCTATGGGTTATACATGTATGTTCTTCGGATAACTCCTTCAACTTCTTTCATCCCCTCCCTCTCCTCTCCCCTCCCCCCTGACAGCTGTCAGTCTGTTCCATGTGTCTATGCCTCTGCTTCTATTTTCTCATCAGTTTCTTTTGTTCATTAGATTCCACATATAAGTAAGATCATATGGTATTCGTCTATCTCTGACTAGCATAATACTCTCCAGGTCCATCCATGCTGTTGCAAAAGGTAAGAGTTCCTTCTTTTTTATGGTCACGTAGTATTCCATTGTGTAAATGTTCCACAGTTCTTTTATCCACTCATCTACTGATGGGCACTTGGGATGCTTCCAGATATTGGCTACTGTGAATAATGCTGCTCTGAATATAGGGGTACATATATTCTTTCAAATTGGTGTTCATTTTGAGGATTTTTAAGTTCCAGAGTTTAGGGGAGGCCTTAAGTAAGGATCTAGATAGAATATTCATTCATCAGCTCTTCCAGGTGCCCTTTTGGGGCTGTGGCCTCTACTGATTGGTGAGTGCCAGGCAGGGGATCATTAGTCACTGAGACTAGCCCTGGCATTACCTGCCTGGTTTTGCTGCTCTTCTGGGCCTGGGACTGAAGTACGACTGAAGCCTAGATGTTATCTCTAGAAAAGGTCAGGGGCCTAAACTGCATGACCAATGTTAGGTCAGGGGAAGAAAGGCCACCCTGGAGGTGAGGTCCAACATCAGTTTTGCTCATTGCTAAGCACCTGGGGCTTTCCGCCCTGTTGGTCTTCTGTATCTGGCTGTAAATTTCTTGGCCAGTTTGTTCAGGTATCTGTCTCAGTTTCCCTATTCCACTTGCCAAGGAACTTTCCAAGCTTCTTCTTATCCTGCATCACAGCCATCTTGGAATTTGGGACTGAACTTTTTTTTAAAAAAGTAAAGATATAATAATATCAGAGAAACCTGAAAACAAGGTAAAAATCCATAAGCTTTTGACAGTGTGACAACTATACTTTTATGTTCCCTTCCTGTTTCTACAAATCACATATGTGTAAATATTTTTCCAGACTTTTTTCACTCAATACTTTATCACAAGTATTTTCTGTGCTCCTTCATAAACTCCATACCCATAATTTTAAATCGTTGTAGAATATTTCTTCAAGGCTTATACCATAAATTATCTTCCCATCCTCCCTCCCCTTCTTGAATATTTGGGCTGCTTCCAGTTTTTCACTGAGCAACTCTTTGATGACTGTTTTCTGCATATGGCTTTTTCCATATTTCAGGGTATTTTCTTAGGCTAGCTTCCCAGAAGGGGATTATTGAGTCAAAGTGTATGAACATTTTTATGGCCTCAAAGTATCTTTTGAAGAAGGTAGGTGTTCCATTTCATGAGGTCCACAAACATAAAAGAGGAAATTTGGCTTCCAAAAAAAAAGCCCTTGTAACACATGTATGTAACAATTTGGACAAAGAGCTGTTCTGATAATTTTTGAAGCCATTAAAGCTTGACCTTTTGAATTAAAAAAAATAGTTACTTTTTATTTGATTTTGATGAGAACCTTTTCTGAAACACTTTACACATCTGAGCTTTTCTAAAGAGAATCCACAAAGCACAAAAAACACAATGTAAGCTTGTCTCCTTGACTCGCACAATCAATATAGCCATCAGCCATTTCCCTGGGCTTCCAGGAATTTCTGACATGGGGAGCAGACCTGCTCCTTCACAGAACAGCCACAGGCTGGGAGCTTTTCTGGAGGTCTAGCCCCACCTCTAATTTCACGGTTTTGCATCTGAGTTGCTGGTCACTTCTAGAATGCTCTTCCTTCTCGGAAAAGGTCTTGTCTACTGACAACACCAATGCCAACTCTGATCTTTCTTCTTGATTCACAGATAACAGGCAGCTTTTGGAATTGGGGGTCTGAAGGGCTGACCCCAACGAAACAGCAAGGCTCACACACCAACAATAGTCCTTCTTGGCATGAATCTCAAACAATGACGTGGTGAAAAATGCTGTTAGGATTTCCCTGGACTCACCTTAAACTTACACCTCCCGCAGAAGTCCCATAATACTCCTGTGACTTCTCATGTGAAGGTGAAAACTTGCAGTTGCCACTTCATGGATCACCTTGATAGTGGGGCAGGTGACAAATTCCCGAAAACCGCCTGGGCACCTCACTGAGGGGGTGGACTGAAGTGGAGGGTGGGTGGAATACGACTGTGAGACCAGGAGACCCAAGTCCAAGTACCAGTTCTGCCCTTTGTTAACCTACTGCCCTTGAGAAAGTTACCTGCTTAACCCTCTAAATCTCAGTTTTCTTCTCTCTACTTGGAGATAAGAAGGCGTGCCCTGATACCTCTAAGACTGCTGTAATGGTCATGGGAGATAAGTAGTAAGGAAGCCATTAAGGTCCTTCCATATGTGGATCGTCACAGTCTTGTTTAGATTGGATGAACACAGACCAGCTCAGGGCAGGGCAAGCCGATGTATTTTGTCAGCTTTTTGGCGGGGAAACACCTGAAGTCTCATGGGTCATTAAGAATGGGAACTCTGCCCCAGCTGGTATAGCTCAGTGGATTGAGTGTCGGCCTGAGGACCAAACAGGTGCCAGTTCGATTCCCCAGTCAGGGCACATGCCTGGGTTGTGGGCCAGGTCCCCAGTAGAGGGCGCGTGAGAGGCAACCACACATTGATGTTTCTCTCCCTCTCTTTCTCCCTCCCTTCCTCTCTCCCTAAGAATAAATAAAGCCTGTTTGTTTGTTTTTTTAAACAAAACACAACAGAAACAGGAGCCCTGGCAGAGCTGGTGCGTTTGAGGGGTAGCCGTGTCCCTGGTGGCTCTAAGGTCCTGCAGATGGAGTGTGTGGGGCTTTACTTGAGGGCTCTACCTAAGAGAGCTCTGAGTCTCAGAGCCCAGGAAGCCGGAGACGCATAAACCAAGGTAGAGAGGCACTGTCCAAGAAAGTGGCGCTCTTTCAACCATTTAAAGGGACATGTTGATGTGATGATTGTTAAGAGTCTGGAAAAAATATTAGAGGAAGAAGGGATCAGATTATTCAGTTCGTGACTGACTCTAGCGGTCCAACGGTGGCTGGTTGTCCCACCAACCAGTGTCACAGATCCCACCCTTTAAACCTGGCCCTACCCTTGGCTTCCTGGGTGTCATCTATTCTCGTACTTCTGCCACAAAAGAACCTGGCCTGCTTGCACACGGTGACAGGGAAGTCTGGATTGGTTTGAAGAACCAAGCTGCCCATTTAACATAAGTGCCAGGCTGTGTTTCAGAGAAAGTGAGAAATATTTGCGTAAGGCCTTTTGGCTTAATCCAGGGTCCTCCACCCACCCTCACCCCACTCCCACTGTGTTCCATTGTCCATTGTGGTGCAAGAGATTTTAAATGGGTTGCATCCATCTGTTCCCACTGTGGGGAAACACGAAGTACGTGACCAGCCTGCCCCAGGGAGGGCCCTGGAAAAACTATAGGCCTCAGCAATGGACAATTGTTTGTCTCTCTTTGAGCTTCTGGTTTTGGGAGACAGAGCAAGGCTAGTTTAGCTCATCAGAAATCACTGGGGCTTTCGTTTTAGCCCTGAGATTTTTAAAGTCAAGCAGTGTGGGCGGGAGGGCAGACAAGTGATTCTTACAGTGAGATGTGCTCCATGTTCCCACTCACTGGTGCTGATTGAGAGTTTTGAAATTATCACACCTAATAGAGATTCTGGGCAGCTTTCTCTCTAAAATCTTGGATCCTCAAGGCCTTAACTCCATAGAACACATGATCTCTTGCTCTTTCAAGGTTGTGGTGAATGGGAAAATCCATCTAAGAGAGGCCTCGGCAGTCTGTCTGAGCTAGAAACTGCGAATGCCTCAGTGTGGGGATTTACATCTGAACAGGGAAGTATCCTAATGCAAGAAGCATCAAGCTAGAGTTTAGGAGCCAGGTACCATGAAAAACAAAGATGTGGAACTTTAGGCCAATGGTAGTGAAACTTCAGTGTGAATAAGATGCAGCAAAGGTGCTTCATGAATTCTAATTCCCAGGTTCCACCTGCAGACATTCTGATTTGGTAGGTGTTGGGTAGAGACAAAGGGTCTGTGCTATTAACACTCTCCCCACAAGGTGATTTTGATGCATGTGGACCACAGGTTAAAACACACTGACCTGACCCATGGCTCACTAATGCCGATTGGCACAGTGACACTGCTAGGGCAGCACTTAGCAGAGCATGCAGAGGCTTTGGGACATTTCATAAAAACGAAACATTCACCTCCTATTGTCTTTCTCATTGGCAGTGGTGTTGATTCCAGGTGTACAGGGAGAGTGGGCAGGAGTCCCGAGAAGCCGAGAAAAGAGCACTGGACAGGCCCACGGGCATTTGGCTAGCTGTGGCTCTGGAAAAACCCCTTCCTCTTTCACTGCCTCTGAGCACTCCTCCGGACCTGACGCTTTATGACTATAAACCTGGGCCTTTTACTTATAATGGACTGGGAAAAGTACTAAATAATAAATTAGAAAAATGCTTAGCTATGTGCCTAAGTCATCTAATTTGAGGCATTCAACATCTTGGTATTATAACTATTTTTCAATTTATAACACTTCAGGCACAGGAAGGTTAAGTAATTTTCCTAAGGTCACACGGCCAGTAAGGGACAGTCCATGGATTTAAACAAATTGTATAGGTCTGATTTTGTATGCTCTATACTTCTGATATGCCCGATATTGGATGGAATCCTCTCTGTCCCTTGGAGATTATCTCTGCCTCCTCCCAGTTCTGTGAATTTGGGAAGCCCAAAGTCATCCTCAATATCTAAGTAAATTCTGAGAAACCTAATGTGCTTATGCTTGCCTCTGATGCTGTGCTCCTGTTTGTACTAAGATCTGGCTATAGCTCATTACAGCATCCCCTGTGGGCATCTTTTGTTCTGTTCTGTTGACCAAGATACAGAATTCATCTCTCAGTTGATATTTGGAAAACCCCATTTTCACAAAGCATTTGTGTGTTTGGGAAACTTGATGGAAGTCTTCTGTTGTTATTGTTGTTGCTGAGGAAAGGGGAATCATAGGAGTGATTTTCATTCCTGGAATGCAAACCACTTCAAACTGAACCTTGGATTTATTCTCAAATCAATGATTTGAGAAATCATAAATTCACCACACCCATGCTGGAAACGTTTCACTGGCTGCTTCATCATACAGGGCTTCTGGCCTCTATCTTGATGGTGTCTACAAGCTCTTCTGTCTTCTTCACTTGGGTTTCAGAAGGCGGAGCTTGAGGCAAAGGCTTATGTGTTGTTTTTTTAAGGCGTACAATCCCAGGAATGGGAGAAGAGGGACTGAGGCCAGGAAGGGAGGAGGAAGAACAAATAGATCTCAACTTTAAATAATTTCTCATTCTTGTGGGCTTTTCTTTTGAGAAGTGGCTTTTTAGGGTGGTTCGCCTGGGAAGGAAGGGAGAAACGTCTCTTCACTGGTTTCTGCCTCTCATTGCTCAAAAGTTTGCCATGTACTACTTTCTTTGTATTTCCAAATGGCTCCTTTGTAGGCATTCACTGAGTCCTGCAGCATCCCACACCTCTGGATCAATAGTGCAGTTCAAAAGCAGGAGGAGAGAGGCGCACAGCATGGGCATAAGTTAGACATGTCAGGTTGTGCCCATGGTTGGATGGAGTCCATCCTGAGTTGATCTCTGCAGCAATCGTGTGGCCAGAGCAAATGGTCACCTGGGGGCAGGTAATGCTGAGAGGCTTTGAAGTGGTGAATTAGAGCTATCTCATATAGTCCACCCCTTGGGCCCCTTAGCTTTGCTCAAGCTCTCCCAGTGGATCAGTGCCTATGCCATGATATAGGACCTTGAATTTTGTGAGAATGGGATGTTTGTAAGAGAAGAGGTACAAGTCCAATTAGCCAGAGCATCCTTTTCAAGATCATAGCCAAGTGAAATCTCCAGTACGATTTTAGGCAAGATTTAGGGAAACATGCTACTATTCCCAGCTGTAGCCAGCCCCGCTTCCCTCCTCTGTTGCCCGTTCTAGATTTCCTGTGTGTTGTGCTCATACACGTGCTCTGGATGGTCTGAGTTGCTCACCTACTGGGGCAACCTGGACCTTTACCCTTTAAGAGCCTGGTTTCTTAGTTGCCTTGGTGGTTTCGTTTGCCCATTTGTCATCATTATGGAATATAGAGGCACCAAGAAATCCCCAAGAAATTACCTCAGCTCTTTTCTATCCCCATAAAGTGGTTGCTGTTATAGTTCTCGTGGTAGTCAGGTTCCTTACCCCTACTGACACAGCCCTGCTTTTTTGTCTTCTGGCTTGCCGTCGTGAGCAGCTCCAAGTGACCAGGTGGGAGTCTCAGCTTCAAGTTCAGTGGCCTTACTGTGTCCCCTGGAAGAATTCTTCTCCTGTAAACCAGAATCTCTACCCAGAAGAGCCACCTAGGGTTTCAGTGGGTCGCTGAGAGAAGGAGAGAAAGGACTAAATCCTACTACTGTCCCTTGGCTCATAGACCCAAGTGTTCTAGCTGTTGGGACACAACACCATATATTGATCATGGGTTCCATAGCCTGGAGGAGGGTATCATAACCTTGTACAGCGTTACGCTTAAACTGGTGCCTTAGCTGAGCCTTTACCGGGTCCTTTCATCATTGTATAAATTTAGCTGCCTCTGGGTGGTACAGTACATGCTAAAACCAGGGTGTTCCTTGGTCATTCACCTATTGTCACAACTCCTTTTTGTCATAAAATGGGTCCCTTCATCTGAGACAGTGTTGTGAGGGCCACCATACTGATAAATCAAGCATTCTGCTGGCCTTTGAAGGGCAGTGTGGGAAAAGGCGCCTGATCAGTGAAGGCAAACCCGTGCCCAGATAGGTATCGATGCTAGTGAGGAAGAAGTAAATGGTTCAGAAAGGGGTGTGGAGAAATCAGCTTGTCACCGAGTGGCTGGCTGGTCTCTACAAGAAACAGTGCCATATTGAGGGCTCCGTGTCAGTCTCTGCAGCTGGCAGGGTGGGTGTGGCAAAATGTGAACTAGGTCTGTGTTAGAGGATGGGCCCATGCTGTTGGTCTTTCTTTACCGTTGACCCCTGCCATTATTGCCACTCTTTTTAAGGCGCTACCATGTCATCTCTGGAGCAGCCAAAGGGAGAGGCTGGATGACATCCACAGGATGAGTCATCTCTCCACCTGGTGGTTGAATGTCCCCTCTCTGGTACACAGTCTCCAGTGAGCATTGTGGGATATAAAGACCAGCACATTTTGCACACATTCTCATAGGTCAATAAACATAACACTTCCCTGGATCTCCCGTCCCTGATCATCCGTTCTTATCTTTCGGGGACCTGGCAAACATCCAAGACATTTGTCCATGGCTCAGGCATCTATGTATGTCTGTACCTCAGACCATGTGTCTCTCCTTCAAAATGGTTGGCCAAGCATAGCTCAGAGTTCGACCCACTGGGAGGACTCTCTTCATGATTGTCTATTAGGGCCATCCCTAAGGTGGCTGCGATATGACAGTTCATTTTCAACTAGCACCAACATATCACACCAATTGATCTGTGAAGCAACCAAGTTCTTTCCTTCTCTGCTTCTTGGTTGTAGGAAATCACCATGAAGCCAGAACTGTGAGTCGAAGAAGTGGGTTGGTGCAAAGTGGTAGGTGACATGGGGAGTCTGAGCTACCCGCTCATGTAATGTGTCTTCAAAATATGTTTCAGCCTTTGCTTTCCAGCAAAAGATACATATATTTAGCTTCTGGCAGAACCCTTATATTAGCTACTTGACCTGTGGGGTCTGGTAGAAAGGTCAAGTGGTAGTCCTTGAAACTATCTCCAAGAGTAAAGAAAAAGCACTACCACCTCCCTAGAAGTGCTGCAGAGGTTAGACCCACTGTTAAGACTTAAACGGTGCAGGGGCAATGGGTCCTGTTGTGTTTCTACTGATTCACTTGCGTGGACTTTGCAAAAGCCAAGTGGATTGTGGTGAATAATAGTGGATTGCCAGAAACTTGCCCAGAGGGTGGCCTGAGTTGCAGTTCTGTGCCAAACGTGGTGTCTTTCCTGGTGTATATCAACACAGCCCGTGGCATATGGGATTCAATGTGGTCTGGCAAATGCAGCTACAGTCCCTATCAGTGGGGAAAATCAAAAGCAATTTGCTTTCTTATGGCAAGGAAAATAATTAATATTTACTTTTTTTTTTTTTTTTTTTGCCTCAGAACTATGTTAACTCTCCGAGTCCATAGGGACCTTGTCATCTTGACATGGCACAGATCATAGTGTTTGTCCCTTATATTGGTGACATCATGCTAATCGGACCTGGTACAATGAGAATGGCAGCTACCTAGGTACCCTGTTAAGATACACGAGTGTGACAGCATGAGAGGTAAACCACCTATCTTATTCTCGGTACCCAGGCAGCCGTCTTAGGTGCCTCTGTGGTATTAGGGAGGACAGTCTGAGGGAGCAGAAGTGCAGGAAAGGGAGTGAGGCAGGAAAGGAGGAAGAACCATTAAGGGGTATTACATGACTAATTACTCTGCCTTGTGAGACTATACTGTGGACTCAAAAGGGGCCACATACTAAGCCTGACAAGCTCAGGGGAGGCCTTACAGGTTTGTAGGTCTTACAAACTCAGGGAGCAAAAGTGACCATACAGGATGGTCCAAACATAAAAATCCCGACTAAAAGCAGCTCACGGTGGGTAGTCAAGTCCTAGGCCTCTATCTTCCTTGACAAAGGTCAGTCTTTACCTTCAGCAAGCCTGTCGATTGTCTTTTTACATCTAAGATAACATGCCATTAAAATGTCAGAGTAATCTCTTTTTCCAGACCTCTCGGGGCACACCCACTGCACCACCACAGAGACCACAGAACGCGCCATTGTCCGCTCATTCCCTGATACCACTGCTGTGTGCTGTGAATGTTAATTATTTAGTAGCCTATGCCCAGTTATGAAAAAGAAGCATAGGCCTCTCAGTTTTATGTTCTATCCAGTCCCACAGAGTTTCCCTTTGCTTTTTCCGACCCCCTTAACCTACCGCTGATGGATTTCATGCAACCCTCCTTACCTCTCCTCTTTTGGTAGCGACGTACAAAGTAAGCGGCAGAGCTGCGATCCCCCAGGGCCTTTTCTTAGTTCGTTGAGGTTTTGCTTCCCAGCAATGGTCATCAGTTTGACTCAGTAAACTCATAAAAATTCTCTACAGGTTTGGACATTTCTTACATCAACAACCTTCTGAGATGCCTTATAATGACTTTCTTCTCCCAGTGCATCTGGGAGAAGTAGGAAGAGAAATGTATTTGCCGGCTCCCATTGGCTAAAAATTTGCTTCTCAGGCTTATTTCCACTGCACTTCCAGGTTGGTCGCACTGAGCAGATGTGCAGGGTGTCTGTGTCAACATGGACACCCTGGGGCAGGAAGCAAGAGGAACTCAGAAAGGGCTGGAAGGGGCACAGGGGATTTCGGGTGCCTGGGAGTTCCCACCAACTGGGAAAGGGAGCTAATGTTTTTATCCGCCAGTTCCTGTCCATCCTTGGTTGAGAGCTGCTGGGGTCAGTGTTAACTCCCCAGCACGGCAGGTCTGCTGTGCTGTGGACAGAACAGGCTCTAGCAGTCAGAGAAAGTGCTCAGGTAACAGGGACAGCCCATTAATTTAGCTAGAAAATGTTCCAGTTGGAAGATCACGCCTATAGCGCATATAATTTGTAAGTGCAGAGGTTGCAGGGAAGAGACCCTGACAGTGGCACCTAAGAGTGTCTGACACGTTCTCCCTCCTTTTTCCTTGTCATCTTCCCTCTAGAATTGTCAGATTTTCAAATTCACTTTCTCTCTTCTACAGAAAACACCCCCCAACTCTGCTCAGCCCTTGTCCCCCTTTGTATATCCAAACACATCAAGGTACTGATCAGAACAAGAGGCTCCTTCCTGGAAGGTACCTGTGGATTTAAGTTGTCATTGTTTTCTCTTGATTACCCAAAGGCAGCCTCTTCTCTGTGTATTCCAGTAAACTCTTTTCTAGTCAGCTAGTTAAGCCTGTCCCGCTTTTTCTGCTCTTGAAGTTGGATGAGGATCCAAGCTTCGGGGGCGTCCTGGGAATTTCTCCGAAATGGCGGTATTGTCCCCGCAGAAGAAAGCAGCAGGTTCAGAAAGACGTGCGCTTTGTGCCTGGTAACTTCTTCCCCAGCCAAATTTTGGAGTGCTTCTCACTGATTTTTGTGCCTCTTCCAGCTGCTTGAGACAGTCTAGGACACTTGGATGGATTATAGGAAAATGGAACAGCCCATGAATTTAGCTGAGTCCTGGAAGAGGACAGAGCTCCATGTCTCCACACATCCTGATCTCACAAACTGTACTGTAGCCGCAGTAAACAGTTTAGATCGGCTTGGGTATGACACGAAGCTTCCTCTTGGCTATTTCTACAGCTTCACATTGAATGGAAGGAAATCGCATAAACCCTCAAAAACACAACCTGCCTGGAGGCGAAACGCCTGGTTTGCCGTCCTGCCCCCATCCTTCCCACACCTGTGCTGGGGCCATTTGGACCCCCTCCAGCTAACTGGCTGGCCACCCTCCCTGGCCTCCATCAGTCTGAGGTCACAGCTGTCACCTCCAGGCCCAACTCCAACATGAGAGCTCTACTGCCTGTGAACACAGCCTTACTTTCCAGGTGAGATAGGTACAAAATTAACAACATCAATGGGCACCTACTTCCAGGCATTTGTAGGGGAGAAATGTGCTTTGGGGACTTTCGTCTTTAGGTTTCAGAGAATTGGGTATTGCCAGATACTTACAGAGAGCCAGCACAGCGTGAAATGCGCACCCAGCATCTCCCTGCCCACGCCGTTCAGGAGCCTGCTCCCTAGCGACTGGATCGCCGACCGATGAACTGGGCCACGTGGAAGCCCACCAATCAAAATGAAACTATGCCGTCATCCTTCGGGTAACATGCATAACTAAGGGGGACCCGGTTTGTTTTACAATAGCATCTTAGTTTCATTGTTTTCAAGGTAGATATGCTTTATTTGTATATTAAACCTGTAGAAATACGTTCTTCCACGTCTTTCTTGAAACACGGCTCTCTTATCTTTTACCCATTTTTAACAGAGATGTGAGCACTCAATCTATTCCACTTTTCTCTTTTCTCTAAGAATAGGCAGAACGTATGTGTGATAATCAATGGTAGATGATTCTTAGCCTTGGTGCTGGGGAATAATAAGGAGTGGTGGAGACAATGGCAGATTGGAGACCATTGTCTTAACTGAAGGCAGCAGCCCCTTTGCAATGCCAGTCGATCATTGTGGCGGGGAATATAGGTCCCATGTTGCCAGGTTTTCAAAAAATTTAAAAAGAAGCCAGCGATCTGGATTTTGATGTAAAATCATCTTATTATCAAATATTGCTAACTAATTTAATTTGGAGCTTGTCACCAGGCAAGCTGAACAAAACCTATCTGGAGGCCAAAGTGACTCCATGGTCACCAGCTCCCAATCCCTGGTTTTAATTATCAAACATAATTACAGGACTATTATATAATCATGGTTGATGTGGCTCTTCCTAAGCAACATAGAAATGTAGTTCTAAGAAAGACAGTTATATTCCCAGTTGGTAGAGTACTTTATAAACAATAGAAAAATATAGAACTAAGAAGGTAAATTGCTTATGATTAGTAATTCATAATAAAATAAGGTATATCCAGCACAGAACGGCTGCCAGTGAGAGAATTCATATTCACAGAGAGTAGGAACGGATTAACAAACGCGCCTGAAGTGGACAGTTCTGACAGAATGTCCTTTGCCTGTGTGCAAGTTCCACGTGCGGCCATCCTAGCTCTAGGACTGCTTTGGCTGCTAGTGCCTCCACTCCTGGGGGGCCGGCGCTGGGGTCTTATCTCTTTCTTGCCAATCAGGTCCCCTGCCAGAATATCATCACTGCCAATAACGGAAGTGAACATCCATTGTGCATTGCCTGACACTCCGATAAATGCTTTATATCTCAGTAACACCTCGCATCCTCCCAGCGACCTGGGAGGAAGGAACCATTGCCACCCTCATTTCATTTAGCTCATAGGCAACAGAGCCAGGACTCACCAAGGCAGTGTGACCTCAGGGCCCGCACTCATGCTTCCTCCCTTCTCTATCACCTCTTGGTGGCTAAAGGGTCTGTCTCTGCGGTGACAAGGAGTTCACCACCTTCAGGCTCTTCTGACTCTATGTGAACTCTGCAACATCTGAAGACCTCGCCCATCCCCTCCTTCTGTTACATCTCCTTCCTTGGCTCTCCGTCTTGTCAATCTACTCACCGGGTAGGTGGCTGGGTAAATTGCACAATCTCTCTGGGTCTGTTTCTTCATCCATAACATGAGGACAGAAGGGAGATGGCTGGATCAGATTTCTCAGGGCTTTTCCATAGTAAATGTTCTGGGATTCCAAAATGCTCAGGATTCCCATGGCCACATGCACACCCATCAGTCAGTCCAGCATCTTCCCAACCACTGGTCTCCTCTCCAGCCCAAGGAGTTCTTATCCATTTATCACCTGGGGGTGTGTTCCTCTGGTATTGCCTCCCCCTTCTCCTCTTTGGCCTGCAAACTTACACAGACCCCAGAACCTGGCTTGGCTTCACTCCCGTCTTGAAGCTTCTCCTGCCTTCTCCGGGCCACACTGATTTCTCCCTTTCCTGAAGATGGCTTGCAGCAATTCCAGACACATTGGCAGGGCGCTTTACAGGGGGCAGAGCACTGTGGCATGCAATATCTCATAGAGACTCACAACCACTGGCCACATCAGGATCATCACGCCCATTATGTAGATGGAGAAGTAAAAAACCAGATGAGGGCAGAATTCTCCCAGTTCCACTCTACAGCCAGGGCCAGAACTGGACTGGAATCCAGACTTCTGACCTCCCCTCCCCCACCACCACCAGAGCTCCTTTCCAGTCCTCACCGCCTGGGTTGGCATTAACTGTTTCATGCTCATGTGTTCTGTGTTTCCAGCACAGTTTTGTTCTTGGAGGTGGGGAGTGGGTCTAATCCCCTTGTTAGTGGATGGGTAGTGTGAGTAGCAAGGAGCATGAGTGTTGACCCTTGCCGTGCACTGGCCTGGGCACGTTTTAAGCCTCAGCGTCCTCATCTGGGGGATGAGGATCACTGCAGTACCACCTTTCCAGGGCTACTGGGATTCAATGAGATAACACAGGCAACGTATCTAGAGCACAGTCTATGGGACATAAGCAGTGCTAAGTAATTGTTAGCTACCATCTCTATGTCCCCCACCCGCCCCTGCCATCTCCTCTGGGGGCTAATTCAAGTTACCTTTCACTTGGCAGTTGGTGACTCTCCAGGAATGGGTGCCAGATGAAAACCAGGAGCTAACCACAGAGCTGCACACAGCCCAGGGCGCTACTCCCTGCATTCAGGAAGAAAGGCCCCTGGGGCTTGCCTGACTTCAGCCCTGTCTGGGTCTCAGCTGACCTCAGTGGTGCTTCCTCTTGCTCAGAGATCTTACACTCCTGTGCCTGATGGTAATCACCAAAATGAAAAGCCACCATTTGAGGGTTTCACCCGGGGCCAGGCCTTGTGCTAAGCTTTGTAGAAGTGGGATGGTCTATTCTGTGCCCTCCCTCCGGGCCACACACCATGGAGGGCTTTGGGAGGCCGAGGCTGGCTCATCCCTCCAGCATCTCATCACAGAGCCTGGAGTGATGAGTTACCTAAGACTGTGTCCGTTTGTGCATGCAATGTATTGGCACCTCCTACTACTAGGGGCTATTTTAGGCAGAGAATGAAACAAATAGAAACCCTTGCCCTCCTTTGAGGTTACACTTGGGGATTGGGGTGCAGGCAAGGCATAGAGAGAAAAACCCTGGAGTACTAGATACATTTACAATTTTTATTAGGATTAGTTTTGCTGCATTTAGTTATATGTATCACTTATATCCCCCAAACTGGATCACTCTAGGACATTCAAGTAGGTTCCTGGGTCATGCACACAGGGCGGAGTGCAGCGGCCAACAGCTCAGTCCAGCTGTGTGATCTTGGGACACTAGCACCACTTCTCTGAGCCCGTTTCCTAAGCCAAAATCACAGTGATTCCACCCTCCCTGGGCCTTTGAGGGGATTTTACTGGCGGGTGAACCCAGAGTGCTTTGTCCGCAGAGCAACCGGACAGAAGTGAGCACTGGATAGATCCGCGTCCGCTCGGGGTGGAATTGGCGGCCGGGGAGAGCGAGTCAGTCGAGGGGGAAAAGGGGCGTGGGGAGATCCCGGGGTGGGAGTGCGCCACCGCTACCCGAGGTGGGGCGCAGCGCGAGGGGGAGCGCAGGGCGCGGCGGAGTCGGGTTTCAGAGCGCGGGTGACTCAGGGCGCGGGCCAGGAGCCGGGAGCCTGCCCGCCGTGGCCGCTGCCCAGCACCGCCTTTGTTTCCTGCAGGAAGGGTGAGCTGCGGCCAGCGCGCAGCGCCCCTTCGCCTCCGCGGAGCTGGGCGGCTCAGAACCTTCGGGGCTCGGCAAACCCCGGAGATGGCGACAAGGTAGGTCCTGCGTCCCCGTGTCCCAGCCCTCTCAGCCCTCCCGCCTGCCTCACCTTCTCTCACTCGGCCACTTCTTACAGGAGAAAAGAGAAGTGTTGGAGCGTGCTGCGGCTGCTTTGGGTCTGCGCGCTTCTCTCCGCTGTGGTCCAGACCCGCGCCGCGACAGGTAAGCGACCCGCCCTGAGGGTGGCACCGGCTGCCTCCGCACCCTGGGGAAGTTGGTTTTGGCGGCGGGCGCGTCTGCGGTGCGCGCCTCATTCCTGAACATAAAAGGGAGTCCTCGCCGCTCCGTGCGCATTGGCGGCTCTGCCGCGGCTTCCCGAGGTAGTGCAGGGGGTTCCAGCGGTGGACTGGGAGTCTTGGGCAGCCAGGGCGGGTGGAGCGCTATCGGGGCATCCAGGATATCTAAGCTGGGTGCGGCCCTTCCAATCTTGGGCAGAGAGGGAGTTTGGAAGCACAGCGACAGCACCAGAAGCTTCGCGGGAACAGTTAGCTGCCGCTCACCAAGGGCGGGCGCCCAGGTCGTGCGTGCTGCCTAACTCATTGTAAGGACAGGTCTGGTGCCCTCCCTGCATGCAGGTGCGGAGCAGGACCGTCTGCAGAAACACCTGGAGCCTTTACTTCAAAAGAAATAACGGGACCGAATTGCTCTCATACCTAATTTAGTTCTGAGCTACCTAGGGAGCCACGTCCCTGGGGGCAGTGGCGCCCAGAATGTTGGGAAGAGCTATGGGCTGGGATCCAGGGAATCTGGGCCCTTCTGTTCCCCGAGGCTCATTTTCCCAACCACGATCCAGAGGCTATTGGGTGAATAGTGGGGTCTTAGTGAAAATAGATTTTGGTTGAGTTGTGTGAGGCTGCGTGGGTTTGAATTGTGCCCAGGTTAGGTGACCTTGGACAATGAATTTCAACTCTCTGGCCCTTGGTTTCCTCATTTGAAAAGGGAGAAAAATTGAACCACCTTACCTCCTAGGGATGCTGTGAAGATTAAGAGAGATATTAGAAATAATATGCTTTCCACATGCTGGCACATACTAGGCAGAAAATAAGTGATAGAAATTACAGCTTGATCCTTGCAATAGCTGTTAGAAAGCAGTGCAGGGCATTTTTACAGGAGACGCTGAGGATGAGAGCGGCTTGGGAAGCGGCCAGCCCAAAGGCGGGCCTTGAGCCCGGATCTGCAGGCTCGGGTCCTTCCTTGCTCATCCCTTTCTCCATGCAGTTTTGTGGAAGAACAGTGCTCTCCAGACATTAGTCTGCCCCTTTTTGGATTTAGGAGGGTAGCACCCAGCCTCAGTAGAGGGGGGCGGGGCGGGAGAGGGAGGAAGAACTTCTGTCCCCATGAAGTAAATTGGGCATTGAGTGGGTGGCCCTGGTTAACTCTTTGTGTGCTGGAAGAAGCCTGGGACAGCCCAGACCATTGTCTTCTTGGGAGTGAAACCCAAACACGATGACAGCTTTTTCTGCCAGAGCACGTCCAGCCTGGCATTTCTTGCAGATCAAAGGGCAGCTGGAGCAGTTTTGGCTTCTCAGCACCATGGCCCATGTTGGAACGTTGCAATTTTGCATGTGATATAGGTTACTGCCAACTCAGCAGCAGAGCGCAGCCTCAGGTTCTGTGGTGTTTGCTGAACTTTGCTGCAACCCTCACCCCCAAAAGGAAGAACGTTCTGGGGAGAGACTTTGTTGTTTCTTTCCTTCTCCTGTGCTTATAGGCTGGATCCCTCAACGTCAGGTCAGGGCGATGGTTTCTCAGACAGAGGAAATCCTGTTCCCATCCATAATGTAAAAAGGGTGTGCTAGGAAGCCCTCAGCAATTAAAAGGGCCCCAGGGAGGGCCATTTGCAACTGACGGGTATGAGGAGTCCGTTTGGGATTCGGAGGAGGGTCTTCCTAGACATGTGACATATCCTCTTGCAAACCAAATTTTGCATGCAATTTAATTAGGTACTTATGAACCATTTCATATGGTCACGCAGAAGTATGCATATGTCCATATGTCATTCATCTAACCCTCACAATTACTCCAGGAGGTGGGGACAGGGACTGGTATTGTCTCTGTCCTTCAGATGAAGGAAGGAAGTCCCAAAGTCCCAAGGCTTCTCAGCCCCTCGGGGTTTCCTGGCCCACCTTGTTTAAAGAGACCCTTGTTAAGGGGACCCTTGCCC
The DNA here is from genome assembly GCA_004026545.1 of Mormoops blainvillei. NCBI lineage: Eukaryota > Metazoa > Chordata > Mammalia > Chiroptera > Mormoopidae > Mormoops > Mormoops blainvillei. Next base: position 106,913 of record PVJD01000095.1, on the reverse strand, counting down.
CCCACATTGATCCTTATGTCCCTAAGGGGCCACGGCTGTATAGTAAAGTTATAGCGTCATTGGGATACCTGCTATTTTAGAAGATGAAGTTGTTGTGGGGACAGAGACAGTAGTGTCCCAAGAAATTTGTTCCAGATCATAAAATACTTACATGTACAAATTATTTACTTTATAAAGTATTTGCGAACTATAACATCCATTCAGAAAAGTACACACAAAAAGTACAGTCCAGTGGTTTCTCCCAGTACAAACATCCACGTAACCTAGGTCAAGAAAGAGCATAGCACCCAGAATCTCCTTTGTGCCCTTTGGCTGGGTTAGCCCCTCCCTCCGCTCAGAGGCAGCCATCACCTTGACTTTCATAGTGATCACTTCCTTACTTTTTAAAAATAACTTTAGTACCTAAGCATGTATCCCCAAATGCTAAACTTACATTTTACTTGATTTTGAACTTTATACATGTAGGATGTCTTCTCTGATGGGTAACTTTTTTCACTGAATATTAAGACTTTGAGATTCATTTATGCTGTTGCAGGAGGCTGTAGTTAATCCATCTTCTTCACTGTATAATATTTCACTGTATTAATATCATGTGCATTATTTACCCATTTTTCTCCAACAATACTTGGTTTCTTTTTCCATTTCGGGCTAACATAGTAGTGTGTCTGTGACCATTCTTGTACATGTCTCTGGGTGCACATCTATACACATTTCTGTTGGTTCTGTGCCTCAGAGTGGAGTGTGGAGCAACAGGATATGAAATGCTCCAAAGTGAACCGACAGTGCACGAACTGAGGACCCGTCTTCCACAGCCACCAGCCTGGCGCGAGAGTCTTCATTTTGTAGCATCCCCACCAGCACTTGGTCTCGTCTCTGGGCTTAATTTCAACCTTTCTAATGGCTACCTATTAGCGTCTTCCTGTAGTCTTAATTTATATTTGCCTATTAAATTGATTACCTTTCCACATGTTTATTGGACATGTGGATATCCTGATTTACTTTTTTTGAGGTGAAATTCATGTAACATAAACCTAGCCATCTTCATATGTACAACTCAGTGGTATTTAGTACATTTGCAATGTTTTGCAGCTGTTGTTTTTACCTATTTCTAAAACATTTTCATCACTTTTAAAGAAAACCTTAATTCCATTGAGCAGTCATACCCCATTCCCTCATTCGCACCTCACCAACCCCAGGCAACCACTAAACTGCTTTCTATCTCTGTGGATTTGCCTATTCTGGACATTTCAGAGACATAGAATTATAGAATACATGATATTTTGTGTCTGGCTTCTTTTACTTAATGTTTTTGAGGCTCCTCATGTTGTAGCATGTGTTAGTACTTCACTCTTTTTATGGCTGAATAGTATTCCATTGTGTGGCTATACCACAATTGTTTTGTTCATTTTTCCACTCAGGGGTATATTTGGGTTGTTTTCACCCTTTGACTGTTATGATAGTGTTATTATGCATATCTATATGCAAGGATTTATTTGAGTGCTTGTTTCCAATTATTTTGCATATGTAGCTAGAAGGGGAATTTCTGCCAGCTGTGTACGAGGGTTCTGATTTTTCCATATTCTTGCCAACACTTGTAATTTTCCATTTTAAAAATTATAGCCATTTTGGATTTTGTATCACTGGCCCCCCTGCACCCCCTGCCTTGCCTATATCCTGGCCTGTAATAAGCTACCGTTGCTCACATAGCATTAGAAATGGTGATGAATGTAAATGATTGTCGTGTTTTAATTACTGGCTGAATTTTTTGGCTCTGTTTGAAGTTGGAGATGCCCGTGGTAGCCTCAGGTGTCCCTGTGTGTTTTACAGTGGAGTGAAGGCTGGAAATCCCTGGTGCACTGAACTCCTCACAGATCCCCATGTGCAACTGGGATTTTGCAGTCTCCTGACTTCGCATGGGTGTGAACTGATCTCCCTGTCTAGAGCTCACTTTCTCACACCCCCTTTCTCTTTAAGGTCTAATCCTACCTATCAGCTTAAATGGCACCTCTTCCAGAGCTCTTCCCTGGATCTCTCCAATGGAGCTTTCTCATCACTAACCCCATACAGTCTTTCATCTCTCTCTCCAGGCCCCAGCCACTGTCCCCCTCTGTACTATAAATATGTTTATTCATCTTTTTTTCCCATGGGAGCACCCTGCAGGTTTGGGTCATGCCTCATTTGCCCGGAGTTGGTGACTTGGACTTTGGTCATTTTGTTATTATGATAAACTGTATTGCTGGGAACATCTTCAGACAAATGGCCTTTGTATTCCTTCCGGGTTATTTCCTTTGACTAGATTCTCCCAAACAGGCTCGCCCATACCAGATAGAACTGGTTGGATAGTTCGTATGTATCTAGTTGGATCTTTCTTCCAAGCACGTTTAATCATGCCATTCCCGAGTTTGATTGCTCCTACTGGGCTCTCATTGCCCCTAGGATGGAGTTATGCTCCTAACCGAAGCAGACCCTTAGTGGTGCGGCCTCTACCTGCCCCCTGGTCTCTGCTCACATGCAGCCCCTCTTGCCTGGGGCTCTCACCGAACCATAGGTAGGTTTCTGAATGAGGTATGCAATGTCCCACCTGTGTCTTTGCACAGACCAGTCCCTTTTTGAGAACACCTTTTGCCTTGTCCACCTGGCAAACTCTATTCATCCTTTCAGGTTCCTTTCTGGGAAGCCCTCCTGCTCTGCCAGGCATATTGGGCTTTCCTCTGGGCTAATCCTGTATTCACCCGTGTCTCAGTCACCAGGCTTTCCAGACTAGACCGTGACCTTTGATTAGTTGTCTGTTTCCCCTACTACACAGGAAGTTCTCTGAGGCAGGGAGTGGGCCTTGTCCAACTCTGAATCCCGGGACCCAGTATAGGGCCTGACGCAGACTGGGCGCTCAGCAAACTTTCTCAGTGAATCAAAGACGGAATGAATGGATAGGCCTGAACTGTGGTCTAGAAAGAGTGCGCCAACTTACCGCGTCCTCCACAGTTCATAAGTCATCCTGATTTTTCCACAACTCTGCCAGCTGCGGGGTGACCATGGCTGAGTCATCAGGGTACATTATTGAGCTTTTAGTTTATCTTTCCTTTAATAACCTTCATAACTAGTTAGCCTGGAGTTTATACTGATGTTACTTTACTCTTTTTTCATTCCATCTAATTGTATAAACAGTTTTTCTAGCTTATCCCTGCTTATCTTATTCCTGATAGCCTCTGTTTTGTCCAAAGTTGTTTATTTATATTTTCTCTGCTAGCTAAATAGATGAAATTATTTTCCCATTTTCTTTTAATGTCTACAGCTTGATCCATTTAAAATGGAGCATAGGTTAGGATATAATCTGAAGTCAGTTCTTTTCCAAAGTGGTACACTGGAGTCCCCAAAATACTAATTAAAATATGAGCTACTTCTTTATCATTTTGTTTCTTATGGTTATCATATAATTTTTTTTTCTTTTAATGATAGAATTTTTTTTCCCTGGAATCTCTATACTACCGGTCACTTTCTTGTGGGTATGTATTTTTTTTAAATCCACATGATCTTGATAATTGTTGCTTTGTACTATGTTTAAAATCTGGTAAGGGAACTCACCCCTGCGTCCCTCATTAAGCCATAAATTCTTTAGTATAGGCTGATCTATCACATAATCTCCTCATGACATGCTTGGATACTGGGAGTGCAGTAGTGGTAGTGGGCGGGTGAAGATTATAAAAAGGAGGCAATCTTACAATAAGATTCAGTAGAAGACATTAATGTGCAGTGAAGAAAAGAAATGAGCAACTAAGGCTTCAAAGTCAGAGCCGCAGACTGTGGGGTCTGAGCTACTGCTGTAGACACAGGGCAGCTGAGATGAGTCAGAGGTGTTGGGAGGAACCAGGTTCGCTGACGGATCACCTTCCTCTGCTCCATCCCAACTTGAGAGAGGAAAAGTGTAGGGTTAGAACAGAGCCTGGGGGAAAGTCCAGACATCTTTCTGGGCAAGATCTAATGAGGGAGACATGAGTCCTAGGTCACCTAGTGAGTGCAGCCCAACCCTTATCCCCAACAGAACTCAAATCAACTCAACTCAGTTTAACCCAAACCCACCCAGTTTAACCCAGTCCAAATCATTTCACACTTGTTGCATGCCATGGGACTGGACAGGGCAGAAAACTGTTCTGAGGGTTCTGGTGTCACGCTCAAGCGACCAGGACCCCTGACCTCAAGTACTGGGGGAGTCCCTTCCCGGGTTCGCGGAGCTTGGCTGGAGTCTGCCTTGCAGGCCGTAGCCCTGCCTTACGTCTCTCCAGGAGCCACTCTACCATCACCGAGAGACTCAAATGGGGCCCAGGGTAAAAGTCCCTTCCACCACCAGGAGATCTTATGCAACTAACTTCCTCCCAAAGTGCACATCTGTTAAAATCTTCAAAACTGTCTGCCATGTGTGTTTTGGCTACTATTGTAGGTTTTTTGTCTTTTTCCTATATTTCCTGGCTGCCTACACTCTCTGAGGACCCCTGGGAAGGTGGCGGGGTGGCTTAAGAGTTGCGCTGCACCCAGTGCCCGTCCTGGAGGGACTCGCTGCCAGTAGCAGAGACTGGTGGGCAGCAGCTGGCTTGAACGCTAAGGAACGTACCCTGAGTGTCCTCATGCAGGTGCAGGCAAGCTTCTGCACTACCAAAGTAGGGACGCCCATTTCCACTGGAAGTTGGGGGCAGAAGAGGTCAGCGAGCTTTGAAAGCGGAAATTTATTTTTTCAACAATATTTAAAAATTTGGGTAATAATAGTCATTGTAAAAAACCTAGGAGGAGAAAAGAAGTTTATAAAGATCACATGTTGTCTCGTGACTCAAAGATACACGCTGCTAACATTTGGTGGGCTATCTTTCAATCTCTTTTCCATGCTTAAATATGCATGTATATTATAAATAGATCATTCTGTACATTGTATTTTGCTGCTTTTTTTTTTCCCTCCGTTAACAACCATCTAGGCACTTCCCCTGGAACATAAATGTTCTTCTCCATTGTAATTGAAATAGTATTTCATTATGTGGATGACCCATAATTAAACTAGTCGCCTTCTGGGTCTTTAGGTGGTTTCCAGTGGTAGACTATTATAAAAACACTACTGTGGTGACCCTATTCTTATAGCCCTGTATTCAACCATTTCCATGATTATTTCTTAGCCCGAACTCCTCAAACAAATTGTTGGGTCTCGTGCATGCCCATGTTTAAGGCTTTTGTTGCATTCTTCGGAGAGGCAATCATTTGCACCCCCCGCACCAGCGCATGGGAAGCCCAGCTCGCCGGGTCTTTGTCCGTTGCTGCTATTTTTCTGACTTGAAAAGAGAAAATAACAGCTAGAAGGACAGTCCCAGCATTACTGCTCCGAACTGTCCTTGGTTGAGTGGGGCTGGGACTGCCCTCCTCCCCTCCTCCTCCCCGCCCCTCAATTTATTCATCCATGTTGCACGTGCCTCGTGGTAAGGGCTACAAGAGGAGGCTTTTCAGGAAACTAGAATGCAAGAGCTCAGGTCGCAAGGACCTTGGTGGTTCTCAACCTCGCCTGCACCTTAGAGTCGCTTTGGGGATTCAGAAGGAACCTGATGCTCAGTCCTCCACCACCTCCGGGATTCTTAATTAATCCGTCTGGGGAGAGGGCAGGCTTTGGAAGCACTCGGTGTGCTTCTCAAGGTGCAGCCAGGGCTGAGAGCAGCCCACGTAGGCCAATAGCTTCCCCAAGAGGAAAGTCCTTGTTCATGGCTGCAACAGAAGTGAACGGTAGAGCTGGCACCGGACTCCAGAGGGAGCTTCAGAGGGCCTATAGAGCTCATGCACATGAGCTCTGGGATCCTAGGTCTCCTGGGTTCAAACCGCAGCTCTGCTATTTTCCTTTGAGTGACTTGGGGTCAGTTACCTTTCTTTTCCTTGTTGTCTTTATCTGTAATAGGACAATAATCTCTACTGTGAGGAGTAGTGGGATAAGCATCAGGCCTGCACTTGGTGACCAGTTCAATGCCGCCCCCTTTCCCTGCTCCCACATCACTGTGGGTTCCTTGAGGGCAGGAACCCTATTTTATTTATCCACGCTTCCTCAACATCTGACATGGTATTAAATGGACACAATGAGCATTTGAATACATTAATGAATGAATCATTCAAAGCCTGAGACTGTGGAGATCTTAGTGAAAACCCTGCATTATGAACCCTTGACCACAGCAAAGTCTGTGTGTGCCTCCAACCCTGCTGGAAGACCACCCGCAGCCATCGCTGTGATGGATAATGGAGGGGTCAGAGCAGGGGTGCGAGCAGAGGCTGGATATAACATACACGTCGGGAATAGAATACATGTCATGAAAGAAAAAGGAAGGTATGCTTTTCAGTGTTAGAAAGTTATAGTCATTCCATCCCATAGAACAGGGGTGTGGAGAGTTCAAAAGCTATGACAAACTGAAGCTAAATTCATGCAGTTTCAACAATGTCACGCACAGAATTCCATCTGAACTTGAATCAGCCAGCTGCTTCTCCCCTTCGAGCCACACAATCTTAGTGGTAGTGAGTTCTTTCTATTTTTAGCACACAGGTCTGTCTCCTGGCCTCCGGCCTCACCTGCCCCCCATATTGTAGCCTCAGGAATCTGCCAGCACTATCAACACCACCTGGGAACTTAGTACAAATGAAACACCTTTGGTCCCTCCCACAGACTCGATAAATCGGAATCTGCATTTTAATAAAATCCCTGGTGATTCATGTGCACAGCAAAGTTTGGGCAGCACTGTAAAACCAACTCCGGTGATGACACCTCTTCTTAGAACTCTTTGTCATCTTCCTGTAGTAAACAGAGTAGTGGACCTCCAGAGGCTTCTGCATCCTGATTCCCAGAAACTGTGACTATGTTAGGTTAAAAGGGAATTCAGGTTCAGATGGAATTAATATTGATAATCAGCTCAATTTAAAAGAGGACAAGGACCCCAGATTACCCAGGTAGGCCCAGTGTAACCACAGGAGTCTTAAAAAGTGGAAGAGGGAGACGGAAGAGGAAGTGAGAGTGAGGCCGGATTTGAGCACCTTCTTTGCTGGTGTTGAAGATGGAGGAAGGGTCCACAAGCCAAGAAACGTGGGCAGCCTCTAGAAGCCGGAAAAGGCAAGAAAATGGATTTTCCCTTAAAGCTTCCAGAAAGGATCATGGTAAGACCTGTGTTGGACTTCTAACCGGCAGAGCTATAAGGTAATACATTTGCGTTAATGGAAGTCACTAAATTTGTGGCCGTTTGTTATAGCAGCCTTAGAAAATGATTGTAACACTCCTTAGCATGACATTTGAGACCCTCTGAAGACCGCAGTGTGCGTTTTTGGCCTCATCTCCTAGAATATTTCTCCTTACAACCTGATCTCAAACCACACAGCCTCCAAGTGGCTGCAGTATGGGAAGGGCCACCCCAAGAGTCCAGAATGGGGTTATTTTTTCATGTGTCCCCGGTACCCAGCACCGTGCCTGACCTCTGGCAGGTACTCGAGCAATGCCTGTTGAGTGAATAACCCAGTGGAGGTGCGTCTTTGACATTCCCCTCTTCTTCTTCTTTTTTTTTTGTTTTTTTTGTTTTTGTTTTTGTTTTTTGTTTTTTGGTCTTGGGCACATCTCTGTCTCTCTTTGGGCCTCAGTTTCCCCATCTGGGAAATGAAGAGGTTGGACCAGGCAAACCCTAAAAGCACTGTCAGCATGAAAATTCTAGGACACCTGAGTTTAGTTTGGCCAAACTTTGTGGCAGTTGGGAGAAGTGCTTCAATTCAGCAACCCTGAGCCCTGTTCAGATCCTTCACTGACATCCCAGCCCATTGGACGCTCAGGATACAAAACTGTCCAACCACTGTGTGTGTTTGGTACGAAACGGAGACCACAGATGCTCTCTCCCTCAGCCTAGTTAAAATGCCAAATTGCTCATTCTCCCACAGAAAGAAAAAGGAGGGAAAGAAAACCATTTCTCACTGCAGAGTTTTTCCATGTGACACATTTTCTAATTTTACTTCAGCCTTAACTGTCTAGAGTAGATGGCTCCATTTCAGGGTCTACCCCCACCCCTTTTAGAACGCGAGCTTCTAGTTTAGGAACTAGAACGGTTTTAAAAAAGAAATGTAACAGTTTTGTTTGTTTAGTATTTGCAAGTGTGGGCTGATGTTAAATTATAGCTGACGTCTTTATTTTCTCTGCTGGGGAACGTTCTCTACAATGCGCAACCCTAACTGAGGTTAGTATGCCATGGGTAGGATTCCTTGGTTCGGGTCTCAGCCATGGGAGCTCGACCAAGTCACTTCCACTCTTAGACTCAGATACTTAATCTGCAAAGCAAGGAAATGCTGGCTCACCGCGGAGACTGCGCCTGGATTGGGAGAAGCAGCAGGTGGGCCCCAGTTTTAAGAATCCATAGTTCTATTTGAGATGCCATTGGAATTGCGCGTGCCCAAGTTTATATCTGCCATCGGGGTTTATGTTCTGTTGGTCTACTGCATGGAGGGGCTGAGAAATGTTTAGCACCTGGAAAGAGCACTATAGCTTTGTTTCCAAGAAATTGGCTCTGCCCCTGCTACATCTGTGGCATCCAGTCTGTCCCTTCCATCTCTTTACCCCACCTGTGTCACACTCTCTAATGGATTGTCACAGCAACCCCGTGCCATTAGAACCTTCCCTCTCTCTATCTCTGGCACGTCTCCTCACTGCAGACAGCTTGTCAAAACACAGGGCCCATCACATCATGTCATGGCCCCTCCTAAAACCCTTCTATGCTTTCTGTTACAGCTCAGTAAATCCCACTCTCTTTGGGCCGGGTCTCGAGGCCCCCTGCCCCCTCACCTGGCTCACTGTGTTCTGCCTCTAGCCGTGCTGATTCCTTGCTGGTCTCTGAACTTACTGAGTGTGTTCCCTTCTCCCAGCCTTTGTTCGTGTCGCCCCACAACCTGGAACACTCTCCTTTCTCTCTTGAAGTCCTCTTTCAGCGTTTCTCCCTTAGAGACTTGCCGCTGAAAGCGAGGTCCCCACGCCAGCAGCGTCGGCATCACTCAGGAGCTTGTTAGACATGCGATTCCAGGTCCTGCCCCGGGCCCGCTGCTGCAGAGTCTGCGCATTTCCCAGGTTCCTGGGGATGCGTGTGCACACAGAATGGGGAAACGCAGGCCTTTGGGGCATGGTTGGAGACGTGCTGCGCCTTCGGGTCAGACAGAGCTGGTTCGATTCTAGGCTTTGTGCCTATTAGCTGGTGACCTTGAAAAATTTGCTACTCCTCTTCTCGCCTCAGTTTTCTCATCTGTAGGGATAATCATAGTACCTATTGCAGGGCTCTCATGATGAATACATGAAATCATGCCCCCAAAGCCCTTAGCACAGGGCCTGGCACACAGTGAACTCTCAATAAAGGGTCATGGCCACAGTAACAAGGTTCAACCTCAATGCTAATGGGCGTGGTCCCTAAACCCTCCTGTGGCCTCTCTCAGCATTGTGCCTGGTTCATTCCATCAGGGGCCAGAATTCATTTGCAAGTGCATCTTGCCTAGGACAGGGAGGGTGGCACGATACCATTCATTTTTGGAGTTTAGAATCATTGGACTTCCAGTTAATGACCTGCTTCAAACCTGTTTCCCCAGACTCTGAACCTTACTCAGACCCCTGGCCTTGCATGCACATGTGGAACTGGAAGGTGCGGGCCGTTGAGGCATGTGGTTAATACTGGGGCCATAGGGTCAGACAGAGCTGGGGAGAGATAAGCAGGCATAGTCTGATGTGGGGAAAGTGAAATATAGCTAAGTAAGGACTTTGAAAGTGTTGGTGGGGAGGACAAGATTAATCCCAAAGTTTCTGGCTCAAGAACATGGCCACCCTGCCTGTCATAGCTTGATAGGTTTTTCATGTGTTCATTTGTTCACTCACTTTTACTCAAATATTTATTTAATGCCTACTCTGTACAAAGAAATGTGGTATGTGCTGGGCATATCAGTGATGAAGGGATAGGCATGGTTCCCACCCTCGTGGAGCCCGCAGTCTAATGGGGGACATAGACACTAAATAAAGGATTGTACAAAAACTTTAAATATTTATAAATGGCAAAAGTGTTATGAAGAAGCACAGGGAGCCAAGAAAGCACATACCTGGCCAGTGTAATCTGTACTGGGGTGTCAGGAATGTCTCCCCGAGGAGTGACATTTAAGATGAGATGTGGAGGATGAATAGATTGAACTGGGAAAGGTGGCAGGGGTGATGGGTTGGAAGAGCAGTGGAATGTGCCAGATAGATGTGCAGAATGAGAGGATGGAAGCAACAGCTTGTGTGTGGCCTGAGTGTGGTGGGGGGACAGGGAGTGACGCTGAGTGGGGGAGGTCCTCCAGGATGGAAGCGAACCTTTGTTCGGTACCTGCTTTCCCAAGCCTGGCCCTGGGAGGGCATTTTGGCTTCCATGCCCCCTTGGGTCCAGTGCCATGCTCATAGCCCAGGTTCATTGGCTGAAGGCCCTGGGTCCTATGTCCTGCCCAGTTCTTGCTTCTACTTATCTGAGAATAGATTGCTTCAGGGTGGGGGCATAGGGTTGCACAGAGAAATGTATTTAAGACACTTGCAGCAAAACGTTAGGGAAACTGAGCTGGAATGAGAGCCCTGAACCAGCATAGCATCTCTGGTCCTACCTCGGCCACCCAGAGCCTTCCAGGCCATCACCGCTGCCTGACTGAGAGGTCATGAGGGTCACATGGGAAAAGGATTCTAAGAATTACCCTCTGCAGTTAGACTCCAGTTAGCCTTGGCTTTGAAAAGCTTCTTCCTACCCATGTAGCAAAGAGGTTGGACCAGCTCTAAGGCTTGTCCAGATCTGGTGTTACCTCTTTAGATGTTTGTCTCTCTGGATCTCTGTATTCCAGGGAGCACGTGTATCCATAAACAGAATGCAAAATTCTCTCACCATGAAACACAAACGAGGTCTGGGGGGGAACAACTCAAGTGGGAAGTTTTTAGATGTCTCTACATAGGGGAGCAATGCCTCAGAAATGGTGGGATGTGGGTGACGCATTACCCACTGTACACAATGTGACACACAAAGCCACATTGTTTATTTCCTGTATTCATGTTCCTCAGCAGTTGGTAACTTGGGGTGAGGGCATGGGGAGTCCAGTACCAACTGGGGAATAATTTAGAATTTTTATATTAAAAGAAATAGCACACATGTGGGAGAAGGCACAGTTCACCATTCATGCTCCTTGGACAGCTGGGGGTCCTAGGACTCCCTTTAGACAAGGCCCAAAGGCCCCCCAAATACCTCGCTTCCATCAAAGTCCCCTGGGAACCTTGAGGATCCAGAAATGTTGGGCTTTATATTATATTTATAATATATTTATATTATATTGTAGAGTGAAATACACCACTTAAGTGCCTTTAAAGATAAAGCAGGATGTTTTCATTACATTTCCAAGCTCTGAGGGACTCTTTGGCTAGACTCGGGCCCTTGGATATAGGGTTTCCTCTCTCGGATGGTAGGATGCATAGTGAAGATGACGTTGCGTATAAACTTGAGGTCCTGAACATGTAGGGAAGGCTCAAAATTATTGCAATGGGTGCCAGAACCCATTCTTCTATAAGCATTTTCTCTGTCAACAAATACAGAGTGCACTTGTGTGTCAAAGGAGCTTTAATTTTGGTTGGGTTTTTTCGTTTTTGTTTTTGTTTTTGCCATTGACAAGATGGAGATTGCTCTCCAAAGCTCTTGTACTAGAACTGTCCACCCCATGAGGGAAAAACCTCAATGGTGCCTTCCATACAGCAGGTGCTCAATAAATGCAAGTTGAATGAATAATGTGTGTGCTCATGACTATAAGGAGCTTTCCTCTCTCAATCTGCACTTACCTTTCAGGAATAAGCGTGTGTGGCTGCATTAGCAGGGGAAGGTTGGGTGGAATGTGAAAAATGCTGTTCATGCATATGCATGTGGGAGACTGGCCGGTCCCACTCAAGTTCAAGGTTTCTAAGAATTGCCCTTTGGAGTCAACCTCCTACCCAGTGTGGTCCGTGCTACATAGTGGCTTCTTGTGGGAGAAGGTGCAGTTCACCATTCATGCTCCTTGGACAGCTGGGGGTCCTAGGACTCCCTTTAGACAAGACCCAAATGTCCCCCAAATACCTTGCTGCCATCAAAGCCCACTGGGAACCTTGAGGATCCAGAAATGTTGGGCTTTCAGGATCATCTACTCTAGCTCTCCTAAATTACAGATGGGAAGAGGGAAGCTCAGACCGAACAGGGATATGGTGGGAGTCACACTGCTAAAATACAGGAGAACTGGGTCTAGAACAGGGTCTTCTGATGTCCAGGTGGGTAGCACTGTACCACCCTGAAGCCCCCAAGTGCTGCTTGACTATAGACATGTTGCCAGTCTTTCCCATCCTCAGGGATGTGGGAGGAAAAGCAAGGGAAGGGTTTCATCTATGCTGAGGGTTTCTTATGTGTGCTTAGCGCTGAACTTTGGAAACATCAGGTGGACTTCAAATTCCGATTCCTCCATGTATTAGCCATGTGACTTGGGAAAATTGCCCCTGAAGAGCACTTTGGTTTCCTCGTCTGGATGGGGGTAGGAGAGATCCCACCCCCTGGGCTGTGTAATGCTGGAGGAGCGCCCAGAGCAGAGCAGAGACAGCAGCCATTCAGGGGTCGAGGCTCTCCCCTAGCCCATGGACCCCATCTTACTGCACAGCAGCCTCACTGGGAACTTTTACGACATGCAGGGACCCACGGACTCTGATTGGGCTGGGAGCCCCGCATCAGTATTCTAATGCCCCCGGGTGATTCTTTAGCCCAGTCAAGGATGAGGAGCTCAGTACGGACCATGCATTCCATGAAGGCAGGGGACATGTCTGTCCTCTTCTCCCATGAGTCTCCAATGCTAACAGTACCAAGCATGTGGTGGTTCGTGCTTGATAATATTTGTGAATGAATTATGAACACATGAACAAGATGTGCTTGGCACCTGACGTGACCCCGCACCACCACCCTGAGAGCCGAGTGTTGTCATCTCTATGTCCAGATGAGGAAACTAAGGCTCAGAGAAGTTAAAGAACTGGCCCAAGTCATCAACTAGGAAGTGGTAGAGGAAGGACTTGTATGCAGGTCTCCCTGATGCCGAATCCCACATCCTTCCCCTGCACCTGCTGGGCGAGGCTCGTCCTCCTTGGGTCCCCCCAAAGTCGCCCTCGGTTTCAGGTCTTCAGCTAGGGGTGTCTCCTGGGTACTCATTCTGGAAGGTCCAATTCCCCCTCCACGACTCTGGCGGTACAAAGGCTCTTCCTCCAGCGAACATTTGGAGACCGCCAAGTACTTTCATCTAGATTAAACAAGAGTTAGCCTGTTTCAAAATATGACTTCAGGGTCACCATCTGTCCTGGCTGTTCCTTAAACTCAAATCCCATTTCAGAGCCAAATGGTGCTCCAACATCCTGCAGAGAGCAGGTCTCTGCCCAACGGAGTAGGGAAGTTGACAAAAAGGAGCAAGCGTGTTTGGTAACAGCTGTAGGACAAATTTTTAATGCCATCTGTTCCCCCTGCTCAGCAGCATCCAAGTCACTATACGGTATGGGGCAAATGCAGGTTTGCAGTTGTTCGGTTGGAAAATAACACAACAATTAATAGATAATACAAGAATAAACTCTGTGTTTCACACACTCACAGCTGTAAACCTACTTTTGCCCCACCCTGTGTGTGTGGCCTTTACAGACGCGAATGCATTCATTCCCATGTTTGGCGCTTGCTGTGTACCGAGCACTGTCCCATGCCTTGACTTCTTTAGGGTAATGGGCCGGGGTGGTCTGGGTAGTAGGGAGCTGTGGGAACATCACATAACATAGGCACTTGAGCGAGTCACATTGTCAGGCTGGACCTCAGTTTTCTCATCTTGGGGACATTGGACTGGGCACTTTCTGAGGGCCTTCCCAGTTGGTCACTCCGATTCTCCAGGCCTTCATCAGCCTGGGTCAGTGTAGGCAAGATTTCACAGTGCCTGCTGAAGCCATGAGCTCATTCTGTCCCTGGGCTGCTTCTCTGCCCTGACTGAAGTCACACGAGCTCCTCTGTTGGGACGCCCCGGGCCGTTCCCAGGGCAGCCTGACTCTACCCAGGGCATAACATGCCAAGTGCTGAGAGGCTGCAGGAAAGTATGTCTCCTGCTGTTGCCAAACTACCGCCTTCACTCCACATTCCATATCGCCCAATCGCACCCTCCGCTTGGCCCGGGGAAGGAAGGGGGCCCGGCTCCCAGGGGCAGCAGCTCCAAGTGAAGTGGCGATGCCTCCTAAAATGGGCAGCCACAGCCTTCCTCAGAAACCTACCGAGGTGCCCCGTTGTCTGTTGCATAAATGTTAGTCTCCTTGGCTTGCCATTCAAGGCTCTCCATAATCTGACTCCAGTCTCCCAAGTGAAAAAGTGATTAAAAGTAGAAAGAACTGGGAAGGACCTCAGATGACCCATGTGGGAGTCCCGACCATCTCAGTTACCAGGTCTGTGGCCTTGATCTCCTTTGGTGTTGGTCTGCTCATCTGCAAAATGGGATGGCAACAGCCCCCAGCCTGTCCAATTGTCCTGGGGTGAAATGAGCCAGTGCTTGTTGGTTTAACACTGCTAAATCTGTATTTATCTAGCTTCGCACTTCTTTCTGCTCTAACTCTGGAGGTTATCTAAGGGTCCCATTGCTCCATGCCCCCAGAGCCACACATCTACCCCTGGTTTTCCTACCTCCTCTCCTTCAGCGCTATGGGTTTGCTTGTGGTCTCCTGGCTGCGTCATGTTCTCCCTGTGCAATGCCCTGCAGGCCTATCTTATGTGCCCTGTCCTTCAGCTCAGGCCACCTGTATCGGGGCTCTGTGTGTTGGTGCCCTGGTCTAATCTGCTAGGCTGAGAGCTACCTGGGGACCAGACTCTGAGTCCTCTTGATCTCGCAGGGTCTAGCCCAGGGTCAAGTCCAGATAAGGGCGAACTCTGGACATTGGTTGTGGGTCAGGCCAGACCCTCAGCTGGCGCCAGGATGGAGTGGAAGATGGAGAGGTCCGTTCTGCCTCCCCCTCAGGGGCTCGCTCCCCGCCGTGGCTGCTTTCTCTCGGGCTGGGATCACGTAAACTATGAGTGAATTGAGGCATGCGGTTAGCAACTCTTTAAGAGATTTTATGGACTATGTGGTTGTCACCCATGCCAGAGAATTCAAGAAACACCCAAGGCCATGCCTCACTTAGAGAGACTTAAAAATCACCAGAATTACTCTTCAAAGCTCCTGCCACCATGATGGCCCTCGCACCCCACGGGGCTGGGGCTGAGAATGGGGGTGGGAGATGCATCAGAAGCAGGCATCTTATTGTTCTGTTCCTGGAACCTCGAGCACTGGCCTGTCCCATCCCATCCTATCTTGCCCAGTGGCCTCAGCTCAACTCTAACACCCAGATAGGCTATGAGAGGCCTCCCTAAGGCCTCCAGCCAAACCTCAGGAACTCCAACGGTGTAAATGGAGAAGAGGAAGCATATGTTGTTCCTCACCCAGGTCCTTGTTTCAGGGTGGGGGGCGGGGGAGCAGCTGGAATTTAGTCTGAAGTCTAAGAGGCCAGTGTTTACGAGTGACACTCCTAACTCAGTCGGTGGGTGAGAGCCAAGGGCAGGCGTTTTGCAGAGGACTGGTCATTCAATCTGATTAAGTGTCTGCCAAAAGGATGGAGGAAGATCCCAGCCTCAGGAAAGTTAGCAGCAAGCCTCTGTGAGCTTCTAAATACAGGTTTGCCCTGCTATCTGAAAGGAGGGCATTTCTGTGAAGGCTTTCATAAGCCGAAATGGTGTAAAGTGAAGAAGCAATTACCTTCGGACCCACGTTGCAAACGGATGTATGAAAGCAATCAAGGTGAAGCACAGATGCCCCGAACACAGCTCAAAGCTACAGAGGCTTGCCGCTGGGACGCTGAGTGTACTTCTGGGAAGGGGCTTGGGGGGGGCCACTCTCGCTGCTTGGGTACACGCTGCTTCTATAACACTTGCTGCAGAACAAATGCTGGGTGCTCTTTTCGCCTCTTGCCTTGTTTCATAAAAGCAAAATCTTCTGGATTTCTCTCAGTTAGTATAAATAGGTACTAAGATAGGTCTTTCATAACAGCGAAGGAGCATAAAACAAACTTTTGAAAAGCAGGGGGTAACTGTATTACGTTATACCAGAGTGAGGCTATGAAGTGCATATTGAGTTAAATGGGGCTGGTGGGATTACTACGACAATAGCTGGTATTCATTAGAATTCTTCGTGATTGGTGATAATAAATGCTATATGCTAAGACAAGCATAAAATCACTCTTGTCCAGAATCCAATAAGCTCATTCATTTATTCACATGTGCATCAGACATTCATCTATTCATCCATCAATGCTCAAGCTTTGCTCAACCCAGGCAAGGCCCTGTGCTAGAGGGGAAGGGTGTAGAAGTTGGGCGATATAGAGATGAAACAGAAATTGATGCCCCCTCACCTGGACGGCTCACGGCCAGTGGGAGACAGAAACAGATAACAACAGAGTAGGGAGGAATTGTAGCTTACTGGGAAACTCAGCCAGGGAAGGTTTCTTGGCAAGATGGTGACTCATTTGTAGTCATTGTAGATGGAGTCACCCTGAGACCCAGCTTCCCAGTGTGGCTGGAGTGGACCTTTCTGGAGGTCTTCAGGCACTGGAAGTCCAGTGCAGGGCAGGGGAGCTGTCTGGGGAGATGGGGAAGTTGCTCTTACTGCCCTCCTGGAAGACATGGGCTCCCCCTGGTCAGGACAGGCTTTCCCTGGGGACCAGCTCCCTTGAGACCACAGGCTTCCTCCCCCTGCAGATCCTTAACCCAGTGTGCCCAGACTGTGGGCTGGAGCTCCTAAGCCTCTCTGCATCCTCCAGCGTGAGGCCACTTGGCTGCCTCAAACCAGGTCCTAGGGCCCTCTTCTTGTCAATCAGTGAAATCCACTAACTGCAGGGCTCCGCCTCCCATTGGCCTGACTGGAATGTCACTCGTGTGCTGTGCTGTGAGCAGAAGGAAGCCCCATCTTGGCTGGGGTCCTGCGTAGGTCTTTGCCTCCACAGAGGCGTCCGGAGTCCTGCCCAGTCCTGTGTGTGAGCCTTAGCCCTGCTGCTCTCTGCCTCTTCATGTCTCCTGCTCCGTAACTCCCCGTAGCTGGCCTCTCCATTCCACTGTTAGGCTGCCACTTACCTTCAGCCACACAGTGTAGGGCAGTGGGTCTCAAACTTGAGGGTGCCTCATCACCTGGAGGGCTGGTTAAAGCACAAGGTGCTGGCCTCCCTGCAGTGTCTGTATCAATAGGTCTGGAGGAGAGCCCGTGGATTTGTGTCTCTGATAGCTTCCCAGGTGGTAACCAAACTCAGGCCGAGCTGCCTGCTGCTTTGAAAGACAGCACTTGAGAGGCAGGTGCTGGTGTAAAGGAAAGTTGTTTTATTTCAGGTGCTGGCTACCTGGAAGACGAGGAAATCTTGTCTGAAAGCCCATCTCCACCTCCCAGTGGAGGCAGAGGATTTTTATAAGGAGGGAGAGGGGAACAGAACAAAGTGATCAAGGGAGGGGGTTGAAAAATGCTTTACATGCAGATGAACACAGTCCTTTCCCATGAGGCAAGTGACGGTCCAGTGTGCGTCATCTCGGTTTAGCCATGCTGGCTTCACATCATCCTGGCTCCACGGCTGAAGGTCAGTAACTCTCCTGGAGCTGGGATGCCTGAAGGTCAGAGTTTGTATCTTGAAACTAGTTCCTAGGAATCTTATACAAGCATGCTGGTTATCTATAAGCTACATATTAGTCAGAGTCAGCATTTACAGGAACAATATCACAAGAATGGTGGGGTAGGTTACAATTCCTCACTGTTACAATTTCCCACTGTTACAAGGTGATGCCTTGGCTGTTGGTCCAGGAACCACACTTTGAGAGCCATTGGTGTCCTGGTTAAGCAGATGGGCTATGGAGCTTGAACCCAGGCTGTCTCAGTCCAAATTTTGTCTCTACCATTACTTAGCTCTGCGACCAAACCTCTCTGCAGCTCAATCCCCTTATCTATGAAATGGAGAAAATAACACCTTCCTCACCGGATTATGAGAATATTAAATCACCCAACCTAGGTCGTACTGAGCAAACAGTAAGCATTCAGTGAACGTATTCGACTTTTGGCTGCTGTAACAAATTACTATAAACCAGTGGCTTAAAACAACAGAAATTTATTCTTGTAAAGTTCTGGAGGTCAGAAGTTGAAAATCGAGGTGTCGGCAGGCTCTCGGGGAGAAGCCTCTCTGCCTCTTCCAGACCCTGGGGGCCGTCAGCATTCCTTGGCTCGGGGCTGCATCACTTCAGCTCCTGCCCCTGTGCTCACGAGGTCTCCTCCTCTTCTGTCAAACCTCCCTTCTGTGTCTCTTACAAGGACTCGCCATTGGATTAGCCGCCTAGATAATCCAGGATGATCTCTTCACTTCAAGATCCTTAATTTAATTTTATCCGTAGAAGACTCTTCTTCCAAATAAGGTCACAATAACAGCTTCCAAGGTTCGCACATGGACATATTTTTTGGCGGGCCATCATCCTCCCCACTATAGTCCACACGGGCCATTGTTATTATTGTTTAATTGTTGTTTCTTCCAGAAGCTGTGGTTAGGCCTGACCCTAGCTTCTTGCCTCGAACTGAGGGATAGAACGGGGTATTGAACCAGTTTCCAGGTTTCAGCTCCTCTGGGTTGGCCCCATTTTTCTAAAGCCATTTCAAGGCTGGGGCAGGAAATTCTGCTTATGAAGTTATATTGGTTACATTGTAGCATTTCAGTCTGTTCACATTTCACTGATCTGAGAAAAACAGCACTCTCAGCCCCGAGACACCTGCTTAGAGCCCTCCGTCCGTGTTGTTTCTTACGCCCAAGCAGGCTACACCTGAGGAAGCATTTTCACACTAAGAACTACATCTGACCCTTACTGCGACCTAGCGAAGGAGGTTGTATCACCCCATTTTGCAGGCGAGAAAAGCAGAGAGGGAAAATTACCCAAAGCTACCTTTCATGGCAATCGTAGACAATAGTTTAGGGGAGAGAAAAGTAGTATGTGATTGACAATAATCACAATAACCACGACCGTTGTACTTGATTAAATGCATGCTTTGGCTGGGTCCTCTGCTTACTATTTTTTGTGTACTATCTCAGGTCACTTTCAAAACTCTCTTTCGAGAGTGCCCTCCTAGGGCACTATTTCTATGTTACAGATGTAAAAACTGAGGCTGAGAGAGAGAGAGGTGAAATGTCTTATGCAAAGTTGTACAGCTTTTAAATGCTGAACTGGAATTGGAAGCCAGAGCTGGCTGAGTCTTTCCCCCAACACCATGAGGCTTGGAGATCCTTTTCCCAGCTCCGAAAATATGTCAGGTCTGCCCAAATGAGAGCAGCCTGGTGGTCGCACAACCAGAGCTCCAGTCCTTCCAGGTCTGCTCAGAAGATGAAGGCCACGAGAGACTGTCTCTGGCTGGCAGTAGAGCCCTGATAGCTAACGGGAGGTGGTGAGTGTTGATGCTAAGAGTGAGGGGGAGGGGTGGCTAAGGCAGTGGGAATAGAGAGGCAGATGTGCTCAAGGTCCCTGAGGGCTGGGACAAGCAGGGTGTGTTCCCTGGAGTGGGTCAGCCTTGGGTTGAAGTGACATTCCTGGAGACCAGCAGGGGAAGGCTCGGCTTTCTGCATTGGACAGGTGAGGGTTTGAATCACCAGTTCTGGGACCTGCGGGGCAAGTTATTCAACTTCTCTGTGCCTCTGTTCCCTCATCTGTAGGTCGGGAACAGTAAGACTAGGGGGGATGTAAAGAACCTGGGCTATGAATTAGCATCACCTGGGAAGCTGTGCGGACTTGCCACATCCAGCGACGTCAGCACCTCTCGGGGTGGGCCTGGGCGTTAGTATTTTTTTTTAAAAGTCTCCTGATTCTGTGTATCCAGGGTTGTGCAACCGCTGCTCTGCAGGAAAAGAAATTGGTGTCCAGGGCACAGTAAAGGCTCGCTACACAGGAGCTCTTATTATGCATTCACTTGTGCATTCATAAAACTTATACTTATCAGGCACCCACACCTGCGCCAGGCTGTGCACCAAGCCCCAGGTATCACCTGTGTAGGTCAGCTGTTCGTATTAATTGATCATCCACTCCCGGCTTTGTTCCCAAGAAAATGAGTTAATTGGGTTCATCACTTTGTGAAGACATGACCCAAATTTGATATTCTGAGGAGGTTTTATTGGCAAGAGGAAAATATAGAAAATGTACCCACATCAGAGGGACTGAAACCCCGTGTGTAGGAAGTGAGATCAAAGCCCTGCAGACCTTTAATGAGGAATCTAGAAAAGGAGTGGGCTGCGGCTCTCTGGGGCCCCTCGGCAGACACCCTCCCGTCCCAGGCAGGCCCCAAATTCAGCATCAGGTACGTGGAAGGGTTTCAGTGGGGGTGTTTTTGCTGGCTGGTTTCTTTTTAGCTGCAGATTTGTTTCTTCGCGTGAGGCTGTAATTGGAATTGGAACCCGATACATTAAACGAGTTCAGCCTGTGTTGCTTTGGTGTGTGTGTATGAGGGTAGGTGAGTGTGTGTGAATGTGTGAGAGCATGAGAAAGTATCGTGAATGAACGTGTGAGTACGTGTGAGTAGGTGTGAGGGTGAGCATGTGAAGGTGTGAGTGTGCACGAGTGTGGGGTGAGTGTAGGTGAAAGTCTGTGTTTCTGTGTGTGTATGACTGTATGTACCAGTGTGTGTGAATGTGTTCACAAGTGTGTTAACAGGTGAGACTATTGTATGAGTGTGTTTTCCAAGTGTGGATCTGTATGTGTGAGTGTATGTGTGACTCTACGTGTGACTGAATCTGTGCATGTGAGTGTACATGTGACTTACTTGTGTGTGTGAGGGGGCCGAGGGGCAGGCCTCCTCCTTAGCCTTCCATCCCTTTGCCCGTGGCCCCCTCTCTGCCACGCCGCCCCCCGACCCTGGGGAATGCAGTCCGAAACCCCACGGTCCAGCCGTCTACACGGACCCAGCCTGCCCCACCAGCTTTTGGCTGTCTGGCCCCTTCCAGTGCCGAGCCTGGCAGCTTTCAGGAGCTGCGGCTGGTCGGGGGCCCCGCTCCAGAAGGTCGTCGTGTGTTCCTATCTGGTGCCCCCCTTGTGCCCCTCATGGGGCCCCTTCCCCTCCAGGCCTGCTTTCCATGCATTTTCCTCTCTGAGCCCTGGCGGGGTCCTCCAGAGCTGCCTGCCGGGGTGATGACTCATTCCTGCTGATGTCATCGTCAGGATTCAAGGCCCTCATCGCACTCAAAGAGTCTTTGTTCCCCAGATGGAAAAGGAAGGTCCATAAACTGGGAGCAGTTGGCTACAAAGCTCTTCCCAGATGCCTGTGACTGCTCACGCCTGCCCACACCTGCTGGCTTTAACCTGCCACGTGCTGCACGTGGTCCCCAAGGTGGTTCTGGACCCAGGTGTCTGGAACAGAGGTTTGAGCAGTGGGCAAAGAAGGGGTCTCAAGGCCCTCACTGCAGCAAGACAGCGAGACCCTCCCTGTGCTTCCTGAGGCTTATGTGACTTGCCCTGGAGTCAATTTCTGCCCGAGGGGTTAATGTGTGTGTGTGAGTATGTTTGGGGGTGGGTGGTGGCGAGCACACCTGGGTCTCAGAATGAGGGAGTCATTCCACACTCTCTCCGGGCTGACCCCCTCAGTTCCCTAGTTGCTGGCACCCCTTATTCAATGATATTATCAGTTAGCTATTTAAAGGCTAAGGGTTGAAGTGTGGCTGTGAGGTGAACTGACAAGAGTATAAGTGCCCGGCCCAGAGTCGGCCCCATTCTCACTGGGCCCCGAGCGCTCAGGCTGTGCACGCCCTGGTGCTAGGCCCAGCCCGCATCGTGTCGTCCATTCTCACGATGATGCCGTGGGCCTTCTGGACACGTTCATCTACAGCTCAGAGACGTGAAGCGACTTGCCCAAGGTCACACACCAGTTAGTGGCAGACCTAGGACTCAAGCCTAGGTCTGTCTGACACCAGCGCCTGAGGGAATAACCCTTACCTGTGGCTTGGCCTCAGACTCACCGAGGCCAGGCCCTGGAAGACTCTGGAGTCCATAGGACCAGCAGGGAGGGGCAGATCTCTTCGTAAAAGCTCCCCAGGTGAATCTGATACGTGGCCAGGGCTAGAATGTTCACACCATGCTACCCCACCTCTTTAGATTTGAATCCTGACGCCCAATCATTTATTACCCTCATGCCTTGGAGCAGCGATAAACTTCTCCAAGCCTCAATTTTCTAGCCTGTAACATGGGGATAGTAAAATGATCTACCTCACAGAGAATCAGTAGTGAAGATGAAATGATTGGCAGAAAGCTCTTTGAAACGCACCTGTCACGCAGCAAGCCTGCAGTAAACCTTAGCTACTGCTGTTACTGTTTCGTGTCATTCGCCCATAGGTCACCCTTGGCTGGGGACTAAGAGACGAGTCTGCAAGGTCCATGCCCAGGAGCTGATGTCTCATCCTATCAGAGAAGGAAAGGAACTAACCACCAGAAGTAGTGGGATGAGAGTGTTTGGATGGAGGGATGGACAGGGACGACGGGGACCCAGAGGCATGCCACCTCCTCCCTCCAGGGAAGCCTGGGGGCAGTGGGCTGTAATGGGCAGAGCCCAGGGTTGGGTCTTCAGTGTTGGCTCCCGCCCTGGGGCCTCAAGTAGGTTGCTTCCCCTCTCTGGGGCTTGGTTCTCTCCTCGGGAAATGAGAGGGTGATCCCTGCCTTGCTTCCTTCCTGGAGGAGCGAGCAGGTGAAAGGATGCCTCGGACACCAGTGAGGGTGCTGGGTGGGTGCCTTCCTGTTGGGGCTCTCAGCTGGGCCCAGCCCCTTCCAGCTGCCGGGCAGGGCGGCCAAGCTGCAGGGCCCACACCTTGCCGGTCTCTGCCCACCTCCAGCTCCCTTCAAAACCATCCTTTTCTTGGTTTGAGCCAAAGGCCTGAGAGAGAGAGAGAGAGAGAGAGAGAGAGAGAGAGAGAGAGAGAGAGAGGCTCACACAGTAAGTTCATTGAGCAGGAAAATTCTTATGCTATATATGAAAACCGGAAAAGGGAAGGAGGCGGTCTAAGTTTACATGTAGAAAAATGCTCTTCTGTAGTTCAGAAAAATGAGGTCTTTCATTGTTGGCAAGCCCAGGTCTCCCTTCTAAGTTGATCCAGGATTTTTTCCCTGGCAGGGGAACAGTTCTGTTTCTAAGAAATGCATTGGTGGTAGGTTTTTCTAAGAACCTCCTGCAGCTTTACCCCGTGCAGCATGGATTTTGTTGCGTTCACTTTCCTCGGGAAGGGAGTCAGGTAGAGCCCAGGGCCTCCGGGGACTTCAGCCCGGGTGGAGTGATGTTTCCTTCTAGGCAGAGCCGTGACATTTTCCTGGGCACATCACTCCCCGCCTCTGGCTAGGCTGCTCTGTCCAAAGAAGAGTGGGAAGCCCTGGGTTTGTCCCGATCCCTGTTGGAGTCATTCCTTCCAGGCCTGAAGGCTGTGGGCTGAAGAAACCACAGTTTGGGTGGTTAGAGAGATCAGAAAACAGATGGCAGATGAGGAAAATGCAGAATCGGAGACTCGCAGGCCTGGCACAGGCCTCTGGAAACTCTCGAGTCCAAGCCTCTGGTTTCCCAGTTGAGGAGCCTGAGGCTCAGAGAGGAGCGGGACTAGTCAAGACCATACAGTCAGCAGGTGGCCCTTTCCACCGCTCTGTGCAATGTCTGAGAGATCATGATGTGGAAGTCGAGGCCGACTCGTGCATGGTCGCAGAAGGCAGAGGCTGGCCCAGCCAGGCAGGTGGGAGCTACGGGGAGCTATGCCTAAGCTCACCAGGAGAAAGGGCTCTGAAGACTTAGAATTGTCCCACCACGGTCAGGGCTGCTGTGGGGGAGTGAGCTCCGCAGCAGTGGAGATGTGCAAGCATAAACCAGATGGCCTTTTGGTGGGTATATGGCAGAGGAAATCCCCTCTCCAGATGGTCAGCTGCTCTTTGTCTATAGAGTCTGGGCTTGCTGAACTCCCAGCTTCCTGTCTCTCCAGGGAGGTAAGAGGAAGGGAACATACAAGCCAGGAGGTCTGATTTGGGGGCTACCTCCCTGTAGGGGTACCCAAAGGGAAGGGAGGGACAGCCCTGAGAAGATGCAAGAATATCCCCCTCCCAGGAAGGACAGCCTGAGAAGGAGCGAGGAGGAGAGACACGGGTTCTCTGAGGCTTCCCAGCTCAGGCCACAGGTGGCAAAGGAGGTAGCAAGGACCCCTTCTCTCCACAGGGGCTGAGGGCAGGGCGATCCGGGCTGGAGAGGCCCGGCTGGGGACCCCACGGCAGTCACCCCACCTTTACCTATAAACCTTTGGCCTGTTGGCTTCAGCCCCTGATCATAGCAACATGGGGTCCTCTGGACCTCCTGAGCCCCGTCCCCAGTGGGAATACACTGGCTACTTGAAGCAGTCCGCATGTCCCCTTAAAGCTCACTGAAGCATTCTGTGGGTCTTCACAGCCACAAATGGGGCTGAGAGATGTGGAGAGGGGCATCTTTTGTTTTCCCAGGCAGCTGGTGTAGGAAAAAGACAGAGGATAGGAGGTAGGCATCTGGATTCTAGGATTCTAGTTCTGGTTGGCTGAAGCTTCCTGCGATACCTCAGGCCTGCTCTTCTGGGTCCCTTCCAGACCTCTGTCTGTGGTTCAGTTGCAGGGGTATCGGTCTCCCGGGTTCTCCACGCACAGGCAGCGTTCCGCGCAGCTGCAGCCAGAGAAGCCGGCTTTGGGTTTGGTGGAGGTGCAGTTCTCCATTCGGACGCCAGGGGCCGCTGCCGCGCATGAGCCTGTGGTGTCCTCAGCCGGCTGGGCTCTGCCTCTGTCTGGCTTCTCCGCAGTTCTTGTTGACCCAGAGCCAGGGGAACGCTTTTTAGCTCCTTCGCGCCTTAAACGCTAACAAGCATGAGCAGTGGGCTTGGGTCCCAGGTGTCATCTGTGAGATGGAGTTTTGCAAAGCCAGATACAGTCACCTAGGGAGGCAAGGCTCCAAAGCCCAGCCTGCCCCTGGTACTTCGTAGAACCCCACAGGTGGAGGGGCTGAAACAGCCCATTGCACAGAAGGAGAAACTGAGGCCCAACTGGAGAAGAGAGGCAGTAGATGCCCTGGAGCCCATAGCTGAGAGGAGGAAAAGAGGGAGGTGTTGCCACCAGTTATTCATCTCCCCCAGACAGGTCACTCTCATCCATGCGAAAGGAAAACCTGAACTCTGCCATGTTTGTTTCTTTGTTTCTGGGACTCTGTCCTAGTTTCCATGGAAACCGGCTTTGGACCCCTGGGAGGAAAGTCGCACCCTGCAGCGACTGCTCAGATTTTCCCGTTCCCTGTCCATCTCTAAAGCCATCCGATTCCTCCGCCCCCCCCCCCGCCCCGCCCCGTGCCCTGGGGCGGGACTGCCCCAGATATGTGCTCTGGAGCCTGAACCGAAGAAGCCCAGTGGCATCTGTTTGTCCCCTCTCCTCAGGCCACGTTGCTGAGTGTCTGCTCTGTGGGGTTCCAGTGTCTTGGGGTGTAGCCGAGCAGCCTGGGAATTTTCCGTTGGAGAAAATGGGGAAGGCTGTTACTCATAGAAGGAACAGCATGAGCATAGACAGAGACAGGGGAAGGGAGTTTGTGGAGATGAAGCCGGGGGGGGGGGGGGGGGGGGGG